>OX422223.1:118747285-119372285 GCA_949130495.1 Sambucus nigra
AACAGCCCCGTGAGTGGAACCAACACCTCGCAGGGGACCAATGTAACTCGTAGAAACTTATCGCGTGATCACGGGACTCTCGGTTTGAGAATACAACAATAATTTTCATATTTCTAGACTTAGGCTTAAAAACAAGGCCTTACTGGGTGAAAACCCGAAATAACCCCCGAACGGCCCCGTGAGTGGTACCAACATCTCGTACGGGACCAATGTAACTCGTAGGAACTTATCACGCGATCACGCGACTCCATGTTTGAGAATACGACGATAATTTAAAAATATCAGGACTTAAGAAAAACATGGCGTTAGTGGGTGAAAACCCAAAACAGTCCCCGAACGACCGCGTGAGTGACACCAACAGCTCGCATTAGACCAAAATAACTCGTTGGAACTGACCGCTCAATCACGGGACTCCCGATTTGAGAATACGACGATTATTTGCATATTTCTAGAATTAGGCATAAAAACATGGCATTAGTGGGGAAAAACCTAGAATAGCTCCCTAACGGCCCCGTGAGTGGCACCAACACCTCGCACGGGACCAATGTAACTCGTAGGAACTGACCGCGCGATCACGGAACTCCTGATTTGAGAATATGATGATAATTTGTATATTTCTAGACTTAGGCTTAAAAACGTGGCGTTAGTGTGTGAAAACCCGAAACAGACCCCGAACTGCCTCATGAGTGGCACCAACATCTCGCACGGGACAAATGTAACTCGTACGAACTAACCACGCGATCACGGGACACTCGGTTTGAGAATACTACGATAATTTAAAAATATATACACATAGGCTTAAAAACATGGCGTTAGTGGGTGAAAACCCGAAACAAACCCCAAACGGCCCCATGAGTGGCACGAACACCTCGCATGGGACCAATGTAACTCGTAGGAACTGATCGCGCGATCATGGGACTCCCAATTTGAGAATACAACGATAATTTGTATATTTGTAGACTTAGGCATAAAGACATGGCGTTAGTGGGGAAAACCAAAAATAGCCCCCGAACGGCCTCGTGAGTGGCACAAACACCTCGCACGGGACCAATGTAACTCGTAGGAACGGAATGCGCGATCACGAGACTCTCGATTTGAGAATATAAAGATAATTTACATATTTCCATACTTAAGCATAAACACATGGCGTTAGTGGGGGAAAACCCGAAGCAACCCTCGAACGGCCCCGTGAGTGGCACACACACCTCGCACGGGACCAATGTAACTTGTAGGAACTGATTGTGTGATCACGGGACTCTCGGATTGAGAATACGACGATAATGTGTATATTTCTAGACATAGGCATAAAAACATGGCGTTAGTGGGGAAAACCCAAAATAGCCCCCAACGGCCCCGTGAGTGGCACCATCACTTCGTACGGGACCAATGTAACTCATAGGAACTGACCACGCGATCACGGGACTCCCAGTTTGAGAATACGACGATAATTTGCATATATCTAGACTTAGGCAAGAAAAATATGGCGTTAGCGGGTGAAAACCCGAAACAGCCCCAAACGGCCCCGTAAGTGGAACCAACACCTCGCACAGGACCAATGTAACTCGTAGGAACTTACCGCGCTATCATGGGACTCCCTGTTTGAGAATATGAAGATGATTTAAAAATATCAGGACTTAAGAAAAATATGGCATTAGTGGGTGAAAAGCTAAAACAACCCCCGAATGGCCGCGTGAGTGACACTAACAACTCGCACTGGATCAATATAACTCGTTGGAACTGACCGCTCGATCACTAAACTCCCAGTTTGAGAATACGATGATAACTTTCATATTTCTAGACTTAGGCATAAAAACATTGCGTTAGTGGGTGAAAACTCGAAACAACCCCCGAACCGACCCGTGTGTGGCACCAGCACCTCGCACGGGACCAATGTAACTTGTAGGAACTGATCGCGTATTCACGCGACTCTCGATTTGAGAATACGATGATAATTTTCATATTTCTAAACTTTGGCTTAAAAACATGGCGGTAGTGGGTGAAGACCCGAAATAGCCACCAAACGGCCCCGTGAGTGGCACCAACACCTCACACGGGACCAATGTAACTCGTAGGAACTGACCGCATGATCACGGGACTCTCAGTTCGAGAGTACGACGATAATCTGCATATTTCTAGACTTGGGCTTAAAAACACGGCATTAGTGGGTGAAAACCAGAAACAACCCCCGAACGGCGCCGTGAGTGGAACCAACACCTCGCACGGGACCAATGAAACTCGTTGGAACTGACCGCGCGATCACAGTTTTCTCGTTTTGAGAATATGACGACAATTTAAAAATATCAGGACTTATGAAAACATGGTGTTAGTTGGTGAAAATTTGAAACAACCCCCGAACACCCCCCGAGAGTGGCACCAGCACCTCACACGGGACCAATATAACTCGTACAGACTGACCACGTGATCAAGGGATGCCTGGTTTGAGAATACTACGATAATTTGAAAATATATAGACATAGGCTGAAAAACATGGCGTTAGTGGGTGAAAACCCGAAACAACCCCCTGAGTGGCACCAACACCTCGCATGAGACCAATGTAACTCGTTGGAACTGACTGCGCGATCACAGGACTCCCGGTTTGAGAATACGATGATAATTTGCATATTTCTAGACTTAGGCATAAAGACATGACGTTAGTGGGGAAAACCCAAAACAACCCCCGAACGGCCCCGTGAGTGGTACCATTACCACGCACGGGACCAATATAACTCGTATGAATTGACCGCGCGATCATGAGACTCTCGGCTTGAGAATACAACAATAATTTACATATTTCTATACTTAGGTATAAAAACATGGCGTTAGTGGGGGAAAACCAGAAACAGCCCCCGAACGACCTCGTGAGTGGAACAAGCACCTCGCACGGGACCAATGTAACTTGTAGGAACTGACCGTGTGATCATGGGACTCCAGGTTTGAGAATACAACGATAATTTTCATATTTCTAGATGTATGCATAAAAACATGGCATTAGTGGGGGAAAACCCAAAACAGCCCCCAACGGCCCCGTGTCTGGCACCAACACTTCGCACGGGACTAATGTAACTCATAGGAACTGACCACGTGATCACGGGACTCCTAGTATGATAATACGATGGTAATTTTCATATCTTGGGCAAGAAAAACATGACATTAGCGGGTGAAAACCCAAAACAACTACCGAACGACCCCGTTAGTGGAACCAACACCTCGCATGGGAGCAATGTAACTCATAGGAACTTACCGCGCGATCACTGGACTCCCGGTTTGAGAATACGATGATAATTTGCATATTTCTAGATTTAGGCTTAAAAACAGGGTGTTAGTCGGTGAAAACCCAAAATAACCCCCGAACGGCCCCGTGAGTGGCACCAAGACCTTGCACGGGACCAATGAAACTCGTAGGAACTGACTGTGCGATCGCAGTTTTCTCAGTTTGATAATACGACGATAATTTAAAAATATCTGGACTTAGGTGAAACATGGCGTTAGCACGAAACTCCCGATTTGAGAATACCATGATAATTTTCATATTTCTAGACTTAGGCTTGAAAATATTGCGTTAGTGGGTGAAAACCCGAAACAACCCTCGAACGGCCCCGTGAGTGGCACCAACACCTTGTAAGGGACCAATGTAAATCGTAGGAACTTACCTTGCACGATCACGGGACTCCAGGTTTGAGAATACGATGATAATTTAAAAATATCGGGACTTGAGCAAAACATGGCGTTAGTGGGTGAAAACTCGAAAGAGCTCCCGAATGGCCCTTTGAGTGGTAACAACACCTCGCACGGGACTAATGTAACTTGTAGGAACTGAACGCACGTTCACGGGACTCCCGATTAGAGAATACGATGATAATTTGCATATTTCTAGACTTTGGCTTAAAAACATGGCGGTAGTGGGTGAAAACTCTAATCAGCCCCCGAATGGCCCCGTGAGTGGCACCAATACCTCACACGGTACCAATGTAACTCATAGGAACTGACCGCGCGATCACAAGACTCCTAATTTAAGAATACGACGATAATTTGCATATTTCTAGACTTAGGCATAAAAACATGGCGTTTGTGGGGGAAAACTCGGAACAAGCCCCCTGAGTGGCACCAACACCTCACACGGGACCAATGTAACTAGTAGGAACTTACCGCGCGATCGCGGGACTCCTGATTTGAGAATACACTGATGATTTGCATTTTCTAGACTTAGGCTTAAAAACTTGGCATTAGCGGGTGAAAACCTAAAAAAGCCCCCGAATGACCCCGTGAGTGGCACCAACATCTCGCACGGGACCAATGTAACTCATACGAACTCACCACGCCATCACGGGACCCCCGATTTGAGAATACTACGATAATTTGAAAATATATAGACATAGGATTAAAAACAAGACGTTAGTGGGTGAAAACCCGAAACAACCCCCAAACGGCCCCTTGAGTGGCACGAACACCTTGCACGGAACCAATGTAACTCGTAGGAATTGACAGCGCGATCACGAGACTCCCGGTTTGAGAATACGACGATAATTTTCATATTTATAGACTTAGGCATAAAGACATGGCATTAGTGGGGAAAACCCAAAACATCCCCCGAATGACCCCGTGAGTGGCACCAACACCTCGCACGGGACCAATGTAACTCGTAGGAACTGACCGTGCGATCACGAGACTTCTGATTTGAGAATACAAAGAAAATTTACATATATCTATACTTAGGCATAAAAAGATGGCGTTAGTGGGGGAAAACCCGAAGCAACCCCCGAACGGCCCCGTGAGTGGCAGAAACACCTCGTACGGAACCAATGTAACTCGTAGGAACTGATCGTGTGATCACGGGACTCCCAGTTTGAGAATATGATGAATATTGCTTAACGTAGGCGTAAAAACATGGCGTTAGTGGGGGAAAACCCTGAACAGCCCCCAACGGCCCCGTGAGTGGCAACAATACTTCGCACGGGACCAATGTAACTCATAGGAACTGATCGCGCGATCACGGGACTCCCTGTTTGAGAATACGACGATAATTTTCATATTTCTAGACTTAGGTAAGCAAAACATGGTGTTAGCGGGTGAAAACCCAAAACAGCCCCGAGCGGCCCCGTAAGTGGAACCAACACCTCGCACGGGACCAATGTAACTCGTAGGAACTTACCGCGCGATCACGGGACTCCCGCTTTGAGAATACAATGATCATTTTCATATTTCTATACTTAGGCTTAAAAACATGGCGTTAGTGGGTGAAAACCCGAAATAACCCCCAAACGGCCCCGTGAATGGCACCAACACCTCGCACGGGACCAATGTAACTCGTAGGAACTTACCGCGCGATCATGGGACTCCCTGTTTGAGAATATGAAGGTGATTAAAAAATATCAGAACTTAATCAAAACATAGCGTTAGTGGGTAAAAACCCAAAATAGCCCCTGAATAGTCGCGTGAGAGACACCAACCGCTCGCACTGGACCAATATAACTCGTTAGAACTGACCGATCGATCACTAAATTCCCAGTTTCAGAATACGAAGATAATTTTAATATTTCTAGACATAGGCTTAAAAACATTGCGTTAGTGGGTGAAAACCCGAAATAGCCCCCCAACGGCCCCGTGTGTGGCACCAATACCTGGCACGGGACCAATGTAACTTGTAGGAACTGATCGCGCGTTCACGGGACTCCCAGTTTGAGAATACGATGGCAATTTGCATATTTCTACACTTTGGCTTAAAAACATGGCATTAGTGGGTGAAGACCCGAAACAGCCCCCAAACGGCCCCGTCACATAAGTTCTATGAAGATATAATAAAGAAGGTACAAGCTCTAAGGCAGAAGGTATAACATAAATTAAGATATCTATGAAGGGATAAGAGTATCAGCATAAGAAGAATCCCTTGAAATAAAAAAAAATGTACCAAGAACAAACAACGTGGAACGATCATAAATATAATTGTGCGAACTGCCTTGTTTCATGTCCATACGCATGAAACATTTTATCTTAAATCATCGAAAAAATCTAGAAATTCCTAAATCAACCTCCTGAATCCCAGCTCTCGGAATGCCAGCGATATAAATGGATGCGAATGCATGAAAAATCAATCAATTTAACTTTAGTAGCAATAATTTGGGATATAATGCAAGAAATAACAAAAATCAACAAATCTTACACACACATAAACAAATACAAACAAAAAGCATGCAAATTGTGATATAGCTTAGACAACATATGACAACTTGATTTGACAATGAGATTTCATTTAAATCTTGATTAAAACATGAATTAGAAATAAAAATATTCCAAATCTCAATCAATTCAACATACAAGACTCACAATTCCTATCAAATCAATATGTTACAACTTTATGTAATCAATCGAGATATGCTTAATATGAAAAATATTATATACAAAATCAACATGAATACATATAATCAAGTCATACAATCATTACAAATGATGATGAAAAGACAATCCGTACATCAATATCCTTATGATATCAAATAAGATAGTTTCAAGCCATTATCTCCGTTAAAAATATGTTGGTAAAAATATTTTGAATGAAAACTAATTAGAAAATTTCATTTCTGAATTGCTAAGCCCTATCTTGTTTTTCATGCCGGTACAAGCTCTTAATTATGGATTATTTTTATTATATTTTGGCTTTTTCCATCGATTAACTTTTCACCTGATTAGATGTCACCAATCCCAAGAAAATTCAATTTCGAAAATGGGTGTAAAAACTGTAGCGTTATCCTTTATTAATACTTTTTAAAATTGTCAGTTTTCAACTCCTTTGTAGTAAAAAAAACCTCACAAAATCTCACATATAGACCAACGAAAAACTAATAAGATCTTGAGATTTGATCATGATCAAATTGAGCATGAAAAGAAATACCCACATTAGTAAAATCGTATCTAACAAGTGATATTCTTGTGCTCAAGCAGTGTGAAATCGATACCATAGATATGAAAAAATTTATCAATCATGTTTTATCAAATGAATTTTAACCTAACAATCAAATCAATCAAAATTTTCAATCAAATGGTTTAAAATTCACTTTCCATTACCATTCAAGTTAAATAAACATCAATTCAATAAGATTTAAAGACTTAAACAAATATGAAACAGAAGTATAAACAAAAAATCTTTTTTTATTTTTGAATAATAATGGCGCATATATTTACGAAAACATGTTTAGTAGAGAACACAAAGCATAGAAAGGAAATGCATAAAAATTTCACATTTGCAAAGCATCCTCATAAAAACATAACACTGATAAAAATTAGAAATTCTCTGACCCACAAATATTTGTTTCCCCCACAAATTAAGAATGAAATAGAAATGGAAACTTACAAGGCCATAGTCATATAAGAAAACTATCTGCCGAGATAAAGATGCGTATTCAGTCTCTCAAATCAATAGTAGGAACAAAAGTAACCTCTCTCTTCACAAACTTCATTTGTGGTAAAAAAAATTATACTTTCATCCTTATTGGATTCCTAAGAAAATAACCATAAACTTTTGGAATCCATGTATCATTCCTCCAAAGATTCTAATGCTTAACGCTTGGAATTTGAGTGTATAGTCTAGGTCCAGGTCTAGGAAACTCTCTCCTAGCCTCACCTTTCGTATGCACTAAGATATATATAAAACCAACTATTTTACAACAAAGTTTAATAATAGAATCCCTATAGATAATTTTCCTCTTATTTGCCATGAACTTATTGTTTCTCTCTATCTAGCACCTGCAAGATTGGTTTGTGTGGCCTTGTACCTTATAAAAAGTAAAAATAATATATTTTTTCTCATAACATTGTTTATTTTAAATATTCTCTCATTCATTATCAAGTGTTTATTTTCAAAATTTTCCTTTTAAGAAAATGTTTCATGTCTTTTTATTTAAAACAAAAATGTGCAATACAGTTTGACATACCACAAAAAGTACAACAAATTCCTTTGAATCATGTGATAAACATTCATAGAATGAGTCAGTTTGATAGAAATTGAGTTGTTTTCAAACTTTTCAATAAGTCAAATTCATTTTGCAATGTCTAAAGTCTCATCTCAAGTTCACTTTTAGAACTTTTATAAAGAAGAATTTCTTCCTTCACTTTTTCAAGTGCAAGAGTCAAATAATTTTTCTCTTATTTCAAAACATCAAGTTTTCGAAATTAATATTTTTTGAACTTGTTAATCTTATCAAATAAGAATTTTGTATCCTTAAAGATGTTTATATTCTTTCAAATCATAATTCAATTCAATCAACTCACCTTTCTATTTTTTAATAAATATTAAGTTTTCACTTGTTAGTTGACTAGTCATTTCAAACTCTATAAAATCTTCTTTTTCTTATTATAATAGTTTCATTTGATTAACCAATTTAACATTTATCTTCTTCATTTTATGAAGTTGAGCATTCGAAACATATTTGGTTTAACTAAAGAATTTGACATTTTTATATTTATCACGTTCATTAAAATCAACATCATTAGATTTCAATTTATTTCATGATTGAGATGATTTGACCACATTCAACTGATTTATCTTTTCACCTTAACTCAAGATCATATATCTAACATCGTAAGATTTAATACTAGAAGGTAAATCAAAATCTATTATCAGATTCCCTATAGTCACACAAGCACAACCAGACTAGGTCTATGAGCAAAAATAACGAACACGCAACATGATAAGGCTCAACTGAAGCACGTTACTGCTATTCAAATGATCACTTGGATCAGATAGAAATTGAATAATTGTGTTATGTGAATGAGTATAATACCTACAACAAAACTACAGGGGGTGTGAATAATTTTGAATACATATTATGGCTATTTTTTATTTCTAACAATTTTGTTTGCACATTCAAATTACTTAACACAAGTGGTATCAAACAAATTATTCAATGGATTCATTAACTTACACAACAATGTGATTAGGTTAATCTAGAAGAATAAGACTAGATCTAATATACCTATGTCAATTTCAATTCAGTTCACTAAATTTAAATGTGAACTAATTTATGTGTGTGATCAAATGTGTTCACTAATAATAACCTTTGATATACTTAAGTCTGGTCTCATCATGGACTTGACTCGGCCCGACTCAACAACACCAGTTTATCATTCGTCAGATTCACCTACTCATGGACCGATAGAACACAGTCCCACCTCTAATAGTCTCATCCTTTGAGGCCTCATCCTCATAGCATTTAAGGTTCACTCTCTAGTATAAATTTTCTCTTATGTCTTGGCCCTGTAATGTGTTGGCCTTGCACCACACTAACAGGTCAATATTGCCCTAACCATCTAGAGACGATATTTACAATCTCATAGTCATCTACCTGGAAGACCATCCTTTAGTCTCTGCTCGACCAAGAACATCAAGGAGGACTTCATTACTGATTGCGGAACACATAACTTGTGTATCATCAAGCTATGTGGACCGTATCGTTACAATAGATATCCATCCCGCGTGAGGGAATATTTCATCATCATAATGTGATTTTGTAAAGGACAAATGACATTATCCTAATGGATAGATCACCTCATGCACACCAAGTGCATGTTTGGGGGGTACACTGTGCACCCCTAAATGTATATATACCAACTTCATCTTCTTTATCAAGGATCGAATTGTTACAACCCTAGCATAAACTCTACCTAATTGTAAATAGATGAGTGAGAAAGATTTTGTAAATTGTAATCCATGGCCTTAAGTTACTTTAAGTAATATAAACACATACCCTCTTGCACAATGGAGTAGGCCTTTGGCTAAACCATTTATATTTCTATGTCATCTTTCTCTCTCTCATCTCCTTCTTTGTATACTTGCATTTATGTGATTATATATCCATTGATGTCTTAGCTAGAGCTTGAGCTATTAACATATTTGAGTGGTGATCATATCCATCATCATTTTATCACCATCTCTGGGATGATATTTTCTTCTTCCTCTCCATTTTCTCAAATTAAACTCCCACTTTTATCTCTGGTGGTTGTCTAATTCCTCCACTATTGGACCTACACCACTATTGAAAGAGCTTAGGTGGGTGTTCTTCAAGCTTCATTTTCAATCACAACTCATATAACTTGGCTCCAAGCACTGGCCCAAGCTTCAGCCAACCACCACCGCAGTTAGATATAGCTAATGTTTCAGTGATGCTACAATCCTCGGTGGCCAACCACTAGAAGTTTTAGGAGAAATTCATGGAGTTCAACTAAAGCATTTTGGAATGTAAGGACATATTTTTTAATAAGTCCGTCATAATTAATTATGTCGTATACTGCTACAAGTCATCGAAGAATTGTGAAGATTGCATCTACAAAAGACAGATCCGAATTACCAGTTGCCTTCAACATTCAAGCCCAACAATATGAACTTTGGTAAGATATTGTTTTAAAGTTTCATTTACATTTCATATTAAGAGTGTTGGGATATTTTTAAAATGGTTTTAAAAAGGATTTTATATAAAAATGGTTTTTAAAGAGGTTTTATAAGTGTTATTAAGAGAAAGTTTTGTTTTGAAAAGTTTTGTGAAAAAACTTTTACAGCAGTAAACGTACCTCGGTTTCGATGCCAAGGTCATTCAAGTGAGATCTCAATCTCGTTTGAACGACATTGGGATGTTGCGCGTACTCGTTCAAATGACACGCGATCTCGTTCAAGCGAGATGGGGTTCTAGTTCGAACGACCCTGCTTTTTGGCTCTTTGACCGACTCAAATTTTGTATAAAAAGGGGTCCTGGCAGCCTTGAAAAATGTGGAGAACAGTTTCAACTTTTAAGAGTCTTATTCTTTTAAAAATTTTGTGTGTCTGCCCAGATTTAATTCAATACCTTTTGGCAGAAAGTTTTTCTTCAACAATTTTAAGGGTTCAAATATTTTTGTTTTAATTCAGAAAATCCCAATTACTTTTATCTGAATTATTTTGTGGAACCCAAGAACATAGTTTGCTTTGGTTTATTCTTTGTGGGGAAAACTCTTCGACCGACAGATGCGTGCTATTGTGGAGGGAGTCCTTATAAAGTTCACTCTTGTGGAGAAGCCGTTTTTCTTCTTCATTGTTGCCCTCCTGGAAAGGGAAAATTCCAGTCGTAACTTATGCAGGAGCCGTCGTCTTATTCACTGCTGCCCTCCTGGAAATGGAAAGTTCCAGCCGAGGCATCGGAACCGACACCTGCGGGTATTTCGTATCTTACCTTATTTCATTGTAATCCGTGTAAGACATTTTCTTACAAATTATAGTGTAATAAAAGGTTTTGCCCCTTTGGGGGATTTTTCCTGAATATTTGTGTCAAATGCTTTATTTATTTATTCATGGGTTGACACATGCATTTTTAGATGCATCTTTAGGGGCTGGATTAATTTGGTTTAAAAATAGACTCTAATTAAATAAGTGTGCCGAATTGGAAACTTGCGAATAAATTTAATCAATTATCACACAGTCACACTTTTCAAATTGGTATCAGAGCTTATTTAAGCGATCACCACTTTTACAAATTGGTATCAGAGTGGGTGACTCTAAATTATCGAGTGATCCTGATTTTTAAGGTTTTTTTCCCTGACACAATTTGACTTCTCACGTCATCAAATTGGTATCAGAGCAGGTTGTGCTAATTTATCGCGTATTCTTATTTTCCGAAAAATTGTGTGATATTGATTTTTTTTGAAAAACTGTTTTGTCATATGCTAGTTATGCATTTTGAATAAATTTTTGCTAGCATTGTGACATGTACTTTTGTATAGATTTTTTCTTTTGAAATTTTTTTAAAAATACAAAAAGATTTTATTTTGGCAAAATTTTTGAAAAATCTAAAAAGATTTTTGTATTTTGCTTGGACCTTTTATGGATGGACGCTTAGGATGACAAAGTCACAACATCATTCCATTCTTCATGTGACTATTTGACAGTGTTTTGAGACAATAGGTCAATTCATCCACGTGCTTTGCAATGTTTGGAATCATTGATATGTATTTTAGTGTTACTTCCTACATGTTTGACTCATGATTTCTTTTATTGCACACATGCACGGATTTGTTTGATTATTGTGCCTATAATATCACATGTTGGTTGGGTGTTTTCACTTCAATCCTGTCCTTTAAAATGAACCGAGCGCAATAAATTTTGATAAGGAAATTGTGCATATAAAAATTGTTTTGTGAGTTTGTGTGCTTTGTTTGAAAACGGGGAAGGGTTGCGAAAGGTTCATTTTGCCTTTGTAAATACTAAGCCACCATTAAATTGGACCTAAAAAATGGACGAATTTTATTATCCGGGGTCTTGATTGAGTTGATTTACCTATCGAATGTGTTCACACCCATTCATTCCATTTCCATGACTTGGTTGTTTGAGTTTAAATCCATGGTGTGATTTTTTTTGTATCCTATTTTTGTATGAAAATTTTGAAAAATTAAAAATAGTTTGTGGATGTTTTTGGGACATACCTTTGCATGCGCATAGCTTGATCTTTGTTTACTATGCATTTTATTGTGATACTCCATGTTTTGATTTTTTCTTCTTATCTGTCTATTTGGGGACATCATAAAAAGGGGGAGAAAGAATTATCATGTAATGGGGGAAGTTTTTGCATTTTGGGGGGATATGATTATTTATGCTTCATTCCTATATCATTTCAAACTCGATGCATCATGAAGGTTTTTTCTTTATCTCATGTGTGTAGGTACGAAGATTGAAGATCATGATGTTGCACACCCTGATGAAAATAGCTTTGAGATTTTTGATGTTGAAGAAAAATTTGAGAACTTACAAATTTTACCGTTTAAGTTTTGGGATTCATAGAAGGGTAAATTTGTATAGGCATTTTGGTTTTTGATAATTCGGATGTTTTTATGTTTGTACCAGCATAGACATAGGGGGTGGAATGTAAGGACATATTTTTAATAAGTCCATCATAATTAATTATGTCGTATACCGCTACAAGTCGTCGAAGAATTGTGAAGATTGCATCTACAAAAGACGGATCCGAATTACCAGTTGCCTTCAACATTCAAGCCCAACAATATGAACATTGGTAAGATATTATTTTAAAGTTGCATTAACATTTCATATTGAGAGTGTTGGGATATTTTTAAAAAGTTTTTAAAAAGCTTTTATATAAAAATGTTTTTTTAAAGTGGTTTTATAACTGTTATTAAGAGAAAGTTTGGTTTTGAAAAGTTTTTTGAAAAAACTGCTACAGCAGTAAACGTACCTCGGTTTTGAAGCCAAGGTCGTTCAAACAAGATCTCAATCTCATTCGAACGACATTGGGATGTCGCACGTAGTCGTTCAAACGACACGCGATCTCGTTCAAGCGAGATGGGGTTCTCATTCGAACGACCCTGCTTTTTGGCTGACACGCTGCTGTAATGCTTATCCTTTGACCGACTCAAATTTTGTATAGAAGGGGTCCTGGCAGCCTTGAAAAATGTGGAGAACAGTTTCAACTTTTAAGAGTATTATTCTTTTGAAGCTTTTGTGTATCTGCCCAGATTTAATTCAATACCTTTTGGCAGAAAGTTTTTCCCCAACAATTTTAAGGGTTCGAATATTTTTATTTTAATTCACAAAATCCTAATTACTTTTATGTGAATTATTTTGTGGAACCCAAGAACATAGTTTGCTTTGGTTTATTCTTTGTGGGGAAAACTCTACAATCGACAGCTGCGTGCTATTATGGAGGGAGTCCTTATAAAGTTCACTCTTGTGGAGAAGCCGTTTTTCTTCTTCATTGTTGCCCTCTTGAAAAGGGAAAATTCCAGTCGTAACTTGTGGAGGAGTCGTCTTCTTCTTCACTTCTGCCCTCGTGGAAAGGGAAAGTTCCAGCCGAGACATTGGAACCGACACCTGCGGGTATTTCGTATGTCACCTTATTGCATTATAATCCGTGTAAGCCATTTTCTTACAAATTATAGTGAAATAAAAGGTTTTGCCCCTTTGGGGGATTTTTCCTGAATATTTGTGTCACATGCTTTATTTATTTATGGGTTGACACACGCACTTTTAGATGCATGTTTAGGGGTTGGATTAATTTGGTTTAAAAATAGACTCTAATTAAATAAGTTTTCCGAATTGGAAAATTGCGAATAAATTTAATCAACCCTCACACAGTCGCACTTTTCAAATTGGTATCAGAGCTTATTTAAGCGATCACCACTTTTACATGGAAAGATATCTAGGCGGTCTGGTGATGGATATCATTACACCGACCGCCTAAGAGATGGTGGATTCGACGATAGAGGGACCATTCTCGCCCCCCAGAGGGAAGTTCATTACCATCAACAACAGATAGATGTTACTCCTAGGCATCTCCACTTGGGAAAATAAGTCTGGGACTGTCCAGATGACCAAGTATATGACAAAAAGGAGTATTGGGAGCCATATGAGATTTCATGTGACACAATTTTCCCAGACCTAACCAACCATGGAAATAGTTCTCAGCCTACCCTTGATGGTCGCCAGGAACCTAAGATTTTAATAGACTTAGCAAGGGATTAGACTTCGATCATGTTGGCCCAAAAAAAGATAAGCGAGATCATCTCTCCCGCTTTTACAGCATCGCTGCATCCGAAGGAAATGGAAAACGCTATGATGACCGGCCCACAAAAAGTCAAGACAAGAGGAATAAATAAAAATCAACAGTCGATAGAGGACCATAATGCGTGAGCCATCACCAGCCGTTATTGGAACGAAATGAGGTGATGATAATGCTATTAATGAAGATAATATTTGGAATAGCTCCATTAAGAGGCTAGAAGACAAGATCAACACTCTGCTCAAAAGACGAGATCTCAACTGTTGAGGCTACATTGAGGGGTATCCTTTTGTTGTAAGGACCATGAGTTATCCCAGTCGTGCAAAATTTATGCTTCCTAATGTAAGCTCGAAGTATGATGGAAGTTCAAAGCCAGTACATCATATAGAGATATATCGATCAGCGATCGATATCTACACTACCCTCGATGTGATGAGGTGCATGGAGTTTTCTAGTACCCTCATAGGTAAAACCTATATGTGGTATATAACCTTGTCCAAAAACTCAATTGAAAAATTTAATCAGTTAGCCAAAAAGTTTATACATAATTTATACTTTGGCACGAAGCCGTTGTAAAAGGTAACTCACCTCATGAATGTGAAGCAAGGAAATAACAAGTCTATGAGGGATTACATTTCTCGGTTCAATGAGGAAAATCTAGAGGTGGAAGATTATATGGAGAACATCATTACGAGAACCCTTATCAATGGGTTATGATCGGGAAAACCCTTTGTAAACTCACCGAAGATCCTCCAAAGACCATGACTAAAATCCTGGCCTTGGTTGGTAGGATCATCAATGAAGAGGAGGCCATGGTGGCCAACAAAGGACACATAAAGGATTCCATTGGAAATTAGTTTAGTTAGTCAAAGGATAAGGAAGGAAAGAAGAGGTCGACTGAAGATAAATTTTCTAAGTATATTCCTCTAACGGTGATGCCTGACATGATTCTCAATGAGATCAAGGATGACAGAGAACTTCAATGGCCAGAAAAGCTCAAGCCCATCCTCACAAGAGAGACCAGTGAAAATGGTGCGAGTTTCACCAGGATCATGGGAATACAATCGATAAATGTTTGCCATGAACGACGAGGTAGAAAAAATGACTGAAACTGGGTAAAATCTAGAAATGTATAGATAGGAGTTGTGATAAAGACGATTCCAGGAAAAATCATAATGGGAGGGAAGATGATAAGACGAGATGATAGGGCCGAATAATCAAAAAAGGGATGAGTCTAATAGTGAGAGGTACAAGCCCAACCTCCCAGCAAAGATCGCTGATGCAAAGGGTCATCTGTGTTGCGCTAAAGCAATACTATCTCTAGTGACCAAGACGATAAAACTCACTCGGGAATTTTATCAAACACTTGGTGTGCGGAAAACACCCAAGACCTTGTTCCCAAAATGAACTAGTGTGCAAACTCCCAATCGAATCAACCAAACATCAATGAAGAGACAATAAGAACATATAAGCAATCATCAAAGCAAAACAACAACGATATACCATGGTTCACCCAAATTTGGGCTACATCCACCAAGGAGGATTTCTTCTTTCTATAGATAAATGGAGGAACCCAAAGGTTATACACACACACAATTTATCTCTCTTAGAAAGTCACTCACAACCTCACAAGAACTCACCCCTCAAATGGGAGCTCTATCTCTCTTTAGCTTTGATAACTCACAAAATAGCTCTCAAACTTGTCCTCTCTCAAAACCTAGAAATAACACTTGTATTTATAGATTTGAGCCAAAATGGCAAATTTGTAAATAAACCAAAACTGAAAAATAGGAGAGCCAAAATCAACAAACTCCACCTTGGCGATCCTGATGATCCAACCAATCTCTAGAATGCTGAAATTGAACCCGCTTGAAGACTGTCCCACCATCTACCAAGCTAATGCGATTCCCCCAGGCGATCCTCATGATCCAACCGAACTCGGAATGCAAACATCAAATCCGCTCTAAGATCATCCCGACATCTAACAAGCCAATACGCTCCACCCGACGCTAAGCCACCTCAAACTTCAACCATGAAGTGAGATACCACAAGTCTTCACTCCAAGACTCCAAACAACTCCACCCGCCGAGGAACCAAGTTCTAAACTAAGAACTCCCCTGAATGCTTCCTATGTAACCATACGGTGAAGCTCGCTCCTCATGTAACCCGGTGAGTACACCCCCATACAATACATATAGCATACACCTTCTTTACATGAAACATTCAAACACATCAACACCATCTTCCACCTTGAGAAATAACCACGGATGAGAGGGAAAATTCCTCACCTCTCATACCCTCCAAATCTCACCCTCGAAAGATATACCAAGTCTTTGTCACAAAAAACTCCCGTTTGCCAATGCTCGCAAGCAATAACTCATCGACCTTCCTTGAACTAGCTACACACACCTCGAATCCATCACAGTCCTACACCTCCTCGATTCGAATCGGCCAATGCATGTGTGCAACTAAACCGGGTCAACATCACCCGTTGGCCCTAGAGGGGGACTTCGATCCATCCCCTCCACTAGTAGGTATTCTCCCATCACTACCGTCTACTCTTGGAAAGCTAGCTCCCAATGTCTCCACTTTGTTCACAAACGAGACATGCCTCGAACGTTCGATCACTTGTGCACACCGCTTCCCAATCTTCCTCGAAGTTTGATTTAGACGATACAACCCCTCTCTCTCCTCTCCCCTCGCTAGGACCATACAACCGCGTGTGACTTTCAAGACTCTACCCGCCACCGACACCCGGCAACCCTTGGAATCCAAACGGCTAATGGATATCAAATTCTTTCGCAACTTTGGGACATAGGCCACACCACCCAAAGTGCGTTCCACCCCATCGAACATCTTGGGTTTCACCGTCCCGACACCCTCAACGGAAACCTTCTCTCTGTTAGCCAAAGACATGGAACCTTTTCCATTTTATGTGAAAGTCTCAAAATATTCCCTCTTGGAGCAAACATGATCCGACGATCCCGAATCTAATATCCAATCATCTTGGGAAAGAGAGTTAACCTTGGAGATTGTGAGAAGTTCTCCAAGTTCATCTTCATAATTCGCACTCGCTACCGTTGCCCTCTCGGAATCAACCTTGCCCTTAACCTTGTCGTTCCACAAAGGACATTCTCGGATCATATGACCCCATTCCCGACACTTGTAGCATTTCGGCCCTTTACCACCAACACCCCTCGATCTAGACCTACTACCGTCATTAAATCCCCGGTTGGAGTTCCTCCCGCCATTTTGCCCACCTCCATCTCTCGCCATAAGGCCTTCATTATGGGAATACCCGTCACCTCCACCTTCCTTCTTTCTCATCGTGACATGAGATTGAATATCTTGCACAACCTCGTTGCACCGGAGCGTAGACTTCCCAAACATGAGCGTGGTCACAAAATGCTCGTATGAATCGGGTAATGATGCAAGCAACAACAATGCTCGATCCTTCTTAATGAATTGAACGTCTATCCGTTTCAAGTCATTTATCAAGGCATTAAAAACGTTGATATGCTTCATCATATCCTCACCCTCCTTCATCTCAAGCTTGAAGAGTTTCTTCTTGAGGAACAATTTATTTGACAACGATTTTCCCAAATAAATCTCTTCAAGCTTATCCCACATGCCTTTAGCCGTGGTCTCCGCTATCACGTTATTCAACACATCATCCGTGATAAGCATCTCAATACACGAAGCCGCTCTTTGATCAATGTCAATCCACTCGGCATCGGTCATGCCTACCGGTCGTCCCTCTACCCCCAACAATGCTAATTTCAACCTCTGTTGGACAAGAACGCCTCGTATTCGTCTTTGCCATAACCCGAAATTGATCTTCTCATCAAAAGCCTTCATGTCCGTCTTCATTGAGCCACTCGATCCATAACTCGGATCCCACCTCTTAGAGCCTCTGCTCGTAGAGGTTGATTCTCGAGTACTCTCCACACTTTCCGTCATTTGGAACAAAAGCAAAAGCTATGCCAAAATTGCCAAAATTGATTCAACCTCGAACCAAAAATACCGGGCAAACAATGCAACCAAAGCTCTGATACCACTTGTTGCGCTAAAGCAAGACTATCTCTAGCGACCAAGACGATAAAACTCACTCGGGAATTTTATCAAACACTTGGTGTGCGGAAAACACCCAAGACCTTGTTCCCAAAATGAACTAGTGTGCAAACTCCCAATCGAATCAACCAAACATCAATGAAGAGACAATAAGAACATACAAACAATCATCAAAGCAAAACAACAACGATATACCGTGGTTCACCCAAATTTGGGCTACATCCACCAAGGAGGATTTCTTCTTTCTATAGATAAATGGAGGAACCCAAAGGTTATACACACACACAATTTATCTCTCTTAGAAAGTCACTCACAACCTCACAAGAACTCACCCCTCAAATGGGAGCTCTATCTCTCTTTAGCTTTGATAACTCACAAAATAGCTCTCAAACTTGTCCTCTCTCAAAACCTAGAAATAACACTTGTATTTATAGATTTGAGCCAAAATGGCAAATTTGTAAATAAACCAAAACTGAAAAATAGGAGAGCCAAAATCAACAAACTCCACCTTGGCATCCTTTGATGTGAAGATGATCTGTGGCGGTTTGGTGGGTGGGGATACAAAGACGGTCAATCATAAAATACATATGGTAGAGGCCATAATAGTACCGAAATGGATGGAAGATAATTTAATCGAGGCCAAGCCAAATCCAAGGAATCTAAAAAATTGGATATGGACACTCTTATCTTCGTCTTTTCCATACTTGATTTTAAAGGAATTATGGCTCTACATGATGACCCTTTGGTTATCAGTATAAGGGTGCATGAGTATGATGTATCTCTAATCCTAGTTGATAGTGGGAGTTCAATCGACGTGATGTTCTGTAATTGTTTCAAAACATTGAAGTTGAGCAAGAAAAGGCTATTCCCTTATCACTAGCTGCTGATCGACTTCAAGGGAAAGAAAGTTCACCCCTTGGGGGTAATTGAGATGGATATCTGCTTGAGCACCTGGATGCAGTGCCTCATAAAGAAAGTTATCTTTTTTGTCATGGACAAACACGCATTCTCAACTTATAATATAGTTTTGGGACACGTATCCCTTAAGCAATTTGGGGACGTTCCTTCCACGATTCATCAAATGATTAAATTATCAACACCATGTGGAGTAGGGGACATACAGGGTGACCAAGTGGAGGCTTGAGAATGCTACTTCATCTTGATCGAGAAAAATGGGGATTATAAGAGAACCATAACCTCTTAAAAAATTAATACTCTCGACTCGAGAGATGAGAAAAAGCTAAAAAATGTTGAACCGATCAAAGAGGTAGAATCCATCGTCCTTAATGGGGATGATCCGAAAAAAACCATCTAGATTGATTCTTCCCTGAAAGATAAAATTAAGGAAGAGTTAATGAAGATGTTAAGGAGAAGACATAGTATATTTCCTTGGAGCCGTGAAGATATGTCGCGGATAAACCCTGATATTATCTGTCATTGGTTGAATATTGTAGAAAAAGTGAAATAGGTAAAGCTAAGAAGAAGAACTTATGCGAGGGACCAATATGAGTTCATTCAAGATGAAGTCAAGAATGTCCACACAATCGAGTTTATTCGAGCAGTTTAACATCCAGACTGACAGTCCAAAATTGTTATAATGCCCAAGGCCAATGGAAAGTGGAGGATGTGTGTTGAACTCACTGACCTAAATAAAACTTGTCCCAAAGATAGCTTTCCCTTACCATGAATTAATCAGTTGGTTAATACTATGGACAAACACGAATTGATCAATTTTATGGATGCATATTCGGGTTATAATAATATTTTTATACGTGAGGCCGACGCTATGAAAACTTCCTTTATCATGGATAAAGGAACATATTGTTATAAGGTAATGCCATTCGGACCAAAAAACGTCGGAGCAACCTATCAAAGTTAGTAAACAAGATGATTGAAGACCATACTGGGAAGACAATGGAAGTCTATGTGGATGACATGTTAACTAAGAGTCTAAAGGTCGAGGATTATGTGTCATTATTGAATGCACGTTCGACACAATGGATAAATTCAAGATGAAGTTGAACCCTGCAAAGTGCATTTTTTCTATTGGGGAAGAAACGTTTCTTAGCTTCATTATGAATCAAAGCGAGATATAGGCCAACCCTACAAAATTAAAGCGTTAATTGATATGCAGATGCCAAAGAGCATCAAAAACGTTCGAAGGCTAACAGGACGAGTCGCAACGCTCAATTATTTCGTCTCTCGGGCAATGGATAAGTGTTTACGATTTTTCATAGTTTTAAGGAAAGACTTTGTCTAGGAAAAAGAGCGTGAGAAAGCTTTTTATGAGCTAAAAATATAACTGGGTTTGGCCATGATGCTTGATGATACGAGAAATCATCCACTGTGTCGTTCTCGTATCAGCAAATCATGAGTCAAGTGTGTAATAAACAAGCAAAGAAAATAAATAGAGAGAAGACAAGATATAGAGTGGTTCAACCCCTAAAATGGGCCTACATCCACTGTGTTGCTCCATTCTCATTATGTGCGTTGCATTGTACAATATAATCGTGCCTAAAGAGGCGTACAAGTATGAGAATAAGGGTGAATACATGGCAGTATTGTAGATTTCGATGAGACTCTGGAAGGTGGATGTGATGTAGATTTGTGCCTCCAAGATGTATGTTGAGGTTGTGTAGAGAGAATCTGTATTGTAGAGCCTACCTCGGATGGGTATGGAATCGATCCTCCCTCCTTCTAGGTGTGGTCCTCTATTTATGAGGAAATGTGTTGAGTCATATGCCCTGAGCACGTGGCGTATACCAAGTCTGCAACAGTTGTGGATGAGGGGGGTGAGACCTGCAAAGCAAGCACTTGTAAGCTGATGGAGGGGTGCCACGCATCATAAGGTGGAGTGCCGCAGCCTATAATGGACAGGGCTACACCCTGTGCCATCTGGTCCTGAAGGGATGTCGCACTGAGTGAGTTCTGGATACGCCTTGAATGGGTTTGGCCGCGGCATGTATGACCTATATGCCTACGATCTAGAGAAGAATACATTTCGCGGCAGGGTGCTATATTTGTACTATCAATAAGCGCCCAAGCCGTAGTGCCAAGGGAGATCAATTGGGACTGCGGCTCAATAGCCTAGGTGTCGCGGTGCTTCCAAAGCGACGGTTCATCTTCCGCGCTCCCGTATATAAATTGTTTATGGCCGTGGACTTCATTACGTTTCCAAAACTTTTGAGAGCACATCGAGAGCGAAACTCTGCACTCTCTCCCTTGCATATTCCGACAACCTTTCGAGGCGGTGTGCGGCGGTTCAAGGCGGTCAAGCTGAGCATTGCAAGTTTCTCCATTTCCAGGTGCTTTTTCAACCCCTATACTTTCGTAAAAGCCTTTGAAATTTACAGTTTTCTTCCCTTTTTTCTATTTATTTGCTTTTTCTGGTTCATTTGCTAAAAATCTAGGGTTTTGTTTGTATGTTTGCCCTTTCCCACATATGCTACAATATGAAATACATACAACTGTTTTTGTTGTTCATAATTGAGCTCTTCGTATTCTATGAGTTTGATCGTAAAAACGATTAGAATTTAGATAATCAACTCTTTAGGATAGAAGTCGCGGCATGATAGGATTTCAATTCCCATTCCCGTGAACGGGTACGATCCTTCTGCATCATACCGTGCCAAATGGCCGCGGTCCCTTAAATTTTCATCCGCGACATCAAATCACCACCCTTGTAGTCTCGAGCAGCCTTCAAACCTCCATGAACCCAAGACATATCCATGTTAAATAACTGTAATTGCTACTAGAGCACATCGAGTTGACTCTATAAATTTAGAAATGGTCGTGGACAGGAATGCCTTAAAGCAATTCTCCTTTATTATCACGGCAGACTAAGTTCCTCTACTGACATGGATGTGGCTGCGGCTAGTAGGGACAATACGAACCCATAAGTTCACGTAGTAGAGTTGGCCCTTAATAACTAGTTAGGAAAATAATTCCAAACGCATTTCCAAGACCTATAAATAATTTTTCTGCGGCTTTTAAAGTCTTTTACGAACCATACTGGCTGCGGCGCCTAACTGCGAACTCTGCTTTTCAGGTACTGCTGCAGCCATATGAGCTTTGACCCAGACGAGTTCCTGAGAGGCTTTTGGGCAAAGCACTTTGGGACCTCTCCCCCCGAGCTTACTTCCGTACCCCCTCTAAGATCAATAGGGCCTTGAAAACTAAAAGATTGCCCAAACTGCGTGATACTTGACTCAGACTCCGCAAATACGGCATCTGGGAAGGATTTCCAATCTCCGCCGATGAAAGAGGAAGCCAACTCAAGTAATCATCCAATGGGTGTAGGAGATAGTGCCATGGCTGTTAGAAATAACCCAGGTGGTATATCTAGGAGGGATGAGAGACCCTTGGCCGCACTTGATATCCGCGGCTCCATGACCCTAGATTGGGTTGAGCAGGTGGCTGAGGCCTTCGAATTTCTAGAAAATTTGACGTGCTCAGCCCCTGTCGCAAACCAAAGACCATGCACGGTTCCATCCGATGATGGAATTTGCTTCCCTCTGCACGCCTTCATTTACGGGCTGCAGCTGCCCGTTCTAGTTCCTATTCGTCCCCTTTTTCAGGCAATGAACCTGTCCCTATCACAGTTGGACCCTAATGACTGGAGATCCATTCTCGCTGCAGTTGTCCTTTGGGAGAATTTGTTCAAAAAGGACATCACTCCCGCGGAGTTCTTTCACTTCTACCGTCCAAAGGTGAACTCCGTGAATTTCGTGGGCTACTACTACCTCTCAAGCCACGGCAGGGACGAGACCCTTTACACTGGGAGACCAACCAATGTGAAGAACTGGAAGGGGAAATATTCTTACATCTCCGACGAAGGCTGGTAGATGCACCCCGACGAGAACGAGAGAGAAATGACATATGTAATGCCGCGGCAGTGGGGGTCTCCCTCAAAATTAGGTAATAAGACTGTAGCCTTGTCTTTTCATTTCACATAAATATGCACAATTTCCACTAACCTTTGAATTGTCTATTCTTTCTGCAGCCCTTGACAATCTGCACTTGAACAAGCGGCCGGAAAAAAGAGTTGTCGAGGCCGCGGAAGTTCCTGCTGAACACAAGAAGTTCAGCACACTTGTAACGACAGCAACCATATTTGAAGCGGGATTTTTCCCAAACAAATCCATTCCTCAGCAAATGGGCGCGGAAGGTAATTAACTGCGCCATAATTTTTACTCCGTGGTCATTTATTCTCTTGAACTCATGCTATTCCTTTTCAGGTGAAGAAGTTGATAGGGAACTGCTAGCGGCGTAGCTAGCGGAGATGGATGAGGACACAGTCGTCCTAAATAATACTACGTGGATCAGAAAGAGGAAGAGGTCCAAGGCCAAGGGACCTGTTGCTGCCCCCACGGAGAAAATAACGCTGCCTCTGTCGTGGATCCTACCGAAAAAACTACAACACCTGCCGCGGATCAAATGGTTAATGATGAGAACCTTCCACATGACCATTTTGACGATGACATAGGGGAAAACCTGGCCACGGCAGCCTTGAAGTCAACCGATGTGCTCCTTCATTCATCCTCTCCCCCGTCGCCAACTGTTGTGGCGGTTAACGCGAACTTGCCACCTCCTCAATTCAGCGGAGAGTTTGGGCCTGATGGTAGACCAAGGCCCCAATTAAGGCATCCTGACCCCAATTCCTCTTGGGACACCACCGCAAAGGCTGCGCGGAGGATCAAAAGAGCCTTGGATGCCGCGGACCTTGACAAGCTAGTTGGAGAAGATCATGAAGATCTGGAGGACTGATGCCTCCATATCCTTCTGAGGGTACGTACCAGTTGTCATTTTTTAACTTTTGCATCTCATATTTTTCCATATTTTTTTTTCTAACGCCTTTTATTTCAGGTCGTGGATGTGATGGTGGTCCAGAAGAGGAAGTACGAGGCCTTGTATAGACTGAAGGAGGCTGAAAAGAGTACTCATACCGCGAACTTGCAGGCTGCATGGACTTCTTCTTTTGAGGCTGGAAAGAAGTCTGCTGTCATAGCTCTTTAGGAAGCCCACATGGACCTTGAGAAAGAAATCAAGGCGAGGGAGGAAGCGGAGGAGAACTTTAAGCAAGCCGCAGAATCCCTAAAATCCTCCCAGGCCCAGACTGCCGAAGCCGCCCATGTCTCGGAGATTTCAAATACCAAGCTCGCCCTACTCCAGCAGAAATATGAAGAGTTGGAAGCTAATTCCGCTAAAAAAGAGGAAGATCTTGCCGCGGAAATAACCTTGGTGACACCCTCCAACTAGCCATAGATCATGCCGTGGAGTCATTTAAAGGCTCCAAGGACTTCTTCCTTGTCAACAACAGGGCCTACCTCCGCGGCTACCAGGAGCTGCGATAAATATTTATTAAGAGGTTCCCTGAGGCCAAGGAGGAGGTCCTTGCCTGGATGTTAAGCGATGCCAAACATCAAGAGTGCATCGCTGAACTTAGGGCAGCAGCGGAAGAGAGAGCAAGGCTAAGAGCTGAGGCAGAAGCAGCGGCAGTAGACGGAGAGATAGAAACTGCCGCGGACAGAGAAGAGGCTGATGATGATGATGACGCAGCCTCTTAACTCATTCAATTTTTGTTATCCTTAGCACAGGGCTGCGTCCCTTCTTTCTGTAATCTAAATTTTTGTTGTGGCTGCGGCCTTCATTTTGTAATCTTTGGCTATTAATACCAAGGTTGCGGCCATATTTGCTACTTTGTGTACGATTGATTGCTTGCTATAAGGAATGGTTGAATGTAACTGCTTCATATTTGAAATGCATCCTTGTCTAGATAAACATAACATTTTAAGTCCGCGGACGTAGATCGATTTCTTCGTAGCATGATTTTTTACCAATGTCCGCGCCCTCATAAATGGTGTCATTTTACTCCCGAAGGATATCGACTGCTGCGTCACAAGGCATCTGCGTGCAAGTTGCGACCCTTTATTATGTCGCATCATGTAAACATCTTTACTTGATTGCTGCAGATATAATTTCAAGGCTGGGGATTGTTGATTGCACGGATCCCCAGCTGCTTTCATTGCACCTGGTTGTCTGAACCGCCTATCTTTTGTCATCCCATAACCAACATGGAACATGTAGAGAAAGCCTTTCCTTAGACTTGGTACAACTGATTCTTCTCCATCGTGGCATTTGACGTTGTGGCAGTTATAGTTTTCTCATGCTTCAAGATGTTAGTGCCTCAACACTTTCATGAATGAATGGCTCCTAGAGATCTGCAACCGTATCGATGGGATGCGGCACATTTCTGGTTCATCTGAACAATGTGCCTCTGTAGACATACGTTGGTATTTCCAAGTCTTCTCGGGCTGGGTCATGTTACCAAGCCCTAATATGCGAGACACTATTAAGCCTCTCCAGGCTTGGTTATGTTATTAAGCCACCCACAGCTAATATGCGAGACACTATCAAGCCTCTCCAGGCTGGGTTATGTTACTAAGTCACCCACAGCTAATATGCGAGACACTATCAAGCCTCTCTAGGATGGGTTATATTATTAATCCACCCATAGATGCTGATATATATAAAGCCATCCCTGGCTAGATATTATAAGCCTCCCGGCTCGTTGATGCTGTTTGATACCAAACCACGAGTAACTATAGAATGTGTCGTGGCCTGTTTGATCCCAAGCGGCGGATAAGTACTTTAGAATGTGTTGCGGCCTGTATGATCCCAGGCGGAAGACTACTAAATAATGTGTCGCAGCCTGTTTGATCTCAGGCGATGGAAAAGTACTGAAGAATGTGCCACAGCATGTTTGAGACCAGACGGCGACCTAGTACTTAATAATGTACCGCGACTTGTTTGTTCCCAGACGGCGGCTAAGTACTAAAAAATGTGCCTCACCCTGTTTGGTCCCAGGCAGCAACTAAGTACTAAAGAAGGCGCCATGTCCTGTTTGATACCAGGCAACGGCCAAGTACTGAAGAAGGTGCCACAGCCTGTTTCAGCCCGGGCGGCAACCAAGTACTTAAGAAAGTGCCGCGGCCTGTTTGAGCCCAGGCGGCGACCAAGTGCCTAAGAAGGTGCCGCGGCCTGTTTGACACCCGGCGAAGGCCAAGTACTAAAGAAGGTGCCGCGACCTGTTTGATCCCAGGCGGCGACCAAGTACTAAATAATGTGTCGCATGTGACCATTCATTTTTTCCTTTACTTCTGTCATTTTCATCACAATGAACCCCCAAGTCACAGTACCAATAACTTTAGGGTTGCGTCTGGGTTGTACTCCTGCCGCAGCATCTGAGTAACATTCTTGTGGGCTCTATGCTGGGCTACAACTGAGGATGATGAATCTGAGACTGCCACAGAAAGAGCAAAAGGAGATGTAGAAGTATTTCAGGCTGCGGCCACTTGTATGTAAAACTTCAATCTTTGTCAAGGCTTTGGCCTTTAATCTATCTGTCTATTTTTCCTGCTCCTTTGCTTGCTTTGATACTTGCACTTTTCACTTGTCTTTTCCCTTGTAGACGTCATAAATTTTCTACTCTGTAGGGCTATGATCCCCCAAGCTGCAGTGCTAATGGAATATGGCTTTGGGGCTACGGCTAGTCACCACAACAATAACTTTTAGTCGCTTTAATATGGTTTCTTGAACAGGTTGACATTCAGCTATGGAAGGTTGCCATCCAGCTATGGAATATTAACAATTATGTCCGTCTTTCACTGCAATGTCTTCTGAATGAATTAACCTAACGGCTACAGCCATATTGATAAGGCTGCGGTGGCTGCGGTACCTTTCTGGCCCTTGCATATGAACAATGGACCTCTGTAGACATACATGATATTTTAAAACCTTCTCGGGCTAGGTTATGTTATTAAGCCACCCACATATAATATACAGGATACTATCAAGCCTCCTCAGGCTGAGTTATGTTATCAAGCCACCCACAACAAGTATACGGGATACTATCAAGCCTCCTCAGGTTGGGTTATGTTATCAAGCCCCCCACAGCAAATATACAGGATACTATCAAGCCTCCCCAGGCTGGGTTATGTTATTAAGCCACCCACAGCTAATAGACGGGATACTATCAAGCCTCCCCAGGTTGGGTTATGTTATTAAGCCACCCACAACTAATATACGAGATATTATCAAGACTCCCCAGGCTGGGTTATGTTATTGAGCCACCCACAGCTGCTGATATATATAAAGCCATCCCTGGTTGGATATTATAAGCCTCCTAGCTTGATGACGCATCCCGAAAGCTAAAAACGAGCATTGTACGACCCCGTGGATAATGACGCTTCCCAAAAGCTAAGAACGGGCATTATAAGCCCCCGTGGCTAATAAAAGCTCCTTGAATCCTCAGATGCTTTCACGAACATGATCATCAGAAGATAAGATATAGTTGCACCTCGTGAGGGGAACTTTTGAGCTGATTAAGATTGTAATCCTTCCATAAATGCATCCCGAAGTAAGATAATCCTTCGAGATAATTTTATTATTCTTCCTATGGAATCTGTTTGAGACAAAAGGCTTTTTGTGAGATAACAGATTATGAAACCAAGAGATATCAGATATGGCAAAATTTGCTAATTCATATATTTATATATGTATGCTTCAGCTAATGACTTT
Source organism: Sambucus nigra (assembly GCA_949130495.1). NCBI lineage: Eukaryota > Viridiplantae > Streptophyta > Magnoliopsida > Dipsacales > Adoxaceae > Sambucus > Sambucus nigra. Next base: position 118,775,461 of record OX422223.1, read on the forward strand.
GTTAACATAACATAAAGTCTTGAGTATTGAGGCTCTAATGAGCTTCATAAAGCATAAAGAGAAATAGTTGAAATTGAAAAGACTAAGTATGAGGTACGGCATGCAGCCTCTGTCGGGTCCGGCTGTGTCCTTTATGCATTCTTCAGGAATCGCTGCAGCATCCCTTGCCCGATTAGTCTCTCAACTTCATCCTTCAGAGCATAACATTGCTTTGTGTCATGGCCATGGTCCTGATGGAATTTTCACCAGGTAGCTTTGTTCCTCTTGTGGGGTGGAGCTCTCAACTTTTCTGGCCACCTCAAAAGCTTGTCCTCTTTGATGAACTCAAAGATCTCTTCAATCGGGAAAATCAACGGCGTATAGACACCTGATTTTTTCTCTGATTTCTCTTCTCTCCTTTTCTGACTTCTGTCGGTTGATTCTGCGGCCTCTTTAACTGCCATGGCAGACAAGGCTGGTTGAGTTTTTTTCCATCGCACCCGCGCCTATATTTTGAGAGGCCGCGACCTCTAGCATTAGCACCCTCTGAGTTAGATAATTGACCTGGGTCTGAAGTGAGGCATGACTATCGTAGAGGTGATTAAGGTGATTGTACAGTTGCACAATCTCATCCTTGACTTCTGCGCTTTGGCTGGATTCTCCTTCCATTTCTGCTTTTGTTAGTCTTTATAAAGTATATAGAATCTGAGACAAAACTAACAGAAGTGAGTGATCATAGAAGTATCGAGAAGGAGGGGTTGAACTGCTCCATGATTTGCTGAGGAGGCCGCGGCAAGTACGGCACACAAGTGCACTGCCACTGCCCTTTAATGTTATTCACCAAGGTCGATCTGAAGGCCACTTAAGTCCTTCCCACGGTGATTTTGAGCTATTGTAATAGGTCCGCACTAGTAGGGGTCGCGGCACGAGAGGCTGTTGAACTTACATGCCGCACCCTTGCCTAGGCAGTGGAGAGATCCCAAGACGGGATCTGGTATCCTCTCCCCCAACACGTGAAGAAAACCTACTAGGGTCCATTGATGAGAGAATTCTCTTGCGGTGCGCAATATGGCATAATTTTAATGATAACTCCTAGATCATAGGTAGATGGCAACAAAAAGGGGAGTAAATATAGCCCTTCCCTAATCATCCACCTTTTCAGGACTAAAGTCCACCATGCCTTTTAGCTTTATCTAGATGGAATGATATCACAGGGGTATGTAAGATAGATCCAAAGCCATCAAATGAAGATCTAAAGACAGATCCAGAAATATAAAATACCCGTTAAAGGGGGTGAATGTAAAGCGGATCCCAATAACAAGAAACCGACCCGTGAGAAGATGATCCATAAGATCCTCAGGGGTCGAATAAGGTGTTTAAGAACTCATCTATGTAGAGAAACAAGATTGAAATATCTCGTTCCCACAGACGGCGCCAGATTTATGATACGAGAAATCGTCCACTGTGTCGTTCCCGTATCAGCAAATCATGAGTCAAGTGTGTAACAAACAAGCAAAGAAAATAAATAGAGAGAAGACAAGATATAGAGTGGTTCAGCCCCTAAAATGGGCCTACATCCACTGTGTTGCTCCATTCTCATTATGTGCGTTGCATTGTACAATATAATCGTGCCTAAAGAGGCGTACAAGTATGAGAATAAGGGTGAATACATGGCAGTATTGTAGATTTCGGTGAGACTTTGGAAGGTGGCTGTGATGTAGATTTGTGCCTCCAAGAGGTATGTTACGGTTGTATAGAGAGAATCTTTATTATAAAGCCTGCCCCGGATGGGTTTTGAATCGATCCCCCCTCCTTGTAGGTGTGGTCCTCTATTTATGAGGAAATGTGTTGAGTCACATGCCCTGAGCACGTGGCGTATACCAAGTTTGTAGCAGTTGTGGATGAGGGGGCTGCGGCCTACAAAGCAAGCAGTTATAAGCTGATGGAGGGGTGCCATGCACCATACGGTGGAGTGTCACAGCCTATAATGGACAGGGCTGCACCCTGTGCCATCTGGTCCTGAAGGGATGTCGTGCTGAGTGAGTTCTGGCCGCACCCTGAATGAGTTTGGCCACGGCATGTATGACCTATATGCCTGCGATCTAAAGAAGAATACATTACACGGTAGGGTGCTATATTTGTACTATCAATGCTGTCCTGGCCCATTCAAGGGGAGAAGTTATTTTTGTACTTAGTTGTGTTAGAATCTGCAATAAGTGTGGCCATTATCCATGAAAATAAGGGTTTTCAAAGATGATGTATTTTAATGGCAAAGCTTTGCAAGGGGTGGAGCTCAAGTCTCGAGGAGGGACAAACTGGCTTATACGTCGATACATGATTTATGGAAGATAAATCCCTCCCTTGAAGGCCATACAATGTTGGTGCTCACTAAAAATTCCTTTGAGGTAGGTCATTCATAAATCTAAGAAATTGGGTAGCTTAATGTTCTGGTCTATTGAGATAGGTGAGTTTGACATTATTTACCAACTAAAGAATGCAATTAGAGGAAAAGATTCACTAGACTCTATGGCCATGTTTACATGGGTCGATGCCGAAAGGAAGTGGAAGAAACGAAAGTACTGGCGGTCGTACAAAAATAGGTTACTATAGATGTTAACCCATCCAACACTGTGAAAGTCGATGTCGCTAAAAAATATTTCTTTTTCTAAAAGCGAGTATTGTCCAAGGGTCCTTTTTGGGAACAAAGTCTGATCTAATGCCTGTTTGTCGATTGATTTTCTTATGAAAATGGATGTGGTGCCAGGATGATACTCTCTGCTCTAGATGGAACTAGCATTGAGTATGCCTTAAGGTTCAGTTTCAAGGAGTTTAATAACAAATCAGAGTATGAGGCTATGCTAGAAGGAATCCCCCTCGCTAAGTAAATAAACATTGGCGAGGTGATTGTCAACCGTGACTTACAATTGTTCGCAAACCAAATATTGGGCATCTATGAGATCAAAGATGATAAAATGGCCAAGTACTTATCAAGGGTAAAAAAATAATGGGGAACTTAAAAGAGGTAAAGACCAGTAGTATTCCTCAGCTTGAAAATAGTCGGGATGATTCTCTATCTAGGCTAGCATTGTCCACAAGAACAAAAATCAGAGGAACTATTTCTTTTGCGATTTTACACAGGCCGAGCATCAAAGCATCAGAGAGGAAGAAAATCAGAGGAACTATGTTTTTCCTGAATCTAAATATCAGGGAAATGTGGATGGACTCGCTTATCAAACACATTCAGGATGGTGAGCTCCCATATTCCAAGGCCGAGAAAAGAAACTTAGATATTGAGGTGTAAATTTCACCAATATTGGTGACGTACTATATAAGAGAGGGTTTTTTCTTCCACTACTCATATGTGTTCACCCTACAGAGGTAGATTATGTGGTGTGAGACGTCCACAAAGGTTCATGTGCAAGTCATGTCGATGGATAGTCTCTTGCTAAAAGGATCGTTACCCAAGATTATTGGTAGCCGACACTCGCCAAAGATGCAGTCGAGTATGTAAAAAAGTGTGACAAGTGTTAAAGATTCTCTACTATCCATCACCCGCCTCATCAACCACTCTCATCCATCACTGCGCCATGACCATTTGCAGTTTGGGCGATTCACCTAGAGGTTCCTCTTCCAAAGGCAGCATGCAACTACTAGTATCTGATCGTAGCAATCGATTATTTTTCAAAGTGGGTAGAAGACGAGGCAATAATTTCCATCAATGAGGTTAAAAATTTCAAGTTTATCTGAATGAATATCATTTATAGATACGACTTACCCCATATTTTAATATCAGATAATGGAAAGAAATTCAAGAACAAGTATTTGGAAGCCTATTACAACAGGGTTGGAATAAAGCAATTTTTCTCAACAGAAGGCCATTCTAAGACAACGAACAGACTGAGGTCACCAACCAGATGATACTTTATGGAATCAATAAGAAGTTGGAGGATACTAAAGGTCTATCAACACAAGAGTTGTATAGGGTCATGTGGGATTACAGGATGACTGAGAGGATATCGATAGGTGAAACACCGTTCATGCTTGGATATGGGTCCGAGGTAGTCATTCTTACTGAGATTGGGCTTCCCAATCACAGAGTTCAGACCTATGATCTAGAGGCCATTGTTGATGAGAGGAGGCTTGATCTGGATTTGATTGAACAGAGGTGTGAGGATGCAGAAGTCCTATGGTCATCTTATCAATAGAGAGTTGCCAGATTCTACAATAAGTGGGTGAAGGATAGGTCGATTGCTATGGGTGACCTTATATTGAACAAGGATCGGTAGAATCTAAACAAACTCCATCCTAATTGGCATGGGATATATAGGGTAACTTAAGAGGTTGTACCAGACACTTATAATTTGGAAGACCTAGAGGGTAAACCCTTCTCTAACCCTTAGAATGTCGACTATCTCAAAAGATATCATCATTAGTCTCTTAATTGTGCATGTACAATATCCTTGTTCAATTAATTTTAGTGTATCTGTTCATTTGTACGACAGTGTGTTATCAACGAAAAAGCAAAGAGCTGGCTCATATTTATCCTTATTATTATGATCAATTGCTGCATCGTTTGAATTTTATTAAACCAAGGAACATCATTTTTATGATGAATTAGTTAACACTCAGTGGTATGAGAGTACGTGAGGAGTCTCATATCCTCCATTCCCTCCCAATAATGTCGAGAGGGGGGAATCAGTGTTATAACATCACTTAGGTGGTGAAGAAGACACATTAAAAACCATCTAAGTCCGGTTGCTTTAAAATCATGTTATAGTGAATTGAAGGTCATAACGCTCTCGTTAATATGAGAATGTATGAAGAGACACATCTCGTCCATACACTCTCAACAACACCGAGAGGGGGATCAAAGTATGATATCACTTAGGTGGTGAAAATTAAAAATTAAAAATCATCAAAGTATTGTTTCTTAAACATCATTTATGGTGAATTGAGGGACATAACTCTCTCGGTGATTTGAGAATGTATTAAAAGACTTGTCTCATGCATACACTCTCAACAATGCTGAGAGGGGGATCAGTGTATGACATCATTATGGTGATGGAAAGCATAAATTAAAATCATTTTTATGGTCACTTGAACATCGACTCATTATAATGAATGTAATGTATAAAAACAGTGGAATCACAAGCATCGTATTTAAAACACCACTCAATGGTGATAAGAAAATAAGTTGCAAACATTAAACTTTCTCAAAAATGATCATTATATTATACCATCATCATATAATGCCATAAAAATATTGTCAAAACAAATAATGTTAAGTGTTACAGGAAAATATTCAAAAAAAGAAGAAACAAGGCATTTAAAATAGATTCACAATAGAGAAAAGGGTATAAGGCCACCTTATAAAACATAAAACTCTAGGCCTCCATTTTCTTCTCAACTTGCTCTAGCATGATATTATCGGTTGTAGGTCTGGTATGCACATCTTCTTCGACACTGCCACCGTCGATCACCTCAGTACCTTTTTATACTATGGTCTCGGCTATGGTATTCTAGACGGTGAGGGACTCAACTTACAATTATGCCAAAGTAGTAGCAACAAGAGGGTCTAAGAAGTCAAAGTCCTAGAAGTACTTGGTAAGAGACGAGACCTCTATAAATTTTAGAAGGGCCCAATGGCAAGCCATCCTGGCCCCCCTCTCTAGATTTTAGATCCCATAATTGTCGAACTCGTCATAAGCATTAAAGGTGTCAAAAACCTTCTTCTCGGCCTCTTTATTCTCAACTTGATGCTTAATTTGAAAGGCCTTGATTACAACATCATGGTCTTTCCTCATAATCTCTTAGGCATCTGATTGATTTTTTTTAAGTTTTCAATAACCTTTTTTATGGCTCTGATACTTTGCCTTCAACTCCTTTCTCAATGTCTACTCAGTCTTGATGGTCTCAGTAGCTTGTTCTATTACTGGTAGTTTTCCCTAATTGGTTTAATTGGTAAAAGGAAATGGGGGACTACAAGACATAAAAAAAAGTTATTACAAGATGATATATCACTTTGAAAAATAAAAAATGAGTAAACATGTAAGATGATTACCGGAGTAGCCTTGTGCCGAAAGAAGACTCCTAGATGATTAGGTACCATGGCCTTCAACAACCTCTTGTCAGAGTCAAACAACATGGAGTCGATAGTTGTTTTGGATCTCCGCTTGTCACCAATGATAGAGTTAAAGATGATAGAAAATTGGGACAGACGAGCATATAAAACATACTCAAGCTAGATGGTGATGGCCTAGTCAGTGGCTTCCCTAGAGTAGCTGTCTTTTCTTCTCTTCTTTGTTTGAGGAGAGATAGTAGTGATACCTTTAATATGGTTCTTCCTTTCCTTTTCACCCTCGGCTTGCCCGAGACCTCCAACAATTATTTTTTAATCTGGGTCGGGGGAGTGGGATTCTTGCCTAACTTGTTCAACATATTTGCTAATCTTTGAGCATCCATTTTCCAGATCTGCTCCAGGGTATCGACTAGATGACCTGTAATAAAAAACTATGGTTAGTATCAATATTATTAATAATAGATGACACTACAATTATATAAAAAAAATTTACTTACACATCTCAACTAGGGGGTTAATCCCCATACCTATTTTCTTTAAAAAGGAAGGAATCATCAGCTGCTCAAATTCAACCAGGCTTCTCTCTTTTCCTTGGGAATGAATATGATCGATCTTGTCTCAGCTGTCAACACTTAGCTAGGTCGAGTTTGGCCAACATCAATGCATTTGCCCATTTTTAGGGAACTCATGGATCGGAGGCACTTCAAGGAGCATCGGCATCAAACTCGTAAGATCCTAACACAAAGAAATATCGGAGCTTCCAATGGTGGTTGGAGGTCTGGTTCACAATCAACACATTTTTGGGTCTTCCTGGCTATGAGGTGAAAGTAACCAGGTTGAGCTTTGGTGATGGGCATAGTATAACATACCCGGAAGATACTAACACGAATGTTAGTATTGTAGATTAACTGTTGTAATTAGATAAAGTTAATGATTATTCTCCAAATGTTTATGGAGAGATGGGAAGGGGGACGCCCTAAAATGGCAAGGATTATTCAGATATTAAGGTGGACTGGTAGCCTAAAGTCGACCTTAAACATCTTCTCGTGCACAACCACTTCACCTTCTCGATCATTGAAGGCTATCTCATTATTGGTCATGACCCTTATGTTGATAGAGACTTGATCCCATACAGATGCCTCCATATTAGATGTTCAGTCTCCTTGATAGTATTCCAAAAAGTTTTAGCAAACGAGGTATCAAGTGGATCCTCATCCTCGTCATCAAGGTCATGTTCAACATTAACAGTCAAGACTCCACTAGGATACCTTGTGGTGAACTCATATCAGGAATGACCAATAAAGAGACAACCATTGGTGGTGGGGGGTAAGTAACCTCTACTCTTAGCTCATCTCTATTTGGGGCCTCAATGGATTGGCCATGGTTGGTGGACTCGGTAGCGACGGAATCATCAAGAAAATATGAGGGTACTCATATGGCCTCGTCAAAGGAGTATTCCTTCATATACTCCCTGAAAATATAAGGGTTATAGACCTGCGAAGATAACACCGACTGTGGCCCCTGGGATGAGGTACCATACATGGTGTCACTACTATTTCCTATAATAGTCGGCTCGACTAAGGAGGGGTATGTAAGAAGTAAAGGTGGACGAACTACACATATTGGTGTTGGATTATTTGGGTGTGTGGTTTTGGCCTTGGCTCTACATTTAGACTTATCCCCAACCTTTCAAATTTCCATAAGTATCCTCTCTCTTAAGTGTGGATACTGCTATCCTAACTCATGAAGTCTCTTGTACATTCAAACGGGAATAATGTTTAACCCAGGTTAACTTAAAGATCTAAATGGCGAACTAAAACCTTTTCAAATGTTTTTTGCTAAGAAAAATTATGTGATTCACCAGAGAAGAAGTCTGAAAGGCTATCTGGAAAGCCAACTGATTACTTAAAGGTGAAATTAAACCTAAAAATTACCTGATCAAACCATCTACAACCCTAAACTCCTAACAAAACCAATTCTAAACCCCTACATTCACCATAACAACTTGTCGAAAAACAAAAAATCTTGCCAAAAAATAAGGAGTGCAAAGATAAATAAGAATAAAGCTAGAATAAGGAAAAGACAGAGAATGGGGGTGGTTACCTGAGAAAAAATAAAGCTTGGAAGTGGAATGAAAGCCCTAAAACTAGTCGAAAAAGTCTGTTCGATGGAAGAAAGAGAGAACGGGAAAAGTTGTAGTTGTAAAAAAGTTATAACAGGAGTTTGCTTTGCAGAAGAAAGAGAAAATAATTCTAAAATTTGGTATTTAAATCTTCTAATGATTGCATGCGTTTCTCGAGAGGGGAATTATTAGACCTCGAAGCCCTAGGCAGGACTATAACAGCCTCTTTTTGGCAACTATGACAAGCCACACGATTAGTTCCATGTGTAAAACCAAGAACACTTGACTAATGTTTCAATCTGGAACACTGAAAAGACGATCTTGACCTCAGCCAAACCGACACACGCCCTTAAAACAAATATGGCACTGAGGTGTCCCATCTTTGTAGGGGGTCAGACGACTATACCCATCAACCTTCCACTCACATTGAAGATTAAGGGCTAGGGGGTGACTGATATACATACGTCTGATCTCATCCTGGATTAGATTCAACCTGGCTCAATAACCCTAATTCAGCATTCGTCAAATTCCATTACTCATGGACCGACAAAACACAGGCCCACCTCCAACAATCATAGCCTTCGAGGCCTCATAGGATTTATAGTCATGCATAAAGGTTCACTCTTTAGTATAAAATGTATAAAATGTTTATTATGTTTCTACTTTTTAAAGGCAACCACTAGTGCATAGGCTAACTTCTCCAAACAAAAGTTGCGTTGCTCCGCATCCAAGAGTGTATTACTAGCATAGTAGGCATGGTACCATCTAACCTCCTTTTCACATACTAGATCCGAACTAATGGTGTGGTCCGATACTACGAGGTAGAGGTATAGGGGATCTCCATTATTAGTAATCGCGAACAGAGGTGGTTTCCTAAGGTAGGGCTTGATCTTATCTAAAGCTCTTGAGCAGTTCTCATTCTGGGTAAGGCCCTTATCCTTATTTACTTCATAAAATAATGGTCAATAGAGTTCCAAGGACTTAGAGATGAAGCAATTGATTACTGTGATCATTCCAGTATGCTTTTGAATATCCCGCAATGTCCATGGGGATAGACCTTGTTGATTGCATCAATTTGAACTGGGTTGGACTCAATCCCTATCTTGATGACTAGATAACCTAGAAATTTTATTGACTAGACATTGAATGAACACTTGCTTGCGTTAAGTTTCATCTGGTACTTCGTGAGGATTTCAAAATTCCTGGACAAGTTCGTGTGATGGTCGTCTTTGTTTTTTATCTTGAATGACATGTCATTGATCTAGACTTCCATGGTATCTCCCATCTTCTACTTAAATATGTTTGTGACCAACCTCTAATAAGTTTCCTCTGCGTTCTTTAATCCGAATGGCATAACCTTGTAACAGTGTAGTCCTAGTGGAGTTATAAAGGATGTTTTGTCTTGGTTAGGCCGAATAGAGAGATTTGATGATACCCTGAATAGGCATCTAGAAAACTAACTCTCTCTTGGGCCATCGTACATCAATTAGTTGATCAATTTTTGGCAATGGGACTCTGTCCTTAGGGCAAGCTCTGTTGAGATTTATGAAACTGATGCAGACTCTTTAGCCATCGTTGCTCTTTCATACTACCACTAGGTTAGACAACCATTTGGGGAATTGAACTTACCTATTGGAACCTGCATCCCAAAGTTTTCCAACTTTTTTTCGCCACTTTATCCTTTTCGAGAGTTGTTCGGCATGCCTTCTGAGTAATCGGCTTGAAGGTTAGGTCAACATGTAAATGATGGCACGCTATGTTGGGACCATATCTAGGTAGATAATATGTCTCCCAAGCTGAAACATTCAAATTTCTTCTCAAGAAGGCAATCAACTCTTTCTTTTTGTGATCAATAAACGTAATTCTGATAAAAAACTTTATACGTGTCAAGTTGTCATCTGCAACTACTCTATCAATGGGATAAATCCTTATCTCTTCCACCCTTGGTCGACGGTACCGTAGTTGCTATTTAGAGGGTGTACCTCCCATCTTGGGATTCCTATGGAGTGTCCTTTGGTTACTTTTTCTTCTTGTCCTGGAGGCAAATAGTTATGGTAAAGCATTTCCTTATAGTATCCTGGTCTCCATGAATCTTGACCATGCTCCGATCGGTGACACACTTGAGCTATTAGGGGTAGGTAGATGGTATGACTCTCATAGTGTTCAACCATCGTCTACCTAGAATGAAGTGATATGGAGACTCTATGTCCACCACTGAAAATTCAGTCAACTTTGAGATATTGTCTTCTCTACTAGTAAAACTATCTTTCTGAGAAGCATTGTAATTTTCCCTACAAAGTCGACTTACGAAACTATAACCTCCTTGAGGTCGGCTAAGTTGATCTTCAACTTATGGAACAAATCTAGGTACATCACCTCTAACGAGCGTTCCTGACCCACTAGCAATTTGTCGACATCCTAATTCATGATTCTGAGAGTAATCATGAGCGCATTATAGTCGAGAGTCCTCACTCCAATCAAATCTTCCTCTATAAATACGATGTGTTTGGTGTTATCGACATCATCTAGTCACCACGCTTGTGAGCTTGGCTTTTTGTAGGATCAATCTAAAATGCCTCCATGACAATTGTGACCTTTTTTTAGTTCCATCTGAACAATGTTCCCTTAGATTTGCATCAAGTCGGATGCTCCATTAATCACCGCAAACAGTCCCATGTCATTATCAAGGACAATGTTCAATTTTTGGTCTCCATTAGCTGTGACCTTATCAACATTCTTTTCTATGTATTCATTCAAATGTCCAACTTGTGACAACTCTTCAAGGTGTGACTTCAGTGCTCTGTAATTAACTATCCCGTGGCTTCCCTCCTAATGGAATGGGCATCTCAGTGTATTATTCCTCTTTGTCGGGTCACCACCCATCTTTTTGGGCCACTGGGAAAATGGCAAATCCTTGATAATGATCAAGATCTTATTGATCGATTCTTTGAAGACTCTGTTAGCAGACTGGAACGCCTTTGAAGAATCGACCTTATTCCCATTCTTGGATCCATTTTTGCCACCATTCTTGTTCCCTTTCTTTAGAGTGTCACTTTTATCTCCTCTTTTACTTGCTTTCCATGAGGTTATCTATGGTGTCAGCCTCTTTCTTCATTAGGGACTAGTACAACAAAGACGTGGTCGGTAAATAATTCTAAAAGGACGCAACAGCTACCTACTCCAAACAGTTCTCCATTTTATTAAATACCTCTCAATACCTCTTGGCATAATCACGAAGGATATCTTGTGACTTTTTCTTCATCATGAGAAGTGAATCCATCCTCTTGGGATGGGAACTACTGGTTATGAAGTGAGTAGTGAAGGCCTTTGCCAGGTCCTTAAAGCTCTTAATTGACCTGTGGGATAGCTTCTCGAATCACTTATGAGCTACACCATATAGGCTAAAAGGGAATATTCGATATATCAAGGTGTCGTTGTGACTCCATAGGGTCATCGCCTCCCTATACTACTGACCATGGTCTGTGGGATCCATCTTTCCATCATAGATTTTGAATCTAGGAATAAATAACTTCTTTGGGTTTTTTTGTTCTTCAATCTCCCTTGAGAAAGGGTATTTGATCCAGGCATTGAGAGCTCTATTGGCTATCTCCTTAGTAGACCTAGCCCCTCGATGGGCTGGATGCTGGTCCATTTCTTTACGGACCAAAATTTTGATGTCCTCATTCTGACTATCATTACTCCAATAGAGCCTCTATGATAGGCGACACTTTGATCTATCTCGTTCATATCGATCCTCGTCATGCCTAGATATCCTCCTTCAGCTACGAGTCTCGCTCACCCTAAGACTAGAAGATCTATCTCGACGTTTTTTGATATCACTTAAGATATTTCTATCCATTCTTTCAAGTCGTAACTACAAGAGAGCATTCTCTTCCATTTGGAAGCATGTTGCCTCCTCCTACTGTTGAAGCCTTGCTTCGTAAGAATCAACTAACTTGGAGATCTAAGTAGACCTAGGTGGTCCCTGGTTTTCCTCAGAAGGTTGCCTCTCTTGGCAAAACCTAGGATTTACTAGTTGATAAATATCTGACCTGACCTTAGTTGGGGATGGATCATCCTACAAATTTCCAACTTAAGGAAGATTACTGTACTGTTGATACATCATGGGCTTTCTTTTGATAACTTCTTTCATAGGAAAAAGAATCATTTCCCAAGGATGGCGCCAATTGTAAGTGCAAGAATTATCATAATAAGAAATATAGAAAGTAATATTGAAATGAAAAAATAAATGATCACACACAACATCAAAGATACATGATTCGACAACTTGCCTACATCCACGGAGAGTCTACTGTATTCCATTAGTGTATCTCAAATAATTGAAGTTACATCCCTTTGCCCCAGGTTAGGGTTAACATTTTATATTTATGAAAATAAGTGATTGAATTGTACAAGGAACTTAACCATCTTCTAGATGACTCGTAAGTATCCCTGAATATCTCCTCCGAGATTATTGGTAATCGATTTGACTCTATCTCCACGCATTTAAGAAATTGTCAAATAGACGAATATAAAATAAACATTATGAGTTGGGCTAAGCAGTACATTTTGCACGCTGGATTGGTTAGCTACAGTATTAGGCTTGAATAAATGAGCCTCCACTAATATATTTTTATTTAAGTTAATTTAATTTGTTTAATTTGAGTTTACATTGTATTGAATAATTTTATCAAATTATGAATTGTGCATTCTTGTATGCAACATGATCTTTGTTTCAATCTATTAATACCATGCTAAAATTTGAAGATTATTTTAAAGATTTCCCACAACACAAAGAGTGGACGGGGGAATGTAACCGAATAACAAATAATAATGTAAAGGGAATTCAAGAGTTTGTTAAATAAACTTATAGGAGTCTTAAAAGCGATAAGATTTCACATCTGTGCACCTGTTGTATAAATGGGAAATATCAGTCTTTAAAAGGCGTTGAGTTGAATTTACTAAAGTGGGGAATTTTTTAAGACTATAAAATGTTGACATAATAGGATAAAAAAATGTATCTCATTTTCTAGAAGAATTAGGGGAACCCGACTGAGTAAGGGAACACCATCAAGTTGAAGTGTTATATGATTCGTCGGCACATCATCCTTTGACCGACCTAATTGATGAGGCTTATAGAGTCCACCATCATTAAAACCACCAACCTATGGATACAGATAATGTGCATTATGACCAAGTCAATAAATAAGTTAATGCTGAATTACCAAAAGATCGAAAATACATACGATTGAAAGTCGACGCGACTAGATCATTATATAAAGATTGCGATGAAGATCAGTCGATATTATATGCAATGATTGGTTTGCATAATTTGAAGAGTCAATTTAGTTTGTCAGGCAACAATGTAATCGGAATTCTTAAGTGGGTTAAAGACACTCGGCCAAAAGAGAACACATTACCACACAATTATCCTAGCATGAAGAAGATCTTGAAGGGTTTGTGTTTGAAGTAAAAATCTATGCATGCATTCGAGTACAATTGGATACTGTACCGCAAACATCATGAAGAGAAGGACGAGTGTCCTGTATGTAGTAAGCGTAGATATGTGGCTTGTGAGAATAGAAAGTACAAGACTATAAAATATCATAAGTGGTCATAAGTTCCATAAAAGGGTTTGAATTATTTTCCACTCATGCCACGATTAAAACAATTTTTCATTATACTATGGATAACAAAGGCCATGATATGACACTCTCGATGAGAAGTGGGTGGGAATTTAATGAATCATACAGTTGATTCACTCATCTCACAAGTTTCAAATGAATGACAAAATGAATTTTCATAGGAATCACGCAATGTTCATCTTGCATTATCAATTGATGGGTTAACCCTACAGTATTTAAGTACTAATAAGAGTTATTGGCCAGTTCTCATGGAACTTTTAAGTATCCCTCCAAAATCTTTGTTGATACTCGAGATGAAGGATCCCAATGAAATATTGATACCCCACTAATCAAAGAACTTAAAAATTTGTGGGATAAAGGTGTGATGGTGGTTGACTCTCATAAGGGTGAAGATTTCACACTTAAAGCAATGGTGATGTGGGCAATCTACGAACTTCCTACTTATGGGACCTTGTTCGGTTGCAGTGTTCATGGTTATTATGGATTTCTTATATGTGGGGAGGAAACTGAAGCCACTTGGCTACAATATAGTGGTAAGATGAGTTATACAGGTCATCGTAGATTTTTACTGACTAGTCACCCTTTTTTGAACGGCAAGTCTAACTTCTTACCTATCGATCACAAGCATAGGACGAAACCTGCTCAACTTTATTATTAGTAGATTTAGAAGAAGGAGAAGGTTACAACTATGGGGAATACGTATGTAGGAAAACACCCATAGTTTGTTAACCTAAAGTATAAAGTTAGGCATGATCTCAACGACCGTAGTAAAATGAAGGCATGGTCAAGACAATCAATATTTTTTGACTTGCCTATTGGAAAGATCATAATGTAAGGCACATAATTGATGTGATGCATACATATACGAATGTTTTGATAGAAACATGTTTGGGTGGATCTCATTTGAAAGATGGAGAAGGCATTGCAATCTACAGAAGATGAAAATAAAGAAAAAATTGTGGTTAAAAACTTATCCTACAATTAAAATAATTTCTTTCCCCCGACTGCTTTCACTTTGACTACTACTGAGAAAACGATTCTCTTAGACATGTTTGAGTTGAAGACTACAATTAGTTATTTTGATACTTTGCGCAAGGTAGTAAGAAACCAAACAAATATCCTGAAATAGTGCAAGTCTCATGATTGGAACATTATCATTGAATTAATCCCTCTTCTATTTAGGCACTGTTTCTCCGAACACACAGATCTCCGTCAAAAAAATTATGCAAACTAGTTTATGCTTCACCTTACATTGTGTAAATTGGTAAACAGAAAGAACATTAATGTTGTGAAATCAACTTTAGTAGAGTCAATTTTCATATTAGAGAAATATTTTTCTTCATTTTTATTTGATATCATCATCCACTTACTTGTGCATTTATGCGACGAGGCTTTGTTGTGTGGTACCATTAGGTATCACTCGATGTATCCTTTCGAGCTCTTGATGAAAAACTTCAAAGATTATGTAAATAATACATGATATTATGGAGAGTCAATTATTGAAGAATACTTAACTATAGAATCATTTATATACGCTCGGGAACATATGCAAGATCAAGAATGGAGGACGTTAAATCCTCGTGGAGAATGGGTGATTAAGGAACCTAATGAGTTTGAGGATGAATTTACTTTTGGAAACCCTAAAGAGGTGAAACTCAAAAGTCAACAATACGAGCAAGGAACTTGTTATGTATTTGAATCACAAGGTGGAGATGAATATTGGAGATAATAAGTATCTACTGAATTATTCGTGTTTGATGACATGCATTCTATACAATATGATCTTAACTCTACAATTTACCCTAGGAAGTATGAGAGAAAAATTGCCCAAAATTAGAGGAAATATTGCGCAACGAATGATTTTAGGGCATGTTCAATCAAAAAGGTAATTTCCACTTCTTATATGTGCGATTATTTATTCAAAGGTGGTAAACATATGCCCTAATACAGATTCATTAATAATTGGAGTTTTTAAAAAGAGGTAATGTCTCTTTAAGGCTTTCACACCTAGCACAACATCCTAAAATTTGTATGAAAGAGTTTAAGAAATTCCTCACCAATGATTTTGATTTCTTTCATATCCATTTGAAGAAAAGATTTTGATTCAAAACAATGAAACTTTAATTTCTTCTTTGACTACGCATGTTTAGCAAAAGAAATACAAATCTAAAAGATACGGTGTGAACTTGATATAGGGTTATCCAACAAATCTTTATTATTTAGATTTCATAGTAACCATAGATTTATCAAAGATGAAGAGAAAATATTGCATAGTTGACGAGCCTTTTATTTGTGCCTTTCAGAACGTAAAAAAGGTATTCTACTCGAAATGCATAAACAATGGAAATCAGTCTATTATTGGGCATGAAACAAATATTATGACTACTCAAGTAGACACATTAAAGGCTCCTAAAGAGTTATAATCTTCTCTTGATGAACACCCTAATTAGAAGAATGATTTAATTGATCTAGAGGAACATTAAATATTAAAATATTATTTTATCCGTCACAATCCAATATGTATCTTATTATTATATTGGCCCTTGACAATTCAATTTGTATCTTATTATGATATTGACACTATATTATCGCTTTAGTTTGATTTATGAATGTTTAGTTTGATTTACGAATGTTTAATTTGATTTATGAATGTTACATTTGAATTATAAATGTTTAGGGGAACGAACTCCACTCACGGAATGCCTAATTTAAGAATAGAGTCTCATAGGTTCGCGGTTGGACAAAATTGGCCCTGGCACCTTCAAATTTACCTTCTTTAACTCTGTACTAGTCCATGTATTAATGTCTCATTTCAAGTGTAAAACACAAGGTGCAAACTCTTCGAATTTGTTTGTCTAGGCTTCATCCTCATCACCAGCTCTACTTTTTTCACGCTTCAACTGCACAACATTGTTTTTCTCTCGTAGGATATTGTATTTCTCTCTAGCCCAATTTTCTTATATGAGGTATAATTTGTTTTCCTTGTTAATGCGGGTGAGTTTCTCAAGTGCTCGACCTCTAACTTACACCTTTTCAAATCAACTTCCATCTTGAGCTTTTCTAGCACAATTTCCATGTGTTCCTTTTCCATGGCATCATATTTGGTTTTCATGAATGATTTTCAAATTAGAACATTTTTTACATTATCAAACTCGAACATGTAAAAAGGCTGATCGGATAATCACCTTGATGAGCACTATCTTGGAGCTCATTTTTCTGGTCTGGCCAGCCTTTCGTATGCCCGAGTGAAACCATATAAAAAATAGGATACATCAAGAATCAATCATGAAAATCAAATACGAACCCGTGGAAAAATAACGCTTACTAGAAAAGCTCAAGATCGAATTTGATTTGAAAAGGTGCAAGTCATAGGTTAAACAACTGAAAGAGAAAGTCACCTTCATTAACGAGAATACAAAATTGTACATCATATAAAAAAATAAAACTCCATAGAAATACAATAGGCTACTAGAGAAAGAAAATATTGTGTAGTTGAAGCTTGCATAAACTAGAGCTGAGGATGAGGCTGAAGCCCTGGAAGAACAATTCAAAGAGTTGGATCCTCATGTTCTATGATTTAAACATGACGTGAATACAATGACCAATGCAGAGTAAAATATGGTAAATGCGAGGGGTTCCTGGAGCAATTTGGCCCAAATAAAAACTTTGAAGACTGTATTTCATTGCCTTCTTGGATTGCAGGAACCAACAATACTTTACTTTAACTCTTATTTTTATAAACTTGATATGCATAAAATTTAAAATGTTTTATTCCTATGTAATAGTTAATTAAGTAGTCACTTACTACATTATAAACCACAACGCAACTCATAGGAACTGACCGCGTAGTCACTAGACTTCTGGTTTGAGAATAGGACTGAAATTTTTAAATAAGGAAACAATGGCTTGAAAATGTTCCCCAAAGGGGAACCCAATTAACCCCCAAACGGAATATGAAATGGCATCAACACCTTTTATGGGACAACATAACTCGTAGGAACTAACTGCAAAATCACGGGACTCCTTATTTGAGAATATGACTGAAATTTTCAAATAAAAACGTAGGCTTAAAGATGTGCCCCAGGGGAAATCTAGGAAAGCCACCAAATGGCCCAGGAAGGGGCATGTACACCTTGCACAGGACTAACGTAACTTATAAAAACTAATCGTGAAGTCGTGGAACTCCTGGTTTGAGAATGGGACATAAATTTTCAAATAAGCACACTTAGGATTGAAAATATGCCCCCAGGGGGAACCCATAACAACCCTAAAAAAACCTCACATGGAACCAATGAAACTCGTAGGAACTGACCGCATAGTTACGGGGCTCATGGTTTGAGAATTGAACGAAAATTTGCAAATAACCAAACTTAGTCTTAAAAACATGCCCCAAGAGAAAAACTCATAATGCCCCCAAATGGCCCAACAAGGGGCACAGACACCTCGCACGGGATCAATGTCACTCGCAGGAACTGAATGCCTATTCCTGGTTTGAGAATATGATTGAAATTTACAAATAAGCAAACTAAAGCTCGAAAACAAGCCTCTAGTAAATAATTGAGAACAACCTGATGACCTATCAAGGGGCACGGACACCTCGAATGGGACCAACGTAACTCATAGGAACTGATCGTGTAGTCACAAAAGTCCAGGCTTAAAGACTTAGACTAAAATTTTCAAATACGCTGACTTAGACTTGAAAACTTGCCCTCAATGGAAACTTAGAACATTTTATAAACGACCCCACAATGGGTACGAACACCTCGCACGGGACCAACATATCTGGTAAGAACGAACTCGTAATCACGTGACTCCTGATTTAAGAATAGATCTGAAATTTTCACATAAGTAGATTTAGGCTTTAAAATGTGTCCCTAAGAGGAAACCCCAAAAAAGACTCCGAAAAGCCCGTAAGTGGCATCAACACCTCGCACGAGACTAATGTAACTTGTAGAAACCGATTGTATAGTCACGAGACTCTTGGTTTAAGAATAAGACTAAAATTTTAAAATGAACAAACTTAAGCTTGAAAAATGACATTGGGGGATCCAAAATAACCCCAAACGGCCTTGTAAAGGGCACATACATCTTGCATGAGATGAACTTATATAAAAATGTGAGTTAAAGTAAAGAATTGATGGTTTATACGATCTAAGTATATAATATCCTGATGATCCCAGTTATAGTACCACCAAGTAATATAGTGAGAGCTCAATCCAGAACAACCTTGAAGGTGTAAGAATGGTGGAAATTAGATATATGCAAGTAAAAAAGGAGGCGAGGCAATGGATAAATAGAGACTAAAAATTAAGTTTTTCGACCACTGGCCTACTCCATTGTGCATATGTGAGTGAAATTCACTATGAAAAATGCCTCTAATGGCCTTGTGATATCAGTCACTCAACTTTCTCTCTCTCTCTACTATGGGCATAATAAAGTATTGACTAGGGTTTTCAATATGAGATACTTTACATGGATAGAGAAGACAAGTATATATAGTGCCTAGGTGGTGTAATATACACCATAGAGATGTAGTAAGCATGTGCAATGGGTATTATCCGATAAGCAACAGCCACTTGTCACTGTCACATGTACATCATGATTGTGAAATATTCCTTCAGGTGTGAGGAAGATCTGGTTATAACGATTTTTTGCATGTAGGATCTGCAACCCATGAGCACCATTCCACATGTGCCTCAATCCACATGCTGTGCCATCTGTTAACTATCAATCATCTTGGTTAGGTCGAGGACAAGTTGTCAAGTTTTATGCTCCATTGGAACAACAATCGTCATACTGAGCTATTTTTATTCGGCCCTCGACTTCTAAGTGTTAGACAAGGCTGATGGGAGTTGAGCCATAAGAGCCTTGATTATGATATTATCGATTGTGTTCTGAGATGAGTACGAGTCCTCTTATAACATGTCTATGGCAAAGGATGAGATGTTTCACACTGGGTCCACAACCGAGACATAATTCTTCCAATAATGGTGGTTTGAGACTACATGGCTTGGCTGAGGGGCTAGGGCTAAGGACGGGCGTATACTTGTTATATAATCACCCTTATCCCTTAGTCTTAATTATGAAGGGAAGGCTGAGGAAAAAATCATCTTTGGGAAGAAGTTAATGATACGTATTGGATTGACATATGATGTCCTTTCATATATAAGGTTTAGGATGCTAACACTTGGCAAGCATCTTTTGGATTAGCATGTGGCTCAAGAATAGCGTCTGTAAGTGTTCCATAGGATATTATGCCTTAATGATGATGGCCTTAGAAGTTGTGAACACTGATTACAAGTATTTAAATATTTTTGAAACCCTCAATTTTTCTTTTTTCTTCTTCATCTTTTTCATGCGCTTATTCTTTCTATCTACAGAGCTTTCTTTCTTCTCCCATTACCATCGTTCTAACATCTCTGCCAAGTTTCTATGGTTTTTGTTCTTCCCTAGGCATCTTAGTTTCTTTAGGTAACCTGCTTTGTCCTTTCCCCATTCATTTCAAATTTTTTCTGGCATTTTTACCTCCTGTTTTCTTTTTGCGATGAGATTTAAGAGTTTTCAGAGACCTTAATTGGAGGTTCTATGGCTAGCATTATGTGGTTTTCTAATGGTTTAGAGAGTTGTTTAGTTTCCCCCAATTTTTTTTACCTTTCTTAGACTTATTTGTCTTCTAAATAGCCCCTGGGGTTATGCCTGCATCCTTCTCTGGTGATACTCTAATGAAGTGTTCTTCTTGTGTTCTTGAAGAAAAATGATCTAATTCTCCATTTTAATCTTTGGGTCAATATTAGTCAAACTTTAAGTTGTTATACCTTTTACCCTTTTATTTTAGCCAGGATAAGCCTCAACTACTTGGATGTTAAAAACCCTTTACGAGCTAGTAGAACAATTTCCCACACTCCAAGAGAGGTACTTCCAAGAAATTCGTAGAATTGATGAGGAGGATGAGGCTTAACGCAAAGCCAGTGCCAAACTTACTCGCCCTATCCTTCCCATTACTTTAAAAACCATTTTATCCTCATCCTATGAGGTCAGCAAGGATGATATGCCTAACTCACCCTCTTCCCCAACCGAGAGTAGGGACACCTTTAAATAGGCGATGAAGTTATCACCTATAAATTCTATGGGGTCTAAGTTAGACAAGAGTTAATCTTGATCTTTGTCTTCCAATCAAGCCGAGTCATATGGGAAAGATGACCGTTCTGTTGAAATTATCTGGGATTATGATGAGCCAAGAGTTAATGGTGAAATTCCACCAACAACTATCCCTCTCTCAGCTATGACCAAGAGAGAATTCTAGGACAGATTCCCTGGCAGAACCTTAACCGTTGAAGAAATGTTCGATGATGAAGATGACTCCAAGGTCGGGGAACTAGTCAATTATTCATACGCTGAGACATTTTAGTCTGCCATTAGAGAATCCGACCTCCTCTTCTGGAAATATGTATACGACATTAAGTCTGATGTTGTTATGTGTGTCCCAAATGAGGATGAGAGAGTGTTTCACGGACATCGCTATATATGAGTAGATGTTTAAGGACAGCTTTCGAATAGCTTTTCCTCCATCCGTTCGAGCTATACTATCCAATTTGGTGATTCCTCCTTCTCAATTGGCACCCAATTCACGGAGGATCTTACTCGGCTATGTCTCACTCCGGATGAATAAATATGAGGATGACCCTTCAATGGAGATTTTTAAAGCTCACTACAACATCTCGTCCTCACGGACTCAGCCGCTAGAAAATCATTCATGTCTCCCAAACATCAAATCACTACTAAAAACTAATATTTTTCATCATTTTTGGGCCTGTGAATTTCTAGTAGATGTCGATCTGTCTATGGACGAGCCGAGGTTTTCATGCACCTAGGCTATCCCATCTATGTCTGCTAAGTTGAACCCCCAGCCTCAGCATTTTTGATAGGTAGATAGTCAACTTTCTAAAGGATCAAGGGAAAGAGGGAGACCTTCCTAAATTTGAAGACTTGATGTCTCTTAACTTTCTAGAGGAGGTTGTTTTGGTGGTTGACCCCCTAGTTGAGTTGTGTGAGTTTCTAAACTTTTCTGATCATAAGTTCTTTTCTCATCTTTTATCCTTATGACTGATCATTTTTATTTCTCCTTTGCATATCATCCTCCTCATATATTAGACAAGCTTTGGAATGTGAAATCCCCTGGCCTCAAAAGTGCCTTCGTCAAGAAGGGTGGAAAATAACCCACAAAGAAGACAACTGCTATTGGTCCGAACATAAAATAAAGGAGCTAATTTATCCCTCGGACACTCGTCGAGATTTTTATACGGGGTCGAGAATAAATCAACCACCACCAAAGTTTAGGTCGATCTCTTTCGAGCCGCGTCCATCCTCAATGGATAAATTTGAACATTTTTGGGCAGCTAACATTGGCCAAATTAAGGCATGATCAGACTCTATATTTCCTTCGGTGCCGAGGTCGAGGGATACCAAGTTTTCTATCTCCTCTAAGGGAGATTATGAATTTATAAGAAAGATTCATCCCTTGAGGACCCATGACTTTGGTCTTCGTCATCTAAAATAGGTATCGACTTTGTCTTTAATTTTAATCTCATCCAAATTTTACATTATTCTATTTTGACACAACCATTTTCGTTATTCTACAGTATGTGTGTGACTTTACTTCGTCTACTGAAGGGGTAATCGATAACTTTTCAAAAATTCAAGAGGGTAGACGTGGACGACTTAAAGAAGAAGCTTATGGAGTGCAGGGTAAAATATAAGAAGTCCCTTGATAAGTTGAAGTTGGATCATGCCAATGATTTAAAGGCTAAAGACGAGGCACTTACTGCTCAAGATGCAAAGCATGCCATAGACCTTGTTGTAACTATAAAGAAAGCAAAGGACAAGGCCCTTTCTGTCAAGGCCATAGAGAAAATGCAGGAAGAGGACAATGAAACTTGTAAAGCGTCTGATGAATTTGGCACCTTTGGTTGGAGTAACTTGAAAGAGGTATCAAGACGAACTACTGGTGGGTTGTCACTAAATTTTCTAAGGTCATATCATCCAATTGTCCTGAACTAGAGGCCCTCAATCTGAAAGATCCTCTTTTCACCCAAACATTGGACTACGTTGAATCACAGACTGTAGCAAAGGGACATGGAGATGTAGTTGAAGTCGAGGTGAATAACATTAAAGCTACATGGGATGTCCAGGCCGAGGATGGTGTTGGTGGGCCGGTCATCAATGTTGATCCAATTCTGTAGGGTGGTCATCAGTGACCAATACCCTTTTTTCTTGTAATTAATTTTTTGTTCTAAACACTTAGTCATTTGTAATTTATTTGCTTGAATGAATTCTTGACTAAATAAAGTATTTCCTCATATTTTATCTTTCATTATCTTTTTTGTCACTATGTAATTAGTTTACCAAGTTTATTTCTCGTCTCATCTTGCATGTTTGAATTCTCCCTCGTCTTAAGATATGGGATAACAATCAAATCATTAACTGTTAAAATAAGAGGTCACCAAGTTAATGATGTTGTCTCAACTTTAATCTCTTACCTAGTCTAGAGCTCAATTAAACACATATAAACGATTGATCAAATTTTCAAAACTCCCTCCTCGTCATTTTGAGAGTGTATAGATGCGTGTCGTCTCGTCCTATACTGTCGTCTAACTGACAGAGTTTGATTATCATACCACCAAATTAATGATGTTTAAATGAACCATAATTAAATGATTTTTTTAATTTATACCACCAAATTAATGGTGTGTGACTGCAAGTCCCCTCTCTTCCTTGTGAGAGTGTATGGATGATTGTCGTCTCGTTGTACACTTTTGTCTCGCCGATAGAGTTTGACTCTCATACCACCGAATTAATGATGTTTAAATGGACCATAATTAAATCATTTTTTTAATTTGAACCATGAAATTAATGGTGTTTAATTGGAAGTCCCCTATCGTTGTTTTGAGAGTTCATGGATGCGTGTCATCTCGTCCTAAACTATCGTCTCGTCGAGAGAGTTTAAATCTCATACCCCCAAATTAATGATGTTTAAATGAACCATAATTAGATGATTTTTTTTATTTGAAGGATGCCTTGTGTTTTTCACCACCTTAGCTATGTTATCACACTTCCACGCTCTCAATGTTATTGAGAATCGATGGACAAGGTGAGCCCCATCTTAATTCTCATGTCACCGAGTGTGAGTTAATCCTAATTCACAATATAAATGATGTTTTATTGCTTATGACGATTTGTATCATGAAACTTGATCACTTCATATAACAAAGATATGGGGGAACACTCGAGATTTTTAATTCGTCATAATTTTTAATACGTCTCTCATATAATGGTAATGGTAATATAAACAAAATACAAAATCATTAATAATATCTCTTTAAGTGATCATGATACCAAGGGTTTGAAAATGGCTCTCCCTATAAATTTTCAAGACAATAAGTTCTAGGAATAACATTCTCAGTAACTCTGCAGGGGCCATGACAGTTTGCATGGAGCTTGTTCTACTTCTGCCAGGATTTTTTTATCACCAGGTTTCTAATGGCTATCGAACTAGATTTAACTCTCTTATTGTAGATTTTTGCAGTCCTCTACGGATAAGAAGCCTACCTAACCTCTACGTCCTCTCATTTTTCTTCAATGAGGTCCAGATCTAAATTTTTCTCCTCAGTGTTTGTCTCTAGGATGTATGTTTGAACCCTATAACTTGGTAGGCCAATCTTGTGAGTATTACTGCCTCTGAGCGATAAGCAATCATGAATGGGTTCTCCCTCATAGGCATTCTCTCATTCGTCCTGTATGCCCACAAGACAACGTGTACCTCTTCCTTACAAAGTCCCTTGGTGTCTTCTAGTTTCTTCTTGATCCCTTTTAAGTTGGTTTTATTTGTCACCTCAGGTTGACCGTTTGCTTGAGGTCAGAGTAGAGCTAAGAAAAAATGTTTAATGCCAACTCTCATGCAGTAAGACTCCATAGATGAATTTTTGAACTATTTTCCATTATCCAAGATCAAGATGTAGGACATACCATACCTACAAATAATTTTCTTCCAAATTAATTTGAAGGTTTTCATCTCGTCGCTGGTTATAATGGCCTCTGCCTCAACCCATTTAGAGAAATAATCAATCACGACAATAAGATACTTGTAATTGCCTATTACCCTGGGTAAGGGTCCTACCAAGTCAATCCCCAAATTGTAAATTGCCAAGGGTAAGTAATAGATGTTAAGGGTTGATGAGGTTAACGAGGGATGTTAGTGTATCTTTAGAACTTGTCATATCTCTTCACACCACTGGTCGCATCCTTGGTCAGGGTCGGCCACCAGTACCCCTGAGTAATTATTATTTTTGCCAATGATCTCCCTCATATATGACTATAACAAGATCCTTAATGCACATCCTTTAGTATACAATCTACCTCTGTCGGATGAACACATTGGAGTAAAGGGAGAAATAACCCTTTCTTGTACAAGACATCTCCTATAATTGAGAACTTGGCTGCCTTGTACCTTAACTTATTTCTATCCAATTTTGACTCTTGTATCTAACCATCATTGATGTATTGGATGAGAGGGTCCATCCAATATGCACCTAGGTTTAGGCCCAAGGAGAACTCCACTACATTATCTTCCTCTTCAATGGTTGGCCGATGTAAGATCTCCACTAGCACTAACCTTTTAATCTTTGTTCTGGTCACTGATGCTGATATTACTAATGCATCGGCTCGACTGTTGTTTAGACAAGGGATCCTTTTTAGCTTCACCTCATTGAAGTTCTTCAACATTGCTTTCACCCTTACTAGGTACTTGTCCATTCTCTCATCCACACTCCCAGGATCTGATTGCGCACAAAAATAGATTCACCATGAATTGTAATTTGCCCAACATTTAATGCCTTGGTAGATTCCCACTAGAAGAGCCATATATTTTGACTCATTATTGGACGCCTTGAAATTTAATTTGAGAGCGTATGGGGTGTCAGTCCTATCTGAGGTCGACACTATTAGTCTAGCACCACTCCAAATCTCGCAATAAGAGCCATTTATAAACAAGCTCCAAACATTGTCTTCTTTTGAGAAACTTCCATCATCCAGTACTCCATTTTTGAATAATAATTTCCCTTCTTCATTTTCAATCACCATGGTTCTAGTAACACTCATCTCAGCCTCAGTTGGTTTAGCACTTGATTTGTTTGGATCATTTGCTATATCTATAAACACTTTGGTATCAACCTCGACCCATGTGAACTTGACTAAAAAATCAACTAAAGCCTGCCCTTTGATGATCGTCTTTGGCTGATAGATAATATCAAATTCCCCTAACTCTATCAACCAAGCCATTAACATATTTAATTTCTCAAGTTTATGGATGACCTGTCTAAGAGGAGAGTCTGTAAGGATGATCATTATGTGAGCCTGGAAATAGGGTTTCATTTGCCTCGATGCATGTATTAAAGCATCAGACAACTTTTCCATGGATATATCTACTCGTCCCCTTGAATGGCCTTGCTGTTAAAATAGACTAGCTTTTATACCCCATCGTCATCTCGTACAATGGTTGCACTGATCGGAGACTCAGATACAACCAAGTATAGATATATATTTTCGCCCCGAACAGGCTGGGATAATAAAAGTGAGGTAAAATTTCAACTCCTAAAAGGCTCCCTTACACTCCTCATTCAACTTGAAAGGTTTTCTCAAAACCTTGAAGAAGTGCATACATTTGTCTATAGCCCTTAACACAAACCTATTCAATCCAGCAACTCATCCAGATAGCCTCTAAACGTCTTTTATGGTTTTCGGAGTCTTCATCTCTACCAATGCTTTAATTTTTTTTAGGTCTTGCCTCTATCCTTCATTGGTTAACACGTCATCAACATATACCTCCATTGTCTTGACTATTTGATCCTCAAACATCTTATTTACTAGCCTCGGATACTTTTCCCCAACATTCTTGAGGCTGAAGATCATGGCCTTGTAGCAATATGTACCCTCTTCGGTGATGAATGAGGTTTTTTTGGCATCAATTCGATCCATAAATTTTTTATTGTAGCTTGAGTAGGCATCCATACAACTCATTAGTTCATGACCATCTATGGCATCAACCAACTGATCAATCCTTGGAAGGGGGAATCTATCTTTTAGGCATGCTTTGTTTAAATCGGTGAATTCAACACACATCCCCCACTATCCATTAGGCTTAGGGATAATGACTGTATTAGCCAACTATTCCAGGTATACGACCTCCCTCATGAATTTTTCCTTCTCTAGCTTGTTCACTTTATCGCTTATGACTTTATATTTCTCCCTAAAGTAGATCCTCCACCTTTGTTTGACTGGATTGACTCCTTTGCCTACATTCAATTTATGGCAGAGGATCTCCGAATCAATCCTTAGAATGTCTGCGTGACTCTATGCAAAAATACTTTGTCTCTCCCTTAGCAATTTGATCAACTCTTCCTTGATTTATTTTTTAAGGCTTTGCTGATTTGGACGATTTTTTTCGACATGTCCTCATTGAGGATGATGGATTCTACCTCCTCAGCGGCCTCGCCCTTTTTGAGTTTCATCTCATCCCTTGGGTAGAGAGTATCGATGTTGTAAGTGGTGGTGGCTCTCTTATGAGCTTATCTTTCCTCAGTCTAATTGAATTAGCATTCCCCTCCCTCTACATGATCGCCTTGAACTTCCTTTACCCCATAGGTGGTCGGGAATTTTATCATTTAGTGAACGGTAGAGGGCACTGAGTCAAAGTCCTTGAGGGATACTCATTCTATTATGATGTTGTAGGCTAAATAAAAATTCTCATCCATCATAAATAAATTTCTCTTTTTTGTGAGGCATCTCGTCCAGACCTCCCCTATAAAGACATCCCTCTCATAAATCCCAAGAAGATGGACTTTTTCTCCACTAAAGACAATTAAAGGTTCATGATATGGTACGCGCCTTTTTTTCCTTAGACCCAACCCTTTGAATCACTCCAAGAACATTAAATCGTTCGACATTCCACTATAGACTAATATCCTAGGGACATCATACCCGTGCACTCTCGTGGTGATCACCAATGAGTCATCATGATGGGCTAAGATCCCCTTGAAGTCCAACCTTGAGAACCCTATTAATAAGGTGTTCATGTTAAATTTCTTCCTCTTACCTATCTTTGATTAAATGTTGCTGACTTAGAAACTTCTCTTTTTAGAATAGCCTTTGCCTCTGTAACATGGGCTTTACGGTCGGCTATGTCTTTACCACCACCTGTTAAACCACCACAAATAATTTCCACTCCATGTGATATTAAATGCATCCGACCCTTGGGATCAGTTATCTTCGATAGGAGGTCAGGGATGACCTCATCATCATCTGAGGCATCATCATCTTTGTTCATCAGAGCATTCTATTTATACTGATCATCCCGTCTCCTTTGAGTGTCATCTCGTCCATCTCTTGCACCACAACTATCCGCATATTTTATGAGTTTCCCTTGCTTAGCATCTTTTCTATCTTGTTTTTAAGTGCGAAGCATTTGTTAGTGGTGTGGCTGTGATCCTGGTGGAACTTTCACCACTTATTTTTATCCCTCTTGTGAGGAGGGACCTTCATATTTTCCACCCATCTTAAGGATCAATTATTTTTTTATTTCAATCAAGATCATCTTTGGAGTGGCTGTCAATGGAATATAGTTAGTGAACTTATCATTCGCTGACCTCTTCTTGTCTCCCTTTCCTTTGAACGTTTTGGATTTACTTCTGGTTTCTCCTTTTTCATCTTCTCCTTTGGTCGCTATGTCCCCCTCCGCGTTCATGATTCTCCCGACCATAGCCAAGGGTTCTTCCATGGAATTTGGTGGATTTTTGAATAACTTCCATAGGAGCTTTCCTTTCTGTAATCTTCTCATCAGGGAAGTCATCGCAACACTTTCATCATAGTCTTCCACCTTCAGTTTTTCTTTGTTGAAGCAGGATATGTAGTCTCTTATGAACTCATTTTTTTCCATGTTTGATGTACAATAAGTGGGTGGTCTTTTTTTGTGGTTTTACACCAAAACAAAAGTTATGGATGAACCTCTAAGGCTAGTTGCTTGAAATTCTCAATTGAGTTTCTAGGAAGGGAGGTCTACCATCTGTGAGCCGCACCAGTGAGGGTGCTTTAGAAGGCTCTTCACCTCATCCCTTTAGACACTGGAAAGACGTTTGTAGTAGATTGGTACATTTCCATGTGGTGGACTGGATTGGTGGTTCCATCATACTTTGGGGTGACAACCTACAACTTAAAATTAGTCGAGGTTCGGTAGCTTACTATTCATACGAAGAATGGTGAATTTTCCCTGTCAACCCTCCTTAGGGGGTCTTCGCTCCTCAAGATGTCACCAATCTTGTCTTCAAGCCTTTATATATAAGTGTTTCATAGATTGTCGACTGCGGCCACTTCTACATTACCTCCCTTGACTATGACAGCATTATCATCGGCTCCTTCTCTATTAGTGGGTGCTGCACAGGTTCCCGGGTTGTTGTTCTCTGCCTGCTATTAATTTCCCTTGATTATTCACCTCGTCTACGTGGAGGCTAATTACCAGCACATTCGCCATTTCTTATGGAACTAGCTATACTACGAGACCTAGAGAGTCAGTCTCTCAAATCACCCACCAGGTCGAGTCAATCAAAGGTATACCCTCTACTGAGTCTGTCGAATACTGAAGGGTGGGACCAACCATCTCAGCTTGACTTGTCACTACTTCCTCTGTTGCCCTAAATTGGGTGTACAATATCCCCAAAGATCTCATAGGGTTCCGAATATTCCACCTCGTCACAATGGTCATCTTTAAATTCTTGGCCTTGCTTTCATAGGAGAAACCACCTAGGGTCGGCCACATCCCTACGCCTCTATTCTTGCACTGTGTCTTTATATGGGGTTGGGGTTGGTCCCCCTAACAACAGATTACCACCCTGCCTGGCGGCATGAGTTATCATCTTCGCTCTTACGCTAGTGGGCCTCATCAGTATGTTTTGACTGAAAGCAGCTAGTTTTCCTACATCTTCATTTGGCTCGTCGCTAGTGAGCGCAGCTCCGTCGTAACCTTAGCCATTGTTGACTGAGGCAAAACTTTGCTGGAACTACGGTTAACTTCTGGTTAAAAATCTAATGAAATTGAATCTGGTGAACGGAAAAAATAAGAGGTTCATTGGAAAAGATGAATGAACTGAAAGAAAGCTTGGACAATTCAAACCATAGCTCTTTCAATGGTGGTTCAAGCCCAGCTAAAAGTGGGGTGGGATCACCACCAGAGAATCCAATGAGGAGTAAGCTACAAATGATAGGAATAAGATGATGATTTATCTTCCCACAGACGGTGCCAACTGATGATACCAGTTCTGGTACCACTAAGTAATATAGTGAGAGGTCAATTTAGAACAACCTTGAAGGTGTAACAATGGTGGAAATTAAATATATTCAAGTAAATAAAAAGTTGAGGAAATGAATAAATAGAGACTATAAAGTAAGTAGTTCGGCCTTCTGTCCTACTCCACTATGCATGTGTGAGTGAAATTCACTATGAAAATGTCTCTAATGGGATTGTGATACATTCACTCAACTTTTTCTCTCTACTATGAGTGAAACGGAGTATTGACTAGGGTTTTCTTTATGCGATGCTTTACATTATTAGGGAATACAAGTATATATAGTTCCTAGGTGGTTTATGTAATACCCCGTGATTTTTAATGACATTTAAAATGGGTTATATTTTAAATTAATGGATTAATGGGATTTTATTATAAATTAATTCATTTGGGTTTTATCCAAATTGTGGATATTAAATTGTATGATTTTGAATATTCCTTAAAGATATTTAGGTAATATATGAATGTGATGATTATTGATATTACTGTGAGTTGTTAATTCAGTAATTTGAATTTTTAGATAGACGTGGTATGGGACGTGTCGGGACTAATTTGTTAAATTAAAAAGGGAACTTATTTTTATATCAACCTTATAGTCATTTTGACTGCGCCGTTGCGTCCGGAAGGGTTGAAATAGTCAGAAAAGTCTATTTGGATGTTGGATTTGGGTCTCAGGTCATTTGAAAATGAATAGACAACCCAAAAGGGTATTTTAGTTATTTTTGCAAGGGGGATGAATAGTGATTTTGGGTTTTGTCTTATTATAAGTAATTGGAGGTTAAGTGTATGTGGGTTATTCATCTCTTCTACACAAAATAGAGACGTCATCTTCCTGGAGAAAATGAAAGGTTGCTTGGGAAAAGAAGAGTTTACTTGGGAAGGAGAAGAACTAAGAACCAAGGGTCACCACCACCAACCACCACCGGAGAAGGGAGAACCACCTGTGATATACTACACCAAAGGATAAGATCTTCATTAGAGGCAAGTGTTTGTTATTTGCAATTTAAGTTTGTATATTGTCCATGTTAGAATAGTTCTAAAAAGAGATGATTTTTCATGTTTGGAAGACGAAAAGATATAGTTGTTAAATGGATTTCTGGAAACTGAAAAGATATGGGAATCAAACTCATGTTGTAGGTAGATACTAATCCACGAAATAATCATAAATCTGTTGAAGAAATTATGAAAACCATTGATGTGTTCTTGAAGATATTATGTTGATAATTTTCTGGAAAAAGAGGATATAAACATGCTTTTGATTCAATCTCTTGATGATTCTAGGATGTTTAGAGTATTAAAAATCATTCATATATGTTGATATATCATGTAGTAAAGTTTATAAGGAATTTGGGTAGTTAATATGAAGGTTTGAATGATCTAAAGTGATGAAACCCGTAGTAGAAGAAATGCAGAAAAATTGGGCTGTTACCTGAGCGATCAATCGATCGACCCCCTGCCTTCGATTGATCGACCTCCCCAGAATTCCTATAGTTGTTTCTTTTTAATGTTGTTTCTTATCCCAAAACTTTGGTAGATCTTTGGTGATTTTTAATGGGATATTATGGGACTTAGAGAAGATCAGTAAGCCCTAGATAAGATTTGAATTGATTTGATTTGAATTTAATTGATTGGATTATGTTAGTTAAATTGGAAGAAATTTCGATTGCTAGATTCATGTGTTGGATTCTAATTTGTATGCTTGAGGATTAAGGATAGGTCCAGTAGAGGAGATTTAATATAATACTTGTGTAGCCTTAGGGTTACAATTTGAACATCAAAGACTGAGTTTAAGCTCATTATTGAGGACTGGGTGTAGTACCAGCGCTTAGTGGGATGGCTCCTAGATAGAGATGGGAGTTCGGACCACATTTGGTTGAAGGAGGGGATGAGGTTATTCCGGTTGCATATTTGAAGTTTACGGACCGCCACAATCGACAAAGTTAAGTAGTAGTGTATTTGAGGGGTTCCTTGTTTGGATTTCGCTTTGCGAGACGTTCCACGCATGAACCTTAACCACGTCGGGAGTGGAGAGATGTTATAGGATGCGAGGATGATGATTTTTTTGATAAGTCATATAGTGTGAATGAAACATTATAGACTATGATCCATGTGATGATGATATTTAATCCTAGTTGATAGAGGATGTGTTTATGAGAGATTTGAAATAATCGGTTATAACCCTAATGAAAGGAGATTTTAATTCGTAGTAATTCGGGAGATATGATGATATGGACCAGTAGGATTCTAGTGATTTGTTACTGAATTTATGTTGAGGAAAAACCTATTTGAACCTTGGGAAATGAGTGAGACTCGGGGATAATTAGATTAAAGATGAAAATTCAGATTATTTTATACGTAGGATTTAAAGAGATGTAATACTACGTATGGGAATTATCTTAGGGTAATGTGAGTACCTTATTGATATTATATTATAGGTATGATAATGCCTATTTGATTGATTGATGATTATGTGTATGACATACCTAGCTTACTTGCTATCGACAGGAAGTTTGCGCGTGAGGGCAGTCATATCCTGATGAATCCATGGGATTTTTGATTTGTCGCTCAAGAACATAGGTTTATGAAAGACTTATCGGGGAGTTGATAAGTCCGCTGATTGTGGGTACGTAGGTATGTGCGTGACCCATGGATACAAGAACTATGTTCGCCTCCAATGTTTGTGTTGTTGTTTATAGTTCGAGAAATCCTTACCGAACCTTTAGTCCCCTATTCGGCGACCATCGATGATGGGACATGATAGCAGAGTAATGCATTGCACCGCAGTTATGACTCGAGGTGCCGTATTATATATATATAACGAAGTAAATGAATGATTGGATATATTATGGTTAAATCATCTACTATGTGATAATTTTAGATAACAGTGAATTGAGAAAAAGAATTGGAATAAGTTAATGAATATTTATTGAAAAGCTTACTTCATATTAATGATAATCTAATCGTGCTAATGGGAAACGTATGAGAATAATTATCTGACGTATGGTATGGGACATACGGGGTTATGATATAGGATGGAATCATATAATGGAAACTAGTGAGGAGGAACCATTAACTAGGAGGTTAATAGGAGACGTTAAGTGTGCACTCTAGATGAGAGGTGAGAATAGCAAGTGAGAGTTGGATACTAACATGTACTTAATAAATGCTTTATTTCACTTGTTAAATACTTACTGTTTTCAAAATCATTTTCACATCGGGCTCTGACTCGTTTCCTTGCATATTTTCTTTTCTATTGTATCTTCTATATCAAGTGTCTAGCAACAGGGATGACAACCTTAGCGGATTATGACGAGCTATGGAGATATGGATTTTTGCTTAGATGCTTGTCTTCCATTGATTCACAGTATTCTCTTAGTTAGGGCATGCCGCCCAAAGGATTTCAGTTATCTTTTCTATCGGAGTCATATACTCTTGTACTCGTGTCATCTTAATACATTTGTTATTGTTGGGATTACTGTATTGGATTACTATTTGGAAATGTTTATTCTAATTGCATTTAAATTCTTTTGTGTTATCTGTTCGGTTATTAGTTTTGTAGAATAAAATGTGTTATGTTATTCGTAAACTAAAAATGGATTTTGTTGAAATTAAAATTTGGAAAGTTTTTAACACCAGCTTAATTGGGTATTGGGGGAGTTGTAAATGTTTTTGACAGTGATGCTAAGAATGAGCCAACTGTATTTTCTGTTTTAATTTGGTATGGGACTGGCCACCCGGTATTTAATTAGGCGGGGTGTTACAGGTGGTATCAGGGCATCAGATTCTAGTGTCCTTTAGGGTCTGTACGGCTTACTGTATTTTCAGCTTAGCATTCTTTGATGTAGGGCACTATGTTTAGGATTGTTTATTTCTTTGGTAAGATCACGTATACATTATTGAAGCTTATTGCGTTCGGACGGGTCCGTACAAGAGGTATGGCAGATGAGAGCCATTGGACGGATAGTGGAGATCGTACTTAGAAGGTTATGAAGTATGTTCGAGTATGATGATCGTTTTTGAGGTCACCCCTATTATGGAAAATTGAGGAGAGTCATCTGTAGAAGTTCTTGAAATGCGGGAATAATATGTGTTACCTAACGAAGGCAATTTATTCAAAGGTTTGGGCATATAGTGGACTGTGGTTAACTAGAACTGAAAAATTGGGGTAAAATTTTTCTTGACTCATCGGAGCAAAGTTTTATTAGTGCAATTCAACAACCACCACCCGCGAATGAGGGTTTGTTTTTCTATTTAAGGAATTATGAGGTGTATACAGATTTTTGTAGTGATTAATATTGGGTGGGCAAAAAGGGTTGCTAAACTTATAGCACTGTTATTTACGTAGAATCACCGAGGGGTGTGGCACACCTATATTTTACATGACGTCACGTGGGTTTGATTTTTATCATGGGATTACTTACTTTAGGCATGTCTGAACATGATGTGATTGTCAGCGTGGATTGACTTGTGGTATTTGAGAGCGTATGTACTACTACTATAGCTAGCATATTGTCTTTAATAAGAGAGTAGATGAGTAGACTCTATTTGAAATCGAGAAAACCTGATTTTTCTTTTTTAAAATCGATAAACCTGATTTTTATACAATTGACTAAGGACCTGAGGAGTTTCGATGACCGACTACTTTAGGTAGTAGTGTATAGGGGTGTTCCTTAATTTCTCTTTCGAGACACCCCACGCATGAAACTAATAACAGTTGGGAGTCGAAATAAGTTAGGTCCTTAGGATACGATTTTATAACCTTTGCGATAAATATTATTAAGAAAGTTGTACGATAAGGTGTATGGGCGCCCTGGATGGTTGGATTGTAGTAGTTTTCATAATTGTGAAACATTAAGTATTTTTAGTTACGGAACAGTAAGTAGTTATGACTTCAGGATTTATTTGTTTAACAAGTGAGGATCATTTTCCCAAACTTTGTCAGAGGATGGTATAGGGAAGATTGGGTATAGTTTAAATCTGATTATGTTTGAACTATATGGTGAGACTGTGTGTAACATCGATGGGGATTTTCGGTAATGTACTGTATGGGTGGTACGACATAGATTATTTGCGATGTGAGATTTATACTCGGAGCTGACCTTACCAGTATGCTTTGTCTTTCCGAATTTCAGGACGAAATTCTATTATAAGGGGGGAAGTATGTAATACCCCGTGATTTTTAATGACTTTTAAAATGGGTTATATTTTAAATTAATGGATTAATTGGATTTTATTATAAATTTATTCATTTGGGTCTTATCCGAATTGTGGATATTAAATTGTATGATTCTGAATAATACTTAAATATATTTAGGTAATATATGAATGTGATGATTATTGATATTGCTGTGAGTGGTTAATTTAGTAATTTGAATTTTAGTCAGACGCGATATGGGACGTATCGGGACTAATTTGTTAAATTAAAAAGGGAACTTATTTTTATATCAACCTTATAGTCATTTTGACTGTGCCGTTGCATTCGGAAGGGTTGAAATAGTTAGAAAAGTCTATTTGGATGTTGGATTTGGGTCTCGAGTCATTTGAAAATGAATAGACAACCCAAAAGGGTATTTTGGTTATTTTTGCAAGGGGGTGAATAGTGATTTCTAGTTTTGTCTTATTATAAGTAATTGGAGATTAAGTGTATGTGGGTTATTCATCTATTCTACACAATAGATAAGTCATCTTCCTAGAGAAAATGAAAGGTTGCTTGGGAAGAGAAGAGTTTACTTGGGAAGGAGAAGAACTAAGAACCGAGGGTCACCACCACCAACCACCACCGGAGAAGGGAAAACCACCTGTGATATACTACACCAAAGGATCAGATCTTCATTAGAGGCAAGTGTTTGATATTTGCAATTTAAGTTTGTATATTTTCCATGTTAGAATAATTATAAAAAGAGATGGTTTTCCATGTTTGGAAGATGAAAATATATAGTTGTTAAATCGATTTCTGGAAACTGAAAAGATATGGGAATCAAACTCATGTTGTAGGTAGATAGTAATCCCCGAAATAATCATAAATATGTTGAAGAAATTATGAAAACCATTGATGTGTTCTTGAAGATATTATGTTGATAATTTTCTGGAAAAGAGGATATAAACATGCTTTTGATTCAATCTCTTGATAATTCTAGGATGTTTAGAGTATTGGAAATCATTCATATATGTTGATATATCATTTAGTAAGGTTCATAAGGAATTTGGGTAGTTAATATGAAGGTTTGAATGATCTAAAGTGATGAAACCCGTAGTAGAAGAAATGCAGAAAGACCGGGTTGTTACCTGAGCGAGCGATCGATCGACCCCCTGCCTTCGATTGATCGACCTCCCCAGAATTCCTATAGTTGTTTATTTTTAATGTTGTTTCTTATCCCAAAACTTTGGTAGATCTTTGGTGATTGTTAATGGGATATTATGGGACTTAGAAAAGATCAGTAAGCCCTAGATAAGATTTGAATTGATTTGTTTTGAATTTAATTGATTGGATTATGTTAGTTAAATTGGAAGAAATTTTGATTGCTAGATTCATGTGTTTGATTCTAATTTTTATGCTTGAGGATTAAGGATATGTCCAGTAGGGGAGATTTAATATAATACCTGTGTAGCCTTAGGGTTACAATTTGAACATCAAGGACTGAGTTTAAGCTCATTATTGCGGACTGGGTGTAGTACCAGGGCTTAGTGGGATGGCTCCTGGATAGAGATGGGAGTTCGGACCACATTTGGTTGAAAGAGGGGATGAGGTTATTCCGGTTGCATATTTGAAGTTGACGGACCGCCACAATCGACAAAGTTAAGTAGTAGTGTATTGGAGGGGTTCCTTGTATGCATTTCGTTTTACGAGACGTTTCGCGCATGAACCTTAACCACGTTGGGAGTGGAGAGATATTATAGGGTGCAAGGATGATGATTTTGTTGATAAGTCATATAGTGTGAATGGAACATTATAGACTATGATACATGTGATGATGATATTTAATCCTAGTTGATAGAGGATGTGTTTGTGAGAGATTTGAAATAATCGGTTATAACCCTAATTAAAGGAGATTTTAATTCGTAGTAATTCAAGAGATATGATGATATGGACCAGTAGGATTCTAGTGATTTGTTACTGAATTTATGTTGAGGAAAAACCTATTTGAACCTTGGGAAATGAGTGAGACTCGAGGATAATTAAATTAAAGATGAAAAGTCATATTATTTTATACGTAGGGTGTAAAGAGATGTAATACTACGTATGGGAATTATCTTAGGGTAATGTGAGTACCTTATTGATATTATATTATAGGTATGATAATGCATATATGATTGATTGATGATTATGTGTATGACATACCTAGCTTACTTGCTATCGACAGGAGGTTTGCGCGTGAGGGAAGTCATATCCTGATGAATCCATGGGATCTTTGATTTGTCAATCAAGAACATAGGTCTATGAAAGACTTATCGGGGAGTTGATAAGTCCGGCTAATGTGGGTACGTAGGTATGTGCGTGACCCATGGATACGAGAACTATGTTCGCCTCCAATGTTTGTGTTGTTGGTTATGGTTCGAGAAATCCTTACCGAACCTTTAGTCCCCTATTCGGCGACCAACGATGATAGGACATGATAGCAGAGTAATGCATTGCACCACAGCTGTGACTCGGGGTGCCGTATTATATAGATATAATGAATTAAATGAATGATTGGATATATTATGGTTAAATCATCTACTGTGTGATAATTGTAGATAACGGTGAATTGAGAAAAAGAATTGAAATAAGTTAATGAATATTTATTGAAAAGCTTACTTCATATTAATGATAATCTAATCATGCTAACGGGAAACGTATGAGAATAATTATATTATGTATGGTATGGGACATACGGGGTTATGATATAGGATGGAATAATATAATGGAAACTAGTGAGGAGGAACCTTTAACTAGGAGACGTTAAGTGTTCACTCTAGATGAGAGGTGATAATAGCAAGTGAGGTATGGATACTAACATGTACATAATAAATGCTTTATTGCACTTTATAAATACTTGTTGTTTTCAAAATCATTTTCACATCGGGCTCTGACCCGTTTTCTTTCATATTTTTGAGAACGTGAGAATTACGTGTGATAATTGATTAACTTCGCAACTTTCTAATATAGCACACTTATTTAATCTCAGCCCCTAAACATGCATCTAAGGTGCGTGTGTCAACCCATAAATAAATAAATCATGTGACACAAAAATATGCTGAGACACAGATTTCAGGAAAAAACCCCTTTCGGGTAAAACCTTTATATCACTATGAATATACAAGCCGCAACTTACAATTACATAGAGAAATCTGCAATGGATCAACGCGCAGCCAACCCACAAAGACACGCAGTCTTCAACTCAGCAAGAGAATACACGCAGTACCCTCCAAGGACTCGCAGCCCAAACAACGAAGGAAGAACCGCAACTCTCCTCAATGACACGCAGCCATAAAACTTTGTAGAGACTCCCTCAGCAATGACACGCAGCCCTCGGTTGCAAAGATATCTCCACAAAGATGAACAATAACAAAGTTTGTGTTCTAGGGTTCCAAAAGATTCACAAAAGTAATTGGGATTTTTGTGTGTGAATCAAAAAGATGTTTGGCACATCAAAAATTGAAGTCTTGTTGTGTTTGTACTCTTAAAAAACGTTTTCTCAAAGACTTGAAAAAATACACCATCGGAATAGTTATATATATAGGAAATATAAGATGGTGGATAAAAATCTGACGGAACTGCTCGAGTTTATCCCAGGCGGACCGGTCCGGCTAGGAGGCGGATCGGTCCGATTTACCAGATCGGTTCTTTTAAAATATGGCTCCATCGGTTCGCATTCGATCCGGGGTCTACTGGACCTCGAGCAAGGCGGATCGGTCCGGGTAGAGGGCGGATCGGTCCGGTAGGGAGGCGGACCGGTCCGGTTTTCCCAGAAAAATAAATGCCTCATTTTTCTTGAAAAAACTTACTTCTTATTTTTATAAAAAACATTTTATAAAAATTTCCCAATACTAAATATGAACTTTAAGGAACATAAAAACAAAATTTTACCAAGTTCATTCTCGCGGAGGCTATGATGTTTAAGACACTTTGATATTCGGATCCGTTGATGTAGATGCGATCTTGAGTTTCTTCAACGGTGTAACGGCGTACGACATACAAATTGATAATGGACAAAAAATGTCCTTACAATTTTCTTTTCTATTGTATCTTCTATATCAAGTGTCTAGCAACAGAGAGGCCAACCTTAGCAGATTATGACGAGCTATGGAGCTATTGAGTTTTGCTTAGATGCTTGTCTTCCTTTAATTCACAGTATTGTCTTAGTTAGGATTTCATTTATCTTTTTTATCGGAGTCATATACTCTTGTACTCGTGTTATCTTAATACATTTGTTATTGTTGGGATTACTATATTGGATTATTATTTGGGAATGTTTATTCTAATTGCATTTAAATTCTTTTGTGTTATCTGTTCGGTTATTAGTTTTATAGAATAAAATGTGTTGTGTTATTCCTAAACTAAAAATGGATTTTGTTGAAATTAAAATTTGGAAAGTTTTTAAAACCAGCTTAATTGGGTATTGGGTGAGTTGTAAATGTTTTCGACAGTGATGCTAAGAATGAGCCAACTGCATATTCTGTTTTAATTTGGTATGGGACTGGCCACCCATTATTTAATTCGGCGTGGTGTTACAGTCTAGTTTACCCCCAAGGCATGTAGTAAGCGTATGCAATGTGTGTTAGCCAATAAGAAGTATCCACCTGTTGCTGCCATATATAAATCATGATTGTGAAATATTCCCTCGCATGTGAGGAAGATTTGGTCATAATGGTTTTTTACACGTGGGATTTGTAACCCACGTGCACCCTTCCACGTATGCCCTAATCCACGCGTTGTGACAGGTGTCAACTATCAATCATCTAGGTTAGGCTGAGGAAGAGTTGTTAAGTCTGATGATCCGTTGGAATGACAATCATCATGCTGAGTTGCCTTTATTCATCCCTCTCTTCTGGTGTTGGATGAGGCCGAGGGAAATTGATCCATAAGAGACTTGAATATTATATTATCGACTGTGTTTCGAGACGTGTACAAGTCCTCATGTAACTTGTCTGCAGTTGAGGATGAGACCCCTCGCACTGAGTCCACAACCGAGCCATAATTCTTCCAAACTTAGCGGTTTGGCACTGTCGACTTTGGCCGAGGGGCCTAGACTAAGGACGAGGCAATACTTAATGACAATCGACTTATTTTATTCAAAGGGAAATTTGAGGAATTTATATATACAAAAGTTACACCAAATGGCACGAAAGTGATGCATTATGAAGAGTAATTAAGGAGAAATATCCCCATATAGCATGGATGCGTATTTAAGTTCTAATAGTCCTAGTAAGTATATTGGTTAAGTTTTATGAAAAAATACCAAGGAATGATAGTGGCACGATCATGGTTAATACAACACAATTTTTTACAATACACGTCGCGCAGAACGCGAACTTGCGTGATTTTTGTAGGACAATTGAAAAAGGATAAAAATGAAGTGACCACTTTTATATGGTTAAACAAATGCATATAAAATACCATGGGGTCAAAATGTAAAAGAGGACACTTTTGTTAAAAGTTTCTATCGATCAATAAAACTGATCGATTGATGCTGAACTCGAATCTGCGGTAGTACTTTTGTGCTGTCATAATACCCACCTTAGGATTTAATGTGTTGTTGACTTACGGACCACCTAGGACATGATATGGAATTTTGTTTAGATAATAATTCTACCATTTATGACTAAGAAGTTAATAGTTTGGTTATAAGAGAGAGAGAAACCATAGGGGGGGACTATGCAGACAAAACCCATCAGATTTCTATGTCCCTCTTTACAAGCTTGGGGATCCCATGGGGGAAACCTTCTACCACAAAATATCCACCCTCTTTCAACACTACTAAGATTTTATTTTTCCACTAAGGACTATATATAATCTCCCAAATACACATAGAAACCCCAGTTGGACTTGTTAGGATGTCAAAGATGGTGTTCTTAAGGTTTTGGGAGGTTATTTCAAGGAGGTTCTTAATGATTAACAGTTAGTTTTCCATGAAGATTAGTTGTATCCTCTTTGGAGAACCATTGGATCAATCTAGAGGAAGATTTTATTAACCCTTTGAGGCCACCTTTGGAGGTGTGGGTTGCTCCTCCTACACTAACTTTTCTACCACCATTTGGAGTCTTTAGAGGCAGGAAAACTAACCTTGATATATGTTTATTTTGTGAAAATTTTCAATGTGATTATTCACATATATTAGGCTTACTATGTGTAAAATATAAGTTAATTTTTATCTACGGGTTATCTAGTTGAGTTCCTATCATTTTGAATAAAAATGGGTTTCAAAGAAGTGATTTCAAATGGGGTGTAGAAATTTCAGAATGTACTCTTTAAACATTTTATGAAATAAGATGTGTTAAATGATGTTCTTGATGGAAGATAACATGAATTAGTGAAAAGGAATGTATTAGCCTTGATTAAGTCATTTTATGAAAATGTAGTCTGTTTTCCTATGTGAGATAATGGCGTTAGATGAGGGAAAATGAGCTTTCATTTTAATGGGTATTTTAAGGTGTGTTAAACTCATGTAAAACGTAAAATGGGTTTAATATGTAAATATGTTAAAAGTAAGGAAATTCATAAGCTGTGGGTCAAAAGTTAACAACATAAGTTAAAGGTTTCAAATGTCTATAAAATGGGACTTTAATATATGAAAAGGTTTTAAAGTGACAAATATTAAAGTTTAGTAAAATAAGGTATTGAAAGAGTGTTGAAAATGACTAAAAGTGTTTGAAATGTTAAGTTGGAAAATTAATAACTCTTTTAGGGAGATAACTCTCATTAAAGGACGAAATATCAAGTTTTGGTAAATAAAGGGTAAATTTGTAATTTACTTAAAGTGGAACATTTTAATGGAATAAAAATATGGAAGAATATTTTACACTAGTGAGGGTGAAAATGAATTAAGTAGCTAAACGTAAATGATTTTTGGTATAAAATCAATGTGTGTGTGAATAAACACTTTAAGGAGAAAGAAATCATTTTCCAAGTGTTAATGGAAAAATGGACAGTTAAGTCCGGAATTTTGGCTTCGCCCTGTAAATGTGGATTAAAGGGAATATTGGAATAATTTTGAACATATTGAAAAGATAAAGGAACACTAGGATGATGCCGAGAAATTATTAAAAAGGTCATGACATCCCTAGTGGTGAAAGACCATAAACCCACTACACAATCAACATATGGTTACTAGAATCGACGTTGTGGAGCTCATGTTGTCCATGGATATTGGAGTATTACGAGAAAAGATAATGGTATTAATTGGAACATGATAATAAATGGGTTGTGTGATGGAAATAACCTAACTTATATGAAATGATAAATGTTCGTTTGGTGTATAATATGGGTATGTAAATTGAGTAATGATCAATGCCCATAAAGTAAAGAATATGGTAAAGTAAAATGACTAAATGGTTAAGCAAGGTGATTTAATGGATGATTAAGCTACCTAAGGAGGTTTAAACCCATGTGTGTGTGTTGTATAGGGATTTCAATGTTAATGAATATTTTCTAACACGATATGCGCGTGTGTTGAAAGAAAGTCTAAGGTAATGATTAACAACTCTGGTGTGAGTTAATGAACTTTTTGAAAGTAAATGAATGGTTTTCCCAACAATTTCTAATTGTTTAACCGTGCTCATTTATGGGAATGAATGCTAGTTTTAAGAAAAATGATACAAAATAATTATTTTGTAAAGACAAGGAGAATAAACAGTATCAAATAATGTTTTTGGAATAAAAGGGTTATATACATTGAGACACGTATTTTAAAAGGTATATATATATATATATATATATATATATATATAAACGGTTAGAGTAACCTTTCATGTTTGGCAATGTTTCTGTTGTAGATGTGTTAGCAATCCATGGCTATCAGTATAGGCCAATAGGTGCAACACCGTGCTCTTTTACTTGAGATGTATGGTGTGGTAACTTTGATGATGAGAGAAGGCTTAGTAGTAGTAAAAATGTTGGGTAGTGTTCATTTCAACCTAGATACAAAGGTTGTGTAATTCATCTATAGAGGTCAGGTGCCTGAGTGGTGTTCATAATTATTGATTCTATAATGAGAACATACTATGTCCCTTAGTTAAGGACTTGGATTTAATGTATTGATTATAATGAGGGTCTAGATAATCATGATGATCTAATGTAACCTAGGAGTGAACCTACAAAAAATTGCGTGATTTAGTGTTAAGTATTGTCATTGTGATGTTACGA
Organism: Sambucus nigra; assembly: GCA_949130495.1. NCBI lineage: Eukaryota > Viridiplantae > Streptophyta > Magnoliopsida > Dipsacales > Adoxaceae > Sambucus > Sambucus nigra. Next base: position 118,819,016 of record OX422223.1, read on the forward strand.
AATAGGACCTCTTATAGCGTCACTAGGGCGAGCCTCCTCTCAGGCAATCATCGACGTCTTGTGTCCTACAAAAACTCTGGTGGTATTAATGTATATTTTTAGAGATAATAATTTAGTATTGAGGAATAAGATCCCTTGTGAAGTTTGTGGTGTGGGCCTTGGTGTTTATAGGAAATACCCAACGTCCCGTATCCTACCAAAATATATAGTTGTGTTATCTTATAGATGATCACATAGTATGGTGTTTATATAGTGAAGCAATTTAGTTGTCATGGTTTAACCTTCATTGAGGATTAAATGATGCATCCTAGCGAGATTGACTTCGGTTCAGTAATATGGATATGCATGTGAATCCGTCTAGTTAATTCCTTAGAGGTGTATACTAAGGTTTAACAAGTGAGATGTTAATGCGAGAGGTTGACATTACCTAGTAATAGTGAACTTAAGATTGTGTATCGTGTATTATGATGATAATGATGTCTATCCTTGAACCTTTTGGGATTCCTTATGATGTCAAGGATATAGCCTTATGGTTGGTATAACACGTAATGACTAGGGTTGATGCCTTAAGGTTACGATTTAGTGGTCGTGATCGGTTTCCATACATGATAGGATTCTACCATGGTGTATTTTGCATGAAGCGTTTGGAAGAATCATTGTTTCATTGATTTTTTATACATTGATTATTGTAGTATGGTTAGGTCATGTTGATTTATGGAAGTACTTTAAAATTATTTCCATGGCTTTCGTTTATAAGACTATGTCATGATATGACTTTTGAGTAGCACTGGCAAAATTATGGGTTGGGCCTAATTTGGGCGGGTCAAATATGGATTGGGCTAAATGTGGGTTGGGCCAAATATGGGTTGGGTTAAATGTGAGCTGGGCCAAATATGGGCGGACCAAATATGGGTTGGACCAACCCATTATTTTTTTACTAAATTAAGTATTACAATTCGAGGTATATATAAAAAAAACTCATATTTTACTCATAACTTTTTAAAATGAGTATTATATTTGATTTATATCTTTTAAAATTGGGCTCCATATTTGATTTCTTACTTTGAAATATGAGCCCCATATTTAACTCATAACTTTGAAATATGGGCCCCATATTTAACTCACAACTTTTAAATATGGGCCCCATATTTAGATGCTTGGGCTAATATGGACTGTTTTATTATTTGGGCCACATTTTGCCACTACTACTTTTGAGGATAAGGTCAAAAGTATACTGATGAGTCCTAGGTTACGCACCTAGGAGACTTAGAACATAATGATGTTCATCATTGTTTTAGATATAACACTTGTAATGGAGTGTTAGGATTGATTATAACACCTACATGTGATGTTTGTATCGTTTGGTATGACTTCAGTGAGTAAATCATTAGGTCTTAGGCATGTGTAATTCTTGAAAGTTTGAGATACCATTAGGATAGTTATAATTTAGGATCATCTAGGACGTTGACAAGAGTCATAACAGTGGTCCGTGAGTTGAATGTTTGAAACTATGTAAGCGTTGTGTTTCACTTAATGAGAGTGACTCGGAAACTAATTTTATCTATCGTGTGTTAAAATTATGGAGACCTTAGTATCATAGGTCAGTGGCTAACGGTAAGTATGGAAAGAATGTAATTTCATTTGGTTAAGACGGTTGAGAGTTCAAATGATGGAAATATTTCATTAGTCTTATGGTGGTAAGCCTAGCATTTCAGGTTCCTAAAGATTTTTTTTTCATACTTAGTTCATTTTGCAGGGATGGATGATTCATGGTTAGGACCCGTCAGAGTTAATGGGAAAACACAGGGTATGTGGTAAGTCTAAGATGTTAGCAGATAATAGTGAGAGTCATAGATTGCAAGTGTACATTATGGGTTCGTACTTCGTATGGCATGGTCCATTGTCGGAATTTGACTATTTCCTGTTGGCGTGACAACTGCTTGATTCGTTGCATTTGGTGTGTCTTCTTGATCCCAGTAGTGGGAGGTTATTGAATAGTTCAAATTCATGTGTAGCGCTAAATGAGATCAGTAGTGATGCGAGTTAAGCGAGATGTGGCTGATGTGTCACAGTAAATGAGTGTGCTCTTCTTCAGAGGAACCTTTAATTTATACTAGTCTGTGTGTACGCATGGTCTCACATTTGTCTCATGTAGTTTGCATATGTTACTTTATTGCTTTATGTTAATATATATCATTAGTTAACTATCATAGTTAGTTATGACTTGGTTGTGGTCTTCGAGGTTGTGACTCGTGGATATTCTGAGTATTAGATACTGATAAAACATTAGATATTAGTGATTCACCTTTGTTGGAATTGAGCGGATTGAGGATGTGATCTCTTTTGTATATTTGTTTTGAGATACTTAGTATGACTCTACGTTAACAGAACGATCTTGTAGGAGATATCGATCGGGTAGACCAATGTGATAAGGTTATTGTTTTATGATTATTGATGTGTATGATTAGAAATGTTGAGGTTGTATCAGCCTAGGATAGGTGTTATCTAAAATTTTTGAGGAAAGTTAGACTTTTCATTCCTAATATAGGAAGGATTCATGATGATGATTTCATTTGTGGTAGCATGATATTTTCTGAATAGCGGTCATTTCACGAGATTATTTTAATGGACGAGATAGTCATGCTTTTGATTATTAGTAATACCTTAGTATTTGTCATGATTAGGTTAGCAATGTAATTGATGGAAATGAAATCTTTGGATTTAGACCATGGTGTTGAGGATGCCATAGGATTGGAAATTGGTTGTAAGTAACTGGATTTTAAGGTTGTTGACTATGAATTTCAAGAAAAAAATTTCCTAAGGAGGGGAGAATGTAATACCCCACCCTAGAAAAAAATAAGTATTTAATGATATTCGAAGTATTTTATTGGAAGGAAAATTTGAGGATAAATGTATATGGAAGTTACACCAAATGGCATGAAAAGTGACGTATTATGAAGAGTAATTAAGGAGAAAAATCCGCACCTCAATTGGTTTGCATGGATGCGTATTTATGTTCTAATATTTCTAATGAGTATGTTGATTAAGTTTGATGCAAAAATGATAAGGAATTATTGCGACACGGTCATGGTTAATACAACAAGATTTGTATGAGCACATGCCTCGAAGAACGTAAACTTGCACGATTTTTATAGGATAATTGGAAAGAGATAAAAATAAAATGACCACTTTTATAAGGTCTAAAAATACATATAAAAATATAATGGTTTCAAAATGGAAAAGTGGAAACTTTTGTCAAAAGCGTTGATCGATCGATCGATCGATGATGAACTCAAATCTGCACCAACACTTTTGTGTTATCACAATACCCACCTTAGGATTTAGTGTGCTGTCAATTTATGACGACTTAGGATCTTCTATGGAAATATTTTGAGATAAGAATCTTCCCATCAATGCCTAAGATGATAATAGTTTGCTTATAAGAGAGAGAGAATCTGTAGGGGGACCATACATACAAAACCCATCAGATTTTTAAGTCCCTCTCTCACTAGTTTGGGTCTCCCATGGGGGGAAACCTTCTGATCCAGATGATACTCACCCTATTCCCACACTCCTAAGCTTTTCTTTTTCCATTAGGGACTATGTCTAAGCTCCCAAATACACATAGAAACCCTATATGGCCTTGTTAGTGTATAGAAGGTGGTGTTCTTGAGGTTTTTGGAAGGTACTTGAAGGAAGTTCTTAATGATTGAAGGTTAGTTTTCTATGAAGATGAGTTGTAGATTCTTTGGAGCAGCATTGGATAAAGCTAGATAAAGATTTTGGTAACCCCTTGAGGCCACCTTTGGAGGTGTGGGTTGCTCCTCCAAAACGAACTTTTCTACCACCATTTGCGGTCTTTAGAGGTGGGAAAACTAACCTTGATATAGGTTTATTTTGTGTAATGTTTCAATGTGCTTATTTACATATATGAGGATAAATATTTGTAGAATATGAGTTAATTTTCATCTATGGATTAATTAGCTACATTCCTATAATTTTGTATAAAAATGGGTTTCAAAAAAGTGATTTCAAATGGGTTCTAAATGTGTAGAAATTTCTGAATGTATTATTTAAACATTGTATGAAATAAAATGTGTTAAATGTTGTTCTTCATTAATGATAACATGATTTTATGAAAAGGAATGTATTACGCTTGATTAATCCATTTTATGAAAATATAGTATGTTTTCCTATATGAGATAATGGAGTTAGATGATGGAAAATGAGCTTCCACTTTAATGGGAATTTTAAGGTGTGTTAAACTCATGTAGATAGTAAAATGGGTTTAATGTGTAAATATATGAAAAGTAAGGATTTTTCATAAGTTGTGGTTTGCTATTTAATAATTGAAGTTAAAGGTTTCAAATGTGTAATAGGAGCAAAGTGAGTGTTGAAAAGAAAAATCCCATAAATAAAGTGTGTATTTTAAATATCTAGAAAATGGGAATTTAATATGTTAAAATGCTTTATTTTATATATATTAAAGGAGTTAAAGTAACAAATGTGAAAGTTTAGTAAAAGTAGGCATTGAACATGTGTTGAAAATGGCTAAAAGTGTTTTATATATTACGTTGAAAACTTAGTAACCATTTTTGGGAGATAACTCTCATTCAAGGATAAAATTGTACGTTTTGGTAAATAAAGGGTAAATTGATAATTTACTTAAAGTGGAACATTTTTATGGAATAAAAACGTTGACGAATGTTTTTACACTAGTGAGAGTGAAAATGCATTAAGTCCCTAAGCGTAAATTATTTTTGGTATAAAATCAACGTGTGTGTGAAGAAAGGACTTAAAGGTGAAAGAAACAATTTTTCAAGTATTAATGGAAAAACGGATTGTTAAGTTCGGGCTTTTGGTTTCGGCCCATAAATGTGGATTAAAGTAAACATTAGAATAATGTTGACTAGGTTGAAAAGATAAAGGAACACTTGAATGATGCCGAGAAATAATTAAGAAGGGCATGACGTCCCTAGTGATGAAATACCCCAAACCCACTACGTGGTTAGCATATGGTGATTGGAACCGATGGCGTGGATCTCTTGAAGTCCAATGATATTGGAGGACTATGAGAAAAGATAATGGCATTAATGGAATATGATAGGAAATGAAATGTGTGATGGAAATAACCTAACTTATATGAAATGATAAATGTTCGTTTGGTGTATAATATAGGAAAGTAAATTGAGTAATGATTAATGTCCATAAAGTAAAGGATGTTGTAAAGTAAGATGACTAAATGGTTAAGCAAGGTGACTTAATGGATGATTAAGCTACCTAAGGAGGATTAAACCCATAATAATACAATTGTGTGTGTTATATAGGGATTTCAATGTTAATGAATATTTTCTAACACGATGTGCGCATGTGTTGAAAGAAAGACTTAGGTAATGATTAACAGCTTTGGTGTGAGTTAATGAGCGTTTTGAAAGGAAATGCAAGTTTTTCCCAACAATTGCAAATCGTTTAACCGTATACATTAATGGAATGAATGCTAGTAATGACAAGGAGAATAAACAGTATCAAAACATTTTTTTGGAATAAAATGGTTTAATACATTGGGACATGTATTTTAAAAGGTATATATGTTGATATATATGTATTTTCACATGCATGTAGTTGTAGCATGTGAATATTTTTTTTTTATTTGTTTCCATATTACATTTGTATAAGCTCCCACTAAGCATTCGGCTCACTCTCTCCTTTTGTTAAGGCAGGTTATATGATGTCTTGTATTTTGAAAGCGTTGTACATATTAGTTCTTAATTTGCATTTACATTCGTAGCTTTGTTTATTTGGCCTTGGGGGCACCCCCTTGGGTCACATAACATAGTTTGATGAAAATTGGAATCACATGCTAATAAGTGCAAAGTTAAATAATAATAATAATAAAACTAGATTAGAAACATTATTTAGTTTGTTCCATTTCAGTTCACAATCAAAGAGAGAGCTGGATCGGGTTGGTCCTTTATTAACCTTTAAATCCAGGTCAGGGCGTTACAAAGAAAGCAATGGAATTGAGTCTTCTAAGTTTATGTTTGTACCAAAATTTTCCTGGAACCCCTTGCGCTTACCTTTTTTGACTCAGCACTGGTCAATGAATCCAGATTTCATTAAAAGCATATAATGTGAGGAGCCAATTCGTCAAATTTGTTCTTCAAGGGCTTTAGCCTTATCCTTAGCTCTAATGCTTGCAAGATTCAATGGAAAAATATTCCCTTTCTTTAGTAGCCTATTGTATTTCTCTTGAGTCCTATTTTCACAGATGAGGTTTAGTTTGTTATCCTCGTTAATGAAGGTGATTTTATCTCTCAGGTGTTCAATGTATAACTTGTACGATTTTAAAGAAAATTCAAACTCGATCTTTTGAAGCACAATTTATGTCTGTTCCTTTTCCAAGGAGTCATATTTTGTTTTCATGATTGATTCTCAAATCAGAACATTTTTGAAATTGTAAACTCAGACATGCGAAAGGATGATCGAATAGGCACGTCGATGAACACTATCACGGAGCTCATTATTTCTAGTCCGATCAACCTTTCGCATGTTTGTGTTTGAACAATGAGGAATAAATTTGCATATTTGAGTGCGATGAGCACGTAGTCACGGAAGTCCTGGTTTAAAGAATAGGACTAAAATTTTCAAATAAGCAAACTTAGGCTTGAAATTGTGCCCGCCCCTAAGGGGACCTATAAGATCTCCCAAACGCTTCTACAAGGGGTACAAACACCTCACACGGGACAAATAAATGCGTAGGAACTGACTTCGTATTCACTGGAATATCGATTTGAGAATATAAGTAAAATTTAAAATAGGTAGACTAAGGCTTAAAAATGTGCCCTAGGGAGGGAAATCAGAATTGTCCCCAAACGATCCAGCAAGGGGCAGGAACACCTCGCACGGAACCGGAATAACTCATAGGAACTGATCGCATAGTCTCGGGACTTCCAATTTGAGAGTACTGAAATTTGTAAATAAGCAGACATGCTTGAAAATGTTCCCCAAGGGGGAACCCAAAAAAACTCCTAAAATGCCCATTAAGGGGCACAAACCACTCTCACGGGACCAACGTAACTTGTAGAAACTATACGCATAATTATGGACCTGTTAGTTTGAGAATAGGACTGGAATTTGCAAATAAGTAGACTTAGGCTTAAAATTGTGCCCCTCGGGGGAAACTAGGGAAAACACCGATACGGCCCTACAGGGGGCACGAACACCTCGCATGAGACCAACATAACTCGTAGGAACTAGTTGTGTAGTCACAAAACTCCCAATTTTAGAATATGAATAAAATTTTCAAATAAGTCGACTTAGGCTTGGAAAGACGACCATTCGGGGAACCAAAAACAACACTCGAATGACCTCAAAAGGGGCACCAACACCTAGAATGGTACCAATGTAACTCATAAGAAGTGACCGCATAATTACGGACCTCCCAATTTGAGAATAAGACTAAAATTTGAAAATAAGTATACTTAGGCTTACAAATGTGCCCCCAAGGGGAAAATCGAGGAAAGCCCCATAAGGCCGTACAAGGGAATGAACACCTCGCATGAGACCAATGTAACTTGTAGGGACTAATTGTGTATTGATGAAACTCCCAATTTGATAATAGGAATAAAATTGTAAATAAGCAGACTTAGGATTAAAAATATGCCCCACAGGGGAAAACCCAGAACAACACTAAAATGACCCCGCAAGGGGAACCAAAACCTCTCATGGGATCAACGTACCTGGTAGGAACTAGTCACAATGCCATGGAAATCCAATTCTTAACAATGGGACTTAAATTTTCAAATAACTAGACTAAGGCTTTAAAACGTGCCCTCGGGGAAAACTAAAAACAACCCACAATCAGCCCCATAAGGGGCATGAACACCTTGCATGTGGCCAACGTAACTCACTGGAATTGATTGTGTAGTCAGGGGACTCCCCATTTCAGAACATAACTAAAATTTTCCAACAACTAGACCTAGGATTGGAAACGTGCCCCAAGGGGAACCCACGAAACCCCCAAACGACCCCATAAGGGGGACGAACACCTTACATAGGGTTGATGTAACTCGTAGGAAATGATCGTGTAGTCACGGGACTCCGAGTTTTAGAATAGGGCTAAATTTTTTAAATAAGTAGACTTAGGCTTGAAAACCTAACCAAAGGGTAAACCCATAATATCCCCAAAACGGATTCACAAAGGGCATAGACACTTCCCATGGGGATTAACGAAACTTGTAGGAACTAAGCTCATATTCACTGGACTCTCGATTTGAGTATATGAATAAATTTTGTAAATAAGCATAAATAATATTGAAAATGTTATCTCAGGGTGGAACCCAGAACACCCCCAAATAGATCAGTGAGGGGCATGAACACCTCGCACGGGATTATCGTAACTCACAGGAACTGACCTCCTAGTCACAAGACTCCCGGATTTAGATTAAGACTAAAATTTATAAATAAGTATACTTAGTCTTGAAAAGACCCCCCCCCCCCCAAGGGGGACCCATAATAACTCCAAACTGGCCCGTAAGGGGCACGAACACCTCGTACGGGACCAATGTAACTCATAGAAACTGATTGCATAATCATGAAACTCCCGATTTGAAGAATATGACTAAAATTTTCAAATAAGTAGACTTAGGAATAAAAATGTCCCCCCTGAGGAATCCAAAATAGCCCCCAATCGGTCTTGTATGGGGTATGGACACCTCGCATAGGATTAATGTAACTTGTAGGAATTGCCGACATAGTAATTAGACTCCCAGTTTGAGAATAGAATTTAAATTTTTAAATAAGTGGACTTAGGCTTGAAAACATGCCCCTAGGGGAATCCCAGAACAACCCCCAAACGTCCTAGTAAGAGCACGAATCATACAAAATTGATGTAACTCGTAGGAACAGAATGCGTAGTCATGGGACTTCTAATTTGAGAATATGACTGAAATTTGTAAATAAGTAAACAAGGTTAAAAATGTGCCCCTATTGAAAAAAAACTCTAAATGGACCCATAAGGGGTACCAGCACCTCGCATGGGACGAACGCAACTTGTAGGAACTAAACGAATAGGCACAAAACTCCAAGTTTGAGAATAGGACTGTAATTTGCAAATAAGCATACTTAGTGTTAAAACATGCCCCCGAGGAAAAACCAAGAACAACCTCTCAAGGGGCACTGACACCTCGCACGAGACCAACATAACTCAAAGGAACTGACCACATATTCATCAAAATTTCGATTTGAGAATAGGATAAAATTTTGTAAATAAGAAGAAATAGTCCTGAAAACATACTCCCGAGATAGAACTAAAAACATCCCTGAAATGGCTTTGTAAGGGGCATGAACACCTCATATGGGATCAACGTGAATTGCAAGAACTAACATTTTGATCACGAGACTCCCAGTTTTAGAATAAGGATGAAATTTTTAAATAAGCAGACTTAGGCTTGAAAACATTCTCTGGGGGACCTTAGAACAATCCTAAACGGCCCCACAAGGGGCACAAAAACCTCTCACATGACCAACATAACTCATAGGAACTGAACACATAGTTAGAGGACTCTGGGTTTGATAATAAGGCTTAAATTTGCAAACAAGTAGACTTGGTCTAGAAAAAATGCCCTCCAGAGGGAAACCCATAACAGATCCCAAATGGACCTGCAAGGAGAAAGAACACCTCGCACGAGACTAACGTAACTCATAGGAACTGACCGCACAGTCACTAGACTTCTAATTTGAGAATAGGTCTGAAATTTACAAATAAGAGTACTATGGATTAAAAATGTACCCCTCCCTAAGGGAATGTAGAACAACTACCAAACGACCCTACAAATGGTATGAACACCTCGCATGGGAACAATGTAACTCCTCGGAACTGATTGCTTAGTCACGGGACTCCTAATTTCAGAAGAGGACTGGAATTTAAAATTAAGTAGACTTAGGCTTGAAAAGGTCCCCCCCCCCCCCCCCCCCCCGAGAAAAAATCAAGAACTGTTCCCAAAAGTCCCAAAAAGGGGTACAAACACCTCGCGGGCAACTTGAAGGAACTGACCACATAGTAATAGGACTCCCAATTTGAGAATAGGATTTAAGTTTGCAAATAAGCAGGGTTAGTCTTAAAACTATGCCACCAGTTGAGGAACCTAGAATAGCCTCCAAATAACCTTGCAAGGGAAATGCATACCTCACACGGGACCAACTTAACCCGAAGGGACTGACCATTTAGTCACAGGACTCCCAATTTACGAATTAGACTACAAGTTGTAAATAAGCACACCTAGTCCTGAAATTGTGCCCCGAGCCGCCAAACAAAACTATAAAAGGCACAAATACTGGCATAAGACAAACATAACCTGCAGGAATTGACTATTTAGTAACGGGACTTCGAGTTTGAGAATAGAAATGAACTTTTCAAATAAGTAACATAGGCCTAAAAACATGCGCCCAAGGTGAATCGCAAGACAATCCTCAAATGACTCATTAAGAGACACGAACACCTTAAATGGGACCAATATAACTTGCATGAACTCACTGCATAATCAAGGGACTCGCGATTTGAGAATAGGACTGAAATTTTCAGATAGAAAGACTTAGTCTTAAAAACATGCCCCCAAGGGAAATTGAGAAAAACCTTCCAAGCGGCCCCGCATGGGGCATGGACACCTCACACGAGACCAATGTAACTTGTACGAACTAGATGCTTAGTCACGAAACTCTCAGTTTGAGAATAAGACTGAATTTTGCAAATAAGTAAACTTAGGCTTGAAAAGCTGCCCTCAGGAGGAAAACCTAGTAAGCCCTCAAACGACCCCATAAGTGGAATGAACATATAGAATAGGACCAACGTAACTAGTAGGAAATATTGGTGTAGTCATGAGACTCTCGATTTGAGAATAGGACTAAAAATTGCAAACAAGCGAACTTAGTTACAATAAGGGGCGCGAACACCTCGCATGGAACCTATATAACTCGCAAGAATTGATTGCATAGTCACGAGACTCCTGATTTCAGAATAAGACCAAGATTTTCAAATAAGCAGATATATGCTTAAAAATGTGCTCCGGGGAAATCACGAATAACCCCCAAACAGTCCTGCAAGGGGCATAGACACCTTGTAAAGGACCAACGTAACTCGTAGGAGCTGACTGTAAAGTCACAGAACTCTCAGTTTGACAATAGGAGTGAAATTTGAAAAAAAAAATAGACTTAGGATTGAAAATGTTACCTAGGGGGAACACCAAGAAAATTCGCCAAACGGTTTTGCAAGGGGCACGAACACATTGCACAGGACCTTCATAATTTGTACGAATTAACTACAAAGTAACGTGACTCCCGTTGTGAGAATATAATTAAAATTTACAAATAAGAAAACTTAATCTTTAAAATGTTCCCTTAAAAGGATATCTGAACAACCCCCAAATGGCCTCGCATGGGGTACGAACACTTCGTACAAGACCAACGTAAGTCGTAGAAACTAATGCGTAGTCACGAGACTCCTGATTTGAGAATAGAACTAAAATTATCAAATATGTAAACTTAGTCTTGAAAACATGCCCCAGAAAGGAACCCAGAACAACCCCAAAACGGTTTAGAAAGGGGCACGGACACCTCGCATGGGACTTAAGCAACTCGTAAGAACTGATTGTGTAGTCATCGAACTCCCAATTTGAGAATAGGACTAAAATTTGCAAATAAGCAAAGAGGCTTGAAAATGTGCCCCCACGAGCAACCCCTAAATGGTCCCACAAGTTGAACGAACACCTCACAGGGGATGAACGTAACTCGTATGAACAAATCACGTAGTCAAGGAGCTACCGGTTTAATAATAGAACTTATGTCCATCCCGAGGTCGGGGCCTAGGGGTATCTCAAGGAGGATCCCTCTTTCCTTCCCCCTTATAGCGTGCACACATGATTTCATTCTCTCTCGAGGTGTTCGACAATCATCGATGTGGGGCGATACGTAGAGATAGAGTCGCCAGTCTATTTTGCACAAAATAAGAAAAAAAATGTTACCTCATCAAGAGAATAACATCAAGGATAATACTAATTCATGCGAAATCCAGTAGTTCAAGGGTTCAGGGACTAAGTTACAGAATGGGGAGGTGTTAGGCATCCATCCCTCCATTTTGGTCTCTCATGGGCATGTGTTAATCTTCCACTATTAAACTCCGTGAAGTGTGTGCTTATGTGCACAATATAAATGGAGAATGGAATCCCTCAACTCACATCATGGATAAAGGCGGTCTGAGGTCATCCTTTGGAGTGTTCCCAGACTAATATTTCAAAGTATAATGTAAGTTTTTACCGATTCATAAGTCATTATAGAAGAAGGAATGCATATATTGAACAAGACACGAGTAAGAAGGAAAATAATATATATATATATATATATATATGTATGTGTGTGTGTGTGTGTATTAAGAATATATAATAGGAACAAGGTAACAAATATACATGGGAGGACTCGAGTAGGATTTAACCATGATGCCTACTTAGCCTGAGGGGGCAACAAAGTCCATGTAGTTCGAAGACAGTACAAGGTAGAGTTTAACCCATAAATCCATCTGGGAATTTTTCTTATATGTGTGTGTAGAAAAAGGTGTTTTAGTGTGAGAAAATATGATGAGAATTCCCCATTTTGAATTTACAAGTAGACCCCTTTTTCCTTATTATTTTTTTACAAAAATATAGTATATACAAATACTAATAGTACAGGTTTGGAATTAAGGTGTATGATGTAATGAAATAAAACACTCAAGTGAAAATAAAGTGGTTAATGCTAAAATAAGAGAATTTAAAGACAAGGGTGAAGAGTTGGCCATTCTTATGAAGACTTGGAATGGATGTTGATTGTAGATGCACTGAGATCACGATGATATGATGGATGTACGAATAGATGGGTGACACTTTATTAAAAGGAGTATGAAAAGGATGGAGGGAATGTGAAAAATAGGCTTTTAAGGGTAATAACTCTAAATTCGAGAGAATGTTCTCTGAATTGCTAAGAGGGTCGTTCAGGGGTGCTCTATAAAGTGAGGTCATGACCTCTATTTATAAGTCCCAGGGGGTTCCAATCGTCATGGTCCTTGACCAGCCTATAGTCATAGAATCCCATACCTATTGCCGATAGGTAAGGTCCTGGTGATACCATTCGATAATCTAAAATACAAATTGTAAGTTAGAATCACGCATGGGGTGGACCATTGGAAAGGGTATTTAGATCCATTTAAGAAACCATTGAGTCAGTCATGAGTTCGAGAGTTGACCAAGGTCAAATTGGGCCTGGGGCACCCGTTGGTCACTCGATAGGAAATTCCAAGAGGAAAATGAATCGTTCGCTTGAATCATAAGGCCAATTTGTGCATGGAATGGACCGTTGGAAAGGGAATTCAGTTCCCTTTGATATTTCATTCAACCTCATTCGGTTTGGAGAGTTAGCCTAAGTTAAAGGGGGACCAAACATACCCGGTGACCTTTCGTAGTAAATTGGACATTTGTCTGTACCGTAAGGCTAATTAACGCATGCGGGGATCTTTGGAAAGGTTATTCTAAGCCATTAAAAGATTCATTTAGATTCGTTCAAGATGAAGAGATGGCCAGAGTTAATCATGGATCGAGAGTGCACAGTGTCCTCGAGATCAATTTTTTGGATAAAATGGATCATTTGTCCCCGTCGTTAGGATGATTCGCGCATGGGGCAGACTGTTGGAAAGGGAATTTAGGGCCCTTAGAAGATTTATTGAACTTTCACCCAGGAAAGAAAGTTAATCAGAGTCTAATAGGGCCCAGAGTTCCTGGTGGCCTTTAAATATGTTTTTTATTATAAAATGGATCGTTAGCCTAAATTGTGAGGTCGAGTTGTGCTTGGGTCGGACCATTGGAAATGGGATTCAGAGACAAACGGGTCCTAGGAGCACCAACGGCCTCTAGATCGATACTCAAAGTACGTCTTAGGGTTTGCGATGAACGAGTGAGGTATATCGACCTAAAGAGGTGCTTAGATGGGTCCTAGGATGGGGTGTCTATAAAGATTCCCTCAAAGGACGAGCTTGGAATAAGTTAAGGTCATTCAATTATAGACACCACATAGACATTAGAAAAGTTGATTTGGGGGTCAAATTGATGGACCAATAGTGTGAGATTGACCGATTCCGAGGGTTAAGGTCAGTTCTCAAGACATTAAGAGAATAAGGTGATAGATTCAACGAGTCGAGGTCAATTCTGAGGACCTAATAAGAGGAGGATGACAAGTTATACGGTCAAAGATGTGTAAAGCTTACTTCTAAAGTGGCTACAGAGACTAATTTAGCTGGTCATGGTCGATTTTGAGTACCTAAAGTGATGCTAGGGATGACCAATTTCGAGGATCAAGGTAGTATCTGAGGACATGTCGTTGTAGCAACAAATTTTGAGGGTCGAGGTCAATTCTGATGACCTAAAATTATGACGACCAATTTTGAGGGTCGAGGTTCAAGCTGAGGATCTTAAGGTGTGATGACCAATTCTGATGAGAGAGGTCAATTCTAAGTACCTTGAGTTGTAACGACCAATTCTGAGGGTTGAGGTCAATTTTGTAGACCTAAAGTTTTGATGACCAATTTTGATGGATGGGGTCAATTCTAAGGACCTTGAGTTTTGACGACCAATTCTGAGGTTCGAGGTTAATTATTAGGACCTTGAGTTTTGACGACCAATTATGAAGGCCGAGGTCAATTTCGAGGGCCTAGAGTTTTAGCAACCAATTCTAAGGATCGAGGTCAATTTCGAGGACCTTTAGTTGTGAGTACAAATTCTGAGGGCCGAAGTCAATTCTATAGACCTGAAGCTAGGACGACCAATTCTGAGGGTCAAGCTCAATTTTGAGGACCTTGAGTTAGGGAAACCAATTCTGAGGGTCGAGGTCAATTCTGAGGACCTTAATTTGTAGCACGGGAGATTTCTCTCATGGGGAATATAAGTTACCTGTGGTTCCGCTGATGATTGTGTTATTTTGAGACTCTACTAGGGGAGGTTTAATTCTGAGGTTCCGGCTGGGGAATTTTTCTAGGGATAAGAGTATAAGATTAATCTAGCTGTGGATTTTAAAAGCGTGTAAGGGGATTAATGCACCAAAAATGATTTTCTTGAGGAAAATGGTGTTCCGTACTTTTAGGGATTTTTAGGAATTTTTCGAGTAATTCCTGGATTTTTCTATAATTTTTTGCCATTTCTTGTACAAAATTTGGAAGAGGGTGCTAATAGGTAGTCTTGGGAAGGTGTAACTAGGTAAGGGAATGAATTCCTAGGCTTCCTTATGAAGAGGAAAAGGCTATTGCCAATGGGTATGGTAAGGGGGTTATCGATCGGTAGGACCATTAGCCTTCTTTGAAAAAAGGGCAAACCCTCCCCATTTTTGACACCTTCAAGTGTTTGAATTTTCAGGTTTCTCTATCTAGAAATCATTTTAAAGTCATTTTTGCTTTCAAGACATCAAATGGTTGGTTATGCGAACGAGGGATATAACATTGAGCTACTAGCCGTCGATGACTGGCTGGCTTGGCGTGGCAGTCAAGGGTGCCCCTTCCTTTTGGCAATAAAAATGATTTTGATTTGTTCGAGCTTGTACCTGATGAGTATATCCTACTATGTAAGCTGGCATACTATCGTTCGTCTAGGGTGAGAAACCCTAGTGGCTACATAAGTACATTGACCTTTGGTTTTCCATTTCATTTTTCTCTTTCTTCTATGTGCTAATAAAGGGTTTTTCTTCTTCTTTTTTTGCAGACTGACATTGCTCATTTGAGCATTCAGTCTCAGGGGACGATGGGGTTGAAGGAGGTTTAGGAGATCCTCCCTGCTATGGTGCATTAGATGGTTTTGTATGCTTATTTTATCCATTTAGAATAAGCTTAGGATGAGACACCGAATTCTACTGCAATTTTGTATTCTCTTTGGAAGATATGGGGGGACACTACCCATAATTTTCATCTTGGCTCCGGGGAGATGACGTTTACTCCTATAAATATTTAGTAACTGACGGGGGTTGACTATGAGGGGTTCCAGATAGTGGTGGATTGCACATTAAGGGTGACACCAAAGGCAGTGCAAGCGACATTGGGGATGTGTGTTGGATTATATCTAGGGATTCTATCCGCATTTTTGCTCTGAGATAGATGCTTTGGAGGAGAAGGGTGGACGTGACCAATTTGAGGCAGGTGAGAGAGACAACCCACATGTTTATTTTACTTTTGCTCGGTGCCTTTTTGGTGGCGATGAGTGGCGACGTTGTCCATCTTTGGTTCTTGACATATTTGAGGACGATTATAGACGTCCAACTGTATGACTGGGGTAGTTGGCGATCCCCCACTCATCGTTGGGAAAAGCGCATCCACTCTGGGGGTTAAGGGCTTGAGAGGGGAAGTTGAGGGTTCTGGAGAAGTCTCGTTTGTATTTTTTTGTTTCCATTTTTATCTACAAAATGTAACCAAGTGAAGCAAAATATATATTAAAAAATTTCATTTTATTTTCTGGCATTTTTCTGGACTTAATGACTTATCCTATATGCGCTTTTAATTTTTTGCTGAGATAAAAAATAAGTATTGAATTAGAAGCCCGAATGTTTATTATTATTATTTTAAAAAATGGGAGTAAAAGTAATTTGAAGAAGATTTTTTTAGGTAAAGAATTTATTTTTAGAATGAAAATGTTAAGAATGAAAATGACTTTTTTGAGGGAATTTTTTGTTAAATAAAAAAAAGAAAATGAGTAAATTTAAAACGAATAACTCGGAGGAAATTAACAAAATGATTATTTTTTTGGAAATTGATTTTGATAAAAGGGGAAATATGGAATTTTCCAAAATAAGGGGGTCCCGATCGCCATATCCCTTGACCTTCCTATCGTCATGGGGGTCAAGTAAAATCATCCTTAGGCTTTGATTACACTTTCCTGCACATCAGTTTACTCCATCAGGGCTTAGAATTAATTGAGTTTGCAGAGTTCTTATTTTTTTGCCACGATTTTGAGTATAAAAGGAGGGGTATGGGATGTGATTTCTCCACCAATACCCACATTTCTCTTCTTACTTTAATTTCTTATTCTCAAATGGATCTTTCCTTGTATAAAGTATTTTCTTCTTACCTAAATGGTCTGGAGGCCATGTGATTATACAATGTGGAGTAAGTTTCTTTCAACCTGCATTGGTTTTCACTGTGGCATAACCGAGTCATTGACTGGAACGTATTAATAGGACCAGTACAGTTATGGTACTCGGATGACCATGTCTTCCATTTTGTCCTGGATGAGGTGTGTCCCACCTATGAGGAGTTCTCAACCATGTTGGGGGTCAGCCTTAGTGTGGCGGTGTCTATGCCCTATTTTTCCCATTATCCTCGGCCATTTCTGGAGGAGTTTCTTCACATATCTCCTTTGGTAGCACGACCATTGGTTATTGGAAGGGCTATTTATTTTCGGGTAGTTATGTATTCAGTGCACCTGAGGGATTTTGATATGGTGGATTAACTAGAGCTATCACCTTGAGCCATACCATGAGGCTTTTGCTGGGGATCGGGGATTTGACAGCGGATTCCCAAGTGGTTGTGGTAACAGCGTGGATGTCTTACTACCATAATCCTGCGACGGTGGTGCTAGATTAGACTCTAAACGGTCCGGATGATTGGAAAGAGGGACGCTCCAACTTTTCGGGGGAGGCCACCAGTGTTGTTTATGTGTCTTTTAGAGAGGTTTTGTCTGGAAACCCTCCTGAGTATCCCCTTGGCGGTTGAGCCCAATTTCTTTGTCACATTTTTTCAACTTTAGCCTATTTGAATAGAGTTGGGTTAATTGGCTTGTAGAGCATAGAGCCTGGTGTTTTTTCTAGTCAGTGCCATTACGGGGGGACTTACTTCCTGTCTTGCATCTATGAGAGTACGATATGTACAGTTGGTAGGCCTTCAACATACTTCTTTCTATTTCCCCTAGCAGCCCGTGCGATAAGTCGGATGGGAATAAATTGTGCCCCCTCGCATAACAAACTTCTTCCTAGTAGAGGATATGAATAAATCATTGAGGTTAATGTCAGGCTCTTTCTAGAAGCACCGTTAGCCATCTATCTGTCCATCATAGTCTGTGGTTGGCGTGTTTATGGAAGCATGTAGTCAAGAAGATTATGGCAAAAGAGATAAGTCAAAGGTGATTCATTGCCTTCGACACCATGGAAGATGGTGTTGTGGTTCTATCTAGGCTTGTCAGGGTGTACCTCTTTATGGAGCGCATACAGAATGTCAATCAGGAGTAGGAAACTTGGGGACCTCAATAGGATGGTAAGGATAATGAAGCGGGGTCATCCAATAGTTGAAGGCAGAGTCTTATGAAGCTCGGGTGATTTTTTGGAAGCTAGGGTAATTTTGGTACTTTGTATTTTTTGGGGTTTGGAATACTTTTAGTGTAGCTTGGTGGGGGCTTGGTTTGTTTAATAATGGTTTGATCAGGGGAAGGGGAATGTTTGTTTGACTCCCGTCATCGATACTTCATGTAACAGCACCATATTCATTATTCATAATTAAAAAAATGATTTTGATAATATTTTGTTGTGCCTCTTGATGAGTTTTGCATTTAAATTACCTATACCAATCGCTAAGTCATACACAATCCTTTTATTCATGTAAATGATAAAATAGACGGCCGTTCTCAAAGGTTAGATAAGAATATCATTTTGTGATAAAAATGGGACCAAATCCATGTATTCATATGGGTTGCCTACGTACCTCTGGGGGTTTTGAAAATTTTCATGAGTTTATTTTGAAAAGAAAAGATTTTTGAGAGGATCAGGTCCCACATAGTTATGGGTAGGGGAAAAGAAGAAATATTTTTAGATTAAAAGGTGGATGAGAGGACTCGTATCGTGCTGAGATTTTGGACTAAGGATAAAATTTATTGAGATAATCCAAGTTGACTCAATGTGGCATCTCTTCTCCATCGAGGTCTGCAAACATAGACAAACCTCCCAAGAGAATATTCTTCACAATGTGGGGGCCGCTCCAATTCGGTTTGAATTTCCTTTAGGGGTTGGAAATAGGTTCTATGATTTATTTGAGGGAGAGGTCTCCTTATTGAGCATTGCGGTCCATGACTTTCTGGTTGTATGATTGCTCATTCCGGAGGTAACGCTGTATATGATATAGAGCCTTCAGTATCTTTTTATCCAAGAGTGATAATTCATCCAAGCGGTTATGATGCCATTCTTCTTCGCCAATGTTTCTATCAAGCATGACGTGTAGGGAAGGTATCATTAACTCAATGGGTAGGATCACTTCCATAATGTATACTAGAGAGTATGGGGTAGACCCAATAGGCATTGTTATTAAAGTGCGGTAGCTCCAGAGGGCCTATAGGATACAGTCAGCCCAATCTTTATAACTCTAAGTTATCTTATTGATTATGGTTTTCTGAATTTTTTGGTGGCTTCGACAACACCATTTATTTTGGGTCAGTATGGAGAAGATGTGTGTCTCTAAATATTGTATTCATCGATTAGTTTTGTGACCTCCTATTCAAAATGGAGCTCATTATCTTATACCAACTCATGAGGAACTCTATATCAGCAGATGATGCTCTTTCTTATAAACTTAACCACTTTCTTAGCTTTCAATAATCCATATTACTTGGCTATAACCATTTGGTGAAGTAATGAATGGATACCAAGATGAATTCGTGACCTTTTGAAGGTTGAGGAGTAGCCCTCCCTTTGATTTCAATGCCACAGGTGTATAAGGGACAAGGAGAGGTCATGTTATATTGTTCTCGGGAAGGCAAGTGTGGGAGATTAGAAAACTATAGACATTTAAGGCATGTTCGGACATAATCATTGAAATCTTCAACCATAGTGGTCCAATAATACCCTTGACGGATGTTTTCTTTGAAAGCATATAACCATTCATATGGATCCCACATTACCCACTGTGGATCTTCTGCATTATTTCTTCAACATCAGCCCTTGTTATGCAGTGCAAATGGGTTATATGAAAGTTTCTCTTGAATAATGCTTTATTATAGATGATGTACTAGGCAACTAGTTTACAAAGGGTTGCGTGATATTTCTTATCGGCATCCTTGGGATACCTACCATGTTTGAGGAGCCTCCAAATGTCATAGTACCATATCAGAATCTTCCTTGATAATGATTTTAATGTGGTAGTAGTGGGTAGCCTTATCTTATTTTTTTAACCAGAAAAGGGGTTATTATGATTCCGTTAAGCATGTCGACCATGGAGGCTAGAATACCAAGGGCATCAGCTAATATTTTCTTTGCGAAAGGCATGTAGTGGAAAGTGACATCTTTAAATTAGGAGGCTATCTCTTTAAGATGGGCATGAAAAGAGAGGAGTTTCTCGTCTTTGAATTTCCATTTTTTAAAGATAATTGCCCAACGATGAGGCCAGAGTATCCATAGATAACTATGTGCCAAATTACTTTCTTGAGTATATCTCAAGGCCACCACTTCATGCCTCTTACTCAGTCACGTTGTTCGTAGAGGGAAAGTCTAATTTGATGGAAATGGGGACGTGACAGTCATCAGAGGTTATTAGGAGTCTCCTAGTGCCTTATCCTTTTTTGTTAGCAGCTCCGTCAAAGAACGTATTCCATCTAAGGTCCTCTTGAGAGGTGTAGAGAATATATTCATCTAAGAATTTGGAGACCCAAGCATCGAACCCTTCCATGGGGTAGTCAGTAAATTAGTCAAAGATGGCTTTCCCTTTCATGATGCATAAAATATCGAACTTGGCTAGTAACATCAACCAACGGGCCATTCAGCTGGGCAGAGTAGGCTTTTTTAGCAACTACTTGATGGGATCCATACGAGATACTAGTCTGATAAATAAGACGAGCATGTAGTGTTGTAATTTCTGCGTGATCCTGACCAGGACAGCATAGGCATCTCCAAAGAAATGTAGTTGACTTAGTACTCAGACAATTTCTAACTGAGTAATAAATGTCACTTTCCTTACGGGATTTTTCAATGTATTGGGCTAGAAAAGCCCATGTTGCAGTATCTATGATGGTCAAGTACAAGAGAAGGGGGAGACCTGGTTTCGAAGGAATAAACTCGGAGGTTGGGTGAGGTATCGCTTGATTCAGTTAAAGTCTTATTGGCAAGCCTCATTCTATAATTTGTTGAAGCCTTTCGGAGAAGTTTAAAAGTGGGTTCACAGATAGTATTCAGTTAGCTCATGAACGACTGATCTACTATAGTTTATCCAAGAATCCTCGAACTTCCTTCTCTGTTCGTAGTGGTGGAATCTCAAGTATGGCTTTCATATTGGTAGGGTCTTCTTTAATTCCCTTCTCAATGACCATAAATCCCAATAAGTTTCCTTTCGTGATGCCGAAAATATATTTTTACGGGTTTAGATACATTTGGTATTGTTGTAGTCGTTTGAATAACTTTCGGGGGGCGGGATATAATTTCCCTGAGTATTGGACTTGATGATCATATCGTCCACATATACTTCGACCTCCTGGTGAATAAGGTCGTGTTGGATGGTTGTGGAAGGACTTGGGTATGTATCCCCAACATTCTTGAGTCCAGATAGGATGATAGTGTAGCAAAAAGTTCCCTATATGGTGATGTGCCGGTTCTTCTCCTGATGGTAAAAATGCATCTTAATGTAGTTGTATCTGATGAATTCATCGACAAATGACTTGAGGGCATGTCTAAATGTGTTGTCCAAAATCATGTCGATGTTGGGAAATGGGTAATCATTTTTTGGGGATGTTTTATTCCAATCCGATAGTCGACGCACATGCAGACTTTTCCTCATAATTCAGTATTGGCGAGTCATGTAGGATAATCAACTATGAGAATGAAACCCATGTTCAATTTCTTCACCACTTCCTCTTTGACTTTGAATGAACATTCTGTGCGGAGCTTCCTTAGCTTCTATTTGACTTGCTTTCATCTAGGAATGTTGGGATCTCATGCCGATCTATTTTCGGGTCAAAGTAGGGCATGTCTTCATTTGACCCTGAGAATACGTCCATGAATTCTTTTAGAAGTTCTTCAAATTATGCACGCTCATGCTCGTCAAAGGTGGACCCTACCTCAATCTCGCGCTGATGGTGACTAAAATTGAGATTAATAACAAGAGTCTCATCGCCATTAATGTGAACGCGACTATGTTGTATGTTATTCTCCTTATTAAGATCAGTTATGAATTGTTCATTGAGAAATCATCATCATTAAAGGTTTGATTAGAATCATGACAAGTAATATAAGGAACAATAAGATACTCAAATCCTCGTTTATTTCATTTTTAGGAAAAATAACATTGAGAACCTCGTTAAAAGTGGTCTCAGTTTCATGGATATCAGAAAAAGGAAAAATAACATTTGGTGAAGGGACTTGGATATGGTAAACAAAATATTCAGGTCGAATTTGAGTAGGTTGTGTAGCCATGGAAGGACGAGGATTATAATAAAATATGAAGATATATCAATAACTTCGAACATTGAGATGATATTGATAGGGATTTACCTTATTGTGAGTTTTATGGACCCCATTACTTTTCGACGAGTATTATCATTAGCACGGACGACAATAGAAGTTGGATTCAGATCACTGGCTTTCAATCTCAAGCAACTGAAGATTTTGAGAGGACAAAAATTGAGGGCGTATATGTTATCAATAAGTGACAGTGGGAGTGTATTTCTCAAGATATCAACCGATATGATCATGTCATAATTATGATTGGGGCCAATCTTCGACATATTTTCTTCATAAAAAGAGAGGAGTTTGGAAGAGTAAAAGGACCCAACTATATTTAGGGATTCTTTTGGAGTAGTATGAGGATGAACTATAGGTCCATGAGGAGTTTTATCAAAGCATTATGGTGCAGTTGGGAGGGAATGAAAAACCCCAATAGGGTGATGTTGGCATGGGTTTTCTTAATCTAGTCAAGGACTTTACTTTCTTCGATGGTCATTTCTGACATGGGATGTTGTTCAACAACTCCTTTTCTCTTGTTTATCTCAGTCATATGAAGAATCAAATATTTTTAGTGTCTCCATCACATGGTTATGTGATTTACTTAGGCAGGGAAGAACAACAACCACGTGTATTCATCTACCTCTGGTTCAATGGTCACCTTATTGATTTTCCCCAAACGATCTTCGAAGGATACCATTTCACATAAAGTGGATACTAAACTAGTTTTTTCCCTACCAAGTTCATCATCTAAACTGTCAAAGTCATCCCCCCATCCGGTGGCAACTATGTCTTCTTACCATGAGAAATTAATACATTCAAAAATTCAACGGCTTCATCATATAAATCTTCCCACTCAATGGGGACGTGAAGGAGTGAAGATGCCAATTGTTCCTGAAGCTTGAAAAAGATGAGTAGCTCAAAAATGTTGCAAATTTCACTTGCCTGTTGAAATGCATCGGGCATTATCTACACCACATCATCTATACTGACTTCTAGAGTAGGTACAACCTATTCATCTAATTCCCGAGCCCATTTTTGGCCTTCCATGACCAAGCCACTGAATTTGCAATAATCAACAGTCATCTTGATGGACAATTTCAACCCAAACTCCAAAAGTTAGTTCAACCCAGCTGTAACACCATGTCTTTCCTCTTAGATTGGGTGCAAACGATAATGCATACCCTTGTAAGGAGTGATAAAGCTTTATCGGTGAAGCATGTAGGATGTAGGAGAAAATATGTGAAACCCTTGAGAGGTTTGGGTGATATTATAGGGATGACGGGTGCTTTGTTGGGCACGATTTTTGTAGATAAGTCAAATTCTGGGTTACTGTCTAAAAAGATGGAATTTGTATGAGGTGGAAGTGGGTCATTAGTGGTATGGGGTTTAGTATTAGCTGGTGGGGTGATGATACCCCAGTAAATTTAGCCTTGGATCACATTCCTTAGATGGAAACACTTGTCAATAGTATTGCCAGTGAACTAGTAGAAATCATAACGGGCATCAACTTTGATGTTTTGGGGGAGTGGATTTGGTAGTGGATTAGGATCCAAGGGTTTCATGGTGAAGACATGTGTAAATTCATTTGCATATTATTTTTTTTATGATTTTTGTATTTTTTCTTTTTATATATTTTATGGATTTTACAAGGGATTATTAATTAACTGACTATACTAATTTTTAAAGTACTAACTAAGATGTAAAAGCTAAATTTTAAAAAATGAGATAAACAAAATTGTACTAAAAGGCAAACTAACTAAATTGGGCTCATGATGGCTTCAAAATTCATCCCCTGAATGGGAGATTAGCCTTCAATAATCATCATCCAAAAATAAAAGTAAAAAAAATTAAAAAGCATGCAAGTATTAAAGTGAGAGTAATTAAAGAGGAATAAATCAAACCATTTTAGCCTTGAGTTGGAATGGAGTCTTCAATTACAATCCCAAAATTCTCTCAATTACAATCACTCACAAATGTATTTATTGATTCTAAAATAAAAACTACAAAAAATACAACTAAACTGTAATATATACAATGGATAATGGATGAATTCATAATGGACACATAAATAATGAAAGAGATTTGCTAAAAATACAAATCCTATCATTATAAAAGTGTACATTAGAACTCATCCAAGGATATAAATTATACATCATCACTTTATGTTGAGATATTTGCTAAAAATGCAACTACTCAACATAAAGGAATGGATTAGATTTTACCTCCCATAAGGGATTAATTCAACCACATCAATCTATTTTGAAATATTTGCTAAAAATGCAAATACTCACTATAGAGGGGTGGAGTAGAATTCATCCTAGAGATAAATTTCACCACACACCTCTATATTGAGATATTTACTAAAAATGCAATTACTCTCTATAGAGGAGTGGGGAGAATTTTATCACACAAAGCTTAAAAACTAATTTGGAGATCCCTCTCAAATGACACCAAGTCTTCAATTTAAACATGGAAAATATGGAACTAGGGGCAAATTGGGTAAGGTAATTATGCATGAGGGGTGAGAGGGTTATTTTTGGAAATTGCACAAGTGTGCATGTGTTTTAGGTGAGGTAAAAATCTGATTTGATGAGGGGGTGATGAGATTGTTGGGAATTTGAGGGTAAAATGGAAAAAGGGTTTAATAAGGTGTTGGGGGTATTTTTGGAATAATGGTTAAGTTGGTTTAAACACATGATGAGTTCGGAGGGGTTGCGATCGCAAGTGGGTCATGGGGGTCGAGTGAGTTGGACTCGGGTTGTGCTGGGTTTCGTCGGACTAAGGTCGGAGTGAGGCGATGAGGTTGCTGGGGTTACAAACCGGGTTCGTTGGGTTTTGGTATGGAGACAGGTGGGTCGGGTGGTGTTGA
Organism: Sambucus nigra; assembly: GCA_949130495.1. Lineage (NCBI taxonomy): Eukaryota > Viridiplantae > Streptophyta > Magnoliopsida > Dipsacales > Adoxaceae > Sambucus > Sambucus nigra. The sequence continues at coordinate 118,844,352 of OX422223.1, forward strand.
TGGGTTTAATGGGAAGAATAATTTGGTTTCAAGCTTCTGGTTATGGAGGGAGGTGAGAGGAGAGAGAAGTGGATTTGTGGTTGGAAGAAGAAGGTGAATAGTAATTGGGTGGGCGAGTTGTTTTGGTGTAGGTGAGGTGCTGTTAATGGTGGGTGAGGGTGTGGGAGAGTGTGGTGTGTGTGGTGTATGGTATGAAGGTGTGAGGTGGGGTGGGGAGTTGTTTGGGTGTAGGTGAGTGTGTAGGTTAGTATGTGTATGTATTTAATTTGTGGCCCTAAAAAAATAAACTAAGAGACAAAAAAAAAAAAAAAAAAAAAAAAAGTAAAAACATGTAAGATAAAAAATAAGTAAAACTAAGCTAAACTAAAAATAAGAACTCACTAAAATAAAAATAAAATGACACACAATAAAAACTCTAATATATACAACTACGAACAAATAAATAAACTCGACTCAAATAAAAATTAGAAATAAAACTAATAAAATAAAATAAAACAAATAAGATAAGATAAGATTAAACTAACTAAAAACTAAAAGCAAACTAACAAATAAAAATAAAATAAAGGAAAATATAATAACAAATACCCGACGCACTAAAATAAAACATAAAAAATAAATCCTCTAAAAATAAATAAAATCTATTAAAAATTAAATTCCTAATCTATAAAATAAAACTAAAATAACAAAAAATCAAAACTACAAATGAAATAAAAATAAAACCTAAAGTCCTAAAAATATAAAATCTAGCAAAACTAAAAATAAAGACTAAAATTAAAAACTATTAAAAATAAAAAATAAAAAGAAATAGAAAATAAATAGATAAAAATTCTAGAAAATTCTAAATAAATCCAAAAATATAACCTAAAAATGAAAAATCTAAATCTAAAAAATCAAAAAAGCACAAACTAAATACACACGGGGTTCAGGTGAAGGTTTGAGCTAAGTTTAGGCTCTAGTTTGGTACGGAACTGGGAAATTAGCTCCATGAATCGCACATTTGCCTTGAAATACGCCTTTGAACTCTCCAAATGGTGATTAGCCTGCACATTAAACATTTATGCAAATGATACCATATTTCTTGAGAATTAGCAACTAATATGCGTCTATTCGGGGTATAAAACGTACACTTTTGGGTGCTTATCAGGTAATACAACACCTCTTGAAGTTTTTAACAACAACCTAGGGTGTCAAAATTCATCTGTTAAATCTAATAATCTTACCCAAACATTCGATCAAGTTGAAATAAATTTTAATGGAGTGAAACTAGGGAGTTAATGCATAGGTTTAAAATATCCTACCTTAAAATTTAATAAGCCAAGCATCCATGCTTTCTTTAAATATTCCATCGGATCAAAGAAAAAACTGTAAAAACCTTTCCCTTTAGGTGTAATTTTCCGTGTTTTTTCCATTAATCCGTGAGGATGAATTTTAATTTTTCAGTCGTGATTGGTTGTTGACCATTTGCAAGAATAAGTCTACCAGACATATTGGATTTGCATGTTTGGCAGGATTATTTATAAACATCTGAGGAGGTTTTGATGTGAGGAATATCATCATGAAATGCTAGTTGAGTAAGATTAGCGAAATACAAAGAGATATCTTCTGTAGATTTCATGATTGAAGACGAAAAATTAGTTTGAGAAGGATTCTTTAGAATGGTAGCAAAAGATAAGGATGGGTTTCCATGAGTGAAGTTTAAAAGGAAAAATTTAGAAATTGAAGATGAGCTTGAAGAACAATTTAGAAATTAAAGATGAATTTGAAGACCATGTCATAAACAATTTAGAGAGAAAGCAAAACTTCTCTTGTTTGTCTTCACACTTTGTTCTGTTGAACTCACATGTAATACAAATGTTAATCAAGTGGTAAAACTAAGTACAACAAGAAAATATACTTATCAAAATAGTTCTCAAGAAAATATCTATGAACCAACTCATTTCGAAACTTTGCAAAGGTCAAAGCCTAAAATTCAAATACTTTACAACACTTCTTCGAGCAAACATCCCCATGTGAATGTTGATGCCCAAGAATCTCTATTTTCATGGAATACTTATCAAACAATCATCCGTGTCTATGTATTTTTAACATATGAATATGAACTCCAACTCATAAAATACTTGATATATAAGGACTATGATCCCTAAATATCATAATGTTATATATTAAATACCCAATATCCCATAGCCTCCACCCGTAAATATGTCCCATTAGTTGAAACTACGTTGGCTTTAATTGAAAGACCTCTTAGGCACGTGGGTGCAAATCCAAGAACTTTTTTTATGTTTGATTTTTTAAATTCGCATATGATTAACGATTGTTGTGATAATAAATATAGTGAATTTTAATTATGGAATATCGTAAGCTCATGCATAAGTTTTTGATATTACAAAAGAAGAATGATAAATTGGTTCCAAAACTCAAGTTATTTGAAAATGAAAAACTTGAGCTATTGGAGTTGATTTGCATATTGAATAAAGAGGTGAATACTTTGAAAGAGCAAAATGAATCTTCAAAAAATTTGAAAATTTAAAATGAACATTGTTATATGTAAAAATTATACTTCCACATGGACCAATGATGAGTGTACACCTATCATCCAGCATGATCGACCAACCAACTTGATCGGCTTCAAAAACACTTAGTCGAATATATTTTCAACCAACGCAAGAAGTCCAACCAATCGGAATACTAATCGTTGCTCGGACGAGAATGCCAACCAACTTAGTACAACTAATATCTTAGTCACTGTATATAGATGTAAACGCGTGGTAATATAAATATATTCCATATTTAGGGGTTTGGAACCTTATAAATACAAATCCTCCCCCAGCTAATGGGGACAAGTCAATTCGCTACAACTCAAGTCACTCATTTTTGAGCTATTGTAAACCCTTGAATAAAATAACAGTGGACATAGGCTTTCTCCTATAGCCGAACCACTTTAAAAACCCTTGTCTTTGTGAGTGATTTGGATTACTTCTCTTTATTTATGATTATAAATTTGGAATCAGTCCATTTTTAGACATCAATAGGTTGGTGCCGTATGTGGGAACAATTGGACAACCATCATTATCTATCTCACTTTGCTCCATAGTTCATCCCTCGCCTTAGAGGATGACTAAAAATCCAGAAAGAAGTCTTGCACTACGGTTAACGTCCTAGATTCATCTGCCACTCTCGACGATGCAAATCTTCAGAAAATTCTATTCAATTTGGTAAAAGGACAAGAAGCGATGCAAGAGTCTGTCTGATAATTGGCCCGCACAATGCAGGATAAATCCTCTAATTCTAGGAGATATATGTCACCCCCACCAGCCAGAATTGGAAGAAGTCATAATTCTAGTGCTTCCAATGATCATTCTTATCGTCCAGGAGAAACTTCTTCATTCCATTTGACGGGCTGTTATGACTATATATCCTTTTCTCATAAAAGGCCAAGTGCTAAAGAAAGGCTCAGTAGGAGTCTTCCTTTGATCGTCTAGGTCCCTGAGTAACTAGGGAAAATCGAAGGGAACGAAAACACTATCGTGAAGGCCCCCAAAGATCAAGAATCGGTATAAGTGGTTATATGCGTGCTGAGTAGACTTCGTCGAAAGAGATCTCAGTTAATAGACACAGCAAAGTTATGAAAGATAGTCTAGCTAAATTAGGAGAACAATCCTAGAAGGGATCCATGCAATAATTGGAAGATTGTCTGGGTGAAATGGATAAAGCCAAAATTCCGTTACAAAGGATTTTTGTCAAAGGATCACCTTTTCTTCACGCCATTGTGGATTACCCTACTCTGGAAAAATTTAAAACACTAGTGATCACTCCCAAGTACGATGGAAAAATGGACCCAACCCTACACATAGAGCAATATCAAGCCGCTGCCGACATTTCTCAGTTCCCAACGAAATGAGATGCAACACTTTCTCTAGCTCTATCATAGGACCAACTCATATTTGGTAGAATAGCCTCTCTAGGGGTAAGATTTCTTACTTCAATTAACTCGTCAAGGAATTATTGCTAATATCTGCTTTGGGGCTAAACCAATCAAGGATGTTACTCATCTATTGACTGTGCAACAAAATCCAGGGTACCCGAGCCTACATCACCCGATTTAATAATGAAATGTTAGAACTCATTGAGTTTGATGAAAAGGCCGCTATTGCAGAACTCATAAGTGGGTTACTTGCTAAAGACCTCTATTACTCCTTAGAAAACAAACCACCCAAAATAATGGCAAAATTGGTAGCTAAAGCTGCCAAAATAATGAACGCCAAGGAAGACATGGCTTCCAAGGAGGCTACGGATTCAAAGGTCGACGAGCAGAAAAATTATTGTTTCAAAAAGGATTGAAGAAATAAGAAGTAGGACAAGATGGCTAGAATGAAGAAATATGATGAGTACAATCCCCTCACTATAGGTGTACACCATATCTTGGAGGGAATTCAGAATAGCAAGGATCTTCAATGGCCAAGAAAGTTAAAATCACCCCCCAATCGAAAGGACACTTCAAAGTTTTTTGAATTTCATAGGGATCGTGGGCATACAACTCACAAGTGCATTTCTTTGAAAAATAAAATAGAGACTCTGATTCAAAGGGGAAAGTTGTCCAAATTTGTCGACCAAAATCATGGTCAGAACAACAGGAGAAGATCAAACTCACCCCGCTGAGGAACATACGACAATAAAAGAGCATGCAACCAAGAGGTTAGAGATGATCTCGATGTACCTAATAGACCAGAGGAACCAAAAATGGACATCGACATGATCTCTTTCGGATGTCATTTTATTGCAGGAGGTGATGCTAAAAAAGGAGATGCAATTGCAGAAAGGAAGGCCTACATGAATGAATCCAAGGATTACCCAACCGCCAGACAGATTAACAAGATCGACTCCGATGATGGTCGGCCAAGAAAGGTTAACAAAGATCGGCCAGTAATTGGATTATCCAAGAATGATCTGAATGGGATACTTTATCCTCGTGATGAGCCATTAGTCATCACATACCGAGTTCACAAAGGAAAGGTTGCAAGAATACTGGTCGATAATGGTAGCTCGGCAGACATAATGTTCTATAAGTGCTTTCATAAGCTTGGGCTGAACGATAGCATGGTGGAATCATATCATAGACCACCAATAGGATTTGCTGGAGAAAGAGTATACCATTTGGGTACTGTTCAGTTAGACGTCCTCTTCGGCACTTGGTCAGCGAGCAGGAAAAATGGATCCATTTCTTTATAGTGGACAAGAATGTCCCATCTTCCTATAACATCATTCTTGGCAGAGTGGGAACAAAATAGTTTGAGGATGTCCCATCCATTGTTCATCAATAGATGAAATTCTCGACTAACTATAGAGTTAGCGTGCTCAATGGAAACAAAAAAAATGCTAGGGAATGCTACTATACCTCAGCTGACCCGCAAGTCAAGAAGATGACCACCACTTATCACATCGACACATTGGATGCCAGAAAAGAAAAGGATCTAGTTAAGGGACAAGTTATGGAGGGGATAGAATCCATCATCTTGGATGATGAGAAGACAGAAGGAACTACCCAAATCGGTTCAAGGTTGACCCCTTCTGTCAAACATGAATTATTTAAATTTCTTAGAGAGAAAAAGAGCGTGTTCGCCTGGAGCCATGACGATATGATGGGAATCGACCCTAATTTCCTTTGTCATGTGCTCAATATAGTCAAAGACTCTAAGTCGGTCAAATAGAAGAGAAGAGTTTTTAGTCACGAGAAAAATGTAGCAATCCATGAGGAGGTAGAGAAATTGCATAAAACAAAGTTCATCGAAGATGTCAAATACCCAAACTAGGTGTCTAATGTGGTGATGGTGAAGAAGAATAATAATAAGTGGCACATGTGCATTGATTTTATCGATCTCAACAAAGCTTGACCAAAAGATCATTTTCTTTTTACAAGGATTGATCAATTGGTAGATGCAAATATAGGTCACGAGTTGCTTAGCTTTATGGATGCCTATTCTGGTTAGAACCAGATACAAATGAAGCCCAAAAATAGAGAAAACACATCCTTTATTACTAGTCGAGGAACATGTTTTTATAACGTCATTCCCTTTGGGTTGAAGAATGTTAAAGAAACGTATTAGAGCTTAGTAAATAAAGATTTTAAAGAATAAATCGGCAAGAATATAGAGGTTTATGTTGATGATATGCTCACCAAGATCAAGGTGGCCGCTGATAACATCGTCGACTGAACCCAGACATTCAACCAACTAGAGAAGCATAAAATGAAACTCAACCGGACGAAGTGTACTTTTGGGGTACATAAAGGAATGTTTCTGGGGTACATTGTTAATCGGATAGGGATAGAAGCTAATCCTGATAAAATTAAAGCTTTGCTGGAAATGCAGTCCCATACTAGCAAAAAAGAAGTATAAAAGCTCACAGGAAGGGTAACAACCTTAAATCGCTTCATTTCCAGGGCAATTGACAAGTGCCTTCCATTATTCAAAGTACTTTGAAAGACTCTTGAGTGGAATGATGAATGCGAAAGAGCTTTAGTTGAACTTAAAAAATATATGGGATCTCCACTATTTCTCTCTCGACCAATAATGGGGGAGAAATTGTATTTATATCTGGCTGTTTCAGAATTAGCTGTCAGTTTGGTATTCATCCGACTAGAAGAAGGAGTCCAAAAGCATTTGTGCTACACAAGTAAATCATTTTGAGGAAATAAAATCATATACTCAATCTTGGAAAAGTTGGCCCTAGAAGTTATAGAGGCATCCAGGAGAATGAGGCCATGCTTTCGAGCCCACACTATTTTATTGTACACTAACATGCCTTTAAGATAAGCCCTAAAAAACCTGAGAAGTCGGGAAGATTGATATCTTGGGCGGTGGAACTTGGAGAATATGATATTATATATGAACCTCGGATTTCGATGAAGGGGTAAGCAATAGCAAATTTTATTACATAATTCACTTATGTGGAAGCATCAAATCATCCAAGTTTGCCTGTCGAGAAGACTTCTTCGGAGGAGAGCTTAGCTCAAAAGAAAATTGATATAGTCGCCGAACAACCAGAATCCTCATATGCCTAGGAAACAAATCAACGTCTAGCACAACAAAGTCAAAAAATAGTCAAGCATGGAGTACTAGTAACTGAAAAGTTCAATAATGAAATTCCAACCTGGAAATTGTTTGTTGATGGTTCTTCTTGCACTACTATAAGCCAGACTCATCCTAAATACCCCAATGATATTGATGTGGAGTATGCCCTGGGATTTTAATTTCAGGCATCTAATAATGAAGTAGAGTATGAAGCCTTGATTACAGAGCTGAAAGTAACATCATCCTTGGGCGTAGAGCAGGTGGAGGTGCACAGTGATTCACAGCTCATTGTTCATCAGTTGCTTCAAATCTACGGGGTTAAAGGATATATAATGATAAAGTACTGGAAAAAGACCATGGAAGTAATTGCATCATTCCCGACAGTGAGAATAGTAAGAATCCTAAGACTGGATAATGCCCGAGCAGATGCACTTGCTCGGCTAGATTTAGCCACTCCCATGGAACTTAAAAGAACCATCTCAGTTGAGATCCTAACTAGCAGGAACATTGATATGGAAGCAATCAACATGATGTCCATCGATTTAGGTCCTTCATGGATGGTGGTAACTAGCTTTTTTGGTGTAGTCATTGTTGAAGCCAAGTTAATAAAAAATCTCAATTACCTATAAAAATATATAACAAAGCTAGAGAATAGTGGTAAGTGAGGGAGTCAATCCAAATCTAAGGATGAAACACAAATAAGTGAAGACATGTGTAAATTCATTTGCATATTATTATTTCTTTTTGGACTTTTTACTTCTTCTATTTTTTTTAGCTTTTTTAATATTTAAACAATTTTTGATGAGGGTGAAATAAGACTAAACTAAATCAAAGATCTAAAGACTAACTAAAAAGTGTGATGAAAAATAACTGAAATCTAACTAAATGAACATGTAAAATATGAGATGAGTGAGAAAATCAAAGTGAGAGCTAACAAGGGATAGAATGACACCAAATATTCTAGTTAATCAAAATTAATTAATTCATTAAAAATTAATTATCCCAAGTTAGTATCAAAATCACAAATCAACTCTCATTGCAAATGTAATTTTATTAATAATATTTTAGAAAATTAAATTCAACACTCCTACAACTCTTAAAAAGTAGATCCAAACATCATTTGACAAGCCACCTGTTAGGATCGATTTACTAAATTAGTTTTAATCATAAAAATAAGCTTAGTGTTGAAATTCAAAGAAATAATTTCACATTTAAGAAAATATATCTCTAGTTCGATTCTAAAATGAAAAATAAGACTAGAAATTCGATTTTCTCTCGAAAATCATTTACCCTCTCTCAAGGCGTAAATTAAAATGTAAGAGTGCAAAGTTAATCATAAAAGGGACATTTAATTTAAATAAACTAATTAAAATGGTATTAACATCAAATAATGGGATCACCTCACCCCTTCAAAAGGGTTTCTAGCCTAACATGGTGATAAAACTCAACAAATGTAATAATATCAACAAACTAAGCATGAAATTAAAAAAAAATGTAGAGATAAAAGAACAAATCTTAGAATCAAGTCTCCTTGAATTGCAAGTTGAACTCCAAACTCTCACACTTAAATCCTCACAAAATCTCTAAAGAAAAATAAAAGAAGTAAAAAAAATTATTTACAAAGATGTTTCTCTCGCTATTCTTCTCTTTAGAATTTTCTCTTTTATGCCTTGGGTCTTCTTCTTAAGTAGTAGGCAAGTGGCTAGGGGTATATTTGAGGGTATAATAGAAAATTGGGTTTAATAAGGTGTGAGGGGCATTTGGTTAAAAAGGAGGACATGGGGTATTTGAAAGACATGTGGGTCTTTTCGTTTTTATTTTTGGCTTTTTAGCAGGTATAAATCAATTTGGACTGTGAAGGCTTATAAATGGGTTTTCGGGTTTGGGATGGCTGGATCGAGGGGATAGTTTAGGTGGTTTGGGTTTTGGGTTTGAGGGTCGAAATGGGGAGTGAGCAGGTCGTATATGTATTCAATAGGTGTATGGTCGAAATGGGTATGGAGCTTGGTGGTTATCCGGGTTCAAGGCTAATGGGTTCAAGTTTCGAGATGCTTCGAGTTCGATTTTTGGGATTAGACTACAGCAGGTCAAACATCGGATATCCCGGGTTGAATTGGCACCGATTTACTTGTAGGAGTGGCGCCGGTGTGGACGGGTTATGAGTTGACAGTTGTGGGGTCTGCCGGGTATGGGTTGTGGGTTGCCATGCCAGTGGGTTTGGGGTTGATTTGGGAGGTCGATGTTCAACTGGTTGTCGACAAAGGTGGAAGGGTAAACGGGTCGTGGGATTTTGGTGGCTGTTAGTGTTTTGGTGACAGGTGGGTTAAGCTCGAGTTGTTTGCTGCTTGGGTTTAAAATGGGTTTGGGCGAGCTCGGGCTGAGGTGAAATAGGTTCGGATTAATGAGAGAAAATGTGGAGATGGTTTGTGATTGGAGAATGAGAAAGGTGTGAGGGCGTTGTGTTTTGGATTGTTAATGGAGTTTGGAGAGAGATTGAGTGGGTGTGAGGTTAAAGATGATGATGGGTGTGATTGTGTGTGTGTGGTGTATAGGACATGGGTGAGGGTGAGTATGGAATTGTTAGTGTGTATGAGATGCATAGAATTATTGTGGTGTGTGTGTTTAATTTGTGATCCTAAAAAAATAAAATAAGACACAAAATAAAAATAATAATAAAAATAAAATTAAAAACATGTAAGATGAAAAATAAATAAATAAAATTAAACTAAACTAAAAATAAGAACTCGCTAAAATATAAAATAAAACAACACACAATAAAAACTCAAATATATACAACTATGAACAAATAAATAAACATAACTCAAATAAAAATAGAAAAATAAAACTAATAAAATAAACTAACTAAAAGAAAATGAAAATAAAATAAAGGAAAATATAACAACTACTACTAGACATGTAACAATAAAATATAAAAATTGCTAAAAATATATACATGACTCAAAACGAAATATAACATATAAAATAAATACAAACGACACAAACAAAAATCGAGCAAAATAAAATAAAATAAAATAAAAGGGGACAAATAAAACACACACATGGCTCGGATGATGGTTTTGGGACAGGACAAAGAGGGTTTGAGCTAGGTTAGGGTTTGGGGACTTTGGTTTTATCCATTTCTTGCTACAAATTGCCTCGAAATAAGGTTTTGGAATCACAACTGCAATTGAACTACAAAATAAAAAATAAAGTGCATAAGACCCAATTTTGCCGAGAACTAGCAATTAAAACGCGTCTATTTGAGATATTAATATACACTTTTGGGTGCTTATGACACCACCCCCCAAATAGAACATTGTTATACCTCGAGCAAAATATAGAGAGAAAGAAAGATAAGAAGCCAAAAGTGTAACCACTTGCGGGGGAACTTGCAATTACACTTAGCATGTGCAACAAGCCTTTAAACCTATAGGTTGCCCTACAGGACGAGTTTTGTCTCCTGAGGGTTTGCAGGGAATATACCAACAAAATTCTTTATTTACAAACGAGAGTCTCTCTCTTATTAGACATAGAATAGTCGCACAAACCATCACGAGATAAATATTTTGAGAAATACAATATAGAAATGTAGAAAATGGTTTAGCTAATTCAATACTCCAGGCACATCCTTCCTAGAACTCAACGTGTGTGTGTGAATCAGTCAAAACGGGTTGAGTATCATAAGAGTAATTCCTAGATTGCCTTTTCAGAATCAACGCTTCAACTTCAAATCTCACGGATATAGCTCTCTCAAACGAACTCTCGATATTTGGGTAAGTGTATCGCTCTTACGTGTGAGGAGGTGAGTAAATATAATCAAGTTCAAAAGTCTCACACACATATAAGAAAGAACGAACATTTAGAAACAAAATGATCTCATAAAAGAATGCTAATCACTATAGTGAGAACGTCGAGTTATTCACCACGTTGAATTTCATTTGCCTGAACACCTAGGGGAGAATATGGATGTTTATGCGTGAGGGGGAAATGTAATGGGAAGAATGAAATGGGATGAGGCATGTGTGATAGAATGGTGATGTTTGCAAGATGGATGGATGATGGATGAGTGATGGATGAGAAGAGTGTACACATGAGAAACAAATGCCTTTATTTCATAAGGACTAACTACAAACTTTCTTTTTCTTTTCTCTCTTTTCTTTTTTACTCTTTTTTCGATTTTTTTTCTTTTTTTTTTTTTTTTTGTTTTTGTTTTTGTAGTCTCAACTCTGAAGACATTTTACATTTGAAAAACACTCTTTTTTCTTTGAAAATGAAAGATTATATGGAGATGATAAATGGATGATGTGGGGAATATATGTGAATAGGTAAGAATATGGGAAGGTAATGGAGGAAGTGAATGGTAAATGGTGGGTGTATGGATGAAAATCTATTATTCGGGACAAATTTCAAGATATAGGTTTCTTACAACTCGAAAGTGATGTCGTTCTCAGTGATTAAGCCAAAAATTTTATAAAAAATAATGAGATCATACAACAATTTAAAGTGTGGACCCAAAAGAAGTTGAATCAACTTGTGACTTGGAGATTGCATAAACATCTGTGAAAGGTGAAAGGCACAAATCTCACAAGCTAAAGTCTCTACTAGTGATCCTTAAGGCTCTCTTGAGAATTACAACACTCTTCAACTCTAAACCGTATGGACGTGATAAGTGCGCAAATTTTGTTGAGTCTAGAAATTCATGGTGCAACATGCCTTGTTACGTATCGCATAAGCCATTTAGAAAAAGATAACTCATCTAGCTTGATTCCTAGACTTAAAGGATGGATGATAGAAAATTCACATCAATGAGTGAAATGAAAGAAACTGCACGAAAATTTTAAAATTAGGTTTTAAAAGTTAAATTTTTTTAAAAGAGGTATGATTTTGATAAAATTCCCCACCCCCAAACAAAAAGGAACATTGTCCTCGATGTTAAGTAAAATAATTTTTAAAATTGAGAGAATAAGGGAGGAAAGAGATTAACATAATCAACCGCTAATGAAGTGGACAAATGAAGCCAAAAAGAAACTGAATAATAATAAGAGAAAAAAATGTGTACAAGTCTATAAACATTGTAAAGCATAGGTTGATGTGAAACACCACCCCCAAACAGGATGAGACTCATACAAGAACAATGGGCTACCTCCTGGTAGCTCTAAGTTTAACATCTTTAGCCAGACCGAACCATTCTCACCCTAAAGATAAGATCTAGGAAAGCGCAGGGCGACAAAAAAATTGGGTGATGATAATCATCCCCAAACAAAACTAAAATCAGTCTTGTTGGATAAAGGATAAAATGAGTCAATGAACCAGTATGGACAAGTGCATCACACGATGCAAAGCATCGGTGGACCATGGGCAGGTGGGTATTAGGGTAAAGGTAATAAAGGTAAAGGAGAGTAAGCATCGATCACGGGACTTATTGAGACGAAAGGTGAGGGCAACAAGGGCCCTATAAGCATGATGCTCTAATTGAATGGGGAGGCGAAAGGGTTTGGAAATTTGAATTGGGCGGGGCTCATAGAAATGACACGACCATTATATGAATGGGAGATGATAATGGTCATCAAGGAGCTGATGGGAAGAAAAATCACCTACACAGATAAGTGGTGGACATGGAGGAACAAGCTTTGTGTCACGTGTGAGAGTATCACCACATATACTCTCGTGGATGGAGAGATGGACGATGGGTGGAGGATGCAAGTAAGGACCTAGATAAACATATGTGAATTATGGAGGTATAATGACTAGGTCCAAAGAAGGTGGTGGGGAGGGTGAAAGATTGGGTGGGTCAGGTGGGACAAAGGGTTGAGGACGATGATCTATCTCTAGAGTAGGGGACACACAATTATTTGGAGGGTCAGAATGATCCTCAATATCCTCCTGAAGACGGAGTGTGGTATGAAGTGATGGCGAGATCAACCTATACACCAATGCATCACTATACGATGTGGTGAAAGGATATAACGAGACATTAAGATCCGAGATAGATGAATCTACATCAATATTCGACTCAAGGGGAGACAAATATGATGATTGGTTCCTCCGGAACACATATGGTAGGCTAAATAGGTGTAGACTTAGGCATTATTTTGGATTCAGTGGGAAGGTAAATAGGATCCTCAATGAGGTTTTCAGATGGACGTAGTGGGATGCAAGTGTCAACTTGAGGCCCGAACCACAGAATGGTCTCAACTTCGACATTCTTATGAGGATAGGGTTGGTCACACTCAAAGTCAGTGGCACAATATGACTCATGATCGCTCCACGTGGGAGCAATAATGGGTTGACTTAAGGAGAACTCTAACTCGTTCACACACTCAAATTCATTTAACCGTTATTCAAGCCATTGGAGGTCTTCGTTTTGAATTTGAGTGCCTTGCTCTTGCTCGAGTATGAACTTTTACAAGAGGCTTTCGAGAGCGGAGGTGGATGATGGTGGTGAAGTGTTGGTGAGTGGAGATGGTGGTTGAGGTGGACACAACTCGCTATGGGTAGGACTATATAGAGAATCATCAAAGGGAGTGTGGGGAACGGGGTCAAGTTGGTCATACACTGGAGAAGCTTCTCTGTGAGAGACAAAAGGCTGATAATCATTGGGTGTGTAGTGAGGGAACTGATCGGGAATGGGTGCACTAGGATGCCATGATGACTGTTGGAACGTGTTAGGATCCGCAACATTGGGTTGGGATTCATATTGTGTGGAAGGGTGATCAGGCTTCCACAAATAGCTTGGGTACTCACACCACTCGGGATTTGATAGATCATGATAATAGGATAAGGTGGGTTTCCGAAATAGTGTCATATGGATAAACTTGTTCCATGGTGGGTTGGGAAGGATAAAGAATATACGCTCACTCATGGGGCAACTGATTGGATAGAAAACACGATGTGCACAACAAAGCATTTGACGCATTGATACTCATCATCGGAGGCGATGGAATATGAGATTCGTGCGTGGATGATGCAGGAGTATAAACGATGTGTGCACTACACCAAAAATAGGAATCTGGCATGGTTTAAAATTGTGCCAGATCAAATCTGGCACAATTTTAAACCATGCCAGAATCAGGTGTTCCAATATGGCCATTTTTTTCTCGCACGGTTTAAAAGTGTGCCAGATTTGACCAAACAGGAACACTTCTGACACACTTTTAAACCATGCCAGAATTTGATATTTCTGGCACACTTTTGAACTGTGCTAGATTGAGCACATTTTAATAAACTTTTGGCACAGTTCAAAACTGTGCCAAAATTTGATACATTTTTGGCACGGTTTTGAACTGTGCCAAATTTTTGGATAAAAGAAAAAAAAATTATTTGAAAATAAAAAAATTCAAAAATTGCAAGTATTTCCCATTGTTGATAAACTAATGTACATACAAACTTCAAAATATTACAAGTCTTTAATAGTTCATAGACAAAAAAAAAATTGGGCATAGCTTCCTTTATTTTTTGGACATTCTAAAACCTGTTAATATAAAACCTGCATAACATAAAGCCCGCGTGGCCAAAAAATATAACAATAAACTTACAAAAGCCTGCATGGCCATAAAAGTTAAAAATAAAACTACAAAAGCCCGCACGGCCATAACACAAAGAAATAGTATCATGAATAAACCCCTTTGTTGTAAACCACTGAGTTCTCCATGTGTTCCACCTGAATAAATGCTAACGATAAAATGTCATCCTGCAAAAAAAATAGGATACAAAAAAGATACGATATTAGTAACCAAGTAATTTATAAAAAAAAAAGGCTCACTGAAGATAAAAAAATACATATATGTGTTGCAATTATTATTATATTCTCAAATTGGAAATCTTACACAAGTTATGACTACCTGATCAGTTCTTACAAGTTACATTGGTCTCATGTGAGGTGTTAGTGCTTCTTAAGGGATCGTTTGGGGGCTGGTTTGGGTTTTCACCCTTTAGGCTTGTTTCTAAGTCTAATCCATATATTATCAAATTATCATCATATTCTAAAACCGAGAGGCCAATGACTACGATGTTAGTTCGAACAAGTTACATCGGTTCCGTGCGAGGTGTTCGTGCCTCTTACGGGGCCGTTTGGGGGATGGTTTGGGTTTTCATCCTCAAACAACTTGTTTTCAAGCCTACTCTACATATTTTAACATTATCGTCATATTCTCAAACCGAGAGACCCACAACTACACGATCAGTTCGTACAAGTTACATTGGTCCCGTACGAGGTGTTCGTGCCTCTTACGGGGCCGTTTGGGGGCTGGTTTAAGTTTTCACCCTCAAACGACTTGTTTTACAGCCTAATCTACGTATTTTAAAATTCTCATCATATTCTCAAATCGGGATACCCGCGACTATGCGATCAGTTCGTATAAGTTACATTGGTCCCGTGCGAGGTGTTCGTGCCTCTTACGGGGCTGTTTGGGGGCTGGTTTGAGTTTTCACCCTTTAAGGGCTTTTTTTAAGCTTAATTGATATATTTTTAAATTATCATCATGTTCTCAAATTGGGAGACCCGTGACTACGCGGTCAGTTCGTATAAGATATATTGGTCCCGTTCAAGGTGTATGTGCCTCTTACGGGGCCGTTTGGGGGTTAGTTCGGGTTTTCACCCTCAAAGGGCTTGTTTTTAAGCCTAATCTACGTATTTTGAAATTATCGTCATATTCTCAAATCGGGATACCCGCGATAATGCAGTCAGTACGTACAAGTTACATTTGTCCCGTGCGAGGTATTCGTGCCTCTTACGGGGTCGTTTGGGGGCTGGTCTGGATTTTCACCCTTTAAGGGCTTGTTTTTAAGCTTAATCGATATATTTTGAAATTGTCATCATATTCTCAAATCGGAAGACCCGTGACTATGCGATCAGTTCGTACAAGTTACATTGGTCCTGTGAGAGGTGTTCGTGCCTCTTACAGGGCCACTTGGGGGCTGGTTTGGATTTTAACCCTTTAAGGGCTTGTTTTTAAGCTTAGTCGATATATTTTGAAATTATTGTCATATTCTCAAATCGGGAGACCCGTGACTACGCGTTCAGTTCGTACAAGTTACATTGGTCCAGTTTGAGGTGTTCGTGCCTCTTACGGGGCTGTTTGGGGACTGGTTTGGATTTTCACCCTTTAAGGGCTTATTTTTAAGCTTAATCGATATATTTTGAAATTATCGTCATATTATCAAACTGGGAAATCCGTGACTACGTGGTCAGTTCGTACAAGTTACATTGGTCCCGTTCGAGGTGGTCGTGCCTCTTACGGGGCCGTTTGGGGGCTGGTTTGGGTTTTCACCCTCAAACGGCTTGTTTTTAAGCCTAATCTACATATTTTGAAATTATCATCATATTTTCAAACCAGGAGACCCGCGACTACGCGGTCAGTTCGTACAAGTTACATTGGTCCCATTCGAGGTTTTCGTGGCTCTTACGGGGTCGTTTGGGGGCTGGTTTGGTTTTTCACCCTCAAACGGCTTGTTTTTAAGCCTAATCTACATATTTTGAAATTATCGTCATATTCTCTAACCGGGAGACCCGCGACTATGCAGTCAGTTCGTACAAGTTACAATTGTCTCGTGCGAGGTGTTCGTGCCTCTTACGGGACCGTTTGGGGGATGATTTGGATTTTAACCCTTTATGTTTGGGGGATGGTTTTGCCAATGACAATTCATGGATGATAAATTACATATGTTTTCCAAATTCTCATTGTTCCAAATGTAGAAATAAATTTTAGGAGTCGATCAAAAGAAAATGAAAGAGACTTGAATTATAATAGATTAAGCTATCCTACTATGCTATTGGTCATGTTGTTTAAACGCAAGCATTTAAGGAGTAAATTTTCATAAGCATCTAGGCCATTTGCTTCGCTATTCGATTAATAGTCTTTAAAATTCACTTCCATATCCGCAATGTATTATTAGATATGAAAGAAGCAATGTATTATTTTTTTTGTTCTCGTTTTTCTTTACTATTTTCCTCTACTTTTCAAAAGAAAAGCGGGATGCGTGATTTGGAGATTTGGGGTACTAAAGTACCCCTTGTGGGTGGGGGTGGGGGTGAGGGTGGGGTGGGAATAAAATCTACACACACCATGACAAACCTTGGCAGGCTATCATTAATCTGCACACATCTGGACCTATATTAGGGATAGAAAGAGTAGTCATTATGATGTTAACTCTTTAAATTTTGTAATCAGTTGTAATACTCTACTTACAAGCCAAAAATCCCTTGCCGATGTTTAACAGTGTACTTATATAATAGCTTTCGTAAAATGAAAATATAACAAAATCAACTAAACATAAATTTTACCACTACTTACCTTTTGAGTGCTGCAGAATGTCTTCGTTGCTCTTGGTTGCATCTTCTTTTGTGGCAGCCCTTGCAGAACAAATCTCAATATCCTGTTGCTCATTAATATCAGAAACATTCCTGTAACAAGAAGTTCAAAAATTAGCACGAGTTCACAAATATTAAGTTGTATTCTATTTATTAAAACAAGATATAATGAAATATTAAATATAACTGCATAAAAAATATGTGGTAGTCAATTGGATATACATTGACAAATCCAGCATAACAACAGTTTTAGAGTTTATAATTAGGTTTAAAATAGAGTAAAGAAAAAACAAATACAGTTTCTTCACACCCATCTTTATTGGTTCCAGGGAAAAGTTGGCGTCAAAATAAGCAACAGCACAGAGAGGAACAGTCAAATACAAAAAAAAGACCATTCACAGTTGTAATTTACCTTGTTGACAGTTACCAGGGGAATAACAAACAACTAACCTTACTAGCGAGACCATTGTTGAGACATGTTTATTTCCCCTTACTAACATCCCTTTTACGCTGAATTTCAGCCTTCAAGTGTGCATATGACTCAATTGTCCTCCTAAGAACATCCTGCCAAAAATCAATTCCATATTGTAACGATCAAACCATCAACATATTATCACATACTGAATCGTTTAGTTCGCAATTTATATTTACACCCATTCTTTTTTATATATTTGATGTGCCCAGGTTGATGAGAAACCTAGGGGCTTTTGAATGATCCAAAACTCATAAGAACCAGACTAAATTGAATGATCCTTTCAAAACTAGAGGTGAACATAGCAAAATTAGAAACACTGTACAAAGACTTAGCAAATAACGTGTCGAGTGGACATATTTGACTTAGTTTTGGCACCCAATGTTCTAAAATCACTACCAATATATATTAACAAAATCAACGACTTTCCTTGTAAAAAGTAGTGTGAGGGTTAACATGAGGGTTAACTGAAATATCGATAACTTGCAGGGTCATTGTCATGAGGATTAACATGAACAAATTTTATTCGTCCTTGTAAAAAGTAGTGTGATACCGACTATTTTCGTTTCACATCCGGACTTGGACACCGACAACGGTGGAGCCAAAAAGATTAATTAATTATTTAATTAATTAAAACTCTTACAAATTAATACACTGAATAAAATCGATTAAACTACAGCCACAAATACTCTGAAATTAATTATGTCAAAAAATTGGTAACAATAGCATTTTTGGAAAAAGATATATTGCTCTTTTTTTATCAACAACAGTACCGAAAGTAAACATGTAGCATACTGGAACACGAGATTACATCAAGAAACAACTTAAACCAAGAACATATTTGAAAAAATAAATTTTGGATCAGTCAGATTTTAAAAAAAAATCAGGTAACAGATCGAGTACTAGAGCAAAAAATGCAGGACCAAACTACTCAACAAAACATGAAGCAAATATGAATATACAAACATAAATCGAACACTAACAATGCAACAGACCTGGGAAAATAGGAATAGTAACAGATTTCGAATAATAAATATATAAACACCGATCATAAAATAAAAACGGATCAAACGAGATCATCAAAGCACAGAACTGAAATAAAATCTCAACAACAAATAAAAAAAATGGTTATATAAAAAATATTAAGATTTGTTTTCTAAGAAATAAAACTTAAAAAATCGGTTAAGGAAGGACCATATTCAGATTGCAAATAAACAAACTCAAGGGAACGAGCAAGAATCACAAACTTAATAGACAAAATAAGGGAACAAAAATCATATACTTACACACACATGGAGAAACGAAGTCGATGAGCAGAAATAATGGCTGATGGAGAGATGGAGATGCCGGTGGCGCCAATGGAGGAAGAAAAAGGAATAAGAGTAAAAATAGGTCTTGCGTGAGGGGTAGAGAAGTTAGGAAGCGGGAGACAAAAATTAAAAGGTTGACTATTATTTTTTTTAGAGTATTTATATTTTTGTCAAGTGTGCTCACTTTTAAACGGTGCCGAATTTTGGCAAAGTTTTAAAGTGTGCCAGATTGTTATTAAGCCATGCCAGAATTTGGCACAGTTTTAAGATGTGCCATATTTTTAATATTAAGGTGTGCCAAATTGTTATTTTTGGTGTAGTGGTGTTTGAGAGTTAAAGCCACTAAGTAAAGTGGGGAGGGTCGACTCGGGCTCAACGTGAAACATGCTTCGAGAGAATGGAAAATGGAAAAAGTATTCCTATAAAGGAAGTTCTTCAGCCATGACGAGAAAAATATATATTTTTTTTAATTTTTTTTTGAATTTGAGGGAAAGAAAATATTTTTGGATTTTTTAGAAAAATAAAGGATGAAAATATTTTTGGATTTTTTAGAAAAATAAAGGAAGAAAATATTTTTGGATTTTTATAAAACTAAAGGAAGAAAATGTTTTTGGATTGTTTTGGAAGAAAAGAGCAAGAAAAAATATTGGGACTGTTAAATTTTGAACGAACTCACTAAAACTCGACTACCAAAAAATGGAATTGGACACACACAAGTCAAGGATAATTCCTAACTAGCACATGTCCAATTTTTATCTTTAAATTTAGTGAAAGGATAGTCAAATTTTAATGAAGTACGCGGGTGATAAAAATCACGAAAATTATCTTAGTGATCGCCTTTTCAAAAATGTTCTCCTAGGGGGCTATCTGGGTAATTGGTTTTAAATTTAATGAGAGCTAGGGTAGCACACAAATGGTAAGCGAGTGAGTCGGGTGATGAAATCCCTTCCCGTGAATGACCGGGTGTTGGTCTTAGTTAATTAATTCATCACACCATTCGAAATTAAATGCGAGAATAAAATCAATTAAGAGCACATAGTGACACACAAAAATTGACTCGCTGATAGGAGAGACGCGAGGGTTTTAGAAATGTATCTCCCACGGTTTTTACACCGTAGGGTGATGAACGATTTGAGTCGACCGGGGGGAGATCTCTCCTAGCTTAGTCGGCCCCGGGAGTCCTACCGACCCAAAGTAGAGAGGCTCCTAATTCCTCGCATTTGGACGCCCTCTCTCTACCTTGTCCGGTTTCTCTATCACGCTTTTCTTCTTTTTTTATTAAAAATTTAAATGAAAAATAAATGGTGTCTCCAAGCATCGCAATACAAGACAATAATAAAATAAACCTAATACAAGCCTTCTAAAAAAATAAAAAATGGTAAAAAAAAAAAGTGCAATACAAACGAATCACAAATAGGAATTCCTCTCCAATGCTTCAGACTCCAAAGATTGGCAACGGTGCCATTTGATAACTACCTTTTTTGGTGTAGTTGTTGTTGAAGCTAAGTTAATCAAAAATCTTAGTTACCTACCAAAATATATAACAAACTAGATAATAGTGGGATGTAATGGAGTCAATCCAAATCTAAGGAATGAACATAAAATAAGTGAAGACATGTGTAAATTCATTTGCATATTATTATTTCTTTTTGAACTTTTTACTTTTTTCTATTTTTTTTAGCTTTTTTAATATTAAAACAACTTTTTATGAGAGTAAAATAAGACTAAACTAAATCAAAGATCTAAAGACTGACAAAAAAGTGTGATGAAAAATAAGTGAAATACAACTAAATGAACATGTAAAATATGAGATGAGTGAGAAAATCAAAGTGAGAGCTAATAAGGGATATGATGACACCAAATATTCTAGTTAATCAAAATTAATTAATTCATTAAAAATTAATTATCCCAAGTTAGTTTCAAAATCATAAATCAACTCTCGTTGCAAATGTACTTTTAATAATAACATTTTAGAAAATTAAGTTCAACACTCCTACAACTCTTGAAAAGTAGATCCAAACATCATTTGACCAACCACCCGCTAGGATCGATTTACTAAATTAGTTCAAATCATAAAAATAAGCTTAGAGTTGAAATTCAAATAAATAATTTCACATTTTAGAAAAATCTATCTCTAGTTCGATTCTAAAATGGAAAATAAGACTAGAAATTCGATTTTCTCTCGAAAATCATTTAACCTCTCTCGAGGCGTAAATTAAAACGTAAGAGTGAAATGTTAATCATCAAAGGGACATTTAATTTAAATAAACTAATAAAAATGGGATTAACATCAAATAATGGGATCACCCCACCCTTCAAAAGGGTTTCTATCCTAACATAGTGACAAAACACAACAAATGTAATATTATCAACTAACTAAGCATGAAATAAGAAAAAGGTAGAGATAAAGAGAACAAATCTTAGAATCAAGTCTCCTTGAATTGCAAGTTGAACTCCAAATTCTTCAATACCATCCAAACTCTCACACTTTAATCCTCACAAAATCTCTAAAGAAAAATAAAAGAAATAAAAAAAATTATTTACAAAGATGTTTCTCTCCCTATTCTTCTCTCTATATTTTTCTATCTACAATGCTTCTTTCTGTTTTATGGTCCTTGGGTGTTCTTGTTAAATAGTAGGCAAGTGGATATGAGTATATTTGAGGGTATAATAGAAAATTTGGTTTAATAAGGTGTGAGTGGCATTTTGGTAAAAAGGAGGACATTGGGCATTTAAAAGATATGTGGGCCTTTTGGTTTTTATTTTTGGCTTTTGGTGTTTGGATTTTAAGCAGGTAGAAATCGATTTGGAATGTAAAGTCTTAGAAATGGGTTTTCAGGTTTGGGATGGCTAGGTAGGTAGAGGGGGTTAGTCTAGGTTGTTTGGGTTTTGGGTTTGAGGGTCAAAATGGGGAGTGAACAGGTCGGATATGGGTTCACTAGGTGTAGGGTCGAAATGGGTATGGAGTTTGGTGGTTATTCGGGTTCAAGGCTACTAGGTTCGGGTTTTGAGCAGCTTCGGGTTTGGTTTTTGGGATTGAACTACAGCAGGTCAAACACTGGATATCTCGGGTTGGATTGGCGTCGATTTGCTTGTAGGTGTGGAGCAGGTATGGACGGGTTATGGGTTGACAGTTGTGGGGGATACCTGGGTATGGGTTGTAGGTTGCCATGGCAGTGGGTTTGGGGTTGAGTTGGGAGGTCGATGTTCAACTGGTCGCCGGCGAAGGTGGAAGGGTAAACGAGTCGCCGAAGTTTGGTGGTTGCTGGTGGTTTAGTGGCAGGTGGGTTAAGCTCGGGTTGTTTGCTGCCCGGGTTTGAAATGGGTATTGGCGTGCTCGAGTTGAGTTGAAATAGGTCCGGATTGATGAGAGAGAATGTGGAGATGGTTTGTGATTGGAGAATGAGAAAGGTGTGAGGGGGTTATGTTTTGGGTTGTTAATGGAGTTTGGAGAGAGAGAGAGAGTGAGTGGGTGAGAGGTTGAAGATGATGATGGGTGTGATTGGGTGTGTGTGGTGTATAGGACATAGGTGAGGGTGAGTATGGAATTGTTAGTGTGTGTGAGATGTATAGGATTAGTGTGGTGTGTGTGTTTAATTTAAGCCCTAAAAAATTAAACTAAGACACAGAATAAAAAAATAATAAAATTAAAATTAAAAACATGTAAGATGAAAAATAAATAAATAAAACTGAACTAAACAAAAAATAAGAACTCGCTAAAATAAAAACTAAAACAACACACAATAAAAACTCAAATATATACAACTATGAACAAATAAATAAACACGACTAAAAAAACATAAAAATAAAACTAATAAAATAAACTAACTAAAAGAAAAAAAATAAAATAAAGAAAAATATAGCAACTACTACTCGACGCGTAACAATATACAAAAATCTAAAAAAATATATACATGACTCAAAACAAAATATAACATATAAAATAAATACAAACGACACAAATAAAAATCTTAAAAAATAAAATAAAATAAAAGAAAAGAAAAGAAATAAAAGGGGACAAATTAAACACACACGGGGCTCGGATTATGATTTTGGGACAGAACAGAGAGGCTCTGGGCTAGGTTAGGGTTCGGGGACTTTGGATTTAGCCATTTCTTGCTGTAAATTGCTTCGAAATAGAGCTTTTGGAACCGCAACTGCAATTGACCTACAAAATAAATAATAAAGCGCATAAGACCCAATTTTGTCAAGAATTAGCAATTAAAATTCGTCTATTTGAGGTATAAATATAACACTTTTGGGCACTTATCAGATGGATCCTATCAGAAATTATATTGTGACAGGAATCTTGCATGTCGATTGAAAAGCTGATTTTATTTTGTTCGCAAAAAAGTGTGATCAATGTCAGAGGTTTTCTACAGTTCATAGAAAGCCTGGTGCTTCCCTCACCCCAATCACTTCACCTTGGCGATTTGAGATTTGGGGGATAGATCTTGCCGAACATAAAAGGGAGATTCAAATACTTGATCGACGCAGTGGATTACATTACGAAATGGGTTGAGACTGAACCTTTAGTGTATATGCCTTATCAAAAGGTGTTTCAATTCTCATGGAAGCAAATCATATGTCATTATGGGATGCCATATGCCTTCATCACAAACCATGGCACACAGTTTGATAATAATGAGTTTGAAGAATACTCTTTGAGATCAAGAATTCAAAAACTTCACTCAGCTCCTAGATACCCTCAATGTAGTTAGACATAAATCACTAACAAAACTTTGCTTGAAGGTATCAAGAAACGACTAGATGATGCAAAGAGAAATTGTATCAATGATCTCTATAGTGTCCTTTGGACTTACATGAACACGCCAAAAACAGCAATGGGAGAGACACCATACATGCTCGCTTTTGGAACTGAGGCTTTTACACCAGTAGAGATAGGTCTACCGACTCATAGAGTGCTCAATTTTGATTCACCCAAAAGTAATCTAATGAGACGATTAGATCTGGATATGATCGAAGAAGTTAGGGAAGATGTTGATATGCGGATGGTCGCTTACCAACAACGGACAACAAGGTTCTATAATAAAAGTGTAAACCGACCAACCTGAAACGAGGAGATCTGGTTCCCAAAAAGGTCATTTAAAAGAACAATAAGTTGGAACCCAACTGGCATGGTCCTTATCATATGTCGGCAGAAATTCGACCAGGAACTTATCGATTGGAAACTTTAGAACGAGAAGAATTAAAGAATCCCTGGAATGTCGACCATCTTTGCAAGTACTATCAGTAATTTTTATGTAATCAATTCATTCGGTTCAAACTCACCTAGTTAATGAAAAGCAGTTTATTTAAGTCGTGATGCTGGTTCATGTTTTGTTTTTCGAAGTATGTGGCACCATCAACAAAAATTTACAACTCAGCTTTTCAAACTTTTCCAACTCCAGAAAAGTTTATGCCTTCGCTTTTCAAACTTTTCTAAGTTCAGAAAAGTGCTTCATGTATAACTTCGTATTTGACAAGTTAAGAAAAAGAAGCTTGTAAAACTTCGTGTACAACTTAAAAAGTTAAAAATAAGTTTTACTTGACCGGGTTAAAAACAGGAATACATGTAAACATTCCTAAATAAAGGAATATGCAAATACATTCCTAACACACTTGGTCGCCGCTGATAACTAATGTTAACAAAACTCATTACAGTTTTATCCAAAAACAACATTAGTAGAATATATGGCTTTACATTCACATTCTTCATATTTAAGCAAGTTCAATAGTCTTAAGATCAAGTAATTAGTCTCTATACAGACTATTTAGTTGAGAACATGATGAGTAGCAACCACAAGCTTAAATAATGAAGAAATAATAACTTAGTTTATAAAGTCGACTAACTAGTCATAGAAGATTATCCAGTCGGCTGAAAAAGAAATACAAAGAGAAACCTTCAATTTCATTAATATTCAACAGATTACAATGAAAGAAGAGATACAAAAATCATTCAACTCGACGATTTCCTTGAGCCTTATCCATGCCGGTAAGAGGATCATCTAAAGTGTATGCAGAATTTATGTAGTTAAAATCCCTCAGCATCCGCCTATTACTACTACTCGGCTAGTTAATCAGATGTGCAGTTCGAACTATCTCAAGTTCATCAAGAAGGCCATAGTCCCCTAAATATTTGGTTATTAAACAATGAGTAAGGACATTAGGAGATATCCAATTCTTGTTCTTTGTGAATGGAGGCTTATCACAATCAAGAAAACCTGGGTAATTCTAGTGCCATAGGTTACTATTTTGGTCATATTTTAGTAGGATTAAAAGGTTGGTCCGTCCCCATTTATACCATTCACGATTATTCTAAGCCAAATGATCATCTATATGGGATAACGCTTCATTATAACCTTCCATACCAACTTCTCTCGATTGTTTATGAAATTGGAATGTCAATCTCTCTACTTGATGCTGAAGTTTCTTGACAATATCGCTCTTGATCTTCAATTGAGTAGCTTGGTCAGCAAGGACAAAATCTTTGGCTTTCAACTGAAGTGATAGGTTAGCAATAGCAACAGTTTTGGCCTTCAGATGAGAAAACGGATTGTCCAAAGTCTTTTTAGTTCTTTTCTCCTCAATATTAGGCCGAACAACAATTGCTCTTCTTAAAGACTGTCCCGACTTAGGTTAGTCCTTCTTCAAAGAATCCATCTTGTCTAGTAGTCTTTCATTATCCTCTTCTAAAAAGGAATTACTTATATTGGGATTGGTAGCAGTTGATTTCTTCAAGATGTTAAGCTCATCCCTCAGGGCATTGTTTTCTTTCTTCAATAAGGCAGTTATCTCTTGTGCTGATTTAACCTCTTGTTGTAGTACAATCTCTATCTTATTCAATGCAGAGGTAATATTTTGAAGTTTATCATCAAAGCCCCACCCTTAACTTAAAGCTTTGTACTTGGCCTTATAGTCGACATGGAGTAGGGCCTTGGATTTATTGTCGTCTTCTTGTAATTGTCCTATCATCTCACAATAGGCAACATTATTGGCCACTGCCCGATCAAGGAGAGCTCCAAAGTAGGAGTAATATTCCTTAGCTTCATCAGAAACATCAGCGCTGGGAAAGTCTAACAACTCTTCCTCGGTCAAATCCATATGACCAGCCTGAAACACACTGTTACAACGTCTCAGTAGATTTGATTCAGCAGAAGCAATCCTTTCCATCTGTGCATCAAACTGAAAATGACAAGTATGAGGGCACATGAATGTAGCCAGGAATAATTATATTAAGGGCAACCCAACAAAGAATAACAAGCGCATCAAGAAGAATGAAGTAAGTAAACACTAAATCCTTTCATTGATAGAAAAAGGTATTACAAGGAGATATACATATTACAAAGCATAAAAGTTTGACCTTAGAAGACTACAAAAAAAAGACAGACTACGAAATCTATACCTTCTCCTTATCCTAAGAATTAGTTTCAGCAGGAGGTAGGTTGGCTAAAATATTTGGGCCTATGAAAGATTCAACAGGGGAAAAAGAAGAAGTCCCTGAATCCTCTTTATCATTAACTTCCTCATCCAAGTTTGCAGGAGACCCTAGGTTATGTTGTTAGAATAGCTCAGAGTCTTCAGCTGTGCCGACCTCCTTCAAAGCCTCCGATCAACCATCCTCAAAATACTTATTCTTGACATAACCAATTTGAGAACAAGTTGTTGAAATGGCCCTCTCCCAGCCCTTGTCAAAATAAGTTTCCCTAATTTTCTTCCTATTGCCTTTCTCAATAACCAAACTAGCCTTAAAACCAATAATTGTATCCTCTACGGTATGAAGAAAAGCCTAATTCAAGGTCAACATGTCCTCTACAGCCTTTGCCCTGCGCTCAGCTTCAGAGCTAGCCAATGTAGTTGCAGATAACGATTCCTCAGCCTTCTTACTAGAATTTTTAGCATCGGTGATCTTGGTCTGCGGGGACTATTTCTCTCTCTCTAATGACTCTTTAGATGATTTTAGAGACCTCTAAAAAAAGTCAAGGCCTTCTCCACATCAGAAGAAGTGGATGCTCTTATTTGGTCATCCTTTTCCATCTTCTGGTTAAAGTAGACCAAGAACTGCAAGAACAATGAATTGTCTGCATATAGAAATAATACAAGATAAAGTGTGAGGTATAAAGCATGAAAGTTTATCAAATCTAAGTTCTGAGCAGCCCTTTAAGTTAATTAGACTCTGATCAATAGAAATGTTGTCGACCTGTTCGCGTGTAGAGTTCCAAACTTTATTAATTTCCTATCCAAACCAAGATTGAGGGAAACAAAAGATTTCTCAATTCCACCCAGTTCGGCGAAAGACTTTTTGGCTAACTCAACAATATTGGCAATTTCATTCACTTCTTGACCTGAGTTTAATTTTTAGAAGGCAAACCTTTCCTCAACCTCTTATATTCACGAACAATAGTGTCAACTTCTTCAATAGCCTGAGGAAACTTCTTAGCAACCTTAGACACCTTCTCAGTCACCTTAGAATTCATGGTGTCAGCAACTTTGACAGTCTTAGTAGTGGGAGATGTGGGTTCATCCATCAAGTTGGGAATCTTCCACTTACCCATGACTGTTAGTGGGGATGAAGGGATGGCATAAGTATATAAAGTTTCAAGTAGAGAAGAGACTCCCAGGTCTTTTTCAACTCCAACAGATTCTTCAACTGAAGAAGGGGAAATTGGCTATTTCTCTAAGTCTACCACAATTTAAGAAAGGGTAGTGGTGGGCCGAGCAACAAATGAGGTAATGGAACTCTTATCCTCCAAAAGCATAGAAGCTGATCGGGGATGTTCACCTCTTACTCTCTGGGTAAGTCCCTATAAGAACTTGAGTTCAATAAGATTAATCTCTCCTTCTTTAGGATACATCCTCTTTCTATCCTTTGCATTAAAAGAATCAACAATGTGAAACAGAAGACATCATAAATGAAAATAAAAAATGAGATAGCAAGTAATAAAATAATAACCTATACCACGTCTTGATTGGGGACATATGGGACCATCGTAGGCTACTCCATTACGAAGGGGAGCATATTGCAAATTCTTGACCATTAAACATAATCGAAGTAGTCTTTATTCGAATCCGACAAGTTTAGTATAAAAGCCCTATTTGGTTACCTAGTTTTCAAATAATAAGTTCCCTCGCCAACAATAACCCACTTATAGCAATACATTAACTCTGGAATCCCAATATAGGGCCCATAGAGTTCATTCAACCTATTTACACCATTCATAACTCTCCATATATTGGGGCTACTCTTGACAGAAACTAAGAAAAAGATGGTTCGGTGGAAATGAAATACCACACTCAGCTATGAATAAAATTGGGATCCAATGACCCTCAACCAAAGAGTAAACGTCAATAGGACCATTGGGTATCTCCAAGTCTACCCAAGAAGGGATTTTGTGTTTCTCCCTCCACTAGGGACCCCTCATCAATGACGTGAATCGTGATTATGAAAATAAAATAGAAAGAAAGAAAGGGATCTTATAGAGATTCAAGGGTTCAGTAAGAACTAAAGAAAATGGTAGTAAAAAATCGCCCAAGAAATAGTTTGAAGATAAAGAAATGGTGATGGTTCAGGAATTTTAAGGTAAAGTGAGAAAGGGGAAAGTTGCATCCATTTTATAGCTTACCTAAAAAATGGCAAAATCAATTATTACATGTCCCAATGATTAACATCCTTATGGCGGCATAACTTCAAATGGAAAAAATACCAATGTACCCTTTAGCGGTTTGCTAATTTTTGAATTAATTACCAAAATACCACTCTCAAACAGTACCAGTAAAAAGTTTTACAAGTATTGAAGGTCGATTGCTGACCAAACACCCTAATAGCCTGTCGAGCAACTCCCTAAAGAAAATACTCCATACTTACATGCAAGCATCAAGCATAAAGCATTGGGGACTTCTGTTGTATGTTAAAATTATACTTCCACATGGACCAATGATGAGTTTACACCTATCATCCAACATGATCGACTAGCCGACTTGATCGGTTTCAAAAACACTTAGTTGGCTATATTACCGACCAACTCTAGAAAGCCAACCAATCGTAATGCTATTCATCTCTCGAACGAGAATGCCAACTAACTTTGTACAACTAATATCTTAGTCACTATATACAAATGTAAACACCTGTAAATATAAAGACATTCCATCTTTAGGGTTTTGGACCCTTATAAATATAGATCCTCCCCCAGCTAGTGGGGACAAGTCAATTCTCTACAACTTAAGTCACTCATTTCTAAGCTATTATAAACCCTTGCATAAAATAGCAGTGGACGTAGGCTTTTTTCTATAGGCGAACCACTTTAAGAACCCTTGTCTTTGTGTGTGTGATTTGGATTACTTCTCTTTATCTATGATTATAAATTTGGAATCTGTCCATTTTTAGACATCAACAAACATGTTTTTAAGATTTTTGAGTTCATTAAGAAGGAGAAAAATGATTTGGTTTTGACAATTGTATATGTGAAAAATGAATTTCAAATGTGTGAGGTGTCCAAATGTGTTTTTGAGAAGAAAATTGCCTTGCCTGAACATGCATTAAGAATGGTTCAATCTTCTTTGAATGTGAAAGAGAAAAATCAGGGTTTAAAAGAAAAAGATCAAGTTATTTCCAAAAGTCAAGATTTAAAGAAAAAATTTAGTTGTTGCTCCAAATGTTTTGAACATAAAGGAAAGTGACCAAAATATTTTCAAGGGTCATTATTTTGAAAAAGGTAAAAAAAGTTTGAAAACCCCTTCTAAACCCTACACTAACACATTTTTTTTAGAAAAAAGTCATTTGAGAAATTGTTGCTAGAAGTTGTTTAGAAAATCACCAAAAATCAAGAATTGTTCCTAAGAGTCATCCTGTTGTGGTTCACCGTGAACCTTATTTGTGAACTCATTGTCATAGAACCAGTCACCTTAGAGGTTTTTGTTTCATGCTTAGGAATGCGAAGGTTACCAACCTTAACTCTTTGGAAATTCTAGACAAAATTAGGCTAGAAGATATCTTAGGTGTCCTACAAACATGCAAATTAAACATGTTTTTGAAAACCAAAAGGAAAAAGGAAGGAATACCTTTAAAATCTATATCGAAGATATAATAGGTTTATGCCTTCAATTTTGAAATTGATTGGAATGATCTTGTCATGTTTGCTAAAAAATTGAAAAAGTTTCTCAAATTTAGAAATGAGAATTCTTCCAAATTGGAAAAAAAATTGAGAAAATAAATATTTTAAAGAAGGTAAAAATATTTTTGAGGATGATCAATAGAGAGATACATGTAAGTACCCTATGAAAGTTGAATTGGAAAGATTTGATGAGTGTGAGGGAAAAGGTCATAAAGCCTACGAATGTTCCACTATAATTAACAGACTGGGCAAAGGCAAAATTGCATGTAATGCCACTCTAAGGGATAATGATACTGAGTTGGTATATGTAGGGGATGAATCACCACATGAATTCATTTGTATTCATCGATAGTCATGTCAGCACTACTAAGGATAATTCTAAATTTGATAGCCTCGACAATGTGTCAAACCATTCAGGAGAATGTGAAGGCAATGATTTTAGTTAGGAAGAGCGTGGTCTCCAATCTGCATACTCTAAACTTTACACCAAGTTATTAAAATCCAAACAAAAAATTTGGCTCTATGGTGTTGTCTTTAGAGAAGGAGTTTAAAGTGGGAAGGAAAAATAAATACTTGACGAAACAGTGGCTAGTCCTACGAGAGATCTCCAATCATCATTGGAGAGTCTTGAACTTGAAGTCAATGTTTCCAAACTCCAGAATAATCTCGAACATTATGGGGAGGTCTAAGTCACTTTAGATTATATATCTAAGAAAGTTAGAAAGAAGTTCCTATGCCTTTATTTAGGTTTTAAAGAGAGGAGAGACATAGTTTATGAGGGTGCATACACTTCTCCTCCCTCACCCGAACCGGTTGCCAAATTTATGTTAGAAGTTTATGGTCCTTGACCTAACCCACCAAGGAGAAATCGTCCTAGGGTATTTAACCAAGGTCGACCCAAACCAATCTATGTTTGTATCCATTGCAAACAAAGGGGTCACCTTAGGAATTTTTGTTTCAAGCTAGGACGAGTCTCTCACACATGCTCCCATACCACACCATAAAGACCTTACTAGTCTCTGTGAGCAAGTCGAGCTTCTTCTCAAGTCTTCTCAATATCTAGTGGAGGATTTTAAAAGGATTCTACGCCTTTTAGGAAAAACCTTCAACACAAATGATTGAGTCCAAAAATTATTTATAGTTTATGGTATTTTTTTCATGATTGCTATCATTTATCCCTACTACTAAATATTATTATTATTTGTATATTTTAAAAAATCTGAAAAGATTTTCTTTTCTTGTAGAAAAATCTTCAAAAAGATTTTCCTTTTCATAAAATTTAAATAGATTATTGTATTTTACTTTACACTATATATGGATGCACATTTAAGATGTTTGAATCATAACTTCAATAAATTCATTCTTATGACATAATCACAGCGTCCTATAACTTAGCTAAGTTTTTTGTATGATTAATTTTACATGTTTAACATTGCGTCATTCATTATTTACTACTACCTTCATGCTAGACTCATTATGTCGCCTTAATTGCACATATGGACAAACGTTTTTAACATTGTACTTGCTTGTCTCATCTCAATCATGCTTAATAACGAACCAAATGTGCTAGGAACTAATTGTGCATGTAAAAATGATTGCCCAAATTTATTTTCCCGAAAAATTGATTTATTATTAACCAATGGAAATGGAATATGAAAGAAGAAGTCTTCTTTGCATAAAAGGTCACCATTGGCAAAAGCTTAAAAGATAATTTTGGCATATAAAATCAGAAACGACAATGTTTTTCAATGACACCTCATTATACATAAGCAATGTGATTCATTCAAAACTTTGAGAGTTAATGTTTAAAATGTGAGATTTTAATGGTGTCATAAGTTGAACATCAATGGGGTTGCACGATAAAATTTCTTCAAAATATTAATAGTTTGGTGTTAATGATTTGAGAAGCATTGAAATTTGTGATATTTTGTAAGAGTTGAGTCAATTTTAATTTATTCAATCTGTTTATAAAAGGTTGAATTGAGTTATTTCATTAGGAGTGCCACTTTAACTTCATGCACCATCGTTACGTATGCCTATGTTGACTTTTTTGTGCATTGATTTCACATAATTCATTCCATATTGATAATTTGAATATTTTCGTGCTACTCCATGGTGGGACTGTTTGTATTTGTATTCATATGTATATTTATATATTCAAAAATTTTAAAAATTTCAAAAATAGTTTGTGAGTTTATTGAACTTTCATCGCATATGCTTAACTATTTATTCTTTGTGATCATATTTCATAGTTGGTCATTTTTTTCTCCATGATGATGACATCATGGACTACACAATGATATCATGGACTATACGATGAAGATTTTTGATATAAAAAAATTCACAATTATCTTTTCTTTTTCGGATTTGGGGGGACATTGGTTGAACTTGTCTTGGGGTTTATTTTTTCCAGTTATGTGGTTTTGTACCAAATTATCCAAAAGTGGATATTTGTAAGATGAAAATTTATAATTCTTATCATGTTTTTAAGTTTGGAATATTCTGGTACATATCTACATCATCATGTACATTATCAAGAGCTTCAAGCGAAATCAAGTTATTAACCAAAAGCAATAATCGAAGATTCAAGAGTTGAGATTGTTGCTACAATCATGTGGAGAAGGTATATGAGGTTAATTTAGTGTAATTCATTTATCTAGGGGTATTTTAAAAGTGTTTAAAAACATAAAATATTTTCCCAAAAGGTTTTTAAAATGTGTTTGAAAAATTCGCAAATTCGTTTAAATGACATTGGATGTGCTTCGAACGAGTACATAGTTCTTATTATAACAACTTCGAACGATATAGATTTTGATAAACATTGGTCTCTCTGGAATCTCACTGGAAAGTTTGTTTAATTGATATTCGAACGAGATAAGGTATGTAATTTAAAAGAGATGTACCTTGCTCAAACGAGGTGGATTTTTTATTTATTTTTTATCTGATTTCAAATACAATCTTTCAAGCTTATCTCTTACATATTTTTCTCCCTACATATAGAGATAGGATCTTGCAATTTTAAAGAGCCTTTTAGACATTTTATTTTATCAAACTCTTTTATTTTTCAAATCCAAACCCCTTGGATAATTTGAGATCACTTTATCAAACCCTGAAGAACACATCTCTAGTTATAAACCTTGTGGAGTTAATTTTTCACCGCTGAAGATATGAAAAGAGTTTCGAAGGATGATCAATTGACACCGAGATGAGTGGAGCTTGCTGTGGGGCATTCCTAGATTTGCATCACTTGCTATCAATAAAAAGGAAGGAAGACATAATGGCATTCCTTAGCGGAGTCTAAGTTATGTAAGTCTATTAGTGTCATTTATAATACCTAGTCGTAACAATGCTGAAAACAGCTTTACCCGAAAGTATTTTTTCCTCATAACTTATCCTATGTTTTGTAGCTTGTTTTGATTTGATTTAGATTCATGTATCTTTCATGTTTAGGTAGAACTATAATCAAGATAAAATTGGACTTAGTTTAATTTGACTTGTGTGTGTGACCTAATGTACGATTTCAACATATTACTGGATCACCCCATGAAATTCGTTTTACATTTAAGTGTTCTTGTGACTAAAGTCAAAGATTTTAATGTGGATTGTTGTAGGGATTTCTAATTTTTTTTTTCGGGGGGGGGGGGGGGGGGGCATGAATTTTAGACCACGTGGTTTTGGTATTTGGGGAAACATGCCATATGTTTCTCCTCACAAATGTGGTAATGGATATTTTTTTAAAGGTGTGGATTTTGTGAAAAAAGAAAAGTTTGGAAAATGGAGTTAATGTGAAATTTGTGACTAAAGTTATTTCGAGGGTTCTCACTAAACTCAAGAATCCCATTTCAAGGGATGTTTGGAAGAATAAAAGTGAGTTGGTTAATTGGATATGCGTTTCGAGCTCTAAGAGCGTGTCATCTTCAAGTTTTCCTCCACCTCTCGTTGATAAAGTATAGATTCCCAACACACTCGAATTGTTTGGTGTGTGTCATACCTAGGATCATAAAATCTCACATTTCTTAACAAGTCCTAAGCTATGTGTTGGATGTTATTGGTGTTTGTGTAAGGTTTGTGTTGCTTTCCTTGTGTATGGATATTTTGTATCTTTTTATTTGTTACTGTTTGTATTTTTATTTGTATTTAAATTAAATGAAACCCTAAAAACATTTTGAGTTTGTTTGTTTTGTATGAGAGTGTTTTGTGATCCATGTGTGATTTGTATCTCTCATACCTTGTGTTGTTTGTTTGTTTGATTTGATATTTTTGAAATATCCAAAAACATCTTTGTTTGTTTGAGTTTCAATTGATTCTTATACATGCTACCTTGGATGTTGGAGAAAGTTTATATTCTAAGGCATATCTTGTGATATGTTGCTGTGATCTTGGTATATATGTTGATATTGATGTCCATATAGGCTTATTGATCATATATCATGTTTCCTGGGTGCTTGGTGTCATTTGTGTTAAGATATTTAAGATTATTCTATATCACATGGTTATTTGTTTGATTTTGGACATATATTCTCCTGTGATAAATTCTCGTGTTTATTCATATGTCCCATGATTATGTACATGCCTTGGTATATATCATCATGATTTTCATATGTTTTCATGGTATTCATGCTTCACATAATTCGTATGCTCCATATTTTTTTAGTTTATCATGCTTCCTTGGTTGATTATTAGAGTTTGTGGTTGAGTTTGAGTTAGCTTATTCCCTAAGAGTGCTGAGTACATCTACAATTCCATATTTGCACATTTGATCTTAGTTTAAGATTGTAAATATCTTACTTATGCTGCTTCAATAAAATTCAAAAATATTTTTCATTTTTTTGGTGTATTTTAGGTTAAATCCCATGCTTAACATGCTCATAAATCTATAGGATTGCATAACTTGGAGTTATGTTTCTTAAGTGGATTTTTTTATGTGATTGTTGAATTTGTTTTGTCAAAGTAGATTTTAAAAAAATATCATAGTAAACATTGATTTTTTTTACTTTGATGATTTGAAAGATTTTATTCACTTTACGCCACATGATGTTCACAAGTGGTGTGAAAATTGATCTTACGTAAGTTTCATAAGCACTCCATGGTCTATGTGAGAGAAGAGTGATAATATTTTATGTTGGAGTTGAATATGGATAATTTTGAAAGCATTGATAAGGGCTATCATTAGTGTGAAAATATCCATTAGGTTAGTCTCGACTAGGTGTGTGAAAAGCCAATCAATGGTAAAATCCCGTGTGTTGGAAAGAGACACAATCCAAAAGCTTAGCTGACATTAAAAATGATATATATCTTCAGCATTTCAAAATGAAATTATTTTTTAATTTGGCATAAAAAATGCTTAATCAAAACTTACCGAGGGAGTTTTTATAGATAGAGTTGAGCTTAAAAAGAAACTTATGATCGTATTGCATTTTCCTACAAAACATTTTCTAAAAATGTCAAAAATTCAATTTGTATGAATTTTGTGATTTTCCATGTTTATGCACTTGCAAGATCATAAGATTTTTATCACACTCTTGTGATATATCAAAGGTGAATTGAAAATGTTTAAACTTTTGTAAAAAAATTAATTTTTTAATATGTACTGATATTAAATTCTACACTATGTGATTTTATATAATTTCATGATTGTTTGTAAGAGCATGATTTTATAATTGCTCACAGTTTAGATATTTTGGT
Source organism: Sambucus nigra (assembly GCA_949130495.1). Lineage (NCBI taxonomy): Eukaryota > Viridiplantae > Streptophyta > Magnoliopsida > Dipsacales > Adoxaceae > Sambucus > Sambucus nigra. The sequence goes on from OX422223.1 coordinate 118,880,309, forward strand.
GTATACTGTTACAATCCGAACACTACATCCACACACACTTTCACGATCTTTGAAGAAATGTTACTGACCGAGGAACGCTCCGAAGTTCAAGATGTTAGAATCGCCACGACACTATATGGAGGTATATGGCATTTAGTTTTTTTTATTTATCTTATTCAAATTTATTCTGGGATGTATTTATTTTCAATTGAGGCATTTTTATAAAGAGGATTTAAAAAAATATATTTTTCAGTTCATTGGAATGACTTAAGCATCTCATTAGAATAAATATGTTTTCTCGTTAGAACGAACACCTTACTTTGGTAGAACGAAGCTCCATTTTCACTGGAACGAATTTCTTTAGTTCGTTGGAATGAACTTAAAATGGAATCTCTCTGTTTGACAAAGATGAACCTGTTAAAGTTCGTTGGAAACTAGCTTGAAGGAACTAAGACATTCGTTTGAACGAAAGTCAACCTCATTAGAACGAAACTGCTATCCCCATTCTAATGAAGTTTCCTTTTCATTCAAAAGAACTCCACCACCTTGGAACTCATTTTTTTATAAATAGGACCCTTGTGGACCATTTTACATAGAACTTTTGAAGAAAAAAAGTTTCCATACTTGTTCCAAAAGTTCGACAAGTTTTATTTAATAGAACTTTTATTTTCAAAATATTCTTCATACCAAGAATGATTTGTTGAGTTTTGCCAAACCCTGGTTCTGTACACAAACACCAAACCACTGTAGAGTGTTCTCTATGGCTGACATTTGTGGAGTTGCGACTCTATTGCTGAAGAAGAAAGGATTTTGAGATCTTGAGGCGGATCGGTGGATACCGAGGGAAGAGCTGCTTTCTATGGGTGGTGATGGACCTCATCATATTCTGTTGAATATTTAAAGACCCTATGCATTATGCTTAGTGGATATCTAAGTAGTCTATAAGTCATTCGAGTCTATCAACTTCTTAAATAGTGCTGAGTATAGGGTTTTTTCTTGACAGGGATTTTTCCTCAATTTTTCTTTTAGTTTATTTGATTGTTTGGTTTGACATATTTTGGTTTAGACTTTATCTTTCATGCACATCTAATTCTAATCAATATAAAATTTGGTTAAAAGTTAGATCTTTGTCTGTTTAACCAAAGACATAAGTGAATCCATAAAACCCCTCTTTTTCAAATTGGTATCAAAACCAGTTATACAAATTTATTATGTGATCTTCATTTTGGGATTATATGGGTAATTTGTATAATAGATTTCCTATTTTTGATGAAATTAATTATGCATATTGGAAATCTTGAATGAGGTCGGCCTTGAAATCGATTGACGAGCATGTCTGGTTTATTTGTGAAAGTGGGTGGACACCACCCACTATGACTAATAGCGATATCATAAGTCTTAAACATGTCACTGATTGGACGGATGATGGATTTAAATGGATCAATTTGAACTCCCGAGGCTTAAGTGCTATTTCAGGTGCTGTCACCCCCGACGAGTTTTGTCTTATTATGACTTGTACCCTATCTAAGAAATCATGGGATGTCCTTCAACTCACTGACGAGGGTACCAAAGTTATGAAAGCTTCTAAGAAAAAAAATCTTACCATAAAGTTTAAAACTATTACTATGCTAGAATCTAATACTTTTGATGAGTTTTATGCACGTTTATCTGATATAATCAATTCTAGTTTTAATTTTGGTGAGAAAATCATGAGACAGAGATATTTAAAAAGATTTTAAGATCTCTTCCATCCCATTTTATCCCTAAAGTCATTGTCCTTAATTTGTTAGTAATCTTAGATACATGTAGGTTAGAAGAACTCATAGGAGACATTCAAACTATGAAATTGATATGTTCCCCAAACTCAAAAGAAAAACGAAATATGAATTTTTTTGAAAGACGATTCTAGAAAGAAAAAGGGAAAGATTTTTTTATTCTGATTATGAGTTTGATTTTTACCTTGATGACCTTTCCCTATTTGCAAAAAAAATTAAAAAAATTCTCAAATCTAACAAAACAATTCTTCCAAAGAAAAAAAGTTTTGAGAAAAATAAAAATGTCAATGAGGGGAAGAATGTTTTTGATAATGATTAAGTGAGATGTTATAAGTGCGAGGGTAAGGGTCATAAAGAACATGAGTGTGACACTAGGCTAAGGAGACATAACAAAGGAAAAGTTGAATACTAAACCACTTTTAGCGATAATGACGTCGAGTCGGTGGATTCCGGGGATGAATCACCGCATTAACCTAATTTCTATGTGTTCAGGGCCAGTCACATGAGTACTACTAGTGTGTCCCACACTAATGAGGGCATTTCAAAATGTAAGAGCATCGATATTTATCGAACCGTTCGAGAGAGAGTGATGAAGAGAATTTGAGTCAGGAGTGGTGGACTCCAATGCGCCTACGGAGAACTTTATAAAGAGTGTTTGAGAACCAAAAAGAAAAATTGAAGTTTGACTCTTAAGGTTATTTAGAGAAAGTGGTAAAAGATTTGAAAGGGTGTGAGGTATTAGTGACTCAACTTGATAAGGTAAAAGTTTATTTCTGTGAGCAACAGATTGTGATTGGTAAAGAAAATACCAATTGGACCAAAACAATGGCTAGTCTTATGAGAGATATTCAAGTTTCTTTAGAGAATCATGAGAAACTTGAAGCTCGAGTACCCCAATTCAAGAAATATCTCGAACGTGCCCGAGAGATCAAGATCACTTTAGAGGACACATCTAAAAATGATTGAATGATGTTCCTCGGTCCCGTGTTAGGTTTTAACAAGCGATAAGGAATATGTTATGACGATGCATCCACTTCCAACACTACACTCGATACGGTTCTCTAGTTTGTGATGGATCTTTATAGGCCTCGACCAAACCCACCAAGTAAACTTAACAAAATAGGGAGAGCGCGTCCTATGCATTTTGGCCAAGGTTGACCCAAGCCTGTTTATGTTTGTTTCTATTGCAAACAAAGAGGTCACCTTAAAGAATATTATTTTAAGATGGGGAGAGTTTCTCACATGCATGTTCCCAGATATGCTCCCACATGAGTTCACACGTGTGTTCCCATACGCGCTACCACACATGGTTCCACATATGCTCCCTCACATCATCATAAATATTTTGAGATTTTTCGAAATCAAGTGGATTTTTTAGTTAAGACTTGTCAAATTTTGATCGAGGAGTTTCAAAGGATGTCTACTCCTTTTGAGAACTCCTCTTGGACTAATGATTGAGGTTATGGCATGTTTCTAGTATAGGGTGATTATCTTGTTTATATCATTTACCCCTATTACTAGATTGCCTTTCTAAGTTTATACATATTTATGCTTTTTGATATATTTTGAAAAATCCATAAAGATTTTCGATTTTTGAAGAAAAAGAAAAATGAAAAAACATTTTTTGTTTGATAATTTTTTTTTGAAAATAAACAAAAAGATTTTTGTGTTTTATTCACCATAGATGTCATCCATTCATTCGACTTTTTCATGATGTTGTGATACATGATTTCATATCTTTAATGTTTTTAATAATGTGTGGCTAGCATTTCGTTGTTCTTTGATGATTACTTTCTTAATGTTAAACTTTTTATCACCTTTATTGCACACAGGCATGAACTTTTTCAACATTGTACTTGCTTATCATATGCCAAATACGATGTTCTCATCTCAATCCTACTTAATAACAAACCAAATAAACTAGAGATAAGTTGTGCTTGTAAAAGTAATTGCCCAGATTTCGTTTCCCGAAAAATTTGTTTTATGTTAAGCAATGGAAAAGGGCTATGAAAGAGAAAATTTTCTTTGCATTAAAAGCCAACATTTGCAAAAGATCCTAAAAGATTAACGACAGACAAAAATAGAATGTCAAGGACAATTTTTATTTCATTGATGCATTACTAAATATAAGAATTAAGATATCTTCAAATTTTCGAAGGGAATTCTTAAATAAGTGAGATTTTAAGGGTGTTATAAAGTAGAAGATCAACGGGTTTGCACAATGAACTCTCTTAAAAAGCATTGATAGTTTGGCGTTATTGTTTTGAGAAGAGTTTAAATTCATGGCATGTTGTATAAGTTGAGTCAATTTCATCTTGTTCAACATTATTACACCTATGGTAGAAACTGAGTTCTTTCTTTAGAACTATCTCGTTTACTTCGTGTGCCTCAGTTTTGAATGTCTATGTTGATTTCCTTATAAAAAATGTTCAGACAATTACATTCCATTTTCATGTTTCGAATATTTTAGTGCTATTCTACGATGTTTTGTATTTTCTACCTATATGCACGTCTTATACACACACACACACATACACACACACACACACACTTTTATACTTGAAAAAATTGAAAATTTTCAAAAATAGTTAGTTGCTTCTTGGAAATCTCATTGCATGTGCTTAATCGATTATCTTTGTGATGTTATTTCATTTGGCTTCGGGTGATGATAATGATTCATTCTTTTTTTATTACCCTTTATCTATTTTGGACAAAAAGGGGAAGAACAAATTGAGGGAGAGTTTTATTCTATTTTAAACTCTCGTATGCGTCTTAGTATTCTTTTGTTTCATGTATGTAGGTGTCTAATTTTAATTTGGTTTAGTTTTTTCATTTTGTACCAGAATAGCCAGAGGAGTAGATTTGTAAGAGAAATGTTTTATAAATTCTCATAAGTTAGATATTTTGCTCATCCCTTTACAAACCGAACACTACATCCGCATATGCTTCCACAATCTTTAAAGACATGTTAGTCATCGAGCAACGTTTTGAAGTTCAATCCGTTGTAACCGTCACAACACTATATGGATGTATATGGCATTTAGATTTTTCATTTAACTTATACAAATTTATTCTGCAATGTATTTATTTTTAATCGAGGCATTTTTGTAAAAAGTATTTTCAAATTAAATTTTTTATTTTTGAATAGGACATGATATCACGTGGTTTAACTGAAGATATTGACCTGGACAGAATGGAATGGAAAAACAAGATTAATTTAGCTGACCCCAAATAATTGGAAAAAGTCTTTGTTGAGTTAAGTTGAGTTGGGTGTGTTGGAACAAGATAAGCATCTCGTTAGAATGAAGATGTTTTCTCGTTAGAACGAAGCTTCATTTTCATTAGAATAAAGTTCTTTAGTTCGTTAGAATGAACTTCTAACGAGCTTAAAATAGGGTCTCTCTGTTTGAAAGAACTGCACCCATTCGAAGTTCGCTGGAAACTGGTTCAAACAAACTAAGCCTTCGTTCGAACGAAAGTCAACCTCGTGAGAATGAAACTGTTGTTTTCGTTCAAACAAACTCCATCGCCTTAAAAATCATGTTTTTTTTCATAAATAGTATCCTTTTGCACTGTTTTACATAGAACATTTGGCGAAAACAATTTCCATACCTATTCCAAAAGTCCCACAAGGTTTGTTTCATAGAAACACTTTTATTTTCCAAATCCTCCCCATCCCAGGAATGCTTTGCTGAGTTTGTTAAACCCTAGTTCCATACACAAACATTAAACACTTGTAGGGTGTTCTCTACGATTGACATTTGTGGAGTGGAGACTCTACTGCTGAACAAGAAAGAATTTCGTAATCCTAAAGATGATCGATGGATACTGAAGGAAGATTTTCTTTATGTGGGTGGTGCTAGACTGAATCACATTCTATTGATGATTTGAAAACCCTATGCATTATACTTAGTGGATCTTTAAGTAGTTCGTAAGTCATTCCAGTCTGTCAAATTCTTAAACAGTGTGGACTATAGATTTTGCCCGAAAGGGATTTTTTCAATTCTTCTTCTAGTTAGTTTAATTATTTGGTTTGGGATATTTTGGGTTGGACTTTATCTTGCATGCACACCTAATTCTAATCAATATAAAATTTGGTTAAAAATGATTTTTTTTGTGTGTTTGATCTAAGATGCAAGTGAATCCGTACAACCCCGATTTCTCATTGTTTGGTTTTGAGAGTTAACCTTGTGTTTATTGATATATGTTAGTATTTTTGGCTTTATCTAATGATCGTTCTTTGATCTTAGTATTTGCTAATTTAATGGGTACATATTTTGGTTGGTGTAATTAATTTATGTTAGTTTGCAATGTGTTTAAGGAGTTTTGGGACTTAAATAAAAGTATCTTTGAAGTTATTTAAGATACCTTTAGGAAATTTCCCCTTGAACTTGAACTTGGACATTCCACTATAATAACCATAGTTGTTAATTTTTTTTAACCCATTCTTTTTTATTAAAATCAATCAACATATGGGTATTAGACACCTGTAACCAACCCTTGAGAGGTTCCAGGAAATTCCCTTGTTCTAGTCTCCTCATTCCTCCAATTCCCATCAATCTTATCAAATGATTCATCAAATTTTTAGAAATGTGTGTGATGATGTCCATTAATGTACTGATAGAATTTTGAATCACCTGGAGTTTGTATCCACTCCATATTGCCTTTGATTGAGCTGAATAATTTATTTCTCCAGCTGCAATGACCTCATTTTCGTTATTTGTCTTTAATTTGCCTAGTTTGTAGGTTTTAGATTGAATCTGAGTTGGGCGAAAGATGAACCTTGGATTAGGATAAACTCATCTGATACCAATTATGTCATGCCTGAAATTGTTATATCGGTCTTTTACTTGAGCAATTTAACAAATAAGAAAAATGTAGTTTATGAATTCCATAGAAAAAAAGAGAATGAGAGTTAAAAGGAAGAATTTAAATGTGTGTACGTGTGTATGTCTGTGTGTGTGAGAGAGAGTAATGAATTGATTAATCCTAAAAAATATTCACATTATAAATCTATTATCTATTTTATACTCTAAAATGCTTAGCAAGGAATTAATTATAATTGATTGTGAGATTGTCCACGTGTGATTGATTTTTTACCCTCTTTCTCTCTCATATCTACGCGCATCTGCTTCACTCACCTTTTTATCTTTCGTCCTTTCATTACCAATCCAAACATTATATTGCCATAAGGAGAGGAAAATAAACATTCTCCCTCTCTCGGAAAAATATCACTGATGGGAGATAACTACCGCCGACCAGGACCTTGGGGAGAGTTTTGTTTGATGGGATTTTTGGCAAAGTTGACTGTCGAAATATGCGTCTGCGATGAGAACCGGATTTGGAAGCCTCGGTGTTCACCAACGAGGACAGAGCCCAAGAAGAATCACCATTTCTTGGCTCCACCCGAATCCTATTACTCCATATCAAAAGGTATTTTTTTCTCTATTTCCCACACTCCCAAATCTCTCAAGACCCTTTTATGTAGATCTCCAGTGTCCTCTCTACAATGCACCAGTAGAATCGGGTTTCTTCATATTATGTCCTCTCGGTGATACAAGTAGGTCTGTGCCTCATGTTTTCGAGGTTGTTTCGACTCCTCCTTCCATTCAACATACGACAGCTATTGTTTGCACGGTTGGTCCCTCATCTGTCCAGCATGGGCCTCAGGTCATGTCTCTGAGCTTTCACCTAGGTGTAATTTGTCATGTGATCCTGTTCTTTGTGATAAATCTAGTCCTCTGCAATCTTAGGGTTTGAGAAAGGGTTCTAATTTACCGTTTATTTAGATTTTTTTTTTGGGGGGGGGGGGGGGGGGGGGGGGGAGGGACTACCTATTATTTTTATTTGCTTCGTGATCTTGTTTTGATTTTGGTTTCAATTCTATAGATTATTTTTACTATTAGTTGAATCTCATATTTTATGTTATCACAATTTTTTTTTTTTTTTTGTTCATTTGTTATTTTTTATTGTTCATTCAACTCATACGTAAGAGCCTCCACTACAACCAATTTCGTTTCTTCCTACTCTATTATATTTCCTCTAAACAATTTGTGTTGGTTTAGCTGCCTATTTGGAGATTTGAATGCTATGATAGGTTTGGATTTGGAGTATTTGGGGAAAATGTTGGGTTATATTCATATGTTGTGTTAGGATATTGTGTTAAAATAACTTTCCTCACTCTAATGATTGGCTTGCAACATGTTTCCTCTCTACACATTTTTTGTGTAACCATTTTAACTATGTCAATATCGAATTGTCTTTTCGAGATTTTGTTTCTTTTTTGTCTTTTTATATAGTAAAATTTTATGGCACGGTATATGGGTAATATTTTGGGGAGTTATTCAGATCCATTTAACTATATCAGCTTTCTCACAGTTTTATTTTATATTTTCAAATTATTTAAACCAAGGTAAACCTATGTAAAAATTAGTATAAGCCTATTTTGATCATGATGGATCCCACCATCATATACTATTCTGACCTTATAGTGTTTCTCACAGGATGTTGGGAAAATATTGATTTTGGAGACGAAAATACTTATGCTTTGATTTGTAAGGCATTTGAGTCAAGATTGGGTGATAGACATTGGATTAAATATTTTTCAAAGTAAATTTTCATTAATGTTGTTTTTCAAGCTTATTTTTACCAATCTTTTTAAACAACTACAATTAAATAATAATAATAATAGTGACCTTTCAAATCAGATATTTTCATTGGGTTGCAGTATTTTTTTTGTACATCCTATTTTTGTTGTTTATTGTAATTTTCATTTTTTTTAATTTTCCTACTTCTTTAAATATTTTATATTTTAGTAGGTCACTTGAAAGTTGTAATACCCCGTATTTTTATAGCTTTTAAATTATGGGATTTATTAAATTTAATTGAGATAAATTAATTTAATTTTAATCCGGAATGTTGCTTTAAATATTTACTAGCGTGACGAGAGTTAGTAATTATTGGAAATTTGTTATTTGTTGAATGTTACTGGATGAGTATAGTAATATATGAGATTTATTTTTATAAATTGTCATGTGTGAATGAAATGGCAATTTTGAAAATTTAAGTCGGGACGCGCCCGTGTCGCGTCGGGACTAAATATTGATAAATAAAAGTGATTATTTTATAAGTTGTTCGTATGGTCATTTTGAGTGTACCAACGCGTCCGGAAGGGTCGAGATAGTCCGAAAAGTATACCCGGGGGTTTAGTTCGGGCCCCGGGGCGTTTTTAGGACTAATTAGTACCCTGGGAGGGCATTTTGGTCATTTTACATTTTTGGGTAATTAAAACCACGAAAATTAGAGGAGTTATATCATATACCTAGGTTACCTTCTAGGGTTAGAAACTCTAAACACAAGTGACGGCCATAGGAGAGGAAGGAGAGAACTCTCAAGGCAAATTCAAGGCCCAAAACTCAACGGTTTGCACCGCCGCCACCACCAACGCGTAGATCGCGAGACGGGGAACGCAACCATACCGAATTCGACACCAAATTAGAACGTCGAAAATCCCAGGCAAGTGTTTATATTTCTTATTTCGTTGATGCATCTTTCATATTAGTTTAGGAGTAATCAAGATGAGTTTTAATGGAAGAAAACCCGATTTATGATAGGAAAATCCATGTAGTATTGGTCAAATTGATAATTCTGGAAACCCTTGCCATGTAGAGGAATTTAAACCACGAAATTATGATGTGTATAATAAGAGAATTCTGGAAATAATTGTTAGAACCATATTTAAGAGAATTTTAGGGTTCTTGCGATTTTGTATGAAATTAGGGCTGTTGATTCATGATTAAATCACAGAAATTCACATGCTTTACGTTACAAATACCTAATATGATGATATAAGGTTAGTAGCATCAATTCTGGGACGATTGGGATTAGAAAATATGGAAATTTTTGGTGTTTGGAGATGAAACCCGTAACAACAGAATTTCAGTTTTCGCAGACCTGCTTGATCGATCGATCGAGTCCAGAGCTTCGATCGATCGAAGGTTCGATCGATCGAGCCCCAGACCTCGATCGATCGACCCCTCCTGGAAGACTCCTATTTCCTTTTTAAATGAGTTAAATTCAAATTATTGTGAGATATTTATGGGGCATCCTTAATAAAATGTTTTGGGAGATAGGAAAGACCAGTAGGACATGTGAATAGATTTTTGGGACCCTCGATGTCGGGCAAAGAGTGTATTTTGGGATAACTACATAAGGGTCGGTAAATTTATGATTTAAAGAGAGAGAGACACGTAAGAGAGTTACTTTGGGACAAATGTGTATACCTACTGAATTTTATAATTGGGAGGATAGAATCCATGAAGCGTTATGTAGTAAGTGGAAAAGATCCTCAAATTAAAGTAAGTTTGTGAATGGTTATACGTGATAACAATATAATGTGAAATAAATGCGAATGACGTAATTATGGGAATTGAGAATTTACCCATTATTGATATGGTAATATTAGTATAATTATATGATTGTGTATGCATATACTATTTATGTGTGAAAATCATGCCCACGCTACTTGCTATCCCTGAGGTTTCGGCGCTGGGACAGTCTTATCTCGATGGGTCCTTTATGGGGGATATTGACTTGTACCCTAAAAGATAGATATCCTTGGTACAGGCTATCGGAATGATAGTTCAGACGGTCTTAAGAGATGTGGGTATGTGCTTTCCTCTTGGAGACTTGGAATCTATGCTTCGCCTCATATTGTTTGTGTATAGGTATCCTTGGTACAGGCTATCGCAGTGATAGTTCAGACGGTCCTAAGAGAATTGGAACCTATAGTTTGTGTATGTGTTAATACAATTCGAGAGTGATTCCGAATTTGTATTCCCCTTAATGTGAGTGATATAGGGTTTGGATAGTAGAGTATGCCCGCACCATAGTTATTACTTGGGGTGATGTTATGGTATATATATTTTCGAGTAGTTAATATATATATATGAAAATTATGAAATCTGGGACTGCCTACTGTGATTTGATATGTAGGACATGGTCGATGACTCAAATTGTAAATACTTGTTTTGAGAAAGTATAATATGAAATTGGAAAGCTTTATTGATTAATAAAGTCAAAAATGAGAACTTTGGTTACTAATTGAAATATTCTTTTCAACAATTGAATCATGAAACTTGAATCTTACGAGTAATATAAGATAAGTTAAATCATTGGGAAGATTAGTGCGATAAATGATAAGACAACCCGTTGGGAAGGTTAGTGCGATAGGTGTGCACATTAGAAGAGAGGTGAGAATTTCTCAAGAGAGTGTCGCACTAATATGTTGTTGCATTGGCCTGTATCAATTTAAATACTTGCTAAACGAATTTTAAATCATACACACTATCAGGCTCTGACCTGTTTCTTTTTCTCTCTCTCTTGTATATATATGTATGTATTATAGGTGCCCAGCCACAGGGGCGTCTTGCTTAGGATATTTTGGAAGGAACGCGCTGCAGCTTAGGTGGGAGTTGCAGGTCTCTTGATTAGACGACTTCGTTCATTCAGATCCACTCTTAGTACTTTCATCTAGTTGGGCATGTGTAGCTCTTTCCATTATTCCGTTGTTATTGGACATTTGTATTTCAGTTATTTCCAGTATTATTACTATGGGATTTATTCAGTTTGGATGTGTGACTATAGATTTCGCATGTTGACATTCGATTGACGAATGTATTAAATTAATTGGATTATGTTACAGAATTTAATGTGGTGTGATTCTTACTTATTGAATGTTGTTAATAAAATAAATAATTTTTCTTCAAATAAAATTTGGAAAGTATGTATGAAAATGGTTTTGACACTTAGCTTAATTAATTAGGGTGTTAAGTTGAAAAAATTTATTTTTCGACAGTGATGCTAAGAATGGACCAACTGTTCACCTTGATTTAATTTAATAAAGGAGTGATCGCCCAGTATTTAATTAGGCGGGGTGTCACAAAAGTACCAAAACTCAAAACTAAAATTGGTATCTATTATGTTTGACTTTATGCAAGAACAGTTGTAAATTGACCTTTTTACCTTATTCCTCTTTATTTAGCCTTTACGAAATAATAATTTTAATGTGTTTGTAAACACTGTTTAAATCATAAATATATAATTTATTTTTATTATCATTTATATTCAATATGGCATTATTTTTTTTGAAAATTTTTAGGTTTCAGAATTTTTGTAATTTGGACCAAAATTTTCATTTATTAATTTATTATTTAAAAAACATAAAAAATAAAAAAAATTAGAAAAAATGATAGTAATTCCAGTATCATATATTTTTTCAGTAAAAAAAATATTTTATTCGTATATTTTTCTCTTTGGTATATTATTTTTTCATTTTTCTTTTTATCGTGTCAAACAACACTGTAATTGGATGCGTTGCTTTATTTGTATTTAATATATATTTTTTGTGTCACACGTTACGCTTGATGTAGTTTTTTTGTGTTATTTTTCAGGCACACAAAGGCATAAAATATAAAAAAATAGGGAGAAGACGAAAAAGAGATTAAAAAATCCCTAAAAGCAAACAACTGTGTGAGAGTGCTAATGTTACGTATGCAATATTTTCACACGCACAAGGTACTCTCGGAGATGAATAAAACATAGAAGACGCTTCCCTCCGATCGATGTCAAATAAAACTTTGGCACAACGTAAACAAGTGACCGTAAAAAGTCCACGTCGAAGGTACGTTTTGTGGGCTCTCACATGGAATTATTCTCGCACACATTTCATAAATTGACATAAGGGCAAAAACTCAATTTCAAGATAAGGTAGGTGATATGCCCAAGTATAACCTCGGCCCAGAGATACCTACCTCGGCCAAGATGATGGCCGAGACATTAATCGACCCTATGAGGGGCAGGGTCCACGATATCGTCCCTCGGCCAGACCTACCTCGGCCCAGGCCGACACTACTATATCCACTTCCATGGACCCTACGTCTGGGAATATCAACCTCGGCTAATAGTAGGCCGAGGTGACAAGGAGCCCTAATCTTCAACATGGAACTAATCCTACCTCGACCTTGGCCGAGGTGACGAGAAGCATTAATAATCATCAGAATGTATATGCCCAACCTCGGCTAGGGCCGACCTAGCATAATGTCTCGGCTAAGATCAGGCCGAGACTCCTTATGACATTACTCGGATTGAACGGACCAAGCCTTTACAGATCAGCCTCTCCCAGGCCGAGGTCATTCACCAACATGACTGTCGAGCATCTGTTGACATTTGGATAAGGACACCTGGGCACAAATCAGTTGTAACAAGATTATTCTCCACATGGGGGAGAATATTTCATCATCATTGCTTACATGTGACAGTGACAGATGGCATTCCCACATTGGTGAGGATACCACACACATGCTCATTGCATGCATGGGGGGTACAGTGCGCCCCCTAGGCACTATATATAGGGATCATCCCCTACCTTGCAAAAGGATCCTGCTATTAAAACCCTAGCTAAAACTCTGTCTAAAGATACAGTAGAGAGAGAGAGAGCTTGTGTGAATTGTACCCATGGCCATTAGTGCCTTTGTTCAGTGATATTACTCACACACTCACAGTGGATGTAGGCCAGATTGGCTGAACCACTCATATTCCGGTGTTGATTCCTCATATCCTCACCTCCTTCTCTTATCTCTATATATAGTTGTGCCACCATTGTTACTAATATATTGAGCTTGCAAACACCTCACCTGGTGGTGCTAATTCTTAGCATCATCATTTTGGTGCCGTCTGTGGGAATCGAGAGGCTATCTCTTCCTCTTTTTCTTCTTTACCTCACCGGAGACTCTGGTGGTGAACCAGGAACCACCCCTTGTGTGGAGTTGTTTCACCATTGAAAGAGGTCCTTTAAGGTATTAAGCTCACTTGCTGTTCAAGCTCTTTATTATTAACACATGGCACCAGAATTACCACCACCTCTTCCGCCGCCCGGAGGTGGAGGGGGTAGCTCTAGTCAGGCTTCTCCCCAGTCCGAAATGGCGGAGGTGGCAGCAACTTTGAAATCTTTAGCTGCAACACAACAAGCCATGAAAGAGCAATTTGCCCAACTCAGCCAAACCATGATGATGAGACCACTTGGAGTCTCCCCGGACATGATAACTTCGGCGGAAGTTCAGCCCCATCCCGATGCCAGGGGACCACCCCAGGCGCCCATGAAGGACCAACCTGCACTCCATCGGAGGAGGGACGTTGCTGACCCTAGGCGCTTGCGCCTGGGGAGTCAGGGAAACCCTTGCCCAGAGGACATGTATGATGACCTAGAAGCTGAAGAGGCCCCGGAAGACTGCTGGGATCCGTATGAGGTGTCAGATAACACCGTACGACCCCTTAGGCAGAGCCAAGGATGTGTCGGCCGAAGAAGAGACGAGGCCCAACAAAGAGGGTTGGCCTTTGATAGGCAGAGTCAAGGATGTGTCGGTCGAGGAAGAGATGAGGCCCAGCAGAGAGGTCGGCCTTTAACAGGTTGAGCAGAGGGTCGGCCTTCGAGAGGCTAGGCCCAGTCAATGACCTGAGGCAGAGGCTATCAAGGTCAAGGAGCGCGGCAGGCTCTCAAAGAGGGAATAGGCAGGCTCGGCCAGATCAAGGCCGACCCTTGGAAAGAAGAGTCCGGGAGCAGGAAGAGGTCAATAGTCAGCGTGTTGTGGCTGGGGAACCCTCTGTCCATCGTAGGGAGGTGGCAGGGGATAACCTCGGCCTATCTGAAGAGAGAAGACCCTGGAATGACTCAATCCAACGTCTCGAGGAGACGATAGGGGACCTCATAAAGAGCAGGGACCCATTACAGAGGGGCTACTCGGAGGGTTCCCCGTTTGTAGCTAGGATAGTGGGGTTCCCAACCCCAGCTAAGTTCAAGCCTCCTACAGTGACACCTAAGTATGATGGAAGCACTAACCCAGTGCACCATATCGAGATGTATCAGTCGGCGGCAGATATTTACTCAATACCCGATGAGATGAAGTGCAGGGCCTTCTCAGGAACCTTGACAGGGGCAGCGCACAGCTGGTTCACCTCTCTTCCGAAGAACTCGATCGAGAACTTCAAAGGCCTAGCAGATCAGTTCATCCACAACTTCTGCTTTGGGGTAAGACCTCAGAAGAAGACTACCCACCTCCTATATGTCAAACAGGCTAAGGGAGAAAGCCTAAGAGACTATATAGCAAGATTTAACAAGGAGAAGTTGGAGGTAGAGGATTAAGAGGAGAGCATAGCCATGACCGCCCTGATAGGAGGCCTCCAGAAGGGGAAGCTATTGTGGAAGCTGGCGGAAGACCCCCCCAAGTCTATGGCAGAGCTGTTGTCCACCGCAGAGAAAGTGATGAATGCGGAAGAGGCAATGGCCTCCAAATATGAGAAGGAGAACCGTGGTAGCACTGGGAGGTCCCAGGGTAAGAAAGAGGGGAAGAAGAGGTCAGCAGATGACAAGTTCGCTCATTACACTCCTCTGACTGTGAGATGTGAGCTGTGAGCACATCCTTAATGAGATCAAGGCTGACCGGGCTCTGAGGTGGCCAGAGAAATTGAAGGCCCCACCACATAAGAGGAATAAAAACCTCTGGTGTGAGTTCCATCAGGATCACGGCCATGTCACAGATAAATGCTTCGCTCTGAAGGATGAGATTGAGAAGATGCTGAAATCCGGGAAGCTGAGAAAGTATGTGGATGGCAAGGCCCCAAAGGGTGGCAGAGAAGACCCTAAGAAGAGAAGAAATGACAGGTGCTGTGGCGATGTCCCGGCTAGAAGGCATGACGATTCAGAGGGTGATGATGGAGATGACCCGGAACTCCCACCTAAGGATGACAACACCCCAGTGAAGAGGGTATGGATGATCTCCTTTGGTGTTAGCACCATATGTGGGGTATTCGCAGGAGGTGGCTCTGAGGTAGCCGACAGGAAAGCTCATGTAGCGGAGGCCAAGTCAGTGGTCAAACCTGAGGTTGTGAATCTAACGTCTTCTGACGCAGTGCAGAAGAGGAAGAAGGTGGACATGGACACCCTCGTAGTGGGGTTCTCTAGACTCGACTTCAAGGGCATCTTAGCCCCCATGATGACCCTTTAGTCATAAAAACAAGGGTGCATGGGTGCGATGTAGGGAGAATCCTCATAGATGGGGGAAGTTCAGCAGATGTGATGTTCTGGCCTTGTTTCAAGATCTTGGGTCTTAGCAGGGCAAGGCTGGTGCCCTACCATCACCCATTGATAGGCTTCACTGGTGAGAAGGTACACCCATTGGGCATGTATGAAATGGATGTGCGGATGGGAGATGAGTGGCCTAAGAGGCTGACCAAGATGATAAACTTTTTTGTTATGGACGAAAATGTCTTCTCGGCCTACAACCTCATCATCGGAAGAGTGGCCCTCAGAGAGTTTGAAGCCGTGCCGTCAATGATCCACCAGATGCTAAAATTCCCGACCCCTTATGGGGTAGGGGAAGTGAAAGGGGACCAGACCACGGCGCGGGAATGTTATTTCAACTTGGCCGAAGAGGGAGAGGCCCATAAGAGAGCAACCGCCACTTACAGCATTGACACTCTTGATCCCAGAGACGAAACAAAATTGAAGAAGGGCGAGCCCGCGGAAGAGGTAGAATCCATCGTCCTCAATGAGGACGAGCCGGAAAAAACCGTCCAGGTCGGCAAAGCCCTGGAGCAAGGGATCAAGGAAGAGCTGATAGACTTCCTTAGGAGGAGGCAGAGCGTCTTCATGTGGAATCATGCAGACATGCCTGGTATCGACCATGAGATCATGACCCACAAGCTCAACGTGGACGGAGATGCTAGGCCTATTAAACAGAGGTGAAGGATCTACTCCAGAGAGAAGTATGAGGTCATCCGGGAAGAGGTGAAGAAGTTGGAAGAGGCCGAGTTCATAAGAGAGGTTACTTATCCAGAGTGGCTCTCGAATGCAGTCATCGTGCCTAAGGCCAATGGAAAGTGGCGGATGTGTGTAGATTTCACAGACCTGAATAGGTCTTGCCCGAAAGACAGCTATCCCTTACCCAGGATAGACCAGATGGTGGATGCAACGGCAGGGCACGAGCTTATGAGTTTCATGGATGCTTATTCAGGCTATAACCAAATCTTCATGGATACCGAAGACTCTGAGAAGACAACCTTCATTACTGACAAGGGGACGTACTATTACAAGGTGATGCCCTTTGGTCTGAAAAATGCGGGGGCAACGTATCAACGTCTTGTCAATAAGATGTTTGAGGAGCAGATAAGTAAGACCATGGAGGTGTATGTGGACGATATGCTAACGAAGAGCCTGAAAGCATGTACTCACGTAGCGGACCTTGAGAAAACCTTTGATGTCATGGACTCCTACAGAATGAAGCTCAACCCAGCGAAATGTATCTTCGGGGTAGGAGCCGGGAAGTTCCTAGTGTTCATCGTTAATCAGAGGGGGATTGAAGCAAACCCGAAGAAAATCAAGGCATTACTCGACATGAAGACTCCTAGGAGTATCAAGGATGTTCAGAGACTCACTGGAAGGGTGGCGGCCCTGAACAGGTTTGTTTCCAGAGCCACGGACAAGTGTCTTCCGTTCTTTAAAGTTCTGAGAAAGGACTTCCAGTGGGACGAAGAGTGTGAAAAAGCCTTTGATCAACTGAAGTCCTACTTGGGGTCTCCCTTGCTGCTGTCCCGGCCCACCGCAGGGGAGAGGTTGTTTATGTACCTGGCAGTCTCTGAGTCGGCCATTAGCGCGGCCATCATACGGGAAGAGGATGGGGTTCAGAGACCTGTGTACTTCAATAGTAAGGCCCTTCAGGGGTCTGAACAAAACTATCCCCGCATGGAGAAGTTGGCTTATGCCCTGATACACGCCTCTAGGAAGATGAAGCCTTACTTCCAAGCTCACTCAATGGTAGTACTCACCGACTCACCACTACGGCAGGTTCTGCACAATCCTGAGAAGTCCGGAAGATTGATGACCTGGGCCATCGAGCTAGGAGAGTATGATCTTACCTACCAGCCCAGGACAGCCATCAAGGGGCAGGCCCTGGCAGACTTTGTCGCAGAATTCACTTGGGAAGAGACCGAGACAGAGAAGGGCTTGGATGGTGGAGATGAACCGAAATGTCTTCTGAGATTCGGAAGAGACTACCCCGTACGTCTTCCGAGGCCGAGAAGAGGTTGTCCCAGGCCAAGCTCGGAGCGGAGTAGAAGAAAATTAAGAGGATCGGTACCTCTTCGAAAAGGGGGTTATGAGAGAAGGGGTCTTCTCATCAGATACAGACGTATGGAGCCTCTTCATTGATGGCTCTTCTTGTGACAATGGAAGCGGCGCGGGGCTAGTACTCTCGGCTCCAGATGGAGCCAACATTGAGTACGCCTTGAGATTCAACTTCAAGGCCTCCAACAACGAGTCTGAGTATGAGGCCATGATAGCAGGTCTCTTATTAGCAATAACTCTTCGAGTAAAGCGGCTCTTACTCCACAGCGACTCGAGGTTGGTTGTCAATCAAGTGCTGGGGGCATACGAGGCCAAAGACGAAAGGATGGCCAAATACCTGAAGAAGGTCAGAGGGTTGCTAGAGTACTTTGAAGAGGCCAAACTGAAGAGAGTGCCTAGACTGAGCAATAATCACGCTGATGCATTGGCAAGGTTGGCCTCAGCAATGAAGACAGACTTGGTAAGAACCATCCCAATTGAAGTCTTAGGAAAGGCAAGTATTGAGGAGGATGAGGTATGTAACCCTTGTCACAATGTAAACCTGGGAGACTCGTGGATTGACACGCTTGTCAGATACCTAAGAGAGGGGGAGCTACCTGAGTCCAAGATAGAAAGAAAAAAGTTGAGATACAGGGCCGCCAAGTTCTCATTGGTAGGAGATGTCTTGTATAAAAAGGGGTTTCTCTTGCCCCTCCTCAGATGTGTGCATCCCATGGAGGTACCCCGGATCTTACAGGAGGTTCATGAAAGCTCTTGCTCTAGCCACATAGGGGGAAGGCCCTTAGCCAAAAGGATCATAACTCAGGGATACTGGTGGCCCATCCTGTCTAAGGACGCAGCAGATTATGTGAAGAGGTGCGACAAATGTCAAAGGTTTTCCACCATCCCTCACCAACCTCATCAGCCTATGACGTCGATCTCTTCTCCATGGCCATTTGTGGTATGGGGAATTGACTTAGTAGGACCTTTGCCAAGAGCAGTCAACAACTATAGATTCTTGATAGTTGCCATTGACTACTTTTCAAAATGGGTAGAGGCAGAGCCGATGATAACCATTACAGAATAGAAGACCTTCCAGTTCATCTGAAAGAACATCATATTAGATATGGCCTCCCGAACACGCTCATCTCGAACAACGGGACCCAGTTCAAGAATGCCTCCTTGGAGAAGTATTGCCAAAGTGTGGTGATCAGACAGTTCTTCTCATCTCTTGGTCGACCTCAAGAAAATGGCCAGACCGAGGTCACGAACAGAACCATCTTGGATGGAATCAAGAAGAGGTTAGAAGACGCGAAGGGGAGATGGATAGAAGAGGTCTACGCCGTGCTATGGGCTTACAGAACTACGGCAAGGACACCCACAGGAGAAACCCCATTCATGCTGGCACATGGCTCAGAGGCAGTCATACCAACGGAGGTAGGACTGCCAACTCATCGGATTCAAACCTACGACCCCGACATCAATGGGGAGAAGAGAAGGCTAGACCTGGATCTCATCGAAGAAATAAGGGAAGACGCAGAGGTCAGAAAAGCAGCCTACCAGCAGAGGGCAGCAAAATTCTACAACCAGAGGGTGAAGTCAAGACCCATTGCAGTAGGAGACCTAGTTCTAAAGAAAACACTACAGAAGGCAAACAAGGTACACCCAAACTAGCATGGTCCCTAAAAGGTGACGGAAGAGGTTGTGCCTGACACTTATAGGCTAGAAAACCTAGAAGGATAACCTTTCACTAACCCGTGGAATGCTGACCATCTCAAGAGATATTACATATGATGTATAGAGTTTTATGAAAATGTACTATTTTACTAAGAGGAGGTTGTTAATAAAGATCAGTTTCCATATCAAGTTTTTGTTTCGTTCTTTAAGTCCATAAGTTTATCATGAGGCTAACCTCTTAGGTGATGACCTCAGACCCTCATAACATCACTCGGTGGTGACGAGGTCTGATCTCAGACACCTGGGTTAGATGACCTCAGACCCTTAACATCATTAATTTGGTGATATTTATTATGAGGCTAACCTCTTAGGTGATGACCTCAGACCCTCATAACATCACTCGGTGGTGACGAGGTCTGAGCTCAGACACCTGGGTTAGATGACCTCAGACCCTTAACATCATTAATTTGGTGACACTTATCATGAGGCTAACCTCTTAGGTGATGACCTCAGACCCTCATAACATCACTCGGTGGTGACGAGGTCTGAGCTCAGACACCTGGGTTAGATGACCTCAGACCCTTAACATCATTAATTTGGTGACACTTATTATGAGGCTAACCTCTTAGGTGATGACCTCAGACCCTCATAACATAACTCGGTGGTGACGAGGCCTGAGCTCAGACACCTGGGTTAGATGACCTCAGACCCTTAACATCATTAATTTGGTGATATTTATTATGAGGCTAACCTCTGAGGTGATGACCTCAGACCCTCATAACATCACTCGGTGGTGACGAGGTCTGAGCTCAGACACCTGGGTTAGATGACCTCAGACACTTAGCATCATTAATTTGGTGATATTTATTATGAGGCTAACCTCTTAGGTGACGACCTCAGACCCTCATAACATCACTCGGTGGTGACGAGGTCTGAGCTCAGACACCTGGGTTAGATAACCTCAGACCCTTAACATCATTAATTTGGTGACATTTATTATGAGGCTAACCTCTTAGGTGATGACCTCAGACCCTCATAACATAACTCGGTGGTGATGAGGTCTGAGCTCAGACACCTGGGTTAGATAACCTCTGACCCTTAACATCAGTAATTTGGTAACATTTATTATGAGGCTAACCTCTTAGGTGATGACCTCAGACCCTCATAACATAACTCGGTGGTGACGAGGTCTGAGCTCAGACACCTGGGTTAGATAACCTCAGACCCTTAACATCAGTAATTTGGTGATATAGTTATGACAACATCATATTAAGTAATGACTTCAGAGATCATATAGCATTCAAATACATTCAGAGGTCAAGATAATGGAAGAAATTGGCATTCAATAAAAGAAGAGATTACATAACATTCAGATGTCTGATAAATTACAAGTTCAGAATTATAAGTCAAAAAATACAAAATACAATGCCAAGTTAATCATCTGAGGGAGGAACATTCGAAGTCTCGGCTGGGTTGACCTGTTCAGCATTGGTCACCTCAGCCACATCATCAGCAGGGTCAGTTCCTCCGAGATCAGTCCCTTCCAGAGTAGCAGTCTGACCAGGGGCAGCAGCCTCGTCTTCTATCTCTTGCAGGGCCTGGGAAAACTGAGGGTCGACGAAGCCGAGGCCCACAAAGTCGGAGGCCTTTATAGTGCCAACCTCCTTCTCCCTGACCTCGGCCCATTTGGTGGTGGCTTTGATACCTCTTTCGAGGTATTCAAAACCAAAACCTACGAACTCCTCAGAGACTTTGTAATCAGCAATTATTTTCTCTGAGGCATCTGCAAGGGCGGCCTTCATAGCAGCATTGACCTTCCTCTGCAGGGCATCGTCCTTATCCTTCAGGGCCTTGGCGTGGCTTTGGACGAGTGCAGAGATATCTTTTTCCAGTCCCTGGGCCTTATTTTCAGAGTTCTGGGCCTTGGTCTCGGCATTCTACAACTCTGACCTCAGACGGTCAACCTCGGCCTTCAGGGTGCTCTCAACCTTCTCAGCCTCCTGCCCCTTCTGAATGAGAGGCAGTTTCCTCATGGCCCAGTTAGATAGCTGGTACATGGCAGTGACACCCTGCGCAGATAATGAAGAGGTTAGATGGGGGTAATATCAGACGTTGCACTTGAAAAATTATGGACAAAAGGAACAAATCATACCTGGGCGTCCCTGTGGAGGCCGAACTCAACAAGCATGGAAGTGTCCATGGCCCTGTAAAAATGCTTGTCAGCCTCGGTCATCATGTTGTCAAGGGCGTCCATGGCCTGTCGGCTGTGGCCGACCATGCTATCGGTAAGTTTCAGCTGGTCCAGACGAGCCGACAAGGTGTCGGCTGTGATAGGGATCGCAGCGTCTGAAGTCTTCTTTTACCTGGAGGTCGGCCTCTGATCCTCAGAGGCCGAGACCTCAGGGGCCCTCTTCTTGGATTTGGATGTTGAGGGAGAAGGTAGAGGAGCATTCAAACCAGTCTTCTTGGCAAGTCTAGCCAAACTCGGAGCTTCCATCTCCCACAACTCGTCTGGGACACCTGGTGGTCTCTTTGCAAAAAGGGAAAAGACAAGTCAGAAATCAAACATGAATGACCAGATATGAATGAGGTCAGAGGTTAGACTTGAAAAGAGAAAAATCCTTACCAAAGTCAACAAGGGGACTTCCACCTAGGCTCGTCCCCGAGAGATACTGGGGGGTCAGCAGATGTTCAAACTTTACGAACAGACCATGTACCCCTTGGTCTTGCAGGGCCTTCACCTTTTTGCCGTTCTGAAGACTTAGGCCAGGATCGGCCCTGGAAGACATAGTGACCTTACCCCATCTGAGGAGTACCCTCGGCTCAAAAGTGGAAGAGGGAACAAATGAGCCAAATTCCCATGGACCTAAGGTGAAAAAATACCGGGGTTTCCAATTGTGATTCGAGGTCTGAGTGACCAGGAGCATCTTCTTCTCAGGCCTCCGAGCCACGAAGTGATAGTAACTCGGATGATTTTTGGCCGAGGTAGGGACGTAACAACCAGCAAAGACCTGAACCGGGAGGTCAGAGTGGTGGACTGCCCTCCATAAGACGATGGCCCCTATAATAACTCTCCAAGCTTTGGGAGAGATCTGTGAGGGGGCCAAGTTGATGAAGGAAAGAATGGACCTAATGACAGGGTGAATGGGTAGACGAAACCCTAACTTAAACATCTGCTCATACAAGCAGATTTCTCCATCTCGGCCGTGGTAGGCCCTCTCTTCCCTCAGAGGTCTCATCAATTTGATTGAGGGACTGATGGAGTATAAGTATCTGAAGTGCAATAGATCCACCTCAGTGACTGTGCTCTCGTACTCGTCCGCCTCAGAGGTGTCAACTTCACTTTCACCATCATCATCATCATCATCATCATCAACCTCAACGTCGGCTGGAGCAGACGTAAATGTGTGACCAGGGAACCTCTGAGCAAACTCGGTCCCGGTAACGGCCGACAGAGGGATAGCGTCTAGAATGGGAGGCACAGCCACACTTGGCTCAACAAGTTCAACCTCTGAAGAATAGCTTGAGGTACTTGTGCCATTTTGGGACGAGGCGCGGCTAGAGACCTCGGCCTGGTCATGGCCCTGACCAGTCCGAGGTGTGAAGTCCATAGCTTCTTGGAAAGAGTCCATAGACATAGGGTCTGAGGTGGAGGACTCAGACTCAGACATCGGCAAACGGTTGGCAGAGACGTCTGTTTGATAAAAGTTCTCAGGACGATCAGGATATACCACCTTCAGAGGTGGGGGAAAGAGAGGTCTAATAGGGAAGACCTACGAGCTTCTTCCTGGGCTCTCTCTATTTGCCTAATTTTTTCTAAGGTCTTCTCTCTGAGAGAGGGGAAGTCCTCAAGAAGTTGGTACAAGGGTCTGAGCATCAGAGGACGACCCAAAACTTGAGGTTCAGACCCAAAACAGGGTCTGAACCTCAAGAAGTTGGTTTCAATTCTCCATTAAACCTTCCTAAACTCCCATACAAGGTTCCCAAACATCAAGTATACGTATAAGAACAATTTCTAACATAATAATAAAATTAAATCTCCAAGAAATCAAACCATAAACAAATTTAATCTTGAAAAATCATAAAACCCTAGTTTAAGAGTTTCTTCATGCAAGTCTAACCAAATTTTCAGATTTTTTCGACATTATTCATCATAAATCTCAAGTTTAGTCATATGAATCTTAAGGAATTAATCCTACATGAATTTCCTGTCGCAAATCATGCATTACACCCTCTAAATCCCAAGAATTTATCAATTAAATCATGCAATTCATACCCTACACTACATGGGTATTATAACATGCTTTAAAAATTGCAGGATAAACACTTTCCTTTGCAAGAGCAAGTCTAATTTTATTTTTTCTGTACTGAAGACGATCTTCCCTTGTTCCTTACAATTCCGACGACTTTGGTGATGGGAAAATGTGTAACAAAGCCTAGGTTCTTCTCTTATTTCTCTCCTATGGCCTTTACTCTCTCAAGATTGTATTAACCCTAGCCTATAACTCCAAGGAGATGATATAATCTTCCAATTTTTAGAGTTCTCTCTACCCTAGTTACGCAAATGACCGAAATGCCCTCATATGGGGCCGGGTTAGTCTAAAATTGCCCCGGGACCCAACAATAACCCGGGTATACTATTTTGACTATTTAGACCCATTCGGAATCAACTGTGATCTCAAAATCACCATCTGAGTCACTATACAATAATTTCGCATCTCAACCTAAAATAGTCTCCACATGACACCCGGTTGAGATATAACACTATCACGTCACTATCACTCTCTATGATGTAAAATAATTATTTACTATTAACTTAGTAATTTTATTTAATAAACATTAATCATTTTCTCTCCCGATTAATATTTTAATCAACGCATAATATTTAATTCAAATAAATTATGGCACATGTGTAATTTAAAAATGATCGAATTAAATAAATCTTAAATACTCCGAAATACGGGGTGTTACATACTTCCCTCCTTACAAAGGAATTTCTCCCTCGAAATTGGGACGTACCTGCTGTGAATAACTTTCGATATCGCTCGAGCATGTCCTCCTCCCACGTCGACTTGTCCACATTATGATGCTCCCACTGAACTCGAACTAAGGGTACCATCTTAGTCCGCAGCTTACGTGCACTACGGTCAATTATAGCCATTGGTCTCTCCTCATACGAGATATGTGGCTACAAGTTGATAGAGAAATTTTTTTTGTATATTTTTTGTTGCTTGAAAGCTCCTCTAATCAAAACCTCAATTACCTATAAAAATATATAACAAAACTATAGTGTATCTGTAAGGGAATCAATCGAAATCTAAGGGTGAAACATGCAAGAGAGGAAAGATGTAATTCATTTGTTTATTATTCTCTTTTTCGATTTTTGCATTTTCTATTTTTTTTAGCTTTTTCAGATATGAAAACAATTTTTGTGATAGATCGTGAAATAAGACTAAACTAATTCAAAGATGTAAATAACTAACTAAAAAGTGACTAAATAAGACAAGAGATAAAATGAGATGAATAAATTTGAGAACAATCAAGGAGTGGGGCTACACAACAAATTCTAGTTGTTTTAACTAAATAATTTAACTATTTGAATTCTCCCAAATTAATATCAAAATTACAAATCAACTCTCGTTGCAAATGTAATTTTAATAGTAACCTATTAGAAAATTTAGTTTAACCCCCACAACTCTAGAAAATAGATCTACAATCCTTTTAATTAATCACCCGCAAGGATCAATTAATCAAAATTCATATAAATCATAGAAAATAAAATTTAGAGTTGAAATTCAAGGAATAATACCACACTTAAGAAACCCCTATCTCTAGTTCGAATCTAAAATGGGTATTTTATCTCGAATTTTGATTTTCTCTCGAAAATCATTTACCCTCTCTTGAGGCATAAATTTAAGGGTGAATGATCAAAATTAAAATTCAAAGGGAATTTTCAAATAATCAAACTAAATAAATTAAAATAACATCAAATAAGGGTTCACCCCACCCCTTGAAAGTGGATTTAGCCTAAGATGATATCAAACATGATAAACAAACATTCAATAGGCATTTAATATAAAAGAGTAGAGAGAAGAACAATCAAACCAATCTCTTGAATTCAATAGACTTCAATCCTTGAATGAGAAGCATAAAACCCTCCGAGTGAGTGATCAACCAAAATATAAATGAAAAATTCACTAAACTTGAATCTCACAAATTTATTTTCTCACTAATCTCTAAAAACAATAAAATAAAATAAATTCTAATCTAAAAAAAACTACACTAAAATGGTGTTTCTCTTTAAAAAAATTTATCTCTAAAACCCTCTCTTATTGATTGGTCCTCAAATGGCCTAGAGTCATCTTTTATATGCACATGGAGCTAAGGAATAATTTGGGGAGGTTATGTTTTAGTGTGAATGGAAATGGTGAGAGGAACATGGGTGTGGATAATATCTGATTTGGTTATGAGGGTAATTTGGGTATTGGGTTAAAAGTAGTTAGTTGGGGGTAAAATGGGTATATGGGGAATAAGTTGGCATTTATGCATGTGGGTCTTATTTTTGTTTAGTTTTATTTGACAGGGGAAAAATTGTGTTGGATAATGGATGGGGTTTAAAGAAAATGGAAATGGGTCTTGGTTGAAGTGGGTAGGATTGATGGTTACAAGAGCTGGGTAGAAAGGGATTTTCGGGTTTCGAACAGGAGGTCGGGCTATGGCGGTTAGCAAAAATGGTCGGTGGTAAGGATCTACGGCAAGGAGGTGACGGTTTTTGTTGTTTGACACCGGGTCAGGAGATGGGGGTTCAGCCGAAGGGTCGTGCTGGAGATTAGGGGCGGCAGGGGTGATGACGGGTTGTGGGTCGGCGGTTTGGTTGTTGGGTAAGTGGTGGTGGATAAGAGGATAGATGGAGGTTTGATTTGGGTTTAGTGTTAATGGCGATGGTGGTGAGAGATTGGGTTAGGATGCGTTTTGTGTTAGTGGTTATGGAGGGTTTGAGGAGAGAGAAAGCGGTGGGAGGTTGAAGATGAAGTGGGGTTGTTTGTGTGTAGTGAGGTGTAGGTTAGTTAGGGTGTGGGTGAGTGATTTATTTAGGTGTATGTGAGGTGTAGGATGGGTGTGTGTGAGTGTATTAGTTTGTATCCAACTAAAATAAAATAAGAAAATAATGAAAATAAACCTAATAAAATAAAAACAAGTAAAATAAAAATAAAAAATAAAAATAAAAATCAACTAAAAAAATAAAAATAGCACGACATACAATACAAACTTTAAAAACTAAACGAGACTCAAATAAAAACTAATAAAATAAAATAAAACAAAAATAATAATAAACTAACTAAAAACTAAAAACGAACAAAAATAAAGGAAAACAAATACTCGACGCACTAAAACAAAACATAAAAAATATAAATCTTCTAAAAATAAAACTCGAATAATAAAAATAAAAACTACTAAAGATGTAAAAATAAAACCTAAAGTCCTAAAAATATAAAATCTAACAAAACTAAAAATAAAGACTAAAATTAAAAACTAATAAAAAGAAAAAATAAAAAGAAGTAGAAAATAAATTCTAGAAAATTCTAAATAAATCTAAAATAAAATCTAAAAATAAAACGACTCTAAATATGATTCTAAAAAAAATCTAAAAAGCACAAACTAAACACAAACAGGGGTCGAGTGAAGGTTTAAGCTCGGTTTAGGCTCGGTTAAGGTTACGGGACTGGGGAATTAGCTCCATTTTTTTGCAATTTTCTTGATTTGAGCATTTAAACACCGCAACATGCATTTGACCTACAAAATAAATAAATAGGCGCATAAAACCCAATTTGCCAAGAATTAGCAACTAAAATACGTTTATTCGAGGTATAAAATATACACTTTTGGGTGCTTATAACAAGTCGATCTCCTCTAATGTAACGTGACAAAAAGATCTCTCGCACCTCCATTATATCTTCAGCGATGACATGTGGAACACATTGTAAATCTGCTGTAAGTGCTCTGGTAGGCCCAGCCTATACGCAACTGGTCCCACCCTCTTAATGATCAAAAAACGCCCCACATATCTCGCGACCAACTTCCCTTTCTTGTCGAACATCATGACTCCCTTCATAAGAGACACCCCCACCAAAACATGGTCACCAATCTCCAATTCTATGTGTCTCATCTTAGCATTGGCTTAACTCTTCTTCCTATCCTGAGCTATAGAAATATTCCCCCCAAATCAGTTCAATCTTGGTTGTGGTCTCTTGAATCATCTCTATCCCCAATAGCTTTTTGTCCCCCACCTCTAACCAGAAAGCGAGCGAATGACAAGGTTGTTTATACAGTGCCTCAAATGATGCCATACCAATGTGGAATTGGTAGGAGTTGTTATACACAAACTCAACCAAAGGAAGGTACTGCTCCCATCCACCCCCGAAATCAAGTATGCATATCCTCAACATATCCTCTAGCATCTGGTTAACTATCTATGTCTGCCCATCCGTTTGTGGGTGATATGCAGTACTCAAACATAAATCCGTGACCATACCTCCTAAAAGCTCTACCAGAAATGGAATAGAAAGATCTTGTCCCGATCAGACAAAATATTAATTGGAACTCCGTGTAGTCTAACAATCTTTGTAATAAATAACTGCGTATACTGCCTCATCTTAAAGTTCATAGGAACCGGTAGAAAATGGGCCACCTTAGTCAACCGATCCACTATCGCCTATATGGAGTCGTGACATCGCTACGATGTGGGTAGTCTGATACTGAAATCCATAAAGATACTCTCCCACTTCCATACTAGAATCTTGAGTGGATGCAACATCCCCATCGGTCTCTGGTGGTCTACCTTCACTAGCTGGCAGGTAGCACACTTTGAAACAAACTCCTCTATGTCCTGCTTTATCCCCGATCACAAATACTGCCTACGCATATCCTGGTACATCTTATCCCCACCGAGATATACTGCAAATCTTGACCCGTGAGACTCTGTCATCACTGAATGTCTCAAATCCTCATCCTATGGAACCACGAGTCTCCCATTGAAGCGCAAGCCTCCCCTGAAACTAATTGTATATGAGTCCACCCCATCCGCTAGGAACTGGCATGCTATGTGCTAGAAAAATTAATCCCCTACATGAGCTTTCACTACCCGCATAACAATCTCGAGAGTGATAGCTAAAATGGATATACAAGCTCTGGCAACCTCATCGTCATGTCGAAGCTCATTCCACTTTGCCTTCCAAACCTCTAATATCTCTCCAGTAGGTCATCGTCTCAACGCGTCTGCCACCACGTTAGCCTAACCAGGATGATATTGAATATCAAACTAGTAATCCTTCACAAACTCTAACCATCTCCTCTGGCTCATGTTCAGATCATTATGGGTGAACAGATACTGAAGTGATTTATGGTCCGTGAACAAGATAAATTTATCTCCCAAAATATGATGCCTCTAAATCCCCAAGGCAATCACAACCGCTGCCAACTCTAAGTCATGCATGGGTTAATTCCGCTCACGGGGTTTAAACTTGGGAGATGCATAAGATATAGCCCTCTCCTCCTGCTGTAATACACCTTTAAGTCCCTGTAGGGATGCATCTATGTAAGCATGGTACTCCCCTCTTTCCCTAGGTAGTGCAAGCACAGGTGCTGAGGTCAATTTGTCCTTTGGCTCATCGAAAGCTAATTGACACTAGTCGTCCCAAATAAATGGCGTCGCCTTGTGAGTCAGATTTGTCAATGGGCCCGCAATCTTTGAGAAACTCCTAATAAATTATCGATGGTACTTGGCCAGCCCTAGAAAATCATGAACCTTGATAGGTGTCGTGGGTTGTCCCAAATCCCTCACTACCGATACCTTACCCATATTGACTGCAATGTCCATGTCAGACACAATATGGTCCAGAAACTGCACCTCTCAAATCAAAAGCCCATACTTCTCAAATTTGGTGTACAACTGGTGCACCCACCATGTCTTTAGAACCATTCGCAGATGCTTGACATTCTCCTCCTACGAATGAGAGTAAACTAGAATATCATCAATGAACATGATCATGAACTGGTGAAGGAACTCTCTAAAAACCCGGTTCATCAGATCCATGAACACTGTTGGCGCATTGTTGAGCCCAAATGGCATCACCCTAAACTCGTATGACCCATACCGTGTCAGAAAGGTAGTATTAGGAACGTCCTCCTCTCCAACATGCAACTGATGATAAGCCGATATCAAATCTATATTAGAGAAGTAATATGCTCCCCTCAGGTGATCGATCAGATCATCAATCTGAGGCAATGGGTAATTATTCTGAATCATGACCTTTTTCAACTCCCTATAATCGATACATAACCAAAGTGATCCATCCCTCTTCTTGACGAACAACACCGACGCACCCCATGGTGATGTACTCCGTCTAAGGAAACATTACCCCAGAAGCTGCTGAATCTTCTTCCTCAACTGCCGCATCTTAGATGGGTCCATATGATAAGGCTCTTAGGCGATATGCCTCATACCCGATTTAAGGTCAATAATGAACTCAATTTCTTGGCTAGGAGGCAGCCCGAGTATCTCCTGTAACACGTCCTCAAATTCACTCACCACTGAAATTGAGTCTAAAGGGATAACCATATCCATTTAGGTCCCCTCCTCAATGTAATACCGATGTGTGCTCGACCCTTCCTCAGGAAGAGGCATCGCCACTAGGAACATATCTCGTCCTGGAATAGAGAACACAATGGTCCTCCCTAAATAATCCACCATCGCTTGGTATCCTGCTAACCAATCCATACTCAAATGACGTCATACCCCTCCATATCTAACAGTAAAAGGTCGAAAGATAAAGATCCCTCCCCACATCAATGTCCACACCCCTACAGATCGAGTGTATAAGCGACCCACTACCCAACGGTGACTCTACATACATGATGAGACTATCAATTATCTCTAATTGATTGACATCTCGTGCAAATATGGTCGCTATGAAAGAGTGTGATGCCCTCGTGTCAAATAATATCCTACCCTTACGACCATGAATATGAAATTTACCCTCAACTGTCGGTGGCGCCTGCGGTAGAACTGCATATCGGACGTTGTAAACACACCCATACTATAATCGTACATGCTACGATGGGGCTGGTGGATTTGGTGCTACAGGTTGTAACTGCACCTATTTCCCCTATTGGGCACCCTGCTGCTGTGGTGTTCTACCCTTTTATGGACATTCTCTCCTCTTATGGAACGTCTATCGATAAATAAAACACTATCCTGGGAAGTCTCTCTACCTTTGACCATGATGTCCCTACTGATGCTTCCCCTGCTGCTGGCCCTGGTGGCCTAGGTCCCTACTGACCTCCCCCATTGTTCCCTTGGACTTGATACCCCTGAGGAACTTGCTGCTGTTGAGGACCCTATAGTACCTTCCTGAAACCTCCCTCGGGTCGGTAACCCCCTGATTTAAATCTCTTAGCCTGATCCCCTTGCCGAGAATCCTACCCCTGATACCTAATCGACTGTTGCTGCTGCTGTGGTGCTCCACTAGCACCACTCCCACCTGCCTTACCCGAATGTCTAGGCTTACCTCCTCTCTTGTTTCCCTTCAGATGGAAGTGATAGTATTGGAAATGTAGAAGTGAGACATTAATGACATATGTATAAATCCTCAATGCGGGTTTGCGAATCAACTGTTGTTTGATCCTCCAGACTAGTCCATAAATAAACTTCAGTTTCTTCTTCTCTTCACTGTTTACCTCGGTTGGCAAAGAATTAACCAAACATGTGAACTCCCCTCATACTCAACCATGGAACGATCTCCCTGAACCACCTAAATGAACCTCTTTCGCATCTCTGTCTGAATGGTTGGCGAAAAATACTTGTCATCAAACCGCACCCAGAACTCAAAAATGGACATAGTGTCCCTCTCCTCGGCAGTGGTAACAGAATCCCACCACTATAAAGCTTATCCGACAAGCCTAAAAGTGGCCAACATCTTCTTCTGTACAACGCTATAGTCAACCATGCGCAAGTGGTACTGAATATCTTTCATCCACTGGCATGGAAAAATCACATCTAAGCTACCCTAGAACTCGGGTGGGTGACCCTTCTGAAATGACTCCCTCACTCTCTGCCAATCTGACAGCCCCGGGTGGGTCTGATCAACTGGTGCCACTAGCTGTGGTGGCTATTGGGCCCGAGGAAAATGGAGATTGATGGCATTCATAGCGACGTTAACCGTCTGCACCATAATCTTTTCCACCTCTGCTGCTGATACTGACCCCTATGGTGGCTCTGGCTGTGGTTCATGTCGAGCCTCCCTCACATTGACTCTAGCTGATGCCCTTGTTGGTTGTACTCTCTTAGGTGGCATCTAAAACCAGATTCGAATTGTATTAGTTTACAGTCAATAAAAAAATAATATCATAAGAACGTAATCTCAAATACGTAATTATGAATGCAACAATCCTAATAATAGGGATCTATGTCAAAGAACACTACGCTATAATCGTAGTAAGCCGTATAGATCCTATGGACACTAGAAACTTATGCTATGATACCATCTGTGACACCCCACCTAATTTAACCATGGGTGATCAGTCCTTTATCAAAATAACTAGGAATCTCATTTGGTTCATTCTTAGCATCACTGTCAAAAACGTTTTTAATTTACTAACCACCTTTGTTAAATTAAACTAGTGCCAAATTTTATCTTTCATTATAACAACATGCTGAATAAAATAAAATAACCAAACCATCCATGAAATATAATAGTCTAAACCAATCGCATAATAAATAATTGAATAGATAATACCGAATAAAACATGGGTTCCGAAAATAAAATCCAACTACAAGTCTAAGGTAAATAAAACTACATCTAAAACAAAGTCTGATAAAATACTGAATAACTGAAATGCTGAATCGTCTGAAGGGGAAACATGCCCAAATAAAATACAAAAATGAAATCCTAATTTAGTAATGAATAACTGGAGCATCTATATCAATCCTGCAAGGCCCTACAAGTGTTGCAGCTATGCATCCCTGGAATGAATCATCAATCCTGGCGTCCATGTGGCTGGACATGTAGAATGTTTTAGAAAGTAAATTTGACAAGGGTCAGAGTCCTAAACCTTTTGAAAGTATTTTTTAAGCATTTAAATCACAGTTTAAAAAGAAGTTATTAGAAACACACGTCAATTCCACATAAACTCCCATGAGTTCCTCACCTCTCACCTAAAGTACACACCTAACGTCTCC
Source organism: Sambucus nigra (assembly GCA_949130495.1). Lineage (NCBI taxonomy): Eukaryota > Viridiplantae > Streptophyta > Magnoliopsida > Dipsacales > Adoxaceae > Sambucus > Sambucus nigra. The sequence continues at coordinate 118,913,133 of OX422223.1, forward strand.
TACCTAGCTATGCTACCCAACCTAACTAGAAAATCACATCTACTAACCAAAAAAGGTTTAGCTCCCCGGTACTGGCCATACGATACATTATTGTACTCCTAATAATTAATATTAATCACATACTATTATTGAATAATTATTCAAGTTTCTCTACTTAAATCACTTTTACACATACACAACCTATTAGTTCTACCATCACACATAAGTAGATTTATCACACTTGTATTTTTATATCACACTATAATATACACAACTATAGCATCCCCCGGAATGGCCACCATGATGCTTGCATACTCTGCTATCATGTCCATGTACCTCTCATACCGAATCAAGGACTATCGATTTGGAATTTCTCCTCGAATCCTCAATCAATCAACATAGAATGGAGGCGAATATAATTATAAGCCTTTAGGATACGCACATACCTAACGTACCCAAATAACACACCAGTCCCACTAATTCACAACACGTAGTGAGCCTCCCTAAGTTGTATGTTCTGGGGCACACATCCAGACCTCAGTGGAATCGTCAAGGTGGGATGACCCTCTGCCTGGAATTTTTGTGATAATAGGCAGCGTAGGTATGTTCACACACATAATCGAATTACAACAATAGGTATTAACTCAACCTATACATACATATTATTAAGTAGGTATACACACAACCCATCATATAAACCTGTACGTAGCATATATCTCTCGAATACTCAACGTACTATCGAATTATAATTATAACTTCTTGTTGTATATTTTTAAGTATCTCTCACTACCCGAAGGTTCTTAGTTACCGCTTAAGTTATTTTAGTATCTAATACACTCATACACTAGTGGTCTGAATCATAGGATCACTCATACATTCCGTGAGTCGTTCTAAGTTTCTCGAATTCATTAAATATCACAATACGTCCGATAATTCCTAGCCTTAATTCTTCTCAATTGGGTAAACCTTATCCCTACACTAGGCCTACTAGAATTTACTATATCACTCACTATAGTTTAAGAATGTTCCAAAAGTCTCCCTCTAAATTATTTATGGATTCGGGGCATAAAATAAATAAATTTGCCAAATCTACTCAGCCAAATCGATTCGATGAAGAACCCGAATGGAGTCACCTACTGAATCGATTCGGTCATCAACCCGAATCGATTCACACCTGACTTATTCATCTTCTTTGTTTAGCTGTTATGATATCTTCCATTGTTTACCATTCAATTCTCCATTAAACCTTCCTAAACTCCCATACAAGGTTCCCAAACATCAAGTATACGTATAAGAACAATTTCTAACATAATAATAAAATTAAATTTCCAAGAAATCAAACCATAAACAAATTTAATCTTAAAAAATCATAAAACCCTAGTTTAAGATTTTATTCATGCAAGTCTAACCAAATTTTCAGATTTCTTCCACATTATTCATCATAAATCTAAAGTTTAGTCATGTGAATCTTAAGGAATTAATCCTACATGAATTTCCTGCACCAAATCATGCATTACACCCTCTAAATCCCAAGAATTTATCAATTAAATCATTCAATTCAAACCCTACACTACATGGGTATTATAACATGCTTTAAAAATTGCAAGATAAACACTTTACTTTTTAATAGCAGGTGTCATTTTATTTTTTGTGTGCTGAAGACGATCTTCCCTCGTTCCGATCACAATTCCGGTGACTTTGGTTATGAGAAAATGTGTAACAAAGCCTATGTTCTTCTCTTGTTTCTCTCCTATGGCCTCTCTTATCTCAAGGTTGTATTAACCCTAGCCTCTAAATCAAAGGAGCTAATATAATATTTCAATTTTTGGCGTTCTCTCTATACTAGTTCCGCAAATGATCGAAATGCCCTCATATGATGTCGGGTTGGTCTAAAATCACCCCGTGACCCAAATAATACACCCGGGTATACTATTTCGACTATTTTAACCCATTTGGAATCAACCGTGACCTGAAAATCACCATATGATTCAGTCTACAATAATTTCTCATCTGAACCTCAAATAGTCTACACACGACACCCGGTTGAGATATAACACTATCACGTCACTATCACTCGCTATGGCGTAAAATTATTATTTACTATTCACTTAATAATTTTATGTAATAAACATTAATCATTTTATCTCACGATTAATAATTTAATCAACACATAATATTTAATTCAATTAAATTACGGTACATGTGTGATTTAAAACTGATCGAATTAAATAAATCTTAAATACTCAGAAATACAGGGTGTTACACCAACTTGGAGGAAAATTTTTGAATTTGAGAGGATAGTTAGTATTTGGTCATCTTTTATGTATTCCCTCGTCAAAGAGTGGGAACTCTCTAATTAGGGAGATTATTTTGGAGACCCCCGTTGTCTTCGAATAATGTCGAGAAATTTAGATCATAAAAATTGAACTTTCCCTCCCTTAATTTTGATAACTCAAATTTATTTGTGCTAGATTAGGAATTATGTGATTTTGAGTAGAATTAATTTCTTTTGCTTTCCTAAAAAAAATAAATAAAAAAGATAAGAAAAACTAAAGTGAGCGTGATATATGTGAGGTTAGTTTTGAGATCCTACCGGTCGTTTCTCTAGAGTGAAGTCTAGAATTCCTAATACTTTTGTAGGTGGAACCTCGATTTTTATCGAGATGGGAGATGAGTTGGCAACTCGTTCCTTAAAGGATTACCTATATCTCAATAGAAGGAATCAACTATTCTGCATACATCTTCCCCCACATAATGAGAACCATTTAGAATTCAAGTTACGAATAATTCATTTACATCCGATATTTTGAGGCACAAAAAAGGAGGACCCATACCTTCAACAAGAAGAACCACTCAACAAGAAGAACAAGGTTTTGGATTAAATGCCAAAGTGGCTACGTTGGCCCGACATTTAAAAACCTTAAAAATGAGCAAAAAGCGAAATTGAGTTGTACCTATGGCTTTGGAACATGTAGTTCCCTTGCTTTGCAATAGTTTCGACCACTTAATCAAAAGTTTCCCCACCCTTACAGCTCACAAAGATCTCACCGAGCAAGCAAATGCCCTCTACCAAAATAGGCCAATGTAAGACCCATTCTCCAATACTTACAATCCAGGATGGTAGGACCACCATAACTTTTTGTGGTCTAAAGGTTAATACTAGGGCAGTGAAGCTCAATCTTCAGGTAACCCACACCTGGGTTTCCAAAAGAACGACCCCACACCGTCGTTTCTCTCGCCCTAAAAGATCTAATATTGAAAGGAGACGACGAACTTACTTGCTTAATGTACCCTTTAATTCAAACAAACCATGCAAAGTGTCCTCTAATTCACACTACAAAACTTGCATGCAAACACTCAATCAATTAGAAAATTAGAGGTTCAAGTGAGCCAATCAGTCAACGCATTGAGTGAGAGAAATAAGGGAATATTACTAAGACAACCTGAGCCTAGTCTAATAGGTAACATGCCTAGGGGTTAATATGTTGTTCAAGATAACATAAGCACGTCGAACACCCAAGAGCATGAAAAATCTATCATCACGCTTATGATAGATAAAGAAGTTGAGAATAAAGTCACCCTCCCACTATGAGTGAATTTGAAAAATGTAAGGAGAAGGAAGATCCACCCGTGGACCTAACTTCTTTGTCAACCTCATCTTTCGCGTCATCTGTGCAGACCTATGTCCTGAAATCTCGGTTTCCACAATGTTTAGTGCCCTAAAAGAAAAAAGATGCAAGTGGATAAGATGTTGGAATTATTCAAGCATGTGTAAATAAATATCCCGATATTTGATCCTATGCAACAAGTCCTGTCCTATATGAAATTTCATAAGGAACTTTGTACCTTTAATAGAATCATCAATGTTCTAAAAAAGGTTTTCTCACCGAGAAAGCAAGCTTGATCATCTCGTATGGAACCCTTGTTGAGTATAAGGATATCGGGACTCCGATAATCTCTATCAAGATAGGGGAGTAAATTATTGTGAAATCCCTTCTAGATTTTGGAGCTAGTGTTAACCTTATTCTGTACACCATGTATAAGAAGCTAGTTTTGGGGGAATTGAGGCCGACTAGAATTACGCTATCCTTATTTGATCATTTTTTTAAGATCCCTAGAGGTGTTTTTGAGGACGTCTTGATTAAAGTGGGTGTTTTTTCTTTCGTGTCAATTTTGTGGTTTGGATACCCAACGTGTGCATAATCCTAATGCACAAATTCCTATTATTTTAGGTCAGCCATTCCTCACTACATTTGATGTCGTCATTAGGTGTCATAGCATCCATTTGAACCTATCATTTGGAAACATGACTATGGACCTTAATATTTTTAATACGAGTAAACAACCACCCGATAATGATGAACATGTGGATGTCGATATGATTGATAGTATTATCCAAGAGAATTTTGGATATACTTATATGGACAATCCTTTAGCGGCATGTATTTCCTTTTTTTTGTCTAAATTTGATATCGAAAAATCAATCGAATATGTTAACTCCCTCCTCAACTCCACCTACATTATGGAGGTAGGAAATTTAAAATCTACGCTACAACTTCTCTCCCTCTCTCCACGTCACCAATTTCGCCCTCAATTAAGAAATCCCCCGAACTTGAGTCGAAGAAACTACCAAAAACACTTGAATACATTGCTTGTTATCATCACATCCAACTTGGACAACGAATAGGAAGGTAGGTTGTTGAGTTCCCTCGGCGAACACAAAGAAGCCCTTGGATGGACCATAGCTGACATTAAAGAGATAAGTCCATCAGTGTGCATCCACAGGATAAATTTAGAAGATAATGCTAAAAATTCCCGTGAAGTATAATGTCGACTTAACCCCACTATGAAAGAGATTATTCGAGCCGAGGTGTTCAAATTTTTGGATGTGTGTGTTATATATCCTATCTCTGATAGTCAATGGATTAGCTCCATTCAAGTCGTTCCAAAGAAATTTGGTGTTACGGTGGTGAAAAATGATGAAGATGAGTTAGTACCCATAGGATTGAAAGTAGTTAGAATGTGTTTATAGATTACATGAAGTTGAATGCCATCTCAAGAAGGGATCACTTTACTCTTACTTTTATAGTTAAAATATTTGAGATATTAGTCGGTCATCCCTATTATAATTTTTTTGACTACTATTACGGCTATAATCAAATTCCAATCACTCCCGAGGATCAAGAAAAAACCAATTTGACCCGTTCTCTTGGTACATTTTCTTATTGATGCATGCCCTTTGGGTTATGCAATGCACCCGATACCTTCCAACGGTGCATGCTGAGTATATTCTTGGATATGATTGAGAAGTTTCTTAAAGTTTTTATAAGTGACTTTTCATTATTTAGGGATAGATTTCATGGGTGCCTATACTGCCTCACCCTCGTTCTAAATAGGTGTAAGGAAAAGAACCCCGCGCTTAATTGGGAAAAGTGTCATTTCAAGGTAAAATAGGGCATAGTGTTAGATCATATCATATTTGAAAAGGGTATCGATGTTGATAAGGCTAAAATTAATTTCATTTATAATCTCCCTCCCTCAAAAATTGTGCATGAAATTTTATCATCCTTAGGACATGTCGGTTTTTATCGAAGATTCATTAAGTATTTTAGTAGAATCTCTTGACTATTATGTAATCTTCTTGACAAGGGAACAACCTTTGAGTCCACCGATTATTTCCTTTGGGCCTTTGAAAGGATAAAGACAAAATTGACCTCTGAAGACATTATGCAGCCTCCCGACTGGATTCAGCCCTTTGAAATCATGTGTGATCCTTTTTATTAGGACCTAGGTGCGATTCTTGGTTATCTAGTTGAGAAAAATCCTCATGTTGTATACTATGATAATAGGACTATTAATGATGCACAATTGAATTATTCAAGGACAGAAAATAGTTCCTTGTTATCGTCTTTGCACTAGAAAAGTTTAGGTCTTACTTGATAGTTTCTAAAATTGTCATTTTTATCGATCACGCGACCCTATGATACCTTTCTATAAGAATGATGCTAAGACCTCACTGATTCGGTGGATCCTATTATTGCAAGAGTTTGACCTTGAAATCCGAGATAAGAAAGGATGTGAGAATATAGTGGTAAGTCACTTGTACAGGTTAACCATTGAATCATCTGATGGCCTGCTACCACCTAATGAATTCTTCCTCGATGAGAAACTAATGCTTGTCTCCCATTGTCTGTGGTTTATCGATATTGTGAACTATCTGCCCCTACATTGGCCGAAATAAGATCGCTCCAAATTTTTTAAGGTAGCCAAGCATTTCTTTTGAGACGGCCCATACCTCTTAAGTATTATCTCGATCAAATAATTTGTAAGTGTATCCCCGATCACGAGATTCAGAGTGTAACCTCCTTCTTCTATGACTAAGCCTGTGGAGGTCATTTCAGTGCCAATAAAATAACTGCAAAATTTTTGTGGTATGGATTCTATTGACACACCATGTTTCGTGACTCGAATGACTATAGCTGGAGCTGTGAACGATGCCAAAGGTTAGGAAGGATCACTCATAAGAACATGATGCCCTTAAATCCCAATTTGATTATCGAGGTTTTTTACTATTGGGGCATCTATTTCATGGGTCCATTCCTGAATTCCTACGACAATATTTACATTCTTTTGGAGGTCAATTATGCATTGAAATGGGTAGAAGCTATGATAAGCAAGATGAATGACCTCTATGCGGTCGTTAAATTCATTTAAGAGCATATATTCACCCGTTTCAGTACACCTCTATCTATCATTAGTGATCATAGAAACCATTTCTACAGCTGGTCATTCGAGAGTTCCATGAAAAAGTATTCAGTCACGCACAAAATAGTATGTTCTTATCACCCTCAAACCAGTGGAGAAGTAGAAGTTTCCAATAGGAAAATCAAGCTAATCATCGAGAAAACAGTGAATTTGAATCGAAAGAATTGTTGCTTATGGTTATAAGATGCACTATGGGCTTATCGCGCTGCCTACAAAACCCCACTTTGTATGTCCCGGTATAGGCTTGTTTACTAAAAGCATGTCATCTTCCAATAGAGTTAGAGAACAAGGCATATTGGGACATTAAGACCTTTAATTTTGACTTACTTGCTGCAGGAGAGGTTCTAAAAGTCAACTCAATGAGTTGGATGAAATTAGGAATTATGCATATGAAAACGCAAAATTATACAAAGGGAAAATTAAAATGTTCCATGACAAGTCCGTCTTAGGAAAATCATTTGAACAAGGATAAAAAGTTATCTTGTATAACTCAAGATTGAGATAGATAATCCTAAAAACATTGATATCTTCAAAGTCAATGGTCAAAGGTTGAAGCCATATCTGGAATTAAGAAATCGGGAAGTGGAGGACATTACCCTCCAAGACCCAGTGTACCACAAGTGAACATAAGTTTAGTCGTTGTTTTTTTATCATGGTTTCGTTCCCATTATTGTATTTTACAAGAAACGTGTGTTGAACAAAGTATCTCGTTGTTGTAATATCTTTAATAACTTTCCTCCTTTTTCGTTTGTCTTTTACATTAAGGACAATGTACAAATTTGGTTTAGGGGTATTGAGGTCATTTTCTCAATATATATAAAAAAATAAGAAAAAATTAAAATCCAAAAATATTTTCAACATAATTGATTTTTGAAATGATTTCTTAATATATAATTAATTCGTAAATCTCTCAACTTATATAAAAAAATGACACTTAGCTATATAATATGATCAAAAATAGATATTGAGGCGAAAGTTATTATGCTTAAAAAATAAATGTGACGATTTTAACTCCGCGAGATTTTTGTCCCATGCTTTATTTTTGAAAAATTTAAATCAATTCGAGTTAGAATAACTGAAACTTTCCTTTAGTGGTTAATTCTTCGATGATCTCAAATTCTTTGTTTTGTTCGATTACTGAAAACAGAAATTCAAAATATGAATTGTACGTAGTAGATGTATTAGTAATTTGACTTGAGACAAAAAATTAACTAAATGAAAATTGAGAAATAAAATTAGGCCATTGTTTTGAAAGACCAAAAATAAAAGACTGAAATAAAAATTTTTACATCTTTAGGTTGCAAGTCCATTTGTGCCAAAAAAAAAAAAAACTTTTATTGAAAACCCAAAATCCATACTCATTTTTTGAGAACATCAAGGTAAAATTATGATAAAAGGCCAAAAGAAGATGTTTATAAGAAATAATGTTTGAAAAGAAAGAAGGAGAGAAAATGAAATGAAAAAGATAAAAGGAGTATGTGAGTCTAAAAAGAAAAAGAAAATAAATATAGGTTAGATAAGTGCCAGAAAAGTCAAAATACAAGAAAACACTATTTTCTAAAAAAAATTAAAATTTTCAGAACTCCAAAAATCTGCTCTTTCTAGTCAAAACCCCAACCTACAATACAATTGAAAAAGGTCCTAATTAATCTCAACTGAAGTTAGTTATAGTGTGCAAAGAAGATGAATAAGATATATAGTGTGATTCAAAGTTTTCAATAAGTAATCGATTTTCCATTCATTAGATCATAATCATCTATAATAAAATGTCCATCTTTCATGATGTATACGTGAAAGTTGCTCATTAAATTTACTCTCTTATTCACATACACCGAGAGAAATTACCTAATTTCGAGTGTTCGATTGTGAGTGCATCCCGTGAGAATTTGAATCAAAACAAAATTTCAGAAAAGAAACTTATCGATCGAATCTTTTGAATTAGACAGTTATATTGGTTATGCACATATGCACAATAAATTGAGATTTAAAAGTGAATTTTCACTATATTTATGAAACTTGCATTTAAGACTTGGTTCTATTACCTGTGTGTTTTTTGTAAATTAAGTAAAGCTTTTGAACTTTGTGGATATATTCACTATAAAACCCTTATGAGATAAAACTCGTCCACTAAGGCAACCTAGAGATTTAATGGCTTATTGCACATGCTAAGTGAGATCGTGATACCTATGAAAGTGAGTTAGATTTTAAAATTTTTAGTTTTTCTTGAGGACTAGAAAAGTTTAGGGTTTAGGGTATTTGATGAGCGTATTATTTTGCATTATTTACACTTAAATCTAGGTCTTGTTGGGCCCGTTGAAACATAAATAAAGATCTTCTAGAGATATTTTTGTTATTCATAAGGAAATAATAAAATTAAGCACAAATCGGGTGAATTATGAAATTTTAAAAGCTCAATGCTCATTTTAGACTCATAACCTTAAATTATTCATTTATAATTGCTTGTGCAAGGTTTGTTTTGACTATTGATAGGTTTATAATGTAAGCGATGAAGTCTGGACGCAATTTGAGCATGAAATTGTCATTTATGCACCTTCGGGGGAAATATGGAAAATTCATAGGGCTGAATTTGGACTCGAACAAATAACAAAAATTATAGGCCTTGAATCAAGGGATGACTGGGTTCAATTGGCATGTCAATCAAAGTCCAAATGAAGGTGCAAAGTCTAAAATCGAAAGAAAGTCAAAATTAAATCTTGTAGTCATACCTGAGGTCAAACTCTTTGACTCGAGACAGTTAATTACCCATTAAACCCCATCCCAAACCATATATCTTGCCTTCCCTAACCTCCAGTGCATTGTGTGTATTGTATATATATAGCGTGTATATATATATATATATATATGATAACATTATATTTGTTATTATTATTATTATTATTATTATTATTATTATTATTATTATTATTATTATTATTATTATTATTTGTATCAGTATTATATATGGGTCTATGTTAATATTATAAGTGTGTCATTTTTAGTTTGCTAGTTTTTATATTACTTTTTTATTTTTTATACTAGTGTTCAGAATAATGATTTAAGTCTAAATAAAATGTCCCAAGTCTTCTCCTAAATGAGTTAAGGTATCACCAAAATGTTGTACCTTTTATATTAATAATTACAAAGTACATGCCAATTCATTTCGAGTAATTCGAGGGTTGTAATTTGGACTCCTAACATTACTCTGGAGTGATATATATATATATATATTGATTGTCAATGGAGAATTTCCAATCGAGTCAATTTATTTATAATTGGCATAATTCTAGACAAAACTATTTGAGTCATAGGTTAGTCATTGAGTTGTGATCCCACAAAGCCTATGACGTGTTGTGTTGAAGATGTTGCGGAAAAGCTTTGAAGATGATATCATGTCGTATTTAGTGCCTACATTTTCTTCACACTTGATTTACCATAGATCTCTCAGGTATGAATGCTAAGTGAATTTTGGGATTTAGGATTTTAGTCAAGGATGGGTTTTTAAATTAAAATATTTTGACTTTGCAAAATAATTTTTGGGAACAGATTTTAAAATATTTTTTAAGTTGTATTTTAAAAAACGAGGTTGTTTTAAACGTAAAAATTATTTTTGTTTCCAGTCATTCAAATGAGATGAAAATGTTGTTCTAACTAATGGTATTTGGGTGCTTAATCACCTTAAAAAATGGTGTTCGAACGAATGGCTAATTTTTTATTCATTTTCTTTATCTGCTTAATCACCTTACATGCATGCTATATGGTTAACAAGGTAAAATTTTATAAATCAATTTGTTTTTCATAAGATAAGTTTGTTGGTGCTAAGTTAAAATTTAGAGAATTTTTAAAATAATGTCTTTGTGTAAAGAACCCTGCTTAGGGGCCTTCTTAAATTGGTATGAGAACTAGAATACTAAATTACAGTGTAAGTGATCTCTTGTCTTTAGGAAAGAATATAGGAGGGTTAGATGTTTTTAGAACACCTTTGTTTGATTGGACTAATTACTCTTACTGAAAAATTAATATGAAATCATCACTTAAGGCTATAGATAAGCGAGTGTGGTTAGCTGTAGTTAAGGGGTGGAAACCCCCAGTCATGAGAGATGGAGAGCAAACATTATTAAAACCTTTTGAGTCGTGGACTAATGCCGAGCACAAATTAGCACAATATAATTCTAAGGGTTTGAATGCACTTTTCTGTTCTGTCTTTCTGGAGGAATTTCTCCGTATTATGAAGTGTGAGTTGTCTAAAGAGGTTTGGGATATACTCTAACTCACCTATGAAGGAACCAACACTGTCAAGGCTTTCAAACTCTGAAACCTCACCTCCCAGTTTGAGACGATTAAGACGTCAAAGAGTGATACATTTGATGAGTTATATGTAATATTTCCCTATATAGTTAATTCATCATTTAACTTGAAGAGAAGGTACCGACAACCAAGTGATTAAGAAAATCTTAATGTCGTTGTCTGACAGATTTAACCAAAAAATTAATGTCTTAAATTATTTAGGGTTACTTGACTCAATGAAACTAGAAGAGCTTGTAGATGACCTATAAACTCACGAGCTTTCCATGTTTACCTCCAAGAATGTGACGGAGAAAGAAAAAGGCATTGCTTTAAAGACCGAAAGGAGGAAACAATGGTTTCGGATGATGAGTTGGACATCAAATACGAAGATGCACCTATGTTGGCAAAAAAGATCAAGAAATTTCTCAAATTCTGAAAGAAATCGAAAGATGCCAAACTATTTGGGAGAGAAAAGAACAACAAGGACGATCGCGTCCCTAAGAACCGTAGTGAGAATATTAAGAGGGATGATTCGGATAGGTTTTTTGGTTGTGAGGGTTATGGCCATAGGGTAGTTGAATGCCCCAATAAACAAAGGAATGAGGGCAAGAAACTGATAGCTTATAATGCCACCCTTAGTGATAATGATCCAGAGGAAGGGAATGAGTCCTCCAATGAGCATAACTTTACTACATTCATGGCTAGTCATGTGAGCGACGATGAGAAATATTCCCATGAAGATATTTCTTTACATGACACTTGCGATGCCATAGTTAGTGAATCTCAATTGAGTGAGGGTGATATGAGTGAAGAGGAAGAAGTGGAGAAAAGTGAGTTGCAAGTTGCCTTCCGAAAATTGTATGTAAAAAATGTGAAGGTGAAGAAGGCAAACTTGAAGTTGTAAGCTAGGTTGAAAGAGCGTGCCATAGGAAATAATAATGATGCATTGATTGAGGAACTTGGGGCACGCGAGAAGACTCTTGGGGAGAAACTAGAATATGTTGAGGGTGAGCGAGATAGTCTTCATGGTTTGATGGAGGCTATGAAGAAGGAGATTCTAGAGTTTGAGGAATCTAGGCTTTTACTCGAGTCTAGGATAGTTGAGATTTAGGAGAGATTAAGAGATTCCAGTAGGGTCAAAAAGGTTGGATAGGATGTTAGGAACCTTCCAAATCAAAGATGATAGGTGTGGAATTGACTTCGATGATCGTATTGCTCACCTTCCCAGGACAAGACCGTGTATATAAGAGAGTAAAGTAGGAACGTTAGGAAAGATACAACTTTAGGTAACAATCCTTACCATTTTTACACTTGCACTAATTGTGGTAGGAAGGGTCACTTTAGACATTTTTGCTATGATCATAAGAACGCTCCTATGAAGTCTAAGAATAGAGTCACTTCGGTTCCCAAAAACCTTATTCGTAATTACACACCTTCTTGGGTTAGGAAATCAGATTTAGAGGCTTTTGATATTAGGCTTGGTGATTCTCGTATGCTTGCACACGATTCTCCCCATGTTATATCTTATAGTTGAGCGTGTTAGGCATGTTTGTTATTCTCTAGTTGTGTCTTATTGATATATCTTTTCTAGGGTTATGACATGTGTATATTTTGTATTTTTATCTTTTTATTTCTTGAGTCATATTGAAAGAAATACAAAAAGATTTTTTTGGGTTCTAAAAGTTTTTGGGAAAACTAAAAAAGATTTTCGATTTTTATGTCTAGAGATTTACACGTATGGTATGGCATATTGTTGTGCTTAAATGCCCATCACTTAGAAACTTCCATGCATCTATGACATTTGGTCATGACTTTAGATACTTAGGTTGATCTTAACCATGTGTTTCGTGGAGTTGTTTCGAACTTGACTTGCATTATGGAATCGACTGTGTATATGGTGTCGCACACACTTACATGAGCTTTTTTTAACGTTTAACTTATCATGTACATTTGAGTTTGGTGAGACGTTCTCCTATCAATCGTGTCATCTATGCGTATTTATAACTTAAGGGGAGTTGTTCATGTAATAACCGTTCCTCGTGAATATATTCGTGTATTATTAAAAAAATATGAGTGTACATGGGAAAAGGCTGCGAAAGACAGGTTAACTATGCGTGAAAGCCACCGTTCAAAAGAGCCTAAGAAAAAATAAAGGAAATAAAAGAGAAAAAATTGCTAAAGAGGGCCAACTTAGAATATCTTAAAAGGAAAAAAATAGTACTTCAAAATAATCATGAGTTAGAAAAGAATAGAAAAATATACGTGTTCATCTTTTGAGGGAGTTTAGTCAAAGATCAACGGGTTCACATAATAAGTCCTAGGTTTATCAGTCGTGTCATGGAATTATTGTTTGGTGGAATTGTAGACACCCGATCCTAGGAACCTCCTAATCACCACCTTAGGTCCCTAACATTCACTCATTCACTGAAAACCCTAGATCATACTCCGAGTACCGATTTCCAGTCCACCGGCTGCTCTCGGTCCCCGTTTGACTCCAGTTAAATTTCTCGCCTGAGAAAAATCTTATTGAATCTTCGAAGGGATCTAAATCTCCTTTTCAATAGTCTTCCCCGCACGCGAATTGGCCTTACTCAGACGAACGACCCGTTTTACTATCTAAAATCGATCTAGAGGCCATTGGGCGGTTCCAGGCCTCGTTTTGACCCCAATAAACTTTCTCGCCTGAGAAAAAGCTCAATGAATCTTTCAATGGATCTAAATCCCCTTTAGAATGGTTTGAACCATGCGCTAATCAGTCTTACGATTCATAAAAACGATCTGTTTTATTCTAAAAACTAGTTTGGAGTCCACTAGGCGCTCCCATGCTTTGTTTGACTCCTGTCAACTCTTTAGCTTGAACAAGACTGAATGAATCTTCGAAGGGATCCTTAATTCCCTTTACAATGGTCCGCTCTGAGTGTGAATCGTCCTTAGGATACGGAGGAACCACCCATTTTACTCTGAAGGGTCATCGGGGGACTTTGGCCCTGATTAACCATGGTCAACTCTCCAAAATGAAACGAAGCCGAATTGAATCTCGAAGGGCACTGAATACCCTTTCCAAGGTTCACCCCGTGCGTGATTCTAACTTACGGTTCGGACGAACGATCCATTTTCCACCCAGAATTTTCTATCGAGTGACCAACGAGCTCTTCCGAGCCTGGTTTGACCTCGGTTAACTCCTAAACGTGGGAGTGTCTCATGAATTTTTAAAGGGATCTGAATACCCTTTCCAAAGATTGACAGGCCTATTATAATAATAAATATTCATATTTCCGTAATAAATAAAAACATATTTTAGCAATAAAAATAGATTTCAGCACTAAAAAAAAGAATTCAGCACTAATATATTGACATTTCAATATTAGTGAAACACATTTTAGCACTAAAAAACCAATTTCAGCACTAAAAAAATACATTTCAGCACTAATATTGACATTTTAGCATTAAAAAACCATATTTTGGCACTAAAATAACAGATTTCAACACTAAAAAAAACAAATTTTAGCACTAATATTGACAAGTCCCGTAAGATTAAGTAAAGTAAATTAATAAATGACCGACCTTATTTTTGTTTCTTTAATATTAAGTCCAATAGTTTATTTGCATAAGGATAAAATTATAAAAATCATTTTGTTTTAAAATATTTTTTACATATCATAGAAAATAAAATAATTTTGTATATAAATATATATTTAGATATATTATTTTGCGTCGAGCCTAGTTCGGGCTTGAAAGTGCTTGGCTCGCACTCGGCTCAAATTGAACTCAGGCTTAATATCTCGCCTCAAACTCAGCTCGGTTCAAACTCAATAAAAGCTCTGCCCAAATTTAGCGGATCGAGCAAGCGGGCTTCGGGCCTGCTCGGCTCAATTGACAGGCCTATTATAAGATAATTAGACTATATTTTTGGATGGGGTTATTATTTTCTGCATGTGCATGCACCTACCTATATGTTCCCTTTTCTCCTCTCTTTACCTATTTGTATATATCTCACTCATTTATATATCACTTTCCACTCACTTGTACAATTCACACACTTGTATATATTCTCCACGTACACTTCACACACTTAAACTTATCTTCAATTTATACTCACATGCTTCACACACCACTTAGAATATCCATGCTTAGGCTTCACTAGCACACAACCACACTTTTTACACTTGTATATATGCTCACATGTCACACACCACTTGTAGTTGATCCATGTATAGGTTCATTATCACACACACTCATATACTCCCATGTCACATACTCACTCACATGTATTTATGCGTTGTATAGTTTTCATGCTAGATTTACTTGTATATGCTCCCTATTAGTGTAGTTTTCCCTTTACTCATCCTGCCAATAAAAAATGATAAAAAAATACTCCCTTACCATAATATGTAAATTAAGACTCTACATTTTTGCACACTACACTAAGAACATTGCTATCAAAAAATTTTTTATCCCGTACTGGGGATCACTTTTTGATGGGCGTTAGACCCGTGGGTAACAATTGGCCTAAGTGATATGACTCTCACCTTCCATTGGCCTCTTACCTTCGATGTATATCGAACGGTTCCCCCCACGACGTACCGCTTGATCGAATTCATGATGATAGGTATATAGAAGGGAACTCGTCTATGTACGTCGAGTATATTAAATTCTCTCTCACACGTACTGTCCCCACAAGGTATATTGTGAGGAAATTCACGTACACTCAGGTATATCAAATGGCTTGTCCACACGTACCGATGGATGATTGCCCTTAAGCCAAAAGGTATATCATGGAAGTCATGCCAAAGGGGGCCAACAATTGAATAAACCTCACATAGGTGTCAACCCTAAGGCACTCATATTTAGTCTTCTAATTACCATGCCAAACTCTGCCAAAAATTTTGGGTCGCCATACCTCCCGAAGCTTCGCTCGATTTCTCCTTTTTTTCAAAACAGGACCCCATTCTTGAGTTTGGAAACAACTCCAACCGTGTTTTACATATTTTTTTCAAACCACATTTTCCCAGGCTCGGGTCCTGTCTGACAATATTTTTGCATGTAGGCAAACCTAATACAAGTGAGAACTTAATAATAACTTTAATAATAATCATGTTGAGATCCCTCTTCTTTTCCCTCCTTTTCCAAAAATGCCCAAAGCATTTCTTCCCCTCCTTCCAAAATACCCAAAATTCTTCCCCTCCTTCTTTCGAAAATAAATTCAAACCGTTTTCCCTCTCAGTCGATCTTATACCCAATTTTGGCATGGCTCCCTATTGGCTTCGGTCTTCCATCAAATCGCCCCGAAGCTCTGTCGGTTCTTCTACTACATTGCCCGAGTTTGGGATTCACCTTCATGAGATACTCATGGAGAATGTTGACCAAGCACTGAATTTATATCCCAATATGATGACCGTTTTAGCCCAGCTCAGTACCAAGATTGACACCCTTCAAACCGAGGTCCATGCGATATAGCGTCACCAGGCCCAGATTCCCGAAGAACCCAAGGTTCTTTTTCCTCATGCCACGGGTCCACCCGCTCGCGATACTGTTTGGTTCCTAGAAGAGTATCAACATGCTCCATGCACCTCTTCTGCCAATGGGTCACCACTAGCTCAGCTCCCTATTCCAAACCTTTCCCAACTAGGGGCTAACCTACCAGTACCCATAGATCCTAAGGAAGAGGCACTGAACAAGGTCAAAGAAGACCTCAAGATATTTTCAAAGAAGTTTAACCAAGTCAAGATATTCGAGAACTACATGGACTACACCTATATGTCTCCCTATCCCAAAGTCAGAATGCTAGAGAAGTTCAAGATGCCAGACATTGAGAAGTTTAGGGGAAGCGATCCCCCAATTATTAACATTGAAGCTATCACCGATCCATGACCCTCCTTAGTGCGTCTAGAGAGACAATGGCCGAAATGTTCTAGTAGACCTTGAAATAAAGCGCCCTTAATTTGTTTCTGTCCCTTGAGGAATCTAGAATTCGTATTTGGGAGGATGTCGTCTAAGAATTCATGTCACAGTACAAGTATGATGAGGAGCAAGAGGTTACGTGCCGAGATCTAGAGCTTCTTAAGAAGAACCCTGAGAAAATAGTTTGCAGCTTCATAAGAAGGTGGAGAGAGAAAGCGGCTACCATGACTAACAGACCTTTTAAGGAGGAACAAGTAGGTTCTGTGAAGAAGAACTTCTTGCCTCAAACTCGAGCATCCATGGGAGGATAGTATTACCCTTACTTCTGAGCCCTTCGAGAAACTTGTGTAAAAATTGAGAAAAGCATTGCCAAAGTTGAATCTGAGCCAAAGAAAGTTATCGGATAATTAACTCCCTAAAAATATGAGAAACCCACCAGTTCTACATTCTCAACCATCAACAACATCTCTACCTCTTCGGCACCAAAAAGTCGCTCAACCCTACCAAGAAAGAATACACTTAGCTCCATGCTCCCCTGTCAAAAGTCTACGAGGCCCTACTGAGCCGAATCCTCATTAAACCCTTAGACCCTCGTCCACTACCAAATCAACTCCCTTAAAATTTCAAAATCGATGCCCGTTAAGATTTCCACTAGTCTGTCGACCATACTAACGATCAATGCTTCCACCTTCGAAATGTGATCCAAGGTTTAATTGACCGGGGCATCATTTCTTTGCCATCCAATCCAAAACATAACACTACTTATAACCCACTTCCAACCCATGTGAATACCATATTTCTAGAGAGTGGCCCATAATTTGATCCATCTGCCCAAAATTTTCCTAATAAAGCACCCATTACACCCGTAATCTCACCCAAACCACTCAAAGTTTACCCATATTTCCTCCTACACCCTACCTTCTTCACTGAACAGTATTTATCACTCCTCATAAGGTCTTGTATCACTATTCGTGCCCAACTTGAAGCTAAAGATATGGAGTTACATGCCGTATTTAACCAACTCTAGGAGTTTGGGACGGAATTGCTCATCGAGACGACTACTAACTGTAGCAAATTCAACGGCTTGTTCATAAAATCCTAGAAGCTGGCTTAGGAGTTATATGGTTAGGTGGTACCTGTTGATGAAGTTAATCTAGATGATGTGGTGCAGATTTTGGCTGATGTGTTTTGACAGACATGTGAAAATTATAGTATTAATGAGTTACTCACCACTTTGAAGCTTCATGAACGATCGGTCCCTTCACTCCTGCACCTCCCTGTTGAGTGGGAAGATTTAAATGATGAAGCCATCTAGGATGTTGAATGCATTGATTTCTCTTGGCAATAGAACATAGTTGCCACCAAATGGGGAGATGACTTTGGCAGCTCAGATGACGAGCCCAGTTAGAAAGACACCAGTCAAGTAGCCAGTCTGTGCGTAATAATATCCTTCGAAGATCTGTTAAGGGAAATCAATAAGGTGGTCGTTCAACCAGAAATAGATGAAGATATGGGGTTCATGTTCTTCCTTGCCTCAGTAAATCACATAATTAAATCAAGGAGACACTACAAAGATCCAGTTCCTTATGTGACCGAGACAAATAAGGGAAAAGGAATTGCCAAAGGACTCCACATTTGAGAGATGACCATCAAAGAAAGCAAAGTCCTTAACTATCTCAAGAAAACCCAAGCCAACATCACCTTATGGGGACTTTTTATGTCCTACTAGCTGAGCTAGAATGCTCTGATAAAAATCCTCATCGGGCCTACAATCTCTCCTTACACCACTCCCGAGGAAATCGTAAACATGGTCAGGTCCTTGACCTCTTCCAAACTCCTCTCCTTTTCCGAAGCAAAGATACTAAATATAAGCCCCGACCATAATTATGCCCTCAACATATATATTGGAGTGTTGGGAATGACAGTCCCACCCTCACTTGTTGATAACGGATCTTCCCTCAACGTTTTCCTTCTGAGAACCTTCAATTTATTGGGTTTTAAAGTCAGTGATCTAACTCCCACCTTCATCGCTATGAGTGATTTCAAAAATACCCGCCGAGAGGTAATGGGATCGATAAAACTCACAATAGGGGTTGGCCCTATCAATTCTGTCACTGAGTTCCAGGTTATTGATATACCGTCATTCTTCAACCTTCTTCTTGGATGTCCATGGCTCCATAGTATCTGAGGGGTATCATCTTCTCTTAATCTGAAACTATAATTCTTTGCCAATGGCCAGGTTATCACCATCATGGAGGATGACAACAGTTCGGACACAACCAGTACTAGTAACCTACTATTAGAGATCCAACATGGGATAAATGACATGCTTCTCTCTGGATTTAAATTCGACCCATTTCCCCTTCCAACAGGAGATAGTTTCAAATATCGGGTCTATTCGGAACACAACCCTCACGACAACGTTAACATGATTCATATGTTCAAGAACTTGCACTTCATGCACATAATGGGGTTAGGATGATGCCAACATGGGATCATTTATCCCAGAGTCCTGAAGAAGGACTTTCCCCGATGTGGCGTGGGTTACCAACCCTCACCAGAAGAACTCAAAGACCTCCGGAAGCCACGATAAAAATAAATCTTGGAAGAAGAAAGTACTATTTTGAGAGACTCTTTGAATGGAAGATTTATCAAGGAAGGGGGAGATTTCCCTTTCTACAGCTTCCCCGAACCATGGTATGACTAATTGGATAAGAAGATGCAACTGGGGTTGTAAATATTCTTTCAAGACAACAATCCCTAGGGCGTAAATTTCTAATATGAAGTTCAACCTCTCACTGAAAGATTCGTGACTATTACCGAGGATTTTTAGGAAAGTGATTCGGAGGACTCATTCAACCTGCAGATACTGGCGTTAAGTATCTACATGATCCGTTCAAATGCCATGCTATCAGACCCGTTTACTCAAATCAGAGTAGCGGACATGCCTCTCCTCAACTGGAATGCCTTATATGTCCAACCTATCCAGATTCAAGCTGACCCTGCTGCCTAGCCTATCCAAATCTCTTCATCTGATGTTATTGCTCCCTTTTCTGATATCAATGTAACTGATACCTCTTTTGACGAGGTTCTCAATCCTATTTTTCCTAAGAATGAAATAAACGGAAATTTCGAGTATCTTGTTGTGCCTTAAATTAATTGTGTTAATCCTAATCAAACTCTTGATGATGATGATTTTTTAAATGAACCATTCTTGACTGATCTTAATAAGGAGAATAACAAATAAAAATAACCACGTTCAAATTAATGATGATGAAACTGTTGTTATTAATCTCGGTTCTAGTAGCCATCAACGCAAAATTAGGATAGGGTCCACCCTTACCGAGAATGAGTTTGCGTAATTAGAAGATCTATTGAAAGAATTCATCGACATATTTGCATGGTCCTATGATGACACGCCCGGTATTGACCCAGAAATAGCTCAGTGCGAGATCCTAACATTCCCAGAAATTAATATAGTCAAATAGAAGCTAAGAAGGCTCCACACCGAATGGTTGCTCAAACTCAAAGAAGAAGTGGTCAAGCAACTGAAAGTCGATTTCATTCGCGTAGTCTAATATCCTATATGGCCCACCAATAATGTACATATGTCAAAGTCAGGATGGAAAGTCTGTATGTGCGTCAATTACCAGGATTTGAATAAATCATCCCTGAATGACTATTACCCATTACCCAACATTGATATGATCGTGGACAACACAAATAGTTACGCCCTCAGGTCATTTGTCGATGGATTTTCCAGATACAATAAATTTAAGATCCACCCTAACAATCAGGAGAAAATAGCCTTTATCACCCCATGGGGAACCTTTTGCTACATTATCATGCCATTGTGACTCAAGAATACCGAGGATACCTACCAAAAGGCTGCCACAACCATCCTACATGATCTTATTCATAATGAGGCCAAGATTTTTGTGGACGACATGATCATCAAATATAAGACTTCGGAAGGTCATATTCTCGCCCTCTGGAAGTTTTTTTGAATGACTACGATAATACCAGATGCGGCTGAACCCACATAAATGTGTTTTTGGCATCACAAAAGGAAAACTATTGGGATTCATGGTCAGTGATAAGGGAATCGGAGAAGACCCTACCAAACTGAAGGTTATACTTGAGATTTCACCACCACAGACGGATAAGGAAGTCTGAGGATTCCTCAAAAAATTATAGTACATCAGTCATCAACCAGTTAACTTCTATATACGAACCCATTTTCAAGCTTCTCCGTAAAGATTCTACCAAGGTCTGGAATAAGGCCTACCAAGAAACCTTTAACAGAATCAAGTGATACTTTACTCGTCCTCTTGTGCTTATGCCTCTACAGCCAGGTCTCCCTCTCCTCCTCTACTTGAATGTGATAGATACTACAACAGGGGATTTTTTAGCCATATACATTGAATAATCTCGTAAGAAGGATCCATTTACTACGCCAGTCAGAAATTAACTGGGTACAAAGTCAATTGCACTACTTTGGATAAAGCATGTGTTGCACTGGTCTCGGCCATGCAAAAGTTATGATAATACATTATTTCCTTCCAGATCAAACTTCTATACCGTATGGATCCCATCAAGTACTTACTAGAAAATCCCGCTCTATCAAGCCGAATGGCCCAATGGTAGATGGTACTAGCCGAATTCAATATTATGTAAGTTAAGCAAAAATCTATGGAAGGGAGAGCCATCTACGATTACCTTGTTGATTACCCCATAGAAGAAGTCAATGTTTGGGTCTTTGAATTCCCAGACGAAGATATTCTTTGCACGTATGAGTTGGACCTCTCATGGAAAATGTTTTTTGACAGAGCTGCCAATAAGAAAGGATACGACATTGGGGTACTCCTAATCACACCGATGACTCTCATACTCCCATTTCCATCAAGCTAGATTTTCCTTGCACCAATAGCATGACCAGCTATGAGGCATACACTGTAAGCCTTAAGATCACTCTCCGAAAAGGAATCTGGCACCTAGACGTCTACGTAGACTCTGCCGTTATCATCGGCCAAATCCTCAGGAAATGAAAAGTCAATGATGAAAAACTCCTACCCTCTCCTTTAGGTACTAGACGTACCCAAACTCATGCGTGATCAATCATCGCATCTACTCATATAGGCCAATCACCCCTGTATCATGCGGAGTCGCCCAAGAGGTAGAAGGTCACCTGTAATCCCAACAATGAATCAATATCCACTCAAGGAACTATAAAACCAAAAGACTCAGAGAAGATAGAAAGATAACCTTATCACTTTTCAGGGCATTTAGAGCCCGTCACACATCTGCCATCGACAAAGTCTGATTCGACCTCCGATTGGACTTCTGCCACTAGAACATCCAGCATAATTCTTCCAATCTATCATCCTTCAGGGCTATCAATCCTGTATTACACCGGATCACCTCGTAGAACCACATCTGTAAAAGATAGGAATCATTAAGAAAGAAATCAGAGAAGAATGAAAGGAGTTACATAAAAAGGAAAATTAATTCAAGAATACCTCTAGATGATACGTGGCCCCTATATAAGTCTGCGGGTAGCACCGCTGAAAGCATCTAAAGAAAAATAAAGGGACTTCAAGGTCATGCTCCCCAAATCATACATCCTGATCTCAAAAATCGTTTGTAAATACAGCAAGAACCAAAGATGGATAATGTGGCCACTTGTATCCACCAGAAAGCCACCTAATAGGAGTAAAATAAATAGATGAGTTGTCTTCCTCACCTACCGTTCATTGTTCACATCCACCCTCCCCTCAAAAGAGTCTTTAAAAGTATAAATACAGATCGAATCCCCAAAAATGATCCTACCCACATCACCCAACTCTGCCTGCACTGCCTTCGGCGTCACCCTCAGCATGCGATCCACCACTATCTGAAACCCCTCACCCTTCTAAGCCACTGAATGTCTATGGGAGTTACCGTCATCTCCTTAAAACAAATATGGAAGGTGTGGGTAGTGTCCCACCACATCTCTCCCAGATCACACAAAACCCCATTAGAACGTGGTGTCTTATCCAAAGCCTCCGTCAAGCACAGGAAACCATCCAGCATACCGCTCTAGAAAGATTCTCCCAAACCTCCTTCAACCCCATCATCCCCCGAGACCCGATAGATGAAGGAGCAATGTCTATATACAAAAGAAGAAGAATAAAATCCATCATGAACACAAAGAAGAAAGAAACAAATGGAACATAATACCAAAAGTCACTACACTTATATAACCACTAGGGTTCCTCACCTTAGACGAATGATGGTGTGCTAGCTCATGTAAAAGGGTACTCTCGTCAGCCACATGCTCAAACAGATAAAAGACATTCTCATTGCCTAAGGTAAGAGGCACCCTAAATTGCTGGTCTAGACCAGCCCAATCATGAACAACCAGCCATGCATTGTCGTACACCTCACTTGAACCTGTCATTTGAAGTCTTGAAGTAAGACGGACTTAAGAATGATTTTTATAGAGAGAAGACAAAAGATCCAAACACTTGAAGGTGTGAAAATTGGGAGGATTCACTCCTTTTCATAGAAGGCTAAAGGGCATGAGGATCGGCATGCCGTGACCATGTCAATCATAGTTATCCTTTACCTTTTCAAACGAAGTCCGGCAATCTGTACCCATGCCGAATGGTACCCCCAAGACTGCCTATCGGAACCCCCTTTAAATTTTGTACAGAAAATGCCAAAAAATCTAGAAAAATCCAAAAAAATACCCGAAAAATTCCCAAAAATCCCATAAAATATAGAACCTCAATTTTCTCAAGAAAATCATTTTCTCAACACCAAGCCCCTTATAAACTCTTAAAATCCCCAGTCGAATTAACCTTACACCCTTATCTCCAGCATAATCGCCAGTCGGATTCATCCTCAACTCCTTCCATAAGTAAAAACAACGATGCACCCGCATCCAGGTCTACTATTTGCCATCTTATACATCCCCCAGTGAAGTCTTAAGACAAAATAATCCCCAACCTGATATGTCCAAAAATAAATCTTTCCCCAGTGAAGTCCCAAAGTAATACAATCTCCAGTGGAACCATAGGTGAACCTGCACCCTCAAGATAATCTAAATTTCCCCATGAGAGCAACCCATCATTGTGACCATCCCGAGATCTTCCCCCTCCCTAGGAGATTTCAGGGGAAAGAGGTAGGATAAAGGTCCCGTACCCCTCACAACATCAGGGGGTTCTTTGGCCGTCATCGGTTTTAGGGTGATGTAAAGAGATAAAGTCGCCAACCTATTTTACACAAAACAGGCAAAAAAAAAAAATCGTCACCTCTAGAGCGCGACATCAAAGACAAATTGATGGTTGCAAAACCAATATTTTAGAGGTTTGGGGTCTAAGTTACAAAATGGGAAGGTGCTAGGCACCCATCCCCCCCTTTCGGTCTCTCATGGGCTTATATTACTATTTTTGTTAATTTATTCGTGAAGTGTGTGCGCGTGTATATATAAGTGGAGATCGGAATCGCATGACTCGCATCATGGAAAATATGGAGTGAGGTCGTCCATAGGACCGTTCCCAAAATAATAATTAAAAAATATGATGTGTGCTCTTATCGAAATATTGATCGTTATGATGAAACGATAATATGTGTTAGATAAGACACAAGTATGAACCAAAAGTATATATATATATATATATATATATGTGTGTGTGTGTGTGTGTGTGTGTGTGTGTGTGTGTGTGTGTGTGTATGTGTGTGTGTGTGTGTATGTGATGAGACGATTAAAATTGTCGTGAGTGAAAAATACAGCAGTTATGATAAATTTAGTTGGGACACGCATGTTAGTTGTGTCGGGACTTAAACCAGGAAATAAAATATATTTTCATTTTTGGTAATTCATATGGTCATTTTGACTGCGCCAGTGCGTCCGGAGGGGTCAAAATAGTCAAAATTGAGTACCCGGGGATTATGTTCGGGTCTCGAAGACTTTTCAGATTAATCGGGACTTATTTAGGTGACTTTGGGGCTTCTTAATGGTAATTGAAAATTCAAAAATGGGATTACACTTATAAAATGAAAGGGTTGGTCTTAGTGAAGAGTCATTTTCACAAAACCAAAGGTTAGGAGAGTTATACAAAGATTTATAGAGAAAAGGAAGAGAATTGAGAAGGAATTTCAAGAGTCTAAGGGAAGATTTGAAGAATTTGCGCAAGAACATACTTGGAGCGAAGATTTGGGAAGAAAAATATTAGAGGTGTCTCATATCATCATCAAAGTGTAAATCAAAGAGAGAGGAGCACAACCATATA
The DNA here is from genome assembly GCA_949130495.1 of Sambucus nigra. NCBI lineage: Eukaryota > Viridiplantae > Streptophyta > Magnoliopsida > Dipsacales > Adoxaceae > Sambucus > Sambucus nigra. Next base: position 118,938,338 of record OX422223.1, read on the forward strand.
TTATTTCTTCAATGAATTAGATATACATTAAAAGGCAGGTGGTTATTTTGTTGAATTTTAGTTGAATGTCATATTCATGTTAGAATAGGATGTCTACTATTTTGGAATTCATGAAAGGTTATGATAAATTGAGGAATTAAAATTATATTTTGGCTATAATTGATTGTAGTATATAATTCTTTTGTTAAAGGGTGAATATTGATGAGTTTCTAACAATTAAAATTGGATGAAATATGAGTTTTTACATGTGTTCTTGAGGATAAATGGTGAACTAATGTTTTAGAGAACAACCATGAATTAATCGAATTTAATTTGAGTTTTGATGATTTGATGAATATAAACTGTTATAAATCATGTATATAGATTAATATATTGCTGGGGATATTCATTTGGGAGTTTGGAATTGTAGAATGAAAGATTGGACGTTAAAAATGATGTAGAAAAATGCAGAATCTGGAGGTAGGGGATAAACTGTAGAAATCTCGTTTGAACGACATGAGAAGTCGTTCGAATGACCAAGATCAAACGAGATTATATCTCTTTCAAATGACATGTGCATTTCGTTCAAACGAGATGTCAGGTTCATTCTAACAACAGTCCAGAAAAATCAGAATTTTACCCAAAAAAGTTTAAATTCGACTTTGAATATTCGAGGAAGGAAAACTTACTTATGATATCATTTGAGTGATTATGTTATATGACCTAGTTGTGAGATATTTGGGTTAACTAATAGGAGAATAAATAAAAAGGGGAATGAAAGGCTTTTAAGGGATGAATCGTGATAGAGAAATTAATTGTAAATTATAAAGTATCGTGAGTATTAGAGAGAAATATACTACGTACTTGAATTATGTGGATATGTAAATACCTACTAAATAATATATTCTATGTATGACATACTTACGCTGCTTGCTATCGGGGGGGGGGGGGGGGGGGGGGAGGTTTCGCGACGTGGATGGTCTTATCCTAATGAGACTATTGGGGGGATTTTAGACTTGTACTTAAAACATAGGACCTTGGATACATGCTATATGAGATATGATAGTTCAGCGGTTGAATGGGAATGTAGGTATATGTGTGATCCATTTGGTTGGGGACTATGTTCGCCTCCCATTATGTGTGAATTGAATTTAAGGTTCATGTGAGATACTGAACCAATAGTCCCATATTTAGTAAATGAGGTACTGGGACATGATAGAAGAGTATGCATGTGCCAGGATCTATCAATCTAAGAGTGCAGTAGTATTATATATATATAGTGATAATATATATATACATATACAGAAAGGATCTCATACATACCCAGTTTGCATACCCTCCGTGCGGACCATTTTTTTAAAATAGTAAAAAAATAATTTCGGGCTGATTTTTTTTTATAGTTTCTAAACATTTCAATAGGACCATAAAAAAAATTCAACTCAAAATGAATTTTTTTGCTATTTTAAAAAAATCGGTCAAACTTTGTCAGTTTTTAAGTTGTTTTTAAGTTGTTAAAAACTGACAAAGTTTGACCGATTTTTTTAAAATAGCAAAAAAATTCATTTTGAGTTGAATTTTTTTTATGGTCCTATTGAAATGTTTAGAAACTATAAAAAAAAATTACATCAAAAATATTTTTTTTACTATTTTATCAAAATTGGTTCGCGCCAGCGGTATGCAAACTGGGGTATGCATGAGAACCGCTCTCTCTCTCTCTCTCTCTATATATATATATATATATATATATATATATATATGTTGATAACTTGTTCTATTGTGTGCATCTAGTAGCAAATATAGATAATATTTGTTAAGGTAACTCTAAATATGTGAATATTTAAATATGAAATGAGAAATTTATAGTTGACATATGAATAGGAAAAACGTTATAATAGATTTGGGATTACTAGTTAAGTGGGGTATAATAACTAGGATGGGTTAATTAGATACGTTAGGCATGAACACTAGATGAGTGGTGAGAAATTCAAGTGAGAGGACGTAAACCTAACATGAATATTATATTTTCAAATTCTTGCATTTAATGACCTGCTAAATTTTTAAAATTGTTTTACTCGGGCTCTGACCCGTTTTCCCCAAATCTCTTTTCTTTTATAAAACCATTTTAGGTGCCCATCCACAGGGAGGGCCAGCTTAGGATTTCACTATCATTTACCGTTGCGGTAGTTATTGTGGTCGATTGTAGGATTTACTTGGTAGATGCATCCATTTCCTTTCAATTCTAATACATTCATTATTTTATCTCAGTCGGGCATGTCACCCTTTCTTCAATCAGTACTTGTGTCCAGAGACATTGTATTTCTTTTATGATTCAGTTATGGATTGAATTGTTACATGAATTATTATTACATGAATTGTTACATGAATTATTGTTACATGAATTGAATTGTTACATTGTTACATGAATTGTTACATGAAAATTATGGAAATATATTTCAGAAAACTATAGATGCTGAAGATGCAGCCCTTAGAAGTGAAATGTTGTTTGAGAGTGATCCCAATAATTCTAAAAGGGAGGAGATGAATAAATGTCAAGTCCATCTGGCTTACCAGATTAAAATGGAGGAACAATTTTGGAGACAAAAGTACAATTTCAAGTGGGCTAAAGAAGGAGAGACAAACTCGAAATTTTTCTATAAGTCAGTTCAAGTACGAAGACAAAAGAGCTACATTCATAAAATAAAAAATGTCGAAGGTGATTGGCTTGAGGATCAAAAGATGATTAAAAGTGAAGGTCTGAGATTTTTTCAGACTTTACTTGGTATGGAAGTGATTAGACCTGATGATGCGGAATATATGGATGTAATCCCTGGCCTCATTAATGATGAAGACAATGCTATGCTTACTAATAAGCCTTCTATGGAGGAGATAAGATATGCGATTTGGGGTCTAAGTGGGGATAGTGCTCCAGGTATGGATGGCTTTACTGGGAAATTTTTCACTTCAGCTTGGGATATTATTTGTCTGGATGTATGTAATGCTATAGATGGTTTTTCAGTGGTTTGGAGGTTCCTAAATTCTTCACATCCACTATCATAATTCTTATTCCCAAAAATGAAAATCCACAATCCTTTGCAGAATTCAGACCTATAAGCTTATGCACTTTTTTTTAGCAAAATCATCTCCAAAATTCTAGCATCTAGGCTATCATCTATCCTCCCAAAAATCATATCTCCAAACCAAAGTGCTTTTGTTAAAGATAGAGGCATAGTGGATAACATTCTCTTATCTCAAGACATTATATCAAAGATCAACTCAAAGAATGAAGGAAGAAACGTAGTTATGAAGATTGTCATGCAGAAAGCTTATGACAAGATCTCTTGGCTATTCTTGATTAAAGTCATGAGGAAATTAGGCTTCAATGAGTTATGGATAGATTTTATTTGGAGAAATATTTCTAATAATTTTTTTCAGTTATGATAAATGGGGATTCATGTGGATTCGTCAAATCATTCAAGGGATTAAGGCTAGGAGATCCTTTATCTCCTGTATTATTTATCATATGTGCTGAAATTCTTAGCAGGAATCTAGACAAAGTTTTCCAATTCGTTAAAATTCCTAAATTTAAACACCCAATCAATTGTCCTATGGTATCTCACCTTGCCTATGCAGATGACTTAATTATATTCTCTTCTGGGAGTATTAAATCCATCAAACACGTGAAGACGGTGTTGAACAGGTACGAAGCAATTTCTGGCCAAGAAGTTAACAAGTCAAAAAGTGTTATTTTTTGTTCTAAGTTGATCATCAAGCCTAAATCGAAGGAAATATCTGAGATTATGCATTTACCCATTAAAAAACTCCCATCTATGTACCTGGGATGCCCTATTTTTGTAAGAAGGATGAAATGCTTATTTTTGAAGGTTTAATTGCTAAGGTAAGAAGTAAATTGGGTGGCTGGAAGGCTAAGCTTCTCTCAGTGGGGGGAAAGATTACCCTCATCAAGCATGTGCTCCAATCTATACCTCTTTATATGCTGGCTGCAATGCAAACTCCAAAGAAAGTATTAGTTATCATTGAAAAACTAATGGGTAATTTCTTATGGGGATCAAAGGAAGATAGAAACAAATTCCACTGGATAGCGTGGAAGGATCTATGATGCAAAACTGAGGAAGGTGGTGTTGGGTTTACAGAATTAAACGACATTATTGAAGCTTTTAGTATGAAATTATGGTGGAAGTTTAGAAAGCAAGATTCTCTCTGGGCTCAATTTATGTTTCAAAAATATTGTAGGATTAATCATCCTATCGTAGTAAAGGCCTCAAGGGGATCTCATACCTGGAGAAGAATGGTTTCTCGTAGAGAGATGGCGGAGAAAAATAGTAAATGGATCATTGGTAAGGGGAATATAAATGCGAAATGGGATAACTGGACCGGTATTGATTCCTTTGATTCAACAGGTATTTCAGACTCTCTAATAATCTCGGAGCTTCTAGATGGTAATGGAGAATGGGATTATAGCAAAATAAATAGTTTGTTGCCTCCGAATTTAATTGCCACATGTTCTAAAGTGGAGGTCATGGGGAATAATAATGGTGATAAGCTAGGGTGGATGCCTTCTTATGATGGTTCTTTTAATCTGAGCTCATCATGGAATATTGTTAGAAAGGCTAAAACTCATTCCTGGACTTCCTCTTTCATTTGGAATGAGATGATTCCATCTAAAATTTCATTTTTCCTAATACGGCTCCTGCGATATTTCCTTCCAATGGACACAGCTATCATGAGAATTGGAATCAGGTGCCCTTCAAAATGTGGTTGCTGCCTTAGCCCGGACGTTGAATCTGCAGAGCACCTGTTTTGTCATAGTGACTTTTCTAGAGTTATTTGGAAGAATTTTGAGGATTTATGTTGTATTAAGAGCTTAAATAATTCGATCAGAGGTAGACTCATTGTTTGGTGGACCAGCTCTAACAACTCGATGTGGGGTAAGATTTTAAAAGTCATTCCTGCTTTTATTTTTTAGGGGATGTGGAAGGCTATAAACAAATGGAAGTTTGAGAATGCTAAAATTAAGGCAGAGAGATCCATAATGGACATGCATTCCCTTTTAAAATTACATCTTGATTTAAACCTCTACTCTAGTATGGTTCATTAATCGACAATTCAGTTGATCAAACTTGTACATTGGAGACCTCTTGAAGATAACTAGTTCAAAATTAATGTTGATGGAAGTTGTAAAGGTAATCCAGGGCCTATGGGACGAGGTGGAGCTTTAAGAAATTCTAAAGGGAAGTTAATTACAGCTTTTGCTTATAGCTTTAGTGTTGATTGGAACATAATAGCAGAAGATTTATCAGTACTTCAAGCCATTAATTTATGTTATTCCTTTCTCAATGAAGGCCTAATTGTGGAGTCAGATTCTTTAACTGTTAGTAAAGTACTTAATGAGCAAATGAAGTGCCGATGGAGTATAGTGCCTTTTATTGCCAAGATTAAAATCAAAACTCATAATCGAAAGGTGAAATTCTATCATATCCTTAGAGAAGGTAATAAGTGTGCAGATTTTTTGGCTAATCATGGAGTTTCGTCTCAAAGACATCTTACATCGTCCTCTTTAGATGACTTTCCTAAAACGTTAAAAGGTCTCATCAATTTAGATGCTTGGGGTCTCCCAAACTTTAGATTCTCATAGGTTTTTATGTTTCTTATAAAGGTGGCTACTTATAAAATCATCCTTCTCTCTTGTAAGTTCCATTTCATTTCATTCCACTATTCAATAAATTAGTGGGGCTTTGTCTCTATTATTAAAAAAAAAAAGAATTATTGTATTAGAGTTGCAAAATGGCTTGCGTCGTATCTTATTTGATTCAGTATTTCATTATATGTGATGTTGATTTATTTACTAGTATGGTGAATGTGATATTTAATTGTTTAATTGATTTAAATATTTGCATGTTTAAAAAAAAGATAAAATAAAATAAAATTTTGACACCAACTTTTCGAATATTGGGTGGTTAGTAAATCTTAAATTTTTTTCTACAGTGATGCTATGAACGAACTAATCTAGATATCCCATTTTAATTTAATAAAGGCCTTATCACCTGGTATTTAATTAAGTGGGGTTTCACACTCTGGTGGTGGTCCAATCTCATCCTTGGTTAAGCTTGAACCACCAATTAAAGAGCTCTAGTTTGAGTTTTGGCTCATTTTTTGCTCTTCCAGCTTACTACCAGTACCTCATCGGATTTTTTTGGTCATCGAAACTATCTAATGGAAATAAATCCACCAACTATAGGTGGTCTTAATACCATCCATGCCCCTCCTTAGTAGACAGCCAACAATAGATGCATGCAACTCTTGCTGCTTTCAACCAGAATATGGTGGCTAGACCTGCCAGAGCCGAAAATGAGTTTATAACGCCGATCGCCAGGGATGATGATCCAAATCAAACGGCCAGGGGACCACTCCAGGCCCCACTTAAAGATCTTCCTCCTCAGCAAAGGCGTAGAGATGTGGCCAACCCTAAGCGCTTACGTTTAGGGAGGACGGGTTGTGAATGCCCTAATAATGATGATGATGATGATGATGAGAGGTATGATAAAGAGGATGGCAGGAGTTATTGGGAGCCTTATCAGATCTCTAGAGGCACTGTGTGACCTATACAACCCAGTCGAGGGTGCAGTGGAAGGTCGAGCCGAGAGTGTAGGCCAAGGCCATCAACTTTAGACAGATTGAGCAGGGGACAGCCTTTGATAGGCTTAGCCCATCCCCAGACGACTTAAGAAAATTTCTCTCTAGATCCAGAAGTATATCTAGTTCTAAAAGGAATGACAAATGTGATGACCATCGACCTCCTCGTGGTCAAGTTGAGGAGCAGCAATAGGTGAATAGCTAACAAAGAACAGTTGGTAGAGAGCCATAGGTTCACCCAAATGGTAGATAAGGGGATGGAGATAATGTGGCTCAAGCTGAGGTTATAGTAGCGGCTGAAAGACCCTAGAATGATTTTATTCAAAGGCTGGAGAATAAGATTGGGGACATTCTAAAGAAATGAGAGCCCTTGCAGAGGGGATACAATGAATGATCCCTCTCAGTGGCAAAGATTGTGAGTTATCCTACCCCGACTGAGTTCAAGACACCAGTGGTCACATCAAAGTATGATGCAAGAACTAATCCAGTCAACCATGTGGAGATGTATCAGTCAGATGTTGACATTTACACAGTCTCAGACGAGATGAGGTGTCAAGCCTTCTCGAGCACCTTTACCAGAGTAGCTCATGTATGGTTTACCTCTCTCCCTAAAAACTCAATTAAGAATTTTAAACAGCTTGCAGGAAGGTTTATACATACTTTCTGATTTAGGGTGAGGCCCCAAAAGAAGACGACCCACCTGCTGTATGTGAGGCAGGGGAAGAATGAAAGTCTGAGAGAGTATATAGAGAGGTTTAACAATGAGAAATTTGAGGTTGAGGATTATGAAGAAATTATTTCCATGATGGCCCTGATGACAGGTCTGCAGAAAGGAAATCTATTTTGGAAGCTTACAGAGGATCCTCCAAAGTCTATGGTTGAACTTTGGGCTATGGTCGGGAAGGTCATGAATGCAGAGGAAGCAATGACTTCCAAAGGTGAAGACAAGAAGGGACAAGAAGTAAGGGTAATTTCCATAAGAAGAACAAGGATGACAAGAAGAGATCAGCGGACAAAAAGTTCACAGATTACACCCCTTTAACTGTCAGTTGTGAGCACATTTTGAATGATATCAAGAATGATAGGTCTTTAAAGTGCCCTGAGAATCTGAAGGCTCCTCCTCATAAGAGGAATAGGAACATGTGGTGTGAATTTCACCAAGGCCATGGCCGTACGACTGACAAGTGTTTTGCTCTTAAGGACAAGATTGAGAGAATGTTGAAAGCTGACAAACTGAAAAAGTATGTTGATAAGGGAAGTTTTGAGGGTGGCTGAGATAACACTCGAAAGAGGAGGAAAGACAAGTGAAAGCCTAATGCTTCATCAGGTCGAGATAATGATGACTCAGATGATGATGACGAAGCAGACATAGACTTTCCTCCCCCAATTAATAATCGTAAAGATCGGCTTAATATGATCTCTATTGGGGTTAATATGATCTGTGGAGGATTAACTGGAGGAGGAAAAAAAGTTACCGATAGAAAAGCTCATGTAGAAGAGACCAAGGATCTCCCTCCCAAACCTAAGGAAGTGCATTCAGCAGCCATAGAGTCGAAGAAGGTAAAAAGAACTAAAGTTGATATGAATACTTTGATTGTGGGCTTTTCCAGACTGGATTCGAAAGGGATTCTAATCTCGCAGAATGACCCTTTGGTTATCACCACTTTGATGTGTGGTTATGAGGTTCCGAGAATTTTAGTCGACAATGGAAACTCGACCGACATTATGTTTTGGAATTGTTACAAAGGCTTGGGTATGAGCAAGAAGAGGCTAGTGTTGTATCATCAACCTCTCATCAGATTTATTGGAGAGAAAGTACACCCTTAGGGGATTTACGAAATAGAAGTCAAAATGGTAAATTGCTCGCCGAAATGCCTCACGATAAAGATTAGTTTCTTCGTCATGGATGAGAATGTCTACTCAACCTACAACATAATCTTAAGAAGGGTATCCCTTAAGGAATTTGAGGCCGTGCCTTCAACGGTTCACCAAATGATTATATTTCCAACTCCGTCTGGGGTAAGGGAAGTGAAGGGTGATGAGGTTGAGGTACACGAATGCTACGTCAACTTAACCAAGAAGAGAGATGCATACAAAAGGGCTACTATAACGTACAAAATTGATACCCTAGATCCTAGATATGAGACTAAGTTAAAGAAGGGTGAGGCCGCTGATGATGTAGATTCCATCGTCCTCAATGAGGATGAACCGAAAAAACCCGTCCAAATCGGTAAAGCCCTGAAGAAGGAAATCAAAGAAGATTTGATCAAGTTATTGAAAAAGAGGCAAAACATTTTTTCTTGGAGCCATGAAGATATACCTGGAATCGATCCGAAGATCATCCGCCATAAGCTCAATGTGGTCCAGGATGCAAAGTTGATCAGATAGAGAAGAAGAGTCTACGCAAGGGAGAAATGTGATGCCATTCGAGAAGAGGTGAAGAAGTTGGAAAAAGCAGACTTTATCAGGGAGGTCATTTACCCTGAGTGTCTTGCGAATGCTTTCATCATCCCCAAAGCCAAGGACAAGTGGAGGGTGTGTGTTGATTTTGCACATCTGAACAAAGCCTACCCCAAAGATAGATTTCCTCTACCAAGGATAGATTAAATGGTTGACGTTACTTCCATCCATTAATTAATGAGCTTTATGGATGCCTACTCAGGATATAATCAAATATTCATGGATCCAGCCGATTCAGAGAAGACATCATTCATAACTGACAAGGGGACCTATTGTTACAAGGTCATGCCCTTCTAATTGAAAAATGCTGGGACAACATACCAAAGGTTGGTCAAAAAAATGTTCGGGGAGTTAATTTTGAAAACGATGGAAGTTTATGTCAATTATATGTTAAAGAATAGCCTCAAGACCAACACTCATGTGGCCGACCTTGACTAAACTTTTGATACGATGGATGAATACAGGATGAAACTCAACCCTGCCAAGTGTGTCTTTGGCATGGGGGTAGGAAAGTTCTTAGGCTTCATTGTGAATTATAGGGGGATTGAAACCAACCCCAAAAAGATCAAAGATTTGTTTGGAAATGAAGACCCCGACGATAACCAAAGATGTGCAGAGGTTAACCGGACGAGTGGAAGCGTTAAACAAGTTTGTGTCTAGAGCTACTGATAAGTGCTTTTCTTTTTCAAAATACTTAGAAAGTATTTTGAGTGGAATGAGGAGTGAGATCGGTCCTTTTAAGAATTAAAGTCCTACCTCAGATCCCCACTATTAGTGTTAAGACCAATCCAAAGAGAGAAGTTATACTTATATCTGGTTGTGTTGGAGTCGGACATAAGTGTTGTTATAGTTAGAGATGAAGATGGAGTAGAGAGGCCAGTGTATTTTAATAGCAAGGCCCTCCAAGGGGCCCAGCAGAGATATCCCAAAATGGAGAAGTTAGCTTATGCTTTAATCCATGCTTCAAGAAAGATGAATTCGTACTTCCAAGCATACACCATAGTTGGCCTCAGTAATTCTCCCCTCAGACAGGTCATCCATAAAACTGAGAAACCAGGTGGTTTAATGGCATGGGCAATTGAGCTGGGGGAATTCGATATCGTCTAACATCCAAGAATGACCATTAAGGGGTAGGCATTAGTATACTTCGTTGCCGAGTTCACATGGTATGAAGCCGATATAGAAGAAATTGAGGTTCCATCTTGTGAACTAGTATGTCCTTCCCCGACTGAGGCTGAGCCGAGTTCAGTAAGAAGCAAGGTAAGTGAGAAACAAGGAAGAGAGATACCTCTTCAAGAAGGGAACCCTAGAAGAGGGAGGTTTTTACAAAGATCGTATTATATGGAGCTTGTTCGTTAATGGATCTTCATGTGAGAACGGAAGTGGAGTAGGTTTAATTGTGTCATCCCCAGACAGGATGGATATTGAATATGCAATAAGTTTTAGCCTCAAAGCCTCTAATAATGAGTCAGAGTGTGAAGCACTCCTAATAGGCCTCTCCCTTGCCCAGGCACTGAACATCAGCTAGCTCCTTATCTATGGTGATTCTAGGTTAGTTGTGAATCAAATTTTGGGCGTATATGAGGCCAAGGATGATAGAATGGGCAAGTACTTAGGAAGGGTGAAAACAACACTAAAGAATTTTAGAGAAGTGAAACTGAAAAGGATACCCTGTGATATGCCCAAGTATAACCTCGGCCCAGAGATACCTACCTCGGCCAAGATGATGGCCGAGACATTAATCGACCCTATGAGGGGCAGGGTCCACGATATCGTCCCTCGGCCAGACCTACCTCGGCCCAGGTCGACACTACTATATCCACTTCCATGGACCCTACGTCTGGGAATATTAACCTCGGCTAATAGTAGGCCGAGGTGACAAGGAGCCCTAATCTTCAACATGGAACTAATCCTACCTCGTCCTTGGCCGCGGTGACGAGAAGCATTAATAATCATCAGAATGTATATGCCCAACCTCGGCTAGGGCCGACCTAGCATAATGTCTCGGCTAAGATCAGGCCGAGACTCCTTATGACATTACTCGGATTGAACGGACCAAGCCTTTACAGCTCGGCCTCTCCCAGGCCGAGGTCATTCACCAACATAACTGCCGAGCATCTGTTGACATTTGGATAAGGACACCTGGGCACAAATCAGTTGTAACAAGATTATTCTCCACATGGGGGAGAATATTTCATCATCATTACTTACATGTGACAGTGACAGATGGCATTCCCACATTGGTGAGGATACCACACACATGCTCATTGCATGCATGGGGGGTACAGTGCGCCCCCTAGGCACTATATATAGGGATCATCCCCTACCTTGCAAAAGGATCCTGCTATTAAAACCCTAGCTAAAACTCTGTCTAAAGATACAGTAGAGAGAGAGAGAGCTTGAGTGAATTGTACCCATGGCCATTAGTGCCTTTGTTCAGTGATATTACTCACACACTCACAGTGGATGTAGGCCAGATTGGCTGAACCACTCATATTCCGGTGTTGATTCCTCATATCCTCACCTCCTTCTCTTATCTCTATATATAGCTGTGCCACCATTGTTACTAATATATTGAGCTTGCAAACACCTCACCTGGTGGTGCTAATTCTTATCATCATCACCCTGGATAGACAATAGCCGAGCCGACGCTCTGGTGAGGTTGGCTTCTATCACTAGAATGTAAATTAGAAGAACAGTCCTAGTAGAGATCCTCCATCAATCGACTATCAAAGGATAAGAGTGTACTAAGGAATTTTTCTTCAAATTAAAAATGGGATCTTCTTGGATGGATCCTATCGTCCGGTACATCAGAGATGGGGAGATGCCAGAGTCTAGAGCTGAGAGAAAGAAGTTGAGGTATAAAGCAACTAAGTTCTCCATCATAGGAGACATCTTGTACAAAAAATGGTTCCTACTTCCTCTACTCATATGTTTCCATCCATCTGAGGTAGAGTATATTTTAAGAGGTGCACGAGGAGTCTTTCTCCAGTCAGATCAGAAGAAGATCATTGGCTAAAAGTATCATGACTCAGGGATACTGGTGGCCGACGTTGGCCAAGGATGCAGTTGTATGTGTTAAGAAGTGTGATAAGTGTCGAAGACTTTCCACCATACCCCATAAACCTCATCAGCCTCTTACTTCAATCGCTTCTATATGGCCATTTACAGTCCGGGGGATTGATTTGGTAGGGTCATTATCGAGAGATGTGAACAATTATTGCTATCTGATTGTGGCAATTGATTATTTTTTGAAGTGCATAGAGCCGAGGCAATGATCATAATTACGGAGAAGAAATCATTTCAGTTTATCTGGAATAACATCATCTGTAGATATGACCTACCTAACACTCTTATTTATGATAAAGGGACACTGTTTAAGAAGATCTCCCTTGAGAAGTACTGTGAGCAGGTTGGCATCAAATAGTTCCTTTCAAATCCAGGCTGACCCCAGGCTAATGGGAAGACAGAGGTTACCAACAGAATAATTCTTAATAGAATCATGAAAACGTTGGAGGATACTAAAGGGAGATGGATTGGGGAAGTGGATGTCATCCTATGGGCGTATAGGATAATAGAGAGGACTCTGGCGGGGGAACTCCATTCATTATACCATATGGCTGAGAATCTATGGTGCTGACAAAGATAGGTCACCCAACCCATAGAGTCCAAACATATGACCCAGAGCAGAATGTGGAAGAAAGGAGACTGGATTTGGATCTCGTAGAGTAATGAAGAAAATATGTTGAGGTTAGGCAAGCTGCCTATCAGCAGAGAACATCAAAGTTTTATAAAAAGAGGGTGAAAGCCCGGCCACTAGCCGTAGGAGACCTCATTTTGAAGAAGACATCGCAGAAGCACAACAAGATTCATCTTAACTGGCATGGTCCTTATAGGGTGGTTGAAGAAGTGGTTCCAGGAACGTATCGGTTAGAAAATTTAGTAGGAGAGACATTATCCAATCCATGGAATGCAGACTATCTTAAGAAATACTATCAGTAGGGAATTTTGTGTGGAAGTTTCATTTTAGTTTTGATTTTCTCTTATCAATTCCATTTTAGTATCATCTGTTTATGTATATGAGAATCAGATTTTGAATGAAAATTTCCAAGTATTCTCTCCTACCTTGTCTATTGTTTGAATATTTGTTTCTTGTATATATCAACTCATCTTTAGCTATAAAACATCATCCGTGGTGAAATAGCTTCAAGTTACTCTTGGGGACATGATAGTCCAGACGGGGTTGACCTCATCCAGGGACTCTCAGTAACATCGAAAGGGGTAAAAATCACTTAGTTGTGGTTCATTATTAAACATCATTAATTTGGTTAAAAAATTCTCTCGACTGAGATGACAGTGCGTGGATGAGACGACTCTCATCCATACACTCTCAAAATGATGAGAGGGGACTCATGATATAACACAATAATTTGGTGGATTCAAATTCAAAATCACATAATTGTGGTTCATTATTAAACATCATTAATTTGTTGAAAATTCTCTCTCGACCAAGATGACAGTATGTGGACGAGACGACTCTCATCCATACACTCTCAAAATAAAGAGAGTGGACTCGTGATATAACACCATAATTTGGTGGATTCAAATTCAAAATCACTTAGTTGTGGTTCATCATTAAACATCATTAATTTGGTGAAAATTCCCTCTCGCCCGAGATGACAGTGCGTGGACAGGATGACTCTCATCCATACATCTCAAAACCACGAGAGGGGACTCATGATATAACACCATAATTTGGTGGATTCAAATTAAAAATCACTTAGTTGTGGTTCATCATTAAACACCATTAATTTGGTGAAAATTCTCTCTCGCCCGAGACGACAGTGCGTGGACAGGATGACTCTCATCCATACACTCTCAAAAACATGAGAGGGGACTCGTGATATAGCACCATAATTTGGTGGATTCAAATTAAAAATCACTTAGTTGTGGTTCATCATTAAACATCATTAATTTGGTGAAAATTCTCTCTCGCCCGAGACGACAGTGCGTGGACAGGATGACTCTCATCCATACACTCTCAAAAGCATGAGAGGGGACTCGTGATATAGCACCACAATTTGGTGGATTCAAAATAAAAATCACTTAGTTGTGGTTCATTATTAAACATCATTAATTTAGCGAAAATTCTCTCATGGGCGAGATGAGAGAGCAAGGACGAGACGACTCTCATCCGTACACTTTCAAAATGAAGAGAGATGACATTGTTAAGGGTACCTACTCACTTTAAAAAGCTTTAATACCAATTTGTAAAAACACTAATTCCGTGTTCGATACTGATTTGAATATATGTGTAACGTCCAATCACAAACTTATTTAATTAGTGTCAATACATGAATCAAATTAATTCAGCCCTCAAAATCAACTAGCTACGCGCGTGCATGTGTCAAACCAACATAAATAAAATATGCGACACAAAGTTCAGTAAAAATTCCCTCAGGGAAAAACCTTTTATTTCACTATAATTTGTAAATCACAACTTACACGGATTACAATGAAATACATATTGACACACAATTACCCCCAGGCGTCGGTCGACGCCGTCAACAATGAATTACACACAGCAATCTACAAGAACTTAAGTCCTATCTTCAGCAAAGATTCACACACACTAAACCTCAATGACACGCAGCCATATGATGTTGAAATCTTGTCCACACATGTATGAACACCAGCAAAGCGTGTTCTCAAACTCCAAAACAATTCACAAGAATAATTGGAACTTTTGTGAATTGAAAACACAAGGATTTAATCCCTAAAAAGAAGAATCCAAAAGTGTTTTGCCGATATAGCATTGTTTTGCATAATGAAAAAAGTACCGACTTCTTATGGAAAACGGAGTTGAAAAGACCCTCTTATAAAAAAAACTTAAGGCGGTGGATCGTTCAAACGAGATTGGAAATCATTGGAACGAGATCTAGTGTCATTTGATGTATCTCGCAGCACATACTGTTGTTAGAACGATGTACGGTGTCGTTCGAATGAGACCAATAAAATAATATTTTTTCGTTTATCCTTTCAGTAAATGCACCGCCTCAAAAACTCTGAATTTTTTTTTTGACGAAAAACATTTAGAGCTCCGCTCCAACACTTAGAAAATACTTTAATAAAAATATCCCAAAATCCTAACTGATTTATTAAGGAATTAAAAACATAACTTTACCATATTCATTTCGTGGAGACTTGATTGTTGACGAAGCTTGATATTCAGACCCATCTCATTGTGTATTTGATCTTGAACTTGTTCGACGGTTGTAGCGGTATACGGCATACGTAATTGTGACGGACATTTATAAAATATGTCCTTATAAATCTCCCCTATGTCTATGCCGGTGAAAAATAAAAATATTCGAATTATCAATATCAAAAATGACCTATAAAATCTACCCTCCCATAACTCAAAAGTGGAAAGATAAACTGTCAAGTGTTCAAATTCAAGCTTTTCTCATCAGCGTGTGCAACATAATGATCTTCAGTTGTACTTAGACACATGAAACAAAGTAAATACCTCGTGACGTATCGAGTTTGAAATGGTATAAGCATAAACATGAAAGCATAATTAATTCTCCCCATACTTAAACTTCCCCATAAAGTCATAATTCATTCTCCCCTTTTTTATTTGTCCAAAGTAGACAAGGAAAAGAATAAACTAATTAAATGGGGTGTCATGGTAAACAAATTATTTTTCATTTTTCATACAAAAATGCAAAAATGATGTTACAAAAAACACACACCGTGAATTTACACTAAGATAACCAAATCATGGAAATGGAATGAATGGGTGTGAACAAATTCGATAAGAAAATTGACTCAATCATGACATGTGTGCATGATGCATAAGTGTACTCCTAACGAATGAACATTAAAATAGTCCTTACGTGTAAAATTGTTGAATTTAGATGACATCGTCTTATTCTTATCAACAAATCAAATTGTAAATGATTTCCACACCAATAACATCCAAAACTATGTAATTCTTTTTTCATTACTTTCAAGGACACGCGAACCGTTTTAAATTCTATCCAAACTCCCTCATTAAAAGATAATGCTTTTTATTTTTCTTATGAGGTGATGAAACTAAAACCTATTGGCCCCTTTTTGGCATAATTTTCTTTTTATTGCCTTTCAATTTTTTCGGTCTCTTTTAAACCTCATTAGATCCCAGATAATTTTCAATTCCTCACTTTTTAGGTCCATTTAAACGGTCGCTTTATCACAAAGGAAAAAATAAGATACCTTTCACTGACCTTTTTCGTTTTTCAAAATAAATCACACAAACTCACAAACGGTTTATAACATGCACTACTTTCTTGTCAAGTTTTATTGCATTTGGTTCATTATATAGACAGAATTGATATGGAAGCACTCAACCAATATGTGATAGACAAGTACAAAAGTCAAATAAATCCTTGCATGTGCGAAAAAAAGGACAAATGAGTCAAACATGTAGGTAGCAACACTATATATCATCTCAAAGACTCCAAACTTTGTAAAGCACATGAATCACAGAACATATTTGCTCAAAACACTATCAAATAGTTACATGGATATGGAATGATGTTGTAACTCGGTCATCCTAAATGTAAATTCATATATGGTGTAAAAAAAATACAAAAATCTTTTTGGATTTTTCAATTTTTCTCAAAAAAATGAAAATCCTTTTGTATTTTTCCAAAAAATTTCAAAAATGAAAATCTTTTTAGTTTTTTCGAAAAATATATCAAAATGGAAAATATAAATACAAAATGATACATACTAGTAATAGGCAAAAATATCATCATGTAAATAAACCTATGCTAGCAAACATATCTAGATCTTAACCGGTAGGTGCAGTGGAGTTTTCCAAAGATGGTGACATCTTTTGAAACAACTCCATCAAATCATGTGAAGTCTTGACCAAAAACTTTAAATGAACCCCAATATGTCCAAACTATTGCATGTAATCATCAGGACCGTCAGGTGTGGGTGTGTAGTCTGAACACGTGTAGTAGGATAACATGGCACATAACCCAACTAAAAACAAAACTCCCTAAGGTGTTCTCTCTTTTTGTAGTGTGTGCAAACATAAACAGGACTAGGTACACCTCTCTCAACATGTCTCCTACGTGCTCTCCTAATAGGTACAGGATGCCTAGGTGGGTTGGGTTGAGAGTCATGTGGATCTAACACTAAAGTAGGAATCGTCTCGGGTGCAACATGTGAAGTAGACGCACCATCATGACTCATTCCTAAGCTCTCACCACTACCCAAAATGGGATTGAGAACCATCTTTCCAACCTTCTTAGATGTGTTCTCCAAATTAACTTTAGCCTTCAGGGCATGCTTAAGATCTTTCTCTAATTGTGACATACGAGCTATAAGTTCACTCTTTTCCCTATTCACGATAATCAACCGCTCACTCAAACTAATCTTCACGTTCTCCAGTTGACTCGCGGTAGCCTCAAAACATCTTAAACTCTTTAACTCTCTCTCCAAATCTCTCACCTTAAGACCTAACTCCTTATTCAATTTCTTAGTCTTTAAGGTCTCGGCATACAATTCTCTAAATGATATCTGGAGCTCACTATCATCATCACTAGGGCACTTGCTCTCAAACTTGCTATAAACAATCAAATCCTCCTCAGGGGTCTCACGTGAACAAGTGTCCTCGTCGTTGTGGGACAAAGTAAGTGTGCTCTCATGATTAGATAAAAAGGCAACAAACTCTCCTTGTGAAGACTCATCATCGAAATCTTTCCCATCTTCCTCACTATGACTCAAGGTCGCTGGCATAACAAGTTTCTTATCCTCTCTCCTAAATCTAGTGCGACACTCAAACGACTTATGCCTTCTCCCCTCACAGTCAAAACATTTCATATTTTCAAAATTTTCTTCACCCTCTTTCTCTTTCTACCCTTTCTTTGGCCTTGTCTTTCTTTTGGTTTTTCTCCGAAAATTTTTTATTGGAAGAATTTTGTTTTGAAAACAGGAGAAAGTTTTTGAAATTATTTGCAAGCAGGGCCATGTCAAAATCAAACTCATCCTCAGACTCGAACTCACAAAAACTCACTTTATTTTTCCTATTACTAGTGGACACTTCCTTTCCCTTTCTAGTTTGGTCTTTAAGCGCTATCCTTTTATCCTTAGGTTTGATAGTGTCGGGGAACATGTCAATTTCGTACGTCTGGGGGTCTCCTAAGAACTCTACTAGTTTCAGACGACTCAAATTTCCTAAGGTATTTAAAATAGTCACTTTGGGGATAAAACGTTTAGGCAGTGATGTTAAAATCATTTTAACCACTTGTGCATCAAGTATAGGCTCACCAAGATTAAAACTAGTATTGACAGTATCAGACAAATGTGCATAAAACTCGTCAAAACACTCAGTCTCTAACATAGTGATCGTCTCAAATTGAGTGGTTAAATTTTGAATTTTATACTCTTTGACTGAATTAGTGCCTTCTTGGGTGAGTTACAAAATTTCCCACGCTTCTTTAGACGTGGTGCACGTTATAATACGTCGAAACTCGTCAAGGGTGACATGTCCGACAATTGCACTAAGCCCACGTGAATTAAAAGTGCTCCACATAAACTCATCCTCAGTCCTATCTGACATAGGTTTTAAATTCGTGACATTATTCGCGGAGACAGTGGGAGGATTCCAACCTCTTTCACAAATGACCCAAACACTTTCATCGATTGCTTTTAAATGGGATTTCATTTGGGATTACCAGTAACAATAATTAGACCCGTAAAAAATTGGCAATTGATTATATAAGTTTTAACTTGGAAACATTGCGACAATTTTAAAAATATGATTTTTCAAAAAATATCAATATCACACAATTTTGCAAAAAAAATAGAAATACACAATAAAATAGTGTACCTTCTCTGATACCAATTTGTTAAGGCTACGTACTCGCTTTAAAAATCTCTGATACCAATTTGTAAAAGCACTAATGTCATGGGCGATACTGATTTCAATACATGCGTAAATTCTAATCACAAACTTATTTAATTAGTGTCAATTTATGAATCAAATTAATTCATCCCTCAAAATCAACTAGCTACGTGCGTTCAAGTGTCAAACCAACATAAATAAAATATGCGACACAAAGTTCAGGAAAAATCTCCTCAGGGCAAGACCTTTTATTTCACTATAATTCATAAATCACAACTTACACGGATTACAATGAAATACAGAATGACACACGATTACCCGCAGGCGTCGGTCGGCATTGTCAGTAATTAATTACGCACAACAAACCATAAGAACCGCAGTCCTATCTTCAATAAAGATTCACACGAAGTGAACCTCAATGACATGAATCCATATGATGTTGAAATCTTATCCACATATGTATGAACACCAGAAAAGTTTGTTCTCAAACTCCAAAATAATTCACAAGAATAATCAGGACTTTTGTGAATTGAAAACAAAGGAATTTAATCCTTAAAAGAAGGAGTCAAAAGTGTTCTGCCAATATAGCACTGTTTTGCAGAATAAAAAATGTACAAACTTCTTATGGAAAATGGAGTTGAAAAGACCCTTTTATAAAAAAACTTAAGGCGGTGGGTCGTTCAAACGAGATTGGATATCATTTGAATGAGATCCGGTGTTGTTTGATGTATCTCAAAACATACACTGTCGTTTGAATGGCGTACGGTGTCGTTCGAATGAGACCAATAAAATAATATTTTTTCCGTTTATCCTTTCAGTAAATGCACCGCCTCAAAAACTCCGATAATTTTATTTTTGATGAAAAACATTTAAAGCTCCGCTCCAACACTTAGAAAATATTTTGAGAAAAATATCCCAAAATACTAAGTGAATTATTAAGGAATTAAAAACACAACTTTACCATATTCATTTTGTGGAGGCTTGATTGTTGATAAAACCTGATATTCCGACACGTCTCATTGCGTATTTGCTCTTGAACCACTTCGATGGTTGTATAGGTATACGACATACTTAATTGTGATAGATATTTATAAAAACATCTCTTTACAGACTTAAGACAAAACATCATTAATTTGGTGAAGTCAATGTAAGAGAAGAGACCAGATGTTATGCTACTAATGAAAAATTAGGTCAGACAAATTTGCATAACATATGAATGAGACAGGGATAAACAAAGAGTTATCATTTAGTAATGATGGGGTTACAAAAGTATTTTGATACAGGATCTACACAAGTTAAGCATGAGGACATAAATGGCCACCCCAACGAAAGAAAGGATAATAAAGAAGCTTAAAGTTGCAAATTTCCCTCAGGATCTTCTTGAGCAAACCCATCAGCAGGAATGGTCTCGTCGCTAGCATGGGTAGTCTCAGTCCTGTCATCATTAACGCTTATCTCGGTCGCAGCATCATTATTCTCGATGACCTCATTGGGGGTGACCTCCAAAGTGTCAGTCAAATTTTTAATACCTTCTAGAGCAGTCTTAAGAAGTGGGTCACTGAAGTCAAGACCCACGAAGTCATCAGGAGTCAGATTTTAAGCCTTGGCATGCTTAAGTACACCCCATTGTCAACAATTTTTATACCCCTCTCAATATACTCAAAGGCGTAACACCCAAACTCATCTATAGCTTGCTTCTTAGCCTCGTCCAGGGCAGCCATGATAGCAGCATCAAATCTCAGCCTATTTGATGTTGTCCATCCTATTCAAAGTATTGGCATGATCACTTTTCAAATTGTCAATCTCGTCGACCCTATTCTGAAGAGACAACTTAGACTTATGAAGATCGTCCCTCGGGTCTCTCTCGGTCTTCTCTGCATCTCTTCCCTTCTGAATCAAGGGAAGTTTCTTATTGATCCAATCCCCCATCCGATAGAGGGAAACTATGCCCTGTAAGAAATAAGGACAAACAAATCAATATGAGATGGGAGTATGGAGACTACGCTTGGAAAGTCTAAGTAAGTACCTGTAAAGACTTTGTCCGTCACAATTTAGTATGTAGTATACCACTACAAGTTGCTACAAGTAGTCGAAGGATTAAGAATATTACATCTCTATAAGACGAATCCGAATTTCAAGAAGACAAATCCAAATTTCAAGAAGATTACATCTCTATAAGTCGTCAAACTAGGCTTTGTGTTTTTAGCTAACACGTCACCACAATGAATTTTAGTATAAATAAAGGTGTCAGGCTAATGATTTTCATGTGGAGAAAAACTGATTTTTGATAGAATACATTTTAAATTCTCCAACCATATTTTGAGGGTTCAATCTTTTGTTTTAAAATTCACAAAATCCCAAGTTCTTTGTGTGAGTTATTTTGTGGAACCCAAAGCCTAGTTTGCTATTCTTCATACTTTATGGGGAGATCTCTACAACCGAGGGTTGCATGCTATTGTGGAGTGAGTATCTGTGGAGTTTTGTGACTGCGTGTCATTAGGGAGTGTTGCGATGTTCCTAGGTTAAAGACTAGACTGCGGTTCATGTAGGTTCGCTGCGTGTGGACTTATTGCTAATGACATCGAACAACGCATGCAGGTATTCGAGTGTCAAACTGTATTTCATTATAATTCCTGCAAGTTGCCATTTACAATTATAGTGAAATAAAAAGGTTTTGCCCTGATGGGATTTTTCCTGATATTTGTGTTGCATATTTTATTTATGTTGATTGACACTTGCACACATGTAGTCATTCGAGTGTGACTGGACCAACTTGGTGTCTAGTCTGATGACACCTATGTCCCAACTCGAGAGTGATCTCGAACGTGACCAGGAGTTCAAAGTCCCTTTAAAGAATGCATCTAATAAAGTTGAAATGATGGTTCTTAATCCTGTTTTGAGTGGTGGTGAGAATTTAGGAAAAGGTCATGACTGCGTATCCACTTTTATTTTTGCACCCGAGTCGGTTCCCACTTTAGTGACTCGACCTAACCCGCCTAGGTATCTTGTACCTATTAGGAGAGCACATCCTAGAGTTTTTGAGAGAGGTGTACCTAGGCCGGTTTATGTTTGCTCCCATTGCAAAAAGAGAGGACACCTTAGGGAATTTTTCTTTAAATTGGGTTATGTGTCACACTTTACTCCTACAGATGTCCGCACAAGTGCACCCACTAATGACATTTTTCTTGCACATAATGATAGAGAGTTTGCACATATTCGAGAGCAAGTAAATTTTTTGGTCAAGACTGCTCATGATTTTATGGAGTTGTTTCAAAAGATGTCACCGTCTTTGGAATACTCCATCGCACCTACTGGATGAGGTCTAGACATATTTTTCTAGAATAGGATGATTTACATGATGACACTTTTTCCTATTGCTAGTATGTACCATTTGCTTTATACCTTGTTTTTTTGTTTGCTTTACTCAATTTTTGTTCTACTTTAGCACCATTTTGGATCTGTTTGCTCATTCCAGGAACTGTTTTCTCAAAACAAAAAAAATCCCACTGGACAAAATTGTTGTATTTTCTGGGATTACTGAGTTCTCCTTCGAGTGAGATCACATGTCGTGCAAAGTGGTCGTTCTAATGACATGCACTTGTAACACCCCGTAATTCTGAATATTTCTATTTAATTAAATTGGAGAATTAAATGAAAAAATACGGTTTAATTTAAATTACACAAGAGACGTAATTTAGTGCGTTTTATTAATAATTGTAATTTACGGATTATTAATCGAGAGATAGATACTGATTAATATTGCCTCATTCTATTTACTTAGCACGCGTAGTAAATAGTTACTTAGCACATGCAGACCATTTTGGGTTGAGAACGAGTAATATATTTTTAAGTGACTCAAATGATAATTTAGAGACACAGATTAGTCCGTAAGGATCGAATTAGTATAAATAGTATACTCGAGGGTACTAGTTGAGTCTCGGGGTAATTTTAGACTAAACCGAGACCGTTCAGGGGCATTTCGGTCTTTTAACTTGTGAGGGTATTAAGACCTACGAATTTTGAGATTCTCTTATCAGCCATATGAAAGAAGGGTTAGGGTTAGACTACCTATGTAAAAACCAAGACCATTAGAGAGAAGGAGAAAATCACTGCCAAGGCTTAGAAGATGCTTTTGAAGAGGCTGGGTTTGGATCTTGCATCCTAGGAGCCAAAAGAGGAAGGATTGAAGAAGAGAAGCATCAATACATCATCAATTCCACCAAATCATAATCCCTCTATCAAGGAAAGTTATTTATTACAAAAATTATAAAGTTACAATACCTATGTGTAGGGTTTTTGAATAGTTTTGTCAAATCACTATATTGATAAAAAAGGAATTATATTTATGCATGTTGGGATAGGAATCACATGTAGAATGATTTAATATACGTAGAGGAATAATATTAAGAGTTGAATTGATAATTATTTTGAAATAAAACCTGGGTTTTGAATGAATATATGGTAAGAACACCATAACTAGGGTTTTAAGAAATTCTGAGTTTAATCCATTATTTCCTTAAATGAATTGAGGTTTTGATGTATTTAAAACGTTAGAAATTGTCCTAGTATATGTGGGAACACGTTAGGATAATTGGGTCGATGGTTGGTGCACTATAATGAAGTTTGGAGGTTTGTTAATGGGAGAAGAAACTAACGAAGAAGACAAACTGCTGCTATCCCAGTTCGATCGATCGATTGATCTTGAATGTCGATCGATCGATCGATCAAACCCAGGAGTCGATCGATCGACTTAAGGTGTTTTTCTCAAATTTTTCCTTGGTTAGGGTTTCTTTGATTTCCAGGAATGAATGGTAATCCTAGAACTTATATTATACTTATATGAGAGTGAAAAGAAGACCAGTAGGTATATTATTGAGGTCCGGTAAGGCCATTGGGTGTAGGACTTGGATTATGAACTGACGAGAATAAATCGATTGAGTAGAGCATCGGGGAATTCAGAATTGAGTTATGAGGCGAGGTAAAGTCAATTCAAGTAATAGACCAGTAGGGTAAGTAATAACTACTTAAATTATATGTGAGGGGAAACTAGGTCCCTTAGAGTTGAGTGAATACTCAAATAAATGCGATAGTGAGAAATCGTAAATTGACGGATACGGTTAATATAAGAGAACACTATATTACGTACAAGTATGATTGATAGTTCGGGTGTGTACCTACTAAATTGTATGAACTATTAGGTTGAGAGATGTATACCTAAATTAACTACGTTAGGGTCGATGAAGTATTTCGAACTAATGTGGGGTTATTATACATTAGGGTCGATGAAGTATTCCGAACTAACGCAGGGTTGTTATACATTAGGGTCGATGAAGTATTCCGACCTAACGTAGGGTTATTATATGTTAGGGTCGATGGAGTATTCCGAACTAACATTGGGTTATCATATGTTTGGGGTCGATATAAAATTCGGAACCAAACCTTCGAACTGATGGCGTGATGAAAGAGTCCGATCCAGAATATGTGTATATAAATAATTGGGGTCGATGTATCATTTCGAACCAATTCTTACTTGGGGTCGATGGATCATTTCGAACCAAGAGTCCTTTACATGTGTCAGAAGGACATAATAGTAATGGATGATATTTAGTATTTATTGTGTGTGAAATATATGCTTAATGATATTCTATTGTTGTGTATTAGCAGATGGATATATGATGTGTTTAATGATGCATGTCCAACTGGTAAGTTAAGTAGTGAAACTTAATTACGAAACGTAACATTAGATAGAGAATATCTAATTAGTAATTTAAGTAGTGAAACTTGATTACAAAAGTGGGAAGATATTAATTATGAGAATCTTAGAAATTTAGTAGTGAAACTAAATGATATTTGAAACATAACATAGGTGAAATGTTACTTGAGAACTAATTAACCTTTGTGAGTTGCTAATGAAATGGATGTACTGTATAGGAGGTACGAGAACTTAGGTATAGATTAGTTCATATGATTACTTTATCCAAGTTAGCTTGGGAGATATTGATAGTCAGACTAAGTGTAGAACGTTAGGTGTGAACAATAGATGAGGAGTGCGAGAGTTGAGGAAGCATGTTACGAGTGCGACGGTTGCAATGTTTTTGCAAATGTGCACCGAGAAAAGGGTGTATGGGCGCCCTAGTCAATTGGCTTTCTTAGTCATCCGAGATAGAGGGATACGGAAAATTATTTTTGATAAGTACGTCGGTGGGGAAGTTGTGAGGCAACTCATATTGATGAGATGGATTGAACGTCATGGGAGATAGATGATGATCCAAGCTTATATGTGTTGAGAGAGCCTGCACACCCTATAGGATAAAAAGTTGGTGGGAAGCCGTTCAAAGGTTATCTCTTGATATAGGAGACCTAACTGTTGAGAAGAAGTAATGCAAGGTGCTACTTGACTGAGTGTTGAGAGAGACTTACGCGTTACTAAAATGTTTATTCTTACAAGGTAACCAACCCTAAAGGTGCGCCAATTGCAAAGAGCGCACAGATTGTAAAGTATAAAATACTCGTAGATAAAGGGGAATAGAGTACCACTTGAGGAAAGATGATGTAAGTGGGAAGTGGTGTTGCAGAAGAGACATAGTGAGATTGTCTCCAGATGCACCACTAGTTGATAGAGAAAGATGGGCTCGAAATGAGCAACCGGAATTTGGTGGTGAACCTACGTTTCCAGTGATGGAATGCGTAGGCATGCTTATAATTTATGGATGGTCTGTGAACATTGTAACTAAGTCAATATTTCGTTGGGGTAGCGGAATGGGTTGACCGGGATAGACTAGTATGTCGTTGAAAAGGAAGAGTGCACAAGTGCAAGGTGCCGCTCTATATTGTTGTGAATCAGGATGAAATCCAAAAATCCCACCTCGTGAGAGATGGTCAGGGAGGAATGGAGATAAAGTTTTATTTTGGGTATGTTGTGTCACCTATGACTCCATGGCTATGAGAAAGGAAGATACTACGCTCTAACGATAGTGGGATTTTGGTAGAACCCACTGATCAATTCATAGGTTAAATGTATACCTATATGTGCATATTTATAGGTAGTGTGAGTGTGCCTATATGGACTGTAAATAAGGATTAGGTTCGTGGGTACCTATTATGAACTTATATGTACGTTGAGGTGTAGTTCGAGAAGACATTCCGAACTCTTAGTCCTTAATGCGTGATATGAGGACATTTTATTGGAGTATGACATTTTAGAATATATGAAGTGTGAAATATATAGCTTCTAAATTGACTACTCATATGCGATGAGAAATATATACATATATGGGTGCTCGAGGTGTGATTCCGAGACAATATAACAAATCATTATTGGTGATCGAGGTGGGATTCCGAGCCAATAAGCCCAAAAGTGTTATAGAAGGGGGGTGATTATTAAATAAATGTTGATAATATATGTTATGTGTAAGAAATATATACCTTATGATTTTCCTACTTATGTGCGATAATAAGTATGCTTAATTATGTATTGGGGTCGATGATGTGCCGGATCAATACATGAAGGATCTATTTGGGGTCGATGATTTTTCGAACCAAATCGATGATGAATAACAAACATTGGTATCGACGAAAGGTCTGAACCAGCATATGCATTACATTTACCTTGGGGTCGATGGATTTCTGGACCAACGTAAATGGTAGGACGATTGGGGTCAATGATTTTGCCGGACCAATTTTCCTTATAGTATATATTGTGAGTGAAATATATACCTTATAATATTCTACTTATGAGTGATAGTAGACATATAGATGTTATATATAGAGATATACATCGAAAGGGTAAATTAAGTAGGGAGAAACTTAATTGCAAGATCTAACGTTAGATTAGGAAAAATCTATTGGGAAATTAAGTAATAAGACTTAATTATAATTTATGAGGCATGGATAACATGCAATAAGGGTTACAATGAAGCAAGGCATGTACTTGGGATGATACTTAGGATGATATGATTTTATTTTGGGGTATTAGAGGATGCAGTTATGTTTAAGGTTCTTAGTATTAATACCAGTCTTATCCTAATTTCGAGGACAAAATTCCTTTATAAGGGGGGAAGTATGTAATACCTCGTATTTCTGAATATTTCTATTTAATTAAATTGGAGAATTAAATGAGAAAATACGGTTTAATTTAAATTAGGCAAGAGAAGTAATTTAGTGAGTTTTATTAATAATTGTAATTTATGGAGTACTAATTGAGAGATAGATACAGATTAATATTGCCTCATTCAATTTACTTAGCGCGTGTAGTAAATAGTTACTTAGCACGTGTAGACCATTTTGGGGTGAGAACGAGTAATATATTTTTAAGTGACTCAAATGATAATTTAGAGGACACCTATGAGTCTGAAAGGGTCGAATTAGTCAAAATAGTATACCCGGGGGTACTAGTTGAGTCTCGGGGTAAGTTTGGACTAAACCGAGACCATTCGGGGTCGTTTTGGTCTTCTAACTTGTGAGAGTATTGAGACCTGCGAATTTTGGGAGTCTCTTATCAACCCTATGAAAGAGGGGTTAGGGTTAGAACACCCATGTAACCACCAAGACCGTTAGAGAGAAGGAGAAAATCATTCTCAAGGCTTAGAAGATGCTTTTGAAGAGGTTAGGTTTGGATCTTGCATCCTAGGAGCCAAAGGAGGAAGGATTGAAGAAGAGAATCACCAATCCATCATCAATGCCACGAAATCAGAATCCCCCTGTTAAGGAAAGTTGTTTATTAAAAAAATAATAAAGTTATAATACCCATGTGTAGGGTTTTTGAATAGTTTTGTTAAATCACTATCTTGATAAGAAAGGAATGATATTTATGCGTGTTGGGATAGGAATCGCATGTAGAATGATTTAACATACATAGATGAATAATATTCAGAGTTGAATTGATAATTATTTCGGAATAAAATCTTGGTTTTGAATGAATATATAGTAAGAACACCATAACTAGAGTTTTAAGAAATTCTGAGTTTAATCCACTATTTCTTTAAATGAATTGAGGTTTTGATGTATTTGAAACGTTAGAAATTGTCCTAGTATATGTGGGAACACGTTAGGATAATTGGGTCGAAGTTTGGTGTACTATAATGAATTTTGGAGGTTTGTTAATGGGAGAAGAAACTATCAAAGAAGACGAACTGATGTTATCCCAGATCGATCGATCCTCAATGTCGATCGATCGACTGGATCGATTGATCAAACCTAGGAGTCGATCGATCGACTTAGGGTGTTTTTCTCGAATTTTTCCTTGGTTAAGGTTTCTTTGATTTCCAGGATTGAATGGGAATCGTAGGATTTATATTATACTTATATGAGAGTGAGAAGAAGACCATTAGGTATATTATTGAGGTCCGGTAAGGCCATTGGATGTAGGACTTGGATTATGGACCGACAAGAATAAACCGATTGAGTATAGCATCGGGGAATTTGGAATTGAGTTACGAGGCGAGGTAAAGTCAATTCAAGTAATAGACCAGTAGGGTAAGTAATAACTATTGAAATTATACGTGAGGGGTAACTAGGTCCCTTAGAGTTGAGTGAATACTCAAATAAATACGATAGTGAGAAATCATAAATTGACGGATACGATTAATATAAGAGAACACTATATTACATACAAGTATGAATTATAGGTCGGGTGTGTACCTACTAAATTGTATGAACTATTCGGTTGAGAGATGTACACCTAAATTAACTACGTTAGGGTCGATGAAGTATTCCGAACTAATGTAGGGTTATTATATATTAGGGTCGATGGAGTATTCCGAACTTACGTAGGGTTATTATACTTTAGGGTCGATGAAGTATTCCGAACTAACGTAAGGTTATTATATGTTAGGGTCGATGGAGTATTCCGAACTAACATTGGGTTATCATAAGTTTGGGGTCGATGTAAAATGTCGAACCAAGCCTTCGAACTGGTGGCGTGATGAAAGAGTCTGGGCCAAAATATGTGTATATAAATAATTGGGGTCGATGTATCATTCCGAACCAATTCTTACTTGGGGTCGATGGATCATTCCGAACCAAGAGTCCTTTATGTGTGTCAGAAGGACATAATCGTAATGGCTGATATTTAGTATCTATTGTGTTTGAAATATATACTTAATGATATTCTACTGTTGTGTATTAGTAGATGGATATATGATGTGTTTAATGATACATGTTCAACTGGTAAGTTAAGTAGTGAAACTTAATTACGAAACGTAACATTAGATAGAGAATATCTAATTAGTAATTTAAGTAGTGAAGCTTCATTACAAAAGTGGGAAGATATTAAATGTGAGAATCTTAGAAATTTAGTAGTGAAAGTAAATGAGAAGGTTTGAAACATAACATAGGTGAAATGTTACTTGAGAACTAGTTAACCTTCGCGAGATTTTAATGAAATGAATGTATTGTATGGGTGATATGAGAACTTAGGTATAGATAAGTTCAGATGATTACTTTAGTCCTAGTTATATTGGGAGATATAGCTAGTCGAACTAAGTCTAAAACTTTAGGTGTGCACAATAGATGAGGAGTGAGTAAACTCAAGAGAGTGTACGAGAACCTAACATGTGTAATCAATAACCGCATTTTATATTGTGATAAACTCTTGCTAAATATTTCAAAACGTTTTGAGTACTAAATCTTGCTATAAAATATTTTCAAAACCTTTTAGGTGTTCAGCCACAGGGACGCCATGTATGATGATTTCATTCCAGGGACTCGAAGTTGTAGCATAGTGGATTCTTACAGGATTTTGATTAGACGATATCTTTCATTCAGATCTAGTGCAGGATCTCACACTATTCTATGTATGGACTTGTGGTCCGGTATCAGTCTCAGATGTTTAGTTTCATAGTAGTGGTTGTTCTATTATTGTTTTGGGATTTTTAGACGATGGTTTATTCGGTAATACTATTATTTTTTTGTACTTATACTTTGTTGATTGGGTTATTGTACATGGTGATTGTTATACCTAGTTTCGTATGGTTGATTTATCTGTTTTAAGAAAGATAAAACTTGGCACCGGTCTAATTTTCACTTAGGGGATTAGTAATTAAAAAGTTTTCGACAGTGGTGCTAAGAATGAACCATTTGAGAAACCTGTTTTAATTTTATAAACGCCTGATCATCGGATGTTTAATTAGGCGGGGTATCACAGCACTCTCATTAGGACGACATTGATTCTCGTTCGAATGACATGCTGGGGTTCATGGATTTTTTTTGTTTGCAGTCCTATGGTTCATATTGATGTAATTTTTGTACTGCTGGACTGTTTCTGAACAGTGTTCGAAAAATGCAAAAAAAAATCTTTTTTAGAAAAAATTGAAAATTCCAAAAAGAGTTTTATATTTTGTTTTCACCTTATATTAATGCACACTTAGGATGACCAAGTCATAATTTCACTCCATTTATCCATGTGACTATTTGATAGTGTTTTGAGACAATATATTGTGTCATTCATGTGCTTCACAAAGTTTGGAGTCTTTGAGATGGTATAGTGTTGCTACCTACATGATTGACTCTATTTGTCCTTTATTTCACACATCCTCAGACTTGTTTGACTATTGTTCTTGTCTATCTCATGTAAGTTAAGTGTTTCTATCTCAATTATGTCTATACAATGAACCAAATGCGATAAAACTTGACAAAAAGTAGTGAATGAAACCATTTGTGAGTTTGTGTGTTTTTGTTTTGAAAAACGGGGAAGGGATACGAAAGGTACTAATTTATCTTTTGAAATTAACCCACCATTTAAATGGACCAAAAAAAGTGAGGAATTGAAAATTATTCGGGGTCCAATGAGGTTTAAAGGAGCCCGAAAAAATTTGAAGGCAATAAAAAGTAATATATGCCCAAAATGGGCCAATAGATTTTAGTTTCATCACCTCATAAGAAAAATAAAAAGAATTATCTTTTAATGAGGGAGTTTGGATGGAATTTTTAACGATTTCCACGTCCTTGAAAGTCTTGAAAAAGCATTGAATAGTTCTGGACGTTATTGGTGTGGAAATCAATTATACTTTGATTTATTGATATGATTATGATGATGTAATCTAAATTCAACAATTTAACACCTAAGGACTATTTTTTATGTTCATTTGTTAGGAGTACACTTATGCATCGTGCACATATGATATGATTGAGTTGATTTTCTTATCGAATTTGTTCACACCCATCCATTCCGTTTCCACTATTTGGTTGTCTTCGTATAAATTCATGGTGTGTGATTTTTGTAGCATCCTCTTTGTATGAAAAATAAGAAAAATAAAAAATTGTTTGTTTACCTTGGTTTACCATGACACCCCGAGTTGATTAATGTGATTTATTCTTTTCCTTGTCTGTTTCGGACAAATAAAAAGGGGGAGAACGAATTATGATATTATGGCGGAGTTTAAGTATGGGGGAGATTTGATTATGCTTACATATTTTAAGTTTAAACCATTTCAAACTCGATACGTCATGAGGTTTTTTCTTTGGCACATGTGTGTAGGTACAATTGAAGATTTTTTGGATTGCACACCCTGATGAGAAAAGCTTGGAGATTTGAAAGTTGATTGTTGAAGCATAGTTGAAAAAGTTTGAAGGCTTGTTAGTTTATATTTCCACGTTTCAGTTTATGGGAGGGTAGATTTGTATAGGTCATTTGACTTTGGTAATTCGAATTATTTTTATTTTGTTCTGGCATAGACACAGGAGGAGATTTGTAAGTACATTGTCCATCACAATTTAGTATGTCGTATACCGCTACAAGTTGCTACAAGTCATCAAAGGATTAAGAAGATTACATCTCTACAAGACGAATCCGAATTTCAAGAAAACTTCAACATTCAAGCACAATAAGTATGAATTTGGTAAAATGTGTTTAAGTTTCATTTACATTTAACATTAAAAGTGTTGGGATATTTTTTATAAAAGTTAAAACAATTTTTCGAATTTTTAATAAATGATTTTATTTTTCAAAATATTTTATCATAAATGTTTTGGATAAATATCTCTTAGTCCCGTGAAAAGTTTTAAGATTTAAGGATTCCATGTTATTTAAAACTTTAACATTCTTATTCAAGGGGTTCAGTGACTGTCGTTCAAACGACGTCATATCTCGTTCGAATGAGATAGAGGTTCACTCAAACGACGTCGCATGTCGTTCGAACGACGTGTGTTTTTAGCTGACACATCACCGCCTTGAATTTTAGTATAAACAAGGGTGTTAGGATACTGATTTTCATGTGGAGAAAAACTGGTTTTTGAGAGAATATGTTTTACTATTCTCCAACCACATTTTGAGGGTTCAATCTTTTGTTTTACAATTCACAAAATCCCAAAGCCTAGTTTGCTCTTGTTCATATTTTGTGGGGAGATCTCTACAACCGAGGGTTGAGTGCTATTGTGGAGTGATTATCTGTGGAGTTTTGTGACGGTGTGTAATTAGGGACTGCTGTGGAGTTCCTGGGTGACTGGATTGCGATTCATGTAGGTTCGTTACTTGTGGACTTATTGGTGACAACAAAGACCGATGCCTACCGGTATTCGAGTATCACACTGTATTTCATTATAATCCGTGTAAGTTGCGATATAAAATTATAGTGAAATAAAAAGGTTTTTCCTTGAGGGGATTTTTCGTGATATTTGTGTTGCATATTTTAATTATGAAGATTGACACTTACACGCACGTAGTTATTTTGAGTTTAAGGGCTGAATTGATTTGTTTCATAAATTGAATCTAATTAAATAAGTTTTTTATTGGAATTTGCACAATCTATTCGAATCAGTATCATACACATAAGGACTTGTTAGTACCTGAACAGGCCTATAAAGAGTAAACTCGGTAAGCAATGATATGTCCATGG
This sequence comes from Sambucus nigra, assembly GCA_949130495.1. Lineage (NCBI taxonomy): Eukaryota > Viridiplantae > Streptophyta > Magnoliopsida > Dipsacales > Adoxaceae > Sambucus > Sambucus nigra. The sequence continues at coordinate 118,971,161 of OX422223.1, forward strand.
ATTGAAGGAAGTTCTTATCACTGTCGGAGATGAGAGAGCCGACACAATCAATGGCCTTTTTAGTATGGCCAATAACGCTCTCATTATCGAGTCTCAATTGGGAGAGATGAGCTTCCAGAGCCTCGTCTATAGAGATGGGGATCACTTTATCAGGATGGCCCTACTTCGATGGACGGTGAGCAATAGTGTCTTCGGCCTGCCCTTTCCTCTTATTCCCAGCATCGTCTGGCCACAGTAGATTTGTTAACTGGGCAGTCAGAGCATCAGACTTCTTTCCATGTTTGCCAAAAAGTTTGCTTAGGTTTAGGGCCACCATCTTCCAAATGTTATTTGGGGTGTTCGCTGGACGATCTGTAAAAAATGGACGAGGTCAGCAATGAAAAAATATAAAATACGACACAACAGTTGATAAGAAAATCACTTACATAGCTCGATTAGGGGGTCAACCCCAAGACCTATTTGTGACAAGTAGTATGAAGTCATTAGGGTTAAAGCTCGAATCAAGTTTGGACGATGTAGAGACCTTGGACATCACTAAGGAACCCTGGGCTCGGATGTGCCATGGGAAACATTGGGATCAAATTCACAAGCTCTAGAGATGAAAAAGTAGCATGGCTTCCAGTTATGGTTAGAGGTTTGGGTTACCCGTTGAACTTTCTTTGTAGGTTTCCTGGCTACGAGATGATAGTAGCTAGGTTGACTCTTGGAGGACGACACAGTGTAGCAAGCCACAAAAATGTTAATAGGAAGGTCAGTTTGGTAAACAATCTTCCAGATAGCAACAAAGTCGAGAATAATTATCCACACATTAAGAGAAAGTTGAGATAGATTAAGACCTAAACAGGCTAGGATGGCTCGTATGATTGGGCGAATATGCACTCGGAAGCTTACCTTAAATATCTACTCATAAACACAGATCTTACCCTCTTGACTACGAAAGGATCTCTCATCTTCAGAAGGTTTTCTCATGGAGATGGAGGGTCCTATGCCATAAAGGTGTCTCTAAGTCAGAAGATCTACCTCAGAGATAGTTCTTTCATAGGACTCAGTAACAGAACTATCAAGTCCACTCTCTTCACCACTGTTATTTGATGATCTGGCCGGGGGATTTCTTGGGTCACCGCATGGAAATTTTTAAACAAACTCACCTCTCATTGCAGTCGAGAGAGGAATGGCATTTATTGGGGGTGGAACAGTGAAACTGGGCTCAAGTATTGGGATAGAGGAGTTAGATTGGTATGATGTCTCGGCCCTATGAGAGGATGAGACACGATAAGAAGCTTTATTTACCTCGAACCTTTCAACGGATGAAGGGTGTGCCGTGGCTTCCTCAAAAGAGTCAACACTCTCGGTTGGCTGAGAGATGGACATACTATCGTCTACAGAAGAGGATGAATCAGACATAGGGTCACTTGACTCAATAGCTTGAGGGTGAATGATAGCTAGTGCGGGAGGATAAATGGGATGAGTAGGAAAAGCCTTGGCTCTATGCATTTTGGGTTCCTCAACCTCTACCCTCCTAATTTCTTAAAAACACCTCTCCCTGAGGCTTGGAAAATCCTCGGCTAGTTTATATGACGGCCTTAACATCAACAAGATGAGGCTCAACTTGGGTGAAAAATGAAAAGAGAAAAACAAGATACAAGTTTGTCTATGGTTGAGTGAAGGATCTAAAGGGGGAAGCTTAATCATTTTTAACAAGAACACTCAAGAACATTAACCAGAAACCCACCGGAGAAGATGATTGGCGAAGGGCCTGGAAACCCTTTTCGTTTTCTCTCAAAGGAAACAAATGACCAAAAGTTACAAAATTAAAGACGAAGTCTCCTTATATACTGAGAGAAGAAGGCTCTAGAAGATCAAGGGAAATAAACGATCATGATTGATTCGAAATCAATCTAAGGGTTGCCAGGCTACCGGAATTAATACAGATTTGATTGGTTCAAAATCAAACACGGGGATTATGAAAAAACACATGTAGATCGTTGATTATAATGATTTAATGGTTCACAGTGAGTCTTAAGAATGTGAGTGCGAGAAAACACACATCTAACCGTTATAATGGCAACACATGCAAGGCTGCGATGAAAGGAAAAACGCATGTTTTAGAGTTCTCAGAAATTCAAATTGCACCCACAATATTCTCAAGCGCTTTCGAATTCTACCCAACTAGTTTTTATGCCATAAAAAAATTTATAAATCTAACCCCAAAGGTTTTTAATCCACAATTTTAATTCCAAAAAATCATTTTAAATTCTTAGAAATTATTTAAAAAATCCCAAAAATAATAGAAAATCAATTTCATGGGAATTTACTCACACACAACCAATTATAGGAAGATATGATGTATGTATGCAGTCCTAGTGTGTGGTGTTGGTAAGTAACCTTTAAGAGCTTAGAGAGGCATCAAGTTGAGTCTCATGTTCCTTTGGTAAACTACGAATGGGACTCAAATTTTATCACAATTTTCAAACTAGATGAGCACCAATATAGTATAGACTTAAGTAAGTCAAAGATATAGGGTGATTCAATCTCCCCCTTTGGAAATATGAGACAAACTCTCCTTTCAGCCAACGAGGATTTGTAGGGATACAAAAGAAATAAGAAAATTATATCTATACAAACAATTCTAGTGACCCAATATCTTAGAAAGATAAATTTACATAACTCAAGTAAATACAAATCAATACCCTAACAAACGTCTGTTGCAACCGATGGTACTGATTCTTGAAAATACGATACCTAAGATCAAGATTTTTAGTTGGTAAGATACAACAATGTCCAAGAGGACTTAAACTTCTCCCCCATTTTGTCTCAAATGGACAAAGGGCTAAGAAAAAAGTCAATAATCATCTAATCATCATTCTGCAAAAATCATGCCAATTGACTTACGTCAAGATTCAAAACACGCATTATCTAAGGGTTTAGTGAATAGATCAGGTAATTGCAATTCAGTAGGCAGATAATTAATTTCCAACTCCTTGGATTTAACTAACTCGCGTATATAATGATATCTAATTTTAATATGTTTAGTACGAGAGTACTGAACAGGATTTTTAGAAATATTAATCGCTCTTTGATTGTCACAATAGAGATGGAACTTATCTTCAATGATACCATAATCTTTTAGAATTTGTTTAAGACAAAGTAATTGAGAGCAACAACTTCCTGTTGCAATGTATTCAGATTCGACAACAGACAAGGAAGTGCAGTTTTGTTTCTTACTACTCCATCCTACTAAGTTGTTATCGATGTAGTAACACGCTCCTGAAGTACTCTTACTATCATCGATACACCCAGCCTAATCAGCATTGGTGTAACCTACTATAGTGCTAGAGGTGTCTTTAGTGTACCAAAGTCCTAAGTTTAGAGTTCCTTTGATGTATTTGGTAATTCTTTTAATGCACAAAAGGTGAATCTCTTTAGGATTATTTTGATATCGGGCACACACATAGACAGAGTACATTATGTCAGGACGAGAGGTAGTAAGATAAAGTAAGCTTCCTATCATTCTACGGTACAAGGTGGTATAAATAGATTTTCCATTCTCATCTTTGGAGAGTTTGGCAGTGGTACTCATAGGAGTCCTAGCGTCTTTAGGTGTTTCTAGCCCAAACTTCTTAACAATCTCTGAAGCGTATTTAGATTGCGATAAAAATAATCCTTCTGAATTCTATTTAACTTGGAGTCCTAAGAAGAATTGTAACTCCCCCACAAGTGACATTTGGAATTCTTTGTGCATAATGTCATAGAAGGTCTTAACTTTTAAAGGGGAAATAAAACCAAAAATGATATTGTCAACATAGACTTGAGTAATAGTAATGTTGTTTTCAAAATGTTTTACAAACAAGGTTTGGACATTTACTCATCTCCTAAATCCATTATCTAATAGAAAGGTGGATAGACGCTAATACCAAGCTCTAGAAGCTTGTTTTAACCCATAAAGAGCTTTCTTAAGACAATAAACATAATTTGGGTGATGAGGGTTAATAAACCTTTTGCGTTGTTCTACATAGGTCTCCTCAGTTAAAATTCCGTTAAGGAAGGTTGACTTAACATCCATTTGATATAAAGTGAAATGCGAATAACAAGCTATGGCAAAAAGTAAACGAACAGATTCGAGGCGAGTGACAGGAGTAAAAGTTTCCTCAAAATCTATTCCTTCAATCTGAGAGTATCCCTGGGCAACTAATCTATCTTTATTCCTAATAATCATCCCAAACTCATCAGTATTGTTTTTAAAAATCCAACGTGTTCCAATAACCCTTTTATTTTCAAGCTTGGGTACAAGATACCAAACATCATGAATGATAAATTGAAAAAGTTCCTCCTGCATAGAACTTATCCACAAAGTGTCATTCAAGGCTTCATTTACATTTTTGGGCTCAATAAAAGACACAAAGCGTGCAAAATGAGCAATGTTACGAAGTTGACATTTGGTACGAACTGTCTCAATAGGCTTGCCAACTACACTATCTAAAGGATGATCTTTGAAAACCCAATTAGGTACATCAGGGGTCTCAGTTGGTAAAGATTCAACTATTTCTGGAGAGTCGTGATTTAAAATGTTTTCAGACTCTTCCATAATAATTTCTTCTTTGGTCTTACTTTCTACATTAGTGTCACTTACAACCACATTAATGGATTCCATAATGGTTTTGGTATGAAGATTGTAGACACGATATGCTCTACTGTTTGGAGAATATCCTAAAAAGATGGCTTTATCACCTCTGGTTTCGAATTTAGGTAGATGTTCTCTGTCCTTATAGGCATAATAGGTACTACCAAAGGTTCTAAACTATTTTAGGTTAGGTTTCTTTCCATACCAGAGCTCATAGGATGTTTGTTTGGTATTCTTCCTTAAATAGAAGCAATTTATTATATAGCAGGCAGTACATATGGATTCTACCCAAAAATATTTTGGTAGGTTTTTTGCGTGAATTATCACACGGACCATTTCTTGAAGAGTGCAATTTTTAGGCTCAGCAATCCCATTTTGTTGACGTGTCTTCGGAGAACTAAATTCGTGTTTGTAACCATTATAGTCACAATATTCTATGCTACCTAAATCTATAAATTCTCCTCCTCTATCACTACGAATTCTATCTACTTGGGTGTCCTTTTCATTTTCTATACAAACTACGATTTTCAAAAAACTTTTGAAATTTTTCTAATTTATGTTTTAAGAAGGCAACCTAGGTAAATCGAGTGAAATCATCAGCCATAACAAGAATGTAATTGTTTCCACAATGACTAGTACTACGAGAAGGACCCATTAGGTCCATATGGATGAGTTCTAGACGTTTAGTGGATAGAACTTCTTTAACTTTCTTATGTGGATCCTTGACAATTTTTCCTTCTTGGCATTGACCACAAACTATGTTTGAAATTGGTTTGATCTTGGGAAGACCTCTAACTATCTCTTGGGAGCATAATTTTCCTAGGTTATCATAGTTAACCTATTATGCCATATCTCATTGTCATCCATTCTGGCAATGTTATATACCTCTATACTTGGATTGACTGTGTAACAATTATCTGGAGTACGGAGTCCTGTAATAATGCAGCCACCTTTTTCATTTAAAATTTTACCATTGTTCTTTGAAAGAGTGACAGTATGGTTTGAGTCACATAACTATAATATACTTGGTAAATTTTCTTCAAGTCCTTTTACCAAGAGAACATTCTGAAGAATGGGTAATCCTTCTTCATGGAGTGTTCATTTGCCAATGATCTGGGCTATTACGCCATCTCCAAACAAAACCTTTTCTCAAAAGAAGTTAGTTTTGTTTGAGAGTTTGGAATCATCCCCGGTCATATGTTTGGAACATCCTGAGTCTAAGTACCATCCATTTGAAGTATATTCAGCTCTAAAAGATCAGATCACTATGTTACATTTTAACTGGTGTAATAGATCGTCTTTTCTAATCTAAATTACTCTAGTCTTCAATTTTCGCTTATTAGCTCATATTTAATAAAACTTGCGAGCTTCAGTCTTTTCTTTAAAAGATTTTTGCACAATTTTACTGTTATAAACAATTGGAGAAATTGGTCTACAATAGAATCTAGGATTCCTTCTTGAAGATTGTCTTTTAGTATTAGCCCTTTTCCTTCTATTACAATAGTTAGAGTTTTTATATGGCTATCTAGGAAGGACATAATTGTTTCAGCTTCTCCTAGAGTAGTTGAAGTTTTAGTAAACATGAGAGGTATAAACTGGATTATATAGATGTTTAGAATAGCAACCATCTAAGAAATGTTCGTAGAAATCACAATAGGAGCAGTAAAGATGGCATGTTGAACTCATACCCATGGGAAAGGTATTATTCAAAGGTTTGTCTAGGTTTTGAGCTTTAATCTTATTCCTAGGTGGCGCAGGATGAAACATCGAAGTTGCTTGTCGAATAGGAGGGCAGACATATTTGGTCTTTTGTTCAACATTATGCTTAGAGTAGCTTGATTCACCAATGTCTATATTCAGTTGATTTTTATCAAAATCATTTTTTAAAACTTGAAAATATGGACAAGTTTCAATAGGTCTTTGGCCACAAGACACAAACTTTATGGTTTCAAAGTTTTTAGTTTGGGTCATAGAGTTGGGATAAAATCCTATTCTAGTTCTGTCATCGGAATTGGTTTTGCTTTCAGCTACACAATCTTCAAAACATTTAGAATTATTTTCAAATTTTGTGATTTTTTTGAAGACTGTGGATGTCTTTTATTTTGTTTGTTCCAATTCTAAAAACGTTCCATTGTATTTCCTTTCCCGAATTTCATTAGAGTTGACAACTCTTTTAGTTTTTGTTCAAAATTTTTGGTTTCATTCTCATGAGTTAGACATTGGGTAGTATACTCTTCAGTATTTTGTTTGATCATTAGACTTAAGGTCTCTATCTTCTGGGTAAGATCCTTGACAGTTTTTTCAAGCCTATTGATTCGTCTATGATGTCGAACAAGAAGTCCTTCTCTTTTCTTCACCGCAAAACCCTTTGATGTTCAACGTGTAGAACAAACTTGTTTGGTGCCGCGAGATCACTAAAACATATAAGAATGATATCTCGGATCTTTGCAAACTCGAAGGATGTGTTTAAGACTTTTAAACCTTAAAAAACATGTGCAAACAAGTTTCTGGTTCGTAAAACTGTTTTCCAGAATGCACACCTTACGAAACTCTGATAGAAACAAGCTTTAAATAATAATTTAGTGCCGCCTCAAAATGCGTATCATTCGGACGACTTAAGGCTCTCGTTTGAGCGACATAGGTATCTCGTTCACGCGAGATCTAATGTCGTTCGAGCGAGAAGTTTGACTTTTTGACTTTTTGTTTAAAACGTCTCTTCCAGAAGATATCCAAACAAGTCAAACTCCTTTTCGAGCTTATCCGAATGAAAATGTAGTGTAAACCTTTTAAAACACTATAAAACATTTTTAAAATATTTTTCTTTACAAAAATTACATCCTTATGCTTTATAAAAACAATTCTGAGCACCATTAATTATATGCATTCATACCTGAGTGATCTCGGAATGCAATTAACTTTAAAGACGATTAAACTTGCATCAATTAAACATCGACATGATTATTTCATTGAAGCTTTGCCGCAACGTCTTCAATTTTCTTCAATACGTCATAGACCGAGTGGAATCGTGACAAAATAAAAAATCTCCCTATGACAAATTACAAACAAGTTTTGTTCACGAAATTAAGTTAAAACAATACAGGGACTCAATTGGAAATATGTTTCCTTACAATGGAAAAGAAGTTTCAACAACAACAAATACACATTTAGAGACGTAATTTTTTTTTCTTTACCCAATGGCGCGTTGTCAATCTTTGGAGCTTGAAGCACTTAAGAGGATTCCTATTGTGATTCATTTGTATTCCGTTTATTTTTACTTTTTCGTACCATTTTTTATTTTTTTTAGAAGGCTTGTATTAGGATTATTCTATTCTTGGCTTGTATTGCGTGTAACAACCATTGCTTTTATGTCCCTATTTTATATTTAATTTGCTAGATATAGTAATTAGATATAAAAATGTTGGTATGTGGAGTAAGTATTAATCTAGTGAAGAAAAGTTAATATTTATTATGATGTTGCATATTTACCGTAAGTATAGGTGAATATTGCTATGTTGTGCTTTGTAATGTCATAAGATCTAAAATGACATTTGGCTTAAAATGTAACCGAAACCTAAAATGAATTATAAAATTTCCAAATGATAATTTGGAGGGCGTAGTTAGTTCCGGGAGGTTCGAGATAGTCAAATTTTGTGCCATATAGTATTTCGAGGTTCCGGGCACTTTTGACTGGTTGTAGCTTAAATGAGTAGTTGCGTATTATTTTATCACGTATTGATCACTTAAGCTGGAATTTTAAGCCTAAGCCACGATTTATGTTTTGATTAAATCACTATTCCCCTAATTGAATTTGTAAACCTAGAGAAAGAAAGAGAAAGGAAGAGAACTTGTGGAGAAAGTGAGAGATTGAAGCTTTGGTGATTGTTCTTGCATACAACTTCATCAAAATCTGAACTTGTTAACTTGAGGCAAGTTATCTACTTGCTATTTTATTATTTAAGTAGAGTAATTAGCATTAATAGTTGTGGTTATGTATGATTTATGGAAGTTAGAGTTTTTATTTGATTTATGGGCTTTAGATCTTTGGAAGTTGAATTGATATGATTTTGAGGTAAATTATGGTTGGATGATGTATTTATGATCAGTTGGTAGCATTAAAGGATAGGGATTTGAGTTTGTTAAAGTTGTATAGAATTTGGAGTCCAAGACTCCATAGACAAAACTTAGAATTTCTGCAGAGTCGAATCGATTCGGCCTGGCTGAATCGATTCGCTAAGAGACAGTTTCCAAGCCTGGGTCGTCTGAATCGATTCGGCTCGTCCAAATCGATTCGCCAATTATGCAGAAACTCACTTTTCCTGACCAAATCGATTCGGCTAGTCTGAATCGATTCGCCTTTAAGAACCCAAATCGATTCAGCTAGTTCGAATTGATTCGGAAAGCCTGTACTTTTCCTTTGTTTTTCTTTTTGAATTTTACCCCTTTCTTTAGCATTATGACCTAGGACCCTTCTTGTAAGAAGTAAACATAGGATTCTAGGGTTTTAGTTGAGTTTGGTCGTTACCCTATAGTTGAATGGGATCACTTGGGGTTAATTCAGGGGTACTTAAAGTGATATTTAGGTATCACTTCTCATTTGGTAAATTAGTTGAATTTTAGAGTTCTAATCCCATATGTGGAGATGTTAGAAGCCCTTTTTGAGGTATATGAAACCTCGGGACTTGTGAGACTTTGGGGAATTGTTTGGAGAATACTTCGGGACTTAAATATATGATGAAATTGAATAAGAAATATTCAAAGATGATGGTTTCAAATAAAATGAAACACATGTGATTAACGAAAATGAAAATGAGATTTAAATTGGTAAAGGTTAATTTACTTAAACACACCTCTCTAAATGCTATCATAAGGGAAGCTCGCACATGAGGTGATGTTCCCTGGCTAGTGAATGCAGGCTGACTATAGTCCTCAGCCATATGCGGGGTTTGTGTATGTTTTTCTGCGCTAGTGAGGTAATTTCGGGTGTGGTTATGACTCACTCGCAGGCATATGGCCACTTCCCGACGTGCGTTAGGTGCCAAAGTTATCTTGTATAGATAGGCCCTGGAAAATGATAGTCATTTAGGGGCGCGCCCAGTGGGGAAACTCGGAGGGGCGGTCTTAGAAACGTTATATGTATAAGAATATAACCTTTCTAACTCAAGTGGGACTTGAGATATATGAATTGCCATAAGAAATGAGATTGTAATTATATTCCTGCTAAGGAATGGAAAATGATAAGATATGAGAAGAAATGAGATTTAATTTTAAATCCTCTTGCTAAATTTATAACTGTTAGAATCATTTTAACTGCATTATCATATTTGATGATTAGGTCGTTAGATTCTCATCCACATCATTCATGATAAATTGTCCATGTCTATCATGCTTCTTATTCTTCTGGGAATCATATATAAATCGGGCCCTGACCCGTTCATTTTTCCATGTTGTGCATGTTATTGTATCCGCTCAGGTGCTCCTCCGCAAGGGAGCCCGTTGTGATATTCCTATTCCTATACTTTTGAGGAGCTATGAGACTTTGTGGATTATCATGGGATATTTTGTTAGACGCTTCATCTCTTGAATTCTAGATACGATCGGGTCTTTTATTCGGGCGGGTGGCCCAACTTTTGTACTTGATTAATGAATGTACTATGTAAATTATTGAACTTTTGTAATACATTGAATGTAACTGTGGATCGACAGATTATTCGATCCTCTTATTGCATGGTTGTTTCCGTATTAATATATGTTCTTTTGGAATTCCACTTTCTTATCGGATTGGGTTGTTTAACTTATTTCTTAACTCGTAATCAAACTAAAAATTTTGACAACCTTCTTTCTGATTTATTGGGTGGTTTTACCGTATACCTAAATTATTGTTATGATGTTGAGGATGATATCCATCCATTATTCTGTTATGTTGAGGTATCGGGCTGGCCACCCCTTATTTCGGATGGCGGGTTTTCACAGATGGTATCAGAGCGTCAGGTTCTAGACTCTTTTTGGATCTATGTGTACTTGTCACGTTCTACCGTAGCGTTCTTTGATATAGAGCCTAACGTTATGACTGCTTTATTGCTTATGTTTACGATCTTCTGCAAGATAGATTGTTTTAGATTGTATTCTAACTCTATTATTCTCCATCTCAGATGCCGCCTAAGAGAGGTCGCCCAGCGAGACGGAATAGGGTTGTAGAAGAGGAAGTTGGACCTCCACCGCCGCCACAAGGAACATTTAATGCTGCGGATGTGGCGAATATAGTAGCTCAAGCCGTTAATGCGGCCATGACAGCAGTGGCTCAACAAGTACCACAAGCTCAACAAAGAGCGCCAGATGCCCAAGTTCCTACGGGACCTTCCCCGTGGGAGAGAGCTAGGGAATCTTTTCTAAAGGGTCAGCCCCCAAAATTTGATGGGAGCTCGGATGTTATAAAAGCGAATCAGTGGAAGAAAGATTTACAAAGCCATCTACGTGTGGTGGAATGTGGCGAGGACAAGAAGCAAGTCCTTGCTACTCTTAAACTTTTTGGAGCCGCATTACACTGGTGGGAGTCCGTGACTATGCCAGAACGGAGGGACATAATGTCGATTTCTGAATTCTGGGTTTTATTCGATCAAAAGTACTTTCCTCCCGCAATTTAAGGGGAGATGATAAGGAGGTTGCAAGACCTTGTGCAAAGGGAGAGGTCGATGGCGGAATATGAAGAGGATTTCACCGGGTTGGCAAGTTTTGTACCGGATGAAGTGACTCCCGAGGAAAGGAAAGTTTCGAAGTTTATGAGAGGGTTGAACTGGAGAATCTGGCAACACTTGCTGGGTAATCCGGCTTTACAAACTTTTGGTGAAGTAATGAATGCATCTCTACTATATTGCCAAGAGCATAGACTAATTGTGCAAAGTGGAAAGAGGGCCATGGTAGAGGGGCAAGTGGGAAGGCCTGGGGCTAGCGGGATTGGAGGAGGAGCTTTTCCCTCGTCCCAACCTTCGGGCAATAAACAGAAAGAAAGGGATCCCCAGCAGGGGGACTTGTCAAAGAGGCAGCAGTCTGATGGGTTTAATTCGGGGAACCATCACAATAGGCACGATCAAGGTGCCCATAACAACAAGCAGGTCGTGGTGGTCAGGGAGGTAGAGGCCAGCAGGGCCAAGGTGTAAATCAGTTTAGAAATAATCGTGGTCGAAATGGTAAAAATATGATAGGTCGGTGTTTCCAATGTGGAGAAGAGGGTCACTATAAGAAGGAGTGTCCTCATTCGATTGGGGGACAGTTTCCTAGAGCTCCACAACAGCCGTATGTTCAGTTTCCTCCACAGGTGCCTAACCCAGTTATTCCTCCACAGTAGGGTCAGTTACAGTATGGTAGGGTTTATCATATACAGGATGCTATGCTTCCACCAGCTCCGCCGGCACCGCCAGCCATTGAGGGTAAGTTCCTTATTCAGGGACATATGGGTCGCATTTTATTTTATACTGGTGCAACACATTCATTCATTTCTAGGAGCTTTTCTCAGACCACAGAGTTGATAAAGGCTGCCGAGAGTACTTTTACTAGTGTGGAGTCCTCTATGGGTGATGGTTCACTCATCTTATTTGTTTTTAAAAATGTAGGAATTACTCTTGGTAATTTATGCTTTGAGGTCGATTTACTCGTCCTGGACATGGTCGGGTATGATGTGATTTTGGGTATGGATTGGCTTATGAAGTATCATGCTATAGTAAATTTCTACGGGAAGAGTATAGTCTTCGCCGTTCCGGGACAAGAAATGTTCCTGGTAGTTTTACCTCGTTTAGAGGGGAGTACTAGTACTTATCTGTATTGTATTGCCGAGGAGACTTCTAAGGATGTAGTTTTTCCCTTGGATTCTATTCCGGTTGTGAAAGATTTTGAGGATGTTTTCCAGGAAATACCGGGTTTGCCTCCTAGCCGTGAGATTGAGTTTGTGATCGACTTAGCGCCGGGAACGAGTCCTATTGCGAGGGCTAAATATCGAATGGATCCTATTGAAATGAGGGAGCTAAGAGATCAAATTCAGAAGTTGTTGGAGTAGGGATTCATTAGGCGTAGCACATCGCCATGGGGTGCTCCAGTGTTGTTTGTTAAGAAAAGAGATGGATCTCTCCGGTTATGTGTGGACTATAGAGAATTGAATAAGGTCACCATCCGAAATAAATATCCTTTGCCTCGTATTGATGACTTATTTGATCAACTTCGAGGAGCGTTGTACTTCTCAAAAATCGATTTGAGGACGGGGTATCACCAGTTGAGGATACGGGAGGAGGATGTATCCAAGACTGCTTTTCTAACAAGGTACGGGTCCTATGAATTTTGGGTTATGCCCTTTGGACTAACCAATGCCCCCGCTGTATTTATGGTTCTCATGAATAGAGTATTTCGGGATTTCCTGGACCAATTTTTTATTGTGTTCATCGATGACATTTTAGTCTATTCTCTAACGGAATCTGATCATGCTATGCATTTAAGATTGGTCCTACAAAGACTGAGGGATCACTAATTGTATGCCAAGTTCGAGAAGTGTGGCTTTTGGTTACAGGATGTAAAGTTTTTGGGTCATGTGGTGACGTCCCAGGGTGTATCGGTGGATTCGATCAAGGTGGTTGCGGTGAGGGAGTGGGGTCTGCCCACAACACCTACCGAGGTTCACAGTTTTCTGGGTTTGGCGGGTTATTACCGTCGGTTCATTAAGGGTTTATCTAAGATCGCTAGCCCTTTGACCAATTTGACCCGGAAGGGAGTGAGATTCGTTTGGGATAGTTCTTACCAGGATGCATTTGATGAGCTTAAAGATAGATTGACTTCGGCTCCGGTCCTTACATTACCAAAACTGGGATTGGAATATCTAGTCTTCACCGATGCATCTCTTCAAGGATTAGGAGGTGTACTTCAGCAAGAGAGATGGACTATCGCTTATGCTTCTCGCAAGTTAAAGCCCCATGAAAGAAACTATCCGGTGCATGACTTAGAACTTGCTGCCGTTGTCTTTGCCTTGAAGACATGGAGGCATTACCTCTTGGGAGAGAAGTTTAGTCTCTTCACGGACCACAAATCGCTGCAATATTTATTTTCACAAAATAATTTGAATATGTGACAGGGCCGATGGTTGGAGTTCATGAAAGATTATTAATTTGATATTCGTTATCATTCAAGCAAGGCAAACGTTGTAGCGGATGCCTTGAGTAGGAAGCCCGAGGGAGAGTTAGCTGATGTTTGGAAAGCTAAATGGAAGGAACTCAGTTAGGAGGATGCGGTGGTGAGAGCATTCATGTCGGTGATGACCGTTACCCCTACCATTATGGCAAGGGTGGTAGAAGCCCAAGGAAGGGATAAGGGGTGTCAATACCATATTCGTCGATTGTTGTTCCAGGGAGCGAAGTCCTACTCAATTAGTTCTAAGGGTGGAATACGCTTCCATGGAAGACTCATTGTTTCGGAGGAAGGAGATTTGAGATGGGCGGTGATGGTTGAATCTCACGTGTTTAAATTTATGGTACATATCGGTGGGGACAAAATGTATCAAGACATGCGTCGTCAGTATTGGTGGCCAGGGATGAAGAGGGATATTTCTGAGTTCGTGTCCCAATGCACTACTTGTCAGTTGGTCAAGATAGATCATCAGCAACCTACAGGTTTGTTGCAACCATTAGAGATTCCGGTGTGGAAATGGGAAAGTATATCGATGGATTTTATCACGGGTTTGGCGAGATCACAGAGTGGGTGTGATTATATTTGGGTGATTGTCGATCGTTTAACTAAGTCGGCACATTTACTACCCGTATGGACTGATTTCGACACAATTCGCTATGCCCGATTATTCATTGAGGAGGTCGTTAGACTCCATGGGGTGCCGTTGAACATAGTTTCTGACCGAGATAAAATCTTTGTCTCCCACTTTTGGCGAAGTTTCCAAGAGGCATTGGGGACCGAATTGAAGTTGAGCACATCTTACCATCCTCAAACTGATGGCCAGACTGAAAGAGTAAACCAAATGTTGGAGGATATGCTTCGCATGTGTATGCTTGACTTCAAAGGTAGTTGGGAATAATATCCCCCGTTGGTTGAGTTGCTTACAACAACTCATACCAATTTACAATTGGAATGGAACCTTATAAGGCTTTGTATGGAAGGCCTTGTAGATCTCCCGCTTGTTGGTTGGAAGTGGGCGATAATAAATTCCTTGGACCTGAAATGATCTAAGATACTTCATCTAAAATTGAGTTTATTCGGCATCGCATTCGGATAGCCCAAGACCGTCAAAAGAGCTATGCCGATGCGGGTAGAAGACATATGGAGTTGGAAATTGGGGACCAAGTTTTGGTTCGAGTGTCACCTATGAAAGGCATCAAGCGTTTCGAGAAGAAGGGGAAGCTTGCGCCATATTTTGTTGGACCTTTTCCAGTCATTGCGAAAGTGGGTCCAGTGGCATACCAACTTGCTTTACAGGAACCATTGCAATAAATTCATGATGTATTCCATATTTCCTCTCTAAAGAAGTATAGGAGGTGCGAAGGTGCTCTTTGGCACATCCCTTTCGAGGATATTGATTAGGAACCCGACGTTTCATATGAAGAACAACTGGTTGCTATTCTAGAACATGGGGAGCATAGATTGAGATCGCGAGTGTTTCCCTTGGTGCGAGTTCAATGGAGTCACCATAATGCTAAGGAATCAACATGGGAGCGTGATGCGGGAAAAGTATCTGCATCTCTTTATACAAGGTACGCCAGAATTTTGGGGACAAAATTCCCTCATAAGGGGGGAGTATGTAACAACCCTCGCTTTTGAGGCCCTATTGTATATTTAATTTGCTAGATATAGTAATTAGATATAAAAATGTTGGTATGTGGAGTAAGTATTAATCTAGTGAAGAAAAGTTAATATTTATTATGATGTTGCACATTTACCGTAAGTATAGGTGAATATTGTTATGTTGTGCTTTGTAATGTCATAAGATCTAAAATGACATTTGGCTTAAAATGTAACCGGAACCTAAAATGAATTATAAAATTTCCAAATGATAATTTGGAGGGCGTAGTTAGTTCCGGGAGGTTCGAGATAGCCAAATTTTTTGCCATATGGTTGTTGATACCAAATTTAGTCGGCTGACGTGGATCAGTTAAGTGGAGACACGTGTCAATCTACATGGCACTTACAAACATTTCTGAACAACACCTTGACTTCGAGGAACTCAACCTCCCCGATCAACTCAGACACTCCGAGCAACAGGTGCTCTCCGAGGAACTTTACTGTACCGAGCAACTCATGAATACCGATCTACTCAGGCGGTCCGAGCAGCTTAGGCAGTCCGAGCTGCATCTCGTACAGAGCATTAATGTCCAGATAATCAAAAAATCGACTGCGCATTAAATGCTCATTATTATCATACAGATGTATACGTCTATTGGACAGCTATGTATTACACTTTCACATTTACAGCCTGAGGGCTATAAATACATTGTATCATCCTCTTGTAAGGGGACTCGGAATCTCTTGGTAAAATATGTTATTGAGAATTCCCAAATAGTCAGCAATAACATAATAGTGGACGTAGGCCCTTCTTTCAAGGCTGAACCACTTTAAAAATCTTTTGTCTTATTTATTTTTTATCTGTGATCAAATAATTAGAGATAATCTAATTTTTTACATCAACAGATTGGCGCCGTCTGTGGGAAACGACTGAAATTCTCATTTTTCACCAAAACAATTTATCCCCAATGGCTGATAATCCTGAATCCAGTAATCGAAACGCTGGAAACCACCCGAATCCATATATTCCTCCAAATGTCCAAGATCTGGATGGAATTATGGCCAATTTGGCTCAAGGCCAGACGGCTATACAAGAGACTATGCGACAACTCATGCAAACTATCCAGGGTGGAGCGTCGACCCATTCAGGACAACGAAGTGTTCAAAGAAATACCCATTTAGTTTCTTCGCGTATTAGGCAAAGCGACTCATATCGCACTGAGAAATCTAATGATTTTTCTTATCAACCGGGTCGAACTTCGTCAGTACGAGCCACAGATACCGAACAACACATCACTCTCTCTCCAAAAAGGACTAGTGCATTGGAGAGATTAAGTAGGCTATCTCCTTTTGATCGATTGGGCCCTAGGAAGAATAAAAGTCCTCCTAAGGCTGTGTCGAGAAACTTTCGATGACCATCTGATCTAAGAGAGGGTTCTGCCCAATACAACCAGTTACTCGACAAGATAGATCACAGGAAGCGACTTCAACATGATCAATTGCTCGAACCAATAGGCCCGAGGAGGGAAAGGATGCATGGAAAGGATCTATTCAAAGCTTGGAGGATAGATTAAGGGAAATGGCTAAGGCCAAGAATCCTCTACAAAGAACTTTTGTCCAAGGGACGCCTTTTATACAGGCAATTATGGATTTTCCCACACCATCGAAGTTCATAGCACCTGTTGTGACCCCTAAATATGAGGGAAAAAACTGACCTTGTCCTTCATATAGAATAATACCAAGTTGCTGCCAACATCTATGCCGTGCCTGACGAGATGAGATGCAGGACATTTTCGGGAACTCTTACCAGATTTGCACAAATATGGTGCAATAATCTTCCTCGGGGGAAGATTTCAACTTTCTTTCAACTGGACGAGCTCTTCATTGGAAATTTCTATTTTGGAGCAAAACCAGTTAAACGAGTGGCACATTTGTTAAGTGTTAGACAAAAAACAGGTGAAAGCAACAGGGATTACATAACTTATTTCAATAACGAGAAGCTCGAAGTTATTGATTACGAGGAAAAGACAGCAATTACTACTTTGATGAGTGAACTGTTGCCCAATAAATTGTACTATACTTTGGCCAAAGATCCACCTAGAACCATGTTAGAAATAATGGCAAAAGCGTCCAAGATCATGAATGCCGAGGAGGCTATGGCTGCGAAGAAGAACATGGACACCAAAGAGACCAAGGTGGAGGTTGATAAGGCTAAAAAGAAAGAACATAAGAACAATGGTGGTGACAAGCAGTCAAAAGCAAACCCATCATGGGAAATATTAAAGATATTTGAAAATTATACTCCTTTGAAAGTAGACATAAACCATGTCCTGAAAGAGATCAAGAACAGCGAGGAACTAAACTGGCCTGAGAAAATGAAGTCAAATCCATAATGAAATCGAAGCACTCATCAGACGAGGAAATATGACCAAGTATGTTGATCGAAGAAATGAAAGAAAAATCAACGACCGAGAAAGACATAGGTCTAGATCCCCTCGTCGAGCAGAAGAAAACAAGAAAAGAGATCATGAAGATGATCCAGAAGATGACCTCGATCTCCCCAAGAGACAAAGACAGCCAGAACGTAAGGTATTTTCAATCCGTTTTGGATCATTTGATTGTAACGTTATTACAGGAGGAGATGCAGGAGGTGGGGACCTTACTGCGGAAAGGAAATATTACCTCAATGAAGCTCAAGCTTGTTCATACATTTAGAGAATAAATCTAGCTGAGGATGATAGCCCGAGAAAGGTGAACAAAGAAAACTGATCATTGGTTTCTCCAAGAACGACCTCGCAGGTGTACTATATCCTCATGATGATTCACTGGTGATCAAAATGAGGATTAAGGAAGTAATAATCTCAAGAGTACTGGTGGATAATGGTAGCTCGGCGGATATCATGTTCTACTCATTCTTCGATAGTTTAAATCTAAAGTTGTCTCAGTTGGAACCTTATCACAGGCCCCTCCTCGGGTTTGTTGGCGAGAAAGTCTTTCCACTTGGGACGATCAAGTTGGATATATTCATCGGTACATGGCCTGCTTGTTGAATAGAAAGAATACATTTCTTTGTGATGGATAAGAATGTCCAGTCAGCTTATAATATCATTATGGGAAGGGTAGGTTTGAAGAAGTTCGAAGCAGTACCATCTACTGTACATCAATGTCTGAAGTTTCCAACCAATTTTAGAGTAGGAGTTGTAAAGGGTGACCAAAAAGTAACTCGGAAATGTTACTACTCATCTGCCGAGCAAGAAGAACTGGAGGAATCTAGGAAAAAGACTACGACCTACCAAGTGGATGAAGGTGCAGAGATTGAAACATTGGATCCTAGAGACGAGTCGCAACTCGTGAAAGGTCAGGTGGTGGAAGCTACTGAAAATATCATTTTGGACGACGAGCACCCGGAGCGAACAACTCAAATAGGTTCGTCGTTAGATGCCTCACTAAAACATGAATTGATAGTTTTCCTAAAAAGCAGAAAACAAACTTTTGCTTGGAGTCATGAGGATATGCCAGGAATAGACCCAAATTTCTTATGTCACGAGCTCAATGTGAATAAGGAGATCAATCCAGTGAAGCAGAGACGAAGAGTTTTCAGCCCCGAGAAGAACCAAGCCATACAAGAGGAGGTCGAGAAGCTCCAGAAAGCTTGCTTTATTGACGA
The DNA here is from genome assembly GCA_949130495.1 of Sambucus nigra. Lineage (NCBI taxonomy): Eukaryota > Viridiplantae > Streptophyta > Magnoliopsida > Dipsacales > Adoxaceae > Sambucus > Sambucus nigra. The sequence goes on from OX422223.1 coordinate 118,990,210, forward strand.
TGTCAAATATACAGACTGGTTGGCAAATGTAGTAATGGTAAAGAAGAAAAACAACAAGTGGAGGATGTGTGTAGACTTTACCGATCTTAACAAGGCATGCCCAAAGGATCATTTTCCTTTGCCCCGAATTGATCAATTAGTGGATGCTACCTCGGGACACGAGTTGTTGAGCTTCATGGATGCTTATTATGGTTACAACCAAATTAAAATGAAACCTGAAGACAGGGAGAGTACCTCTTTAATTACCCCTAGGGGAACTTATTGTTATAATGTTATGCCCTTTGGTTTGAAAAATGCAGGTGCAACATATCAACGACTGATGAACAAGGTATTTGCAGAACAAATCAGTTGCAATATGGAAGTTTATGTTGATGATATGCTGACGAAGAGCAAGAGAGTTGCTGACCATCTAATTGACCTAGGCCAGACCTTTGATCAACTAGATAAATATCAAATGAAGCTGAATCCCACCAAGTGCATATTCGGAGTACGAGAAGGCATGTTCCTCGGGTATATTGTCAACCAACGAGGAATCGAAGCAAGCCCAAAAAAGATCAAGGCTCTATTGGGACTACGATCTCCAACGACGAAGAAGGAAGTGAAAAGTCTCACTGGGCAAGTTGCATCACTTAATAGATTTGTATCACGAGCAACAGATAGATGCCTCCCATTCTTCAAAACACTCCAAAAAACATTTGAATGGAATAACGAATGTGAGAGGGATTTTCAAGAATTGAAGAAATATCTGGGAGCACCTCCACTGTTATCAAGGCCGGTGATAGGGGAAAGATTGTACTTGTATTTGGCAGTGTCGGAGAATGCAGTTAGCTCGGCATTGATAAGAACGGAGGATGGAGTGCAAAAACCAATCTATTACACTAGCAAAGCCTTACGAGGAGCAGAGATCAGATATCCAAAACTAGAAAAGTTGGCACTAGCTTTAATCGAAGCGAATAGAAGGATGAGGCCATACTTCCAAGCTCATACCATAGTTGTGTATACCGATATGCCGTTGAGGCATGCTCTTCATAAATCGGAAAAGTCAGGATGATTGATGTACTGGGCAGTAGAACTTGGTGAATATGACATAATTTATGAGCCTAGATCATCACTTAAAGAGTAAGCAGTAGCAGAATTTATAGCAGAGTTCACCTATCCTGACACGCACAAGGAGTAAAAGCTCAATACCGACCAACCTGTGGATATTATAGGATCATCGAATCTAAACCCCGATCAACTTACGTTAGTCGACGAACAAAAGAAGTTGGTCAACGAGCAAGAGAAGTTGGTCAGCGAGTAAGAGAAGATGGTCGACGAGCAGCAAGAAGTGATAGAGGAGGATAAAAGGAAGCATCAAATATTCCACCGAGGAACTCTATCTGATCAAGAATTTGAAGACGAGGTACCTATATGGAATCTATATGTGGATGGCTCATCTTGCACTATAGGCTGTGGGGCAGGGATTGTTTTGAACAGCCTGGATGAGGTCGATGTGGAGTATGCTATGCGCTTCCAATTTAAGGCTTCTAATAATGAGGCTGAATATGAAGCTATGATTGCAGGTCTTAATTTGGCAAAAATCATGGGGGCAGAGCAAGTTATTGTATTCAGTGACTCGTAGTTGATTGTAAATCAAATGCTGGGAGTATATGCAGCCAAAGGAGAATCAATGATCATGTATCATACAAAAGCAATGGAAGTTTTATCAAGCCTGATTGCAATACAGATAATTAGAATACCAATATTAGAGAACACAAGAGCAGATGCCTTATCTCGGTTAGCTTCAGCCACACTCACCGAGCTACGAAGGACAATCCCAATAGAAGTCTTGGCTAGTCGGAGCATAGATGAAGATCTGATGATGAACTTTATTACCCTTGATTTAGAGCCATCTTGGATGGATCCCATCAGGGCATATATTGAGGAAGGGAAATTACCAACTGATAAACTCGCAGCCAAGAAACTGAAGTTTAAAGCTGCTCGTTATGTATTGGCCAATGGTGTTCTATATAGACGAGGAATTATAGCTGGCTTGCAGAGATGTGTACATCCCACCGAGGTGAAAGACTTGATCGAAGAAGTCCATGAAGGGTCTTGTGAAGCCCATGTAGCAGGTCGGACACTTCTGCAAAGGATAATGATGCAGGGATATTATTGGCTGATAATGAGGGCTGATTGCATAGCCTATGCCAAAAAATGTGACAAATGTCAATGCTTCTCCACTATCCGAAGAACTCCCCAAGCATTATTGACACCCATTACCTCCCCTTGGCCATTTGACATGTGGGGAATTGACTTGGTCGGGCCACTTCCAACGACCAGAGGAAGGTTTAAATATCTCATCGTCGTAGTGGATTACATTACTAAGTGGGTGGAAGCTGAGCCCCTTATCGATATGACATACGACAACGTGTATCAATTTATGTGGAAGAACATCATTTGTAGATATGGTCTTCCTCATGCATTCATCACAGACCATGGAACCCAATTCGATAACGAGGAGTTTGCTACGTATTGTCATCAGTCGAACATATTGAAAACCCACTCTGCACCTGGCCACCCTCAAAGCAATGGACAAACTGAAGTGACAAACAGAACGCTGCTGAATGGCTTGAAGAAAAGATTAAATGATGCAAAGGCAAATTGGATCAACGAGCTACATTCTGTACTATGGGCTTATCGTACTACTCCACGAGCAACCACAGGAGAATCTCCATATATGCTGGCATTCGGAAGTGAAGCTGTTATACCTACCGAGTTGGGTCTCCCCACACACAAGGTGCTGAATTTCAATTCTCCTATCAGTGACTTGATGAGAAGATTAAATTTGGATATGCTCGAGGAAGTTAGAGAAGAGGCAGCAATCAGAAACGCTGCATACCAGCAACGGACAACTCTGTTCTACAATAAGAGAGTAAAGAAATGCGACCTGAAAGAAGGAGACTATGTGCTAAAGAAAGTAATTCAAAAGCACAACAAATTGGAAGCTAACTGGCATGGGCCCTACAGAGTAACAGAGGTTGTTCGACCAGGGACATATAGAATCCAAACCTTAGAAGGAGAGGAGTTTAAGAATGCATGGAATGCAGAGCATCTGCGCAAATATTATCAGTAATTTAATCTCTATGTAATGCAGTTTTCTTCGATATGAATAAAGTTTTGGATATTTAGCCCAATTCTCTCCTTTTGTTAAATTTTTTTTGGAGTATTAGTGCTACACACTACGCATCAAGCCCAGAAACACCAACTAAGGCTGGTCGGGAATAAAAAATTGCCCAGAAATACAAACTAAAGTTGGTTGGGAATAAAAAACCACCAACAATAGTTGGTCGGGAATAAAAAATTTCCCAGAAATACCAACTATGATTGGTTGGGAAGAAAATCCACCAACTATAGTTGGTCGGGAATGAAAAATTTCCCAGAAATACCAACTACGGTTGGTTGGGAAGAAAATCCACCAACTATAGTTGGTCGGGAATAAAAAATTGCCCAGAAATACCAACTACGGTTGGTTGGGAAGAAAATCCACCAACTATAGTTGGTCGGGAATGAAAAATTTCCCAGAAATACCAACTACGGTTGGTTGGGAAGAAAATCCACCAACTATAGTTGGTCGGGAATAAAAAATTTCCCAGAAACACCAACTACGGTTGGTTGGGAAGAAAATTTACCAACTAATGTTGGTCGGGAATAAAAATCTACCAACTAAGGTTGGTCCGGAACAAAAAACCACCAACTCCGGTTGGTCGGAAACAGTTGGTTAAACAAAGGAAAGTCATTTCAGGGCTTAAAATTAAAAAGTGATAAATTTTTTATACTTATGACATTTTAGATTACCACCAAATTTGGCCAACTCTGCTTGGTCGTCAGATAATTATCATCAATTCAGATAGTCAACAATAATATCTTTATCTTTTCAACAGATATACATGCACATTCATTAGAAATGTCTTACAAAATATTTCCAAAGACAATGACAATTAAGATTGCAAAGAAAACTAGAAGTTTTTCATTAAATCCAGAACAAAATACATTGAGAAATGAAATACATATTATGTGAGAAATTATAACATCAAAAATCCTATTATATTGGTTTCTTCCCTTCTGCCTTTGAAACAGGCTCTACTCCAGCAGGAGGATCGTCGAAGGCATAGGGGGAATTGATGAAATTTAAATCTTTGAGCATCCTGACATTCATTACCGAGGGACGATCAAGTAGGTGCTCCGGGCGATATATCTCAATGTTGGAATGAAGACTGTAGTCATCGAGATACTTTGAAATCAGGCATCGAGGAATGGCCCGAGCAGGAATCCATCTCATATTCAGTTTGAAAGGTGGCACTGGCAACTCGAGAAACCCAGGGTCATAGTAATCCCACAAATAGTGACCCTGTTCCAACTGCAACACACCCAAGGCATTCAACCATCCTTGCTTGTAACCCTCATTATTTGCATTTTGGATCCGATCATCTAGATGGTAGAGGGCTTCATTATAACCAGCCATCCAGAACTCTCTGGGCTGCTTATGGAATTGGTAAGTCAACCTTTTCAGTTGCTCGTGGAAACTTTTTACAAAAATTTCTTTATTCTCCAAGGCGAATCCTTGTGTGAAAAGTTACTCGTTAAGGTCTAGAATCTTCTTGGACATCTCTGCCAGAGATTTATTCTTCACAACTAACTGAACTGCTTGGTTTTATAAAGATTCTTAAGTTCTTTCCTCTTCAATGGTAACCCGAGCAGCTCTTGCTCGTCCCCGAGAAGCTCTTGCTCTTCCGCGAGCTGAAGTAGAGGCTCCAATTCTCTTTAAGGTTTCCAATTCGTCTCTCAAATTGGCATTTTTGACCTCCAAGAAATAGAAACCTTCGTCATTAACAGGGACCAAAGCTCCCGAGGTAGATGCTGCTGATTTCAATTGGGATATCTCTCCTCGCAAGATATTGTTCTCCTGCTCTAAGAGTTTGGCAATCTGCCTATGCTCTTCAACCTCGGTCTTCAAAGTCCTCTCCTTCACATCATAAGCAGCGAACAACTTATCATATCCTTTATCAGCATTTAGTTGCTGATACTTTTTCTCATATCCCTGATGCAAAAGGGTTGTAGACTCCTTGTATTGTTATTGAAGTTCCTCAAGAGTACCCTGGAGGTCTTCAATCATCTCGTAATATGCTACATTGTTGTCCACTGCACGGTCGAGCAACCATTTCAAATACTGGTAGGCTTTTATTGCTCGCTCAGAAGTGTCTGGACCGAAGATATCAACGATTTGAGCTTCATTCAATTCATCATGGCCAGTCTTGAAGTAGTCATTATATTTTTTCATGAGTTCTGTATCATGGGCTGACAAGAGTTCCATTCTAGCCATAAACTAGTAAAGAAAAGAGATAGAAAGAATCAATAAAATGCAGACAGAGCAAGAAGAATAAAAGCAGAGCAAGAAAAAGGGAGCTCAGTTGCACAACCAAAAGCTTCAAATTTTATTATATCATAAAAGAAGTTCATAGCCCAGAGTTACATTTAACAAAAAAGCAAAGGGAAAAAGTCTGAACAACTCTACACCTTCTAATTGTCTCCTAAAACATTATTGGGAGGCTGGGACAAAGAGGTAGGTTGCTCGGATGGCATAGAACGTTGCTCGGAGGGTGTTGGAAATTGCTCGGTTGAAATGCTGGTTGGTTGAAGTTGCTCGCAGGAGGTCTGGACAATCAGGGGATGAGAAATCTGATCTCCGATCACCATAGAGGATTCCTCGGAAGCAGCTTCGTCTTCTTCTTCCCCGAGAGAAGGAGGGGGGCCAGGAATGTGTCGCTGAAATAGGTCGGAGTTCTCATCGACATTCATCTCTTTCAGAGCAGCCACTCAACCATCCCTGACATATTTAAGTCTGCCATACTCCATTTGTGAGATCATGGTAGCCAAACCCTTATTCCAACCCTTGTCCCAGCCAGTACTGAAGGACTTCTTAACAGTAAGTTTCCTTTTCGCCTTCTCTGAGGAAACCCTCTCAGCCATGAGTTCCTCGGCAACTTTTAATTTCTTTTCTGCATCTTCCTTCTGGCGATCCGCTTCACGAAGTTTGCCTAACTCCTCTTCTGCAGTTTTAAGCTTGGTCTCAAGCTCTCCAGCATTTTTGATCTCCTCAAGCTCAGTATTCTTCTTCTTACATTCTTTCATTTTCCTCTCCAACTCCTGAGAGGCCACCAAAGCTATCCCTTTCTCTTGCTCAATAGCTTTTAATTGATTTTCCCAAGCAGTTTTATCTTCATCATACTTCTGACGAGAATCCTTTAATGACTATGTCAGACCTACAAGAGCTTCCTCCACACCTGACGAGGAGCTCTAAGCTTTAATAGCTTCATCCTTTTTCAAAATGGTGTTAAAAGAAGTTACCAACTGGAAAAAGAAAATGATTGTAAGTCAGTGCAAGTACATAATATTGAAAAGTGAAAGTTTTTATTAGTAATACTTACTGAGGCAATATGTTAAGCTGTCAAGGTGGTAACCCTATCCCGGGAAAGAGTGTCTTCAAGACCTTGGATTTCGGGGATAATCCAAGACTTCACAGAGCTCATGGCAGAGCTCAGAGCAATGAAAGTGGGAACACCACTTCCAGCAATTAGAGGCTGAGAAATGAATTCAGCCACTTTATCCGAGGAACTTTTCTTCAACTTCCTCGTGGGAACAGGAACATTCTCAACCAAGGATGTCGTCTTGGTCGGTGATATAACTATAACCTCTCTTGGAGGGGAAACAGCTGGAATCTTGCTTGGAGCCACAAGGGGCTTCTCGGGAACCTTCTTAGTAGCAGCTGGAGGAGGTGCCTCAATTTGTCTTGTCCCTTCTTCTGGGACATCCTGCTTACTTTTCTGTGCCTCTCCAACAGTAGAGGCAGACTTATCGAAGAGGGCAGGAGCCCTTTTTCTCTTCATTCTGTCACTGAGAGGAATATGCGATTTAGGAGAAGAACCTTCAGAAACTGGTGCTGGTTCTATGTTACTTATCACTGGACGAGCAATGAAAGAAGAGGTGTAACTCTTGTACTGCAACAAGTATGAGGATGATCTGATATGTTCGTCAGCGACAGTTTGATGTAAACCCCAGATAAGTTTCAGATGCTTTAAATTAACTTTTGTCTCCTTTGGAGACTTTCTTTTGCTGTCAACTGCAAATAAATAAAAATCAAGATATCAGTGATGCATTTTATCGAATATAAAGAAAACATGATTTCAAAAACTAAATAGAATAAAAACAACCTATCCCATTGCCATAGGGAGGGCATCTAGGACCTTGATATACGTTATTTTCAATTAAGGGAGCATGTTGCCAATTTTTCATAACAACCCCATGCTCAAAGTAGTCCCTGTTGGCATTTGGGATATTGACAACTAAAGCCCTATTTAAAAACCTAGTTTTTAAATAAAAATTACTATCACTGGCAGCCCATCTATAGCAAAACATAATCTCTGGAATTCCTAAACGGGTTCCATGAATATGATTTAACCTATGGACTCTATTAACTATTCTCCATGTATTGGGGGATATTTTTGTAGGTACTACATCAAAATATTGACAGAATTCCAAACACAAGGGGTTTGGAGGAAAAGAAAAGCCACATTCGACTACAAAGAGACTGGGGAACCAATGTCCCTCAGCCAAACGAAAATAATCAGAGGGACCAGAAAGTTCTTCCAAAATGACCCAGGAAGGAATAGAAAAATCAGAACGAAATTTATCAAGCGACTCAATAAGGTAAACCATGATGAACAAAGAAAATAAAAGAGAAGGAAGAAGATCTTATAGAAGAAGGGTAGATCAGTTGATAACGAATGATGGAAGGAATGAACGAACAAGATGGAGAAGAAATGGAGAGGTCAAAGATACAAATTTGAAAAAGTAAGAGACGATAGGATTTTCTGCAATGCTTAAATACCTTACCTTAGGAAGGGGTAAAAATAATGATTACAAAGAAAGACGTTTGCGCTACCGGCGGCTAAAAGGACAAAAAAGGCACGGAGACCAAAGCGGTGGGAAAAATTCAAAAAGTCTGATTCTATGAATTCGAAAGGAAAATTAAAAATAAGGAAAACACTCCTAAAATTCAGGATGACTATTTAATCCCGCCATATTTCGAGAAGAATGTTCCACAATCCTCAACCTCGAACTGTGAAACATTGGGGGCTTCTGTTGATACCAAATTTAGTCTGCTGATGTGGATCAGTTAAGTGGAGACACTTGTCAATCTACATGGCACTTACAAATATTTCTGAATAACACCTTAACTTCGAGGAACTCAACCTCCCCGATCAACTCAAACACTCCGAGCAACAGGTGCTCTCCGAGGAACTTTACTGTACCGGGAAACTCATGAATACTGAGCTACTCAGGCGGTCCAAGCAGCTTAGGCGGTCCGAGCTGCATCTCGTACAGAGCATTAATGTCCGGATAATCAACAAATCGACTGCGCCTTAAATGCTCATTATTATCATACAGATGTATACGTCTATTGAATAGCTATGTATTACCCTTTCACATTTACAGCCTGAGGGCTATAAATACATTATATCATCCTCATTGTAAGGCGACTCAGAATCACTTGGTAAAATATGTTATTGAGAATTCCCAAACAGTCAGCAATAACAAAATAGTGGACGTAGGCCCTTCTTTCAAAGCTGAACCACTTTAAAAATCTCTTGTCCTATTTATTTTTTATCTGTGATCAAATAATTAGAGATAATCTAATTTTTTACATCAACAATGGTATTTCGAGGTTCCGGGCACTTTTGACTGGTTGTAGCTTAAATGAGTAGTTGCGTATTATTTTATCGCGTATTGATCACTTAAGCTGGAATTTTAAGCTTAAGCCACGATTTATGTTTTGATTAAATCACTATTCCCCTATTTGAATTTGTAAACCTAGAGAAAGAAAGAGAAAGGAAGAGAACTTGTGGAGAAAGTGAGAGATTGAAGCTTTGGTTATTGTTCTTGCATACAACTTTATCAAAATCTGAACTTGCAAACTTGAGGCAAGTTATCTACTTGCTATTTTATGATTTAAGTAGAGTACTTAGCATTGATAGTTGTGGTTATGTATGGTTCAATGGAAGTTAGGGTTTTTATTTGATTTATGGGCTTTAGATCTTTTGAAGTTGAATTGATATGATTTTGAGGTAAATTATGGTTGGATGATGTATTTATGGTCAGTTGGTAGCATTAAAGGATAGGGATTTGAGTTGGTTGAAGTTGGGTAGAATTCGGAGTCCAAGACTCCATAGACAAAACTTGGAATTTCTACAGAACCGAATGGATTCGGCCTGGCCGAATCGATTCGCTGAGAGACAGTTTCCAAGCCTGGGTCGTCCGAATCCGTTCGGCTCGTCCGAATCGATTCGGCAATTATGCAGAAACTCACTTTTCCTGACCAAATCGATTCGGCTAGTCCGAATCGATTTGCCTTTAAGAACCCAAATCGATTCAGCTAGTCTGAATCGATTCGGAAATCCTGTACTTTTCCTTTGTTTTTCTTTTTGAATTTGACCCCTTTCTTTAGGATTATGACCTAGGACCCTTCTTGTAAGAAGTAAACATAGGATTCTAGAGTTTTATTTGAGTTTGGTCGTTACCCTATAGTTGAATGGGATCACTTGGGGTTAATTCAGGGGTACTTAAAGTGATATTTAGGTATCATTTCTCATTTGGTAAATTAGTTGAATTTTAGAGTTCTAAGCCCATATGTGGAGATGTTAGAAGCCCTTTTTGAGGTATATAAAACCTCGGGACTTGTGAGACTTTGGGGAATTGTTTGGAGAATACTTCGGGACTTAAATATATGATGAAATTGAATAAGAAATATTCAAAGATGATGGTTTCAAATAAAATGAAACACATGTGATTAACGGAAATGAAAATGAGATTTAAATTTGTAAATGTTAATTTACTTAAACACACCTCTCTAAATTCTATCATAAGGGAAGCCCGCGCATGAGGTGATGTCCTCTGGCTAGTGAATGCAGGCTGACTATAGTCCTCGGCCATATGCGGGGTTTGTGTATGTTTTTCTGCGCTAGTGAGTTAATTACGGGTGTGGTTATGACTCACTCGCAGGCATATGGACACTTCCCGACGTGCATTAGGTGCCCAAATTGTCTTTTATAGATAGGCCCTGGAAGATGATATTCATTTAGCGGCGCGCCCAGTGGGAAAACTCGGAGGGGCGGTCTTAGAAACGTTATATGTATAAGAATATAACCTTTCTAACTCAAGTGGAACTTAAGATATATGAATTTCCATAAGAAATGAGATGGTAATTATATTCCTGCTAAGGAATGGAAAATGATAAGATATGAGAAGAAATGAGATTTAATTTTAAATCCTCTTGCTAAATTTATAACTGTTAGAAACATTTTAACTGCATTATCATATTTGATGATTAGGTTGTTAGATTCTCATCCACATCATTCATGATAAATTGTCCATGTCTATCATGCTTCTTATTCTGATGGGAATCATATATAAATCAGGCCCTGACCCGTTCATTTTTCCATGTTATGCATGTTATTGTAACCGCTCAGGTGCTCCTCCGTAAGGGCGCCCGTTGTGATATTCCTATTCCTATACTTTTGAGGAGCTATGAGACTTTGCGGATTATCATGGGATATTTTGTTAGATGCTTCATCTCTTGAATTCTAGATACGATCGGGTCTTTTATTCGGGCGGGTGGCCCAACTTTTGTACTTGATTAATGAATGTACTATGTAAATTATTGAACTTTTGTAATACATTAAATGTAACTGTGGATCGACAGATTATTCGATACACTTATTGCATGGTTGTTTCCGTATTAATATATGTTCTTTTGGAATTTCAATTTCTTATCAGATTGGGTTGTTTAACTTATTTCTTAACTCGTAATCAAACTAAAATTTTTGACAACCTTCTTTCTGATTTATTGAGTGGTTTTCCCGTATACCTAAATTATTGTTATGATGTTGAGGATGATATCCATCCATGATTCTGTTATGTTGAGGTATCGGGCTGGCCACCCCTTATTTCGGATGGTGGGTTGTCACATTGCGGTGCTTAGAGACACCATTTGTTTGTCACTTAAATTTGTAATAATCAAAGACAATCGTGATAAGGAAACCGGACAAGGTAGAAAGAGGGCGTCCAAGGGGAGAAAAATAATCCTCTCTACCTTGGGTTCGTAGGAATCCCGAGGCCGACAGAGATAGGCGTAATCTCCCCCGGTCAACTCAAATTTTTCATCAGCCCACGGTGTAAAAATCATGGGAGGTACATTTCTAAAACCCTCGCGCCTCTCCTGTCAGCGACTCAATTTTTTTGTGTGCCTGCGTGCTCTTATTTTCTTTTCTTAACGCATTTATTTTTCAATGTGTGTTATGAATAAATCAATTAAGACCTACACCCGGTCATTCACAAGAAGGTATTTCATCACCCGACTCAATCGCTTACCAATTGTGATGTACCCTAGCCATCATCAAATTTAAAATCAATCAACTAGGTAGCCCAATAGGAGAAAATTTTTGCAAAGGCGATCACTCAGATAATTTCCCAGATTTTTATCGCCCGTAGACTTAATTAAAATTTGATTACCCTTTCACAAATTTTGAAGATAAAAATTGGCTATGTGCTAGTTTGGATATATCCTTGACTTGTGTGTGTCAATTTTTTTTTTTCGGTAGTCGATTTTAGTCAATTCGTCCAAAATCAAGAGTCCACCTATTTTTCCCACTCTTTTCTTTCAAAAAAAAATCCAAAAACATTTTCTTTATTTCATTTTTCAAAAGAAATCCAAAAATATTTTCTTCCTTTATTTATCTAAAAAATCAAAAAATATTTTCTTTGTTTATTTTTATAAAAAATCCAAAAATAAATTTTTTTCCATCTTTTCTTCGAAAAAAAATTCCTTATTTTTCTTCACAAAAATCCAAAAATATTTTTTCCCATTCCTTTTCAAAAATATATTTTTTTCCTTGGTTTTCTTGACAAAAATCCAAAAATATTTTCTTCCTTTATTCTAATAAAAATTCAAAAACATTTTCTTCCTTTCAATCTCTAAAAATCCCAAAAATAATTCCCTTCTTTTTTAAAATATTTAAAAACCACAAAAATAAAAAAATATTTACTTGTATCTTGAAAAATAATAATAATACGGCTCGTGACCGGTGCCTATTCACCCTAACCCCTTTAGCCTTTATCGAACAAGGCTGACGCTTGAGTCTTGTTTGGGGGTGATTCTCATCACCCAATTTTTCTGTCGCCCCGTGCTTTCCTAGATCTTATCTTTAGGGTGATAATGGTTCGGTCTGGCTGAAGACGTTAAACTTAGCGCTACCGGGAGACTCCCCGTTATTTCTAGTATGAGGCTCATCATGTTTGGGGGTGGTGTTTCACATCACCCAATGCTTTATCATGTTTATAGACTTGCACAAATTTTTTATCATTTATTCAGGTTTATTCTTGGCTTCATATGTCCACTTCATTAGCGATTGATTTTGGTAATCTTTTTCCTACCTTATGCACTAAATTTTAAAACTCATATTATTTAACATCAAGGACGATATTTCTTTTCGTTTAAGGGTGGGGAATTTTATCAAAATCATACCTCTTTTGAAAAATTTTGATTTTTAAACCTGATTTTTAAAATTTCGCGCAGTTCCTTTCATCTCACTCACTTACGTGAATTTTTTGTCACCCATATTTTAAGCCTAGGAATCAAGCTAGAGGATTTATCTTTTTATAAATAGCTTGTGTAATACGTAACAAGGCATGTTGCACCATGAATTTCTAGACTCGACAAAATTTACGCACGTATCACGTCACTGCAGTTTGGAGTTGAGGAGTGCTATAACTCTCATGAAAACCTTAAGGATAACTAGTACAGACTTTTAGCTTGTGAAATTCGTGCCTTTCACCCTTTTAGAGAGTTTTACATAATCTTCGAGTCACACGTTGATTCAACTTCGTTTGGGTCCACACTTAATCGTTGTGTGATATCATTATTCTTCATTAAAAAATTTGGCTTCATCACTGAGAATGACATCACTTTCGAGTTGTAAGAAACACGTGTCTTTTAGTTGTCCCGATCACTATATTTTCACCCATACATCAACAAAATTTCATTTATCATCCATAAAACTTCCATTTTCCATATCATCACCATATATCATATTACCCATTTCTATATCAATTCCATTTTCCATCCACCATGTTGAAAAAAGGAAGAGTGTTGAAAGTAAAAGGAGAAGATCGGTCGTAGAGAGTGTCTGTATTTTTAGCGAATATCTCTCCCAAAGTTGATTCAGATGGAGAAAAACTAAATACAAATCTATGTTGAGGTTATTTGTATTTTTTAGCAGATTTATCTCATACATTGATGAGTATTTAGAAAAGAAGAAAAGGAGAAAGTTGCATTCTAGAAATAAAGACATTTGTTCGTCAAAGTGTAATAAACTCTTCTCAAACATACACCATCCATTCATCATATCACCATCCAACCTCATATCATCACATCCCATCTCATTTCCCCCTCACCCATATGCATCCATGTTTTCCCCTAGGTGTTCGGACAAATGAAAGTCAACGTGGTGAATAACTCAATGTTCTCACTATAGTGATTAGCATTCTTTCATGATATCATTTTTCTTTCTAAAATATTCGCTCTTTCTTATATGTGTGTGTGACGTTCGACCTTGCTTAAATTTCTCACCTCCTTAAACACAAGAGCGATACACTAACTCAAATCTCGAAGAGTTCGTTTGAGAGAGTTATATCCCATGAGATTTTGAAGTTGAAGCGTTGATTCGAAAAAGGAAGTTTAGGAATTACTCTTATGATTCTCGACCCGTTTTGACTGATTCACACTACACACGTTAAGTTTTAGGAAGGGGGCCTTGAGTATTTACCGAGCTAAACTTTTTATGCACTTCTAGCTTGTATTTCCCAAAATATTTCTCATGTGATGGATTGTGCGATTAATCTACATCTAATAAGAGATTGATTGCCGTTGCAAATAAAGAATTTTGTTGGTATATTTCCTATAAACCCTCACGAGACAAAACTCGTCTTGTAGGGAAACTTATAGGTTTAAAGTCTTATTGCACATGCTAAGTGCAATTGTAAGTGCTCGCAAAAGTGGTACACTTTTGGTTACTTATCTTTCTCTTTCTCTCTGTCTTATTGGTCGAGGACTAGCAACCCTCTGTTTGGAGGTGGTGTCATAAGCACCAAAATGTGTACATTATATATCCCGAATAGATGTATTTTAGTCGCTGATTCTCGACAATTTGAGTCTTATATGCGTAGATGTTTAATGTGCAGGCTTGATCGCCGTTTGCGGAACTTCAACGCTTATTTCAAGGAAAATGTGCGATTTATGGAGCTAATTCTCCAGTCCCGTAACCTTAACCGAGCTTAAACTTAGCCTAAACCTTCACCTGAGCTCGTGTGTGTTTAGTTTGTGCATTTTAGAATTTTTTTAAGATTTTTAGTTTGAGTCATTTTTATTTTTAGCTTTTATTTTTTATTTATTTAGAATTTTCAAGAATTTATTTTTTTTCTTTTTTTATTAGTTTTTAATTTTAGTCTTTATTTTTAGTTTTGCATGATTTTATATTTTTAGGACTTAAGAATTATTTTTATTTCTTTTTTAGTTTTTATTTCTATTATTTGGGTTGTAATTTTAATAGATTTTATTTATTTTTAGAGGATTTATTTTTTTTCTTAGTGCGTCGAGTATTTGTTTTCTTTTCTTTTTGTTTTTAGTTTTTAGTTAGTTTATTATTATTTTTGTTTTGTTTTGTTTTGTTTTGTTTTGCTTTATTAGTTATTATTTGAGTCGTGTTTCGTTTTTATAGTTTGTATTATGTGTCGTGTTATTTTTATTTATTTTTAGTTTTTTTAACGAGTTTTATTTTTAGTTGATTTTTATTATTTATTTAGTTTATTTTTAGTTTTATTTCACTAGTTGTTATTTTATTAGGTTTATTTTTATTATTTTCTTATTTTATTTTATTTAGGGTACAAATTAAACACACACGCACATATATCCTACACTCTACCTCACACAACACACATACACCCTAACACCCTACACACTCCAACACCTAAACACTTCCTCACCCACACAAAATTTACCATACACACACCCAATCCAACCCCCTTCATCTTCCACCCAACACATTCATTCTCTCTCCTCTTCCAAACAACCTCAATAACCAAAACCTCTATACTCGAACAGCAAACTCAGATACCTTAGACCCGTAAAACCCATACCCCATATAAAAGTCCTAAACAGGTTAGACTAACCTCCTGTCCCAAACCCGAAAATCCCTTTCGACCCAGCTCTAGTATCCACGGTTCTAACCCATACCCACTTTCAAACTCAAGACCTATTTACAAAGCTCCAAGCCAACACGATTTTATCTCCTGCCAAAACAAAGACAAGCCAAACAAAAAAATAACCATTAAACCCACATGTTTTAAAATCCCCTTTTAACTCCTTTTTCCAAATTCCCCCAACTACCTTATGTCCCCACTTCTTCTCACGTGTCCCTCATTACCTCATACAATCCATGCATATTTGTGCATTTCCCAATTTACTCCTAAACCTTCTTCTCCATGTGCATTCTATAAAATGAAGACTTCGTGCCATTTGAAAGGGATCTCCAAATTAGTTTTTTAAACTTTATGTTATAAATTTCTCTCCACTCCTCTATAGAGAGTATTTGCATTTTTATTAAGTATCTCAATATGGAGGTGTGGTGAAATTTATCTCCAGGATGAATTCCACTACACCCCTCTACAGTGGGTTTTTGCATTTTTAACGACTATTTTAAAATAGATTGATGTGATTGAACTCATCCATTATGAGAGGTAAATTATAATCCATTCCTGTATGTTGAGTATTTGCATTTTTAGCAAATATCTCAACATAAAGTGACGATGTAGAATTTATTTTCTTGGATGAGTTCTAATGTACTATTTTATAATATGAGGATTTGCATTTTTGGCAAATCTCTTTTATTATTTAAGTGTCCGTTATGAATTAATACATTATCTTGTAATTAGTTTATTTTTAGTTTTGTTTTTATAGTTTTTATTTTAGATTCAATAAATATATTAGTAAGTAATTGTAATTGAGAGGTTGTTGATGTAATTGAAGATTCCATTCCAATTCAAGGCTTAAATGGGTTTGATCTATTCCTCTCTTATTACTTTTATTTTAATCATCACATTCTTTCATTTGTTTATCTTATATTTTTGGATGATGATTATTAAGGGCTAATCTCCCATTCATGGGATGAATTTTGAAGCCCTCATGAGTTCAATTTAGTTAGTTTACATGTTAGCAAAATGTTGTTATCTCACTTTTCTTAAATTACCTTTTACATCTTAGGTAGTAGTTTAAAAATTAGTATATAGTTAGTTAATTAATAATCCCTTGAAAAATAATAAAAAAAATAATAACATTCAAATGATTTCACATTTTTGTCTTCTCATATTTTGTGTTTCATCCTTAGAGTTGCATTGATACTCCCTTACTTACCCCTATACATATTTTGAATTTATTTGTAGGTTCAAGGAAATTTTGTTGGAAAAGAAGTTGCAACAACGACAAATACACATTTAGAGACGTAATTTTTTTTCTTTATCCAATGGAGCGGTTGCCAATTTTTGGAGCTTGAAGCACTTGAGAGGATTCCTATTGTGATTCATTTTTGTTCCGTTTATTTTTTCTTTTTCGTACCATTTTTCATTTTTTTAGAAGGCTTGTATTAGGATTATTCTATTCTTGGCTTGTATTGCGGTTCTTAGAGACACCATTTATTTTTTATTTAAATTTGTAATAATCGAAGACAAGCGTGATAGGGAGACCGGACAAGGAAGAGAGAGGGCGTCCAAGGCAAGAAAAGTAAGTCTCTCTACATTGGGTCGGTAGGACTCCCGGGGCCGACTGAGATAGGCGTACTCTCCCCCCAGTCGACTCAAATTTTTCATCAACCCACGGTATAAATACCGTGGGAGGTACATTTCTAAAACCCTCGTGCCTCTCCTGTCAGCGAATCAATTTTTGTGTGTGCCTACGTACTCTTATTTGATTTTTTTCGCATTTATTTTTCAATGTGTGTGGTGAATAAGTCAATTAAGACCTACACCTATTCATTCACAAGAAGGGATTTCATCACCAGACTCAATCGCTTACCAATTGTGATCTACCCTAGCCGTCATTCAATTTAAAATCAATCAATTAGGTCGCCCAATAGGACAACATTTGTGTAAAGGCTATCACTCAGATAATTTCCGTGACTTTTATCGACCGCGGAAATTAAAATTTAACTACCCTTTCACTAATTTTGAAGATAAAAATTTACTATGTGCTAATTAGGATATATCCTTAACTTGTGTGCGTCCAATTCAATTTTTTCGGTCATTGATTTTCGTCAGTTCGTCCAAAGTCAAGAGTCCACCTATTTTTCCAGCGCTTTTCTTCCAAAAAAAATCCAAAAACATTTTCTTTATTTCATTTCCTAAAAAAAAACCACAAAATCCAAAAACATTTTGTTTATTTCATTTTTCAAAAGAAATCCAAAAATATTTTCTTCCTTTATTTTTATAAAAAAATCGAAAAATATATTTTTTCCATCTTTTCTTCTAAAAAATAAATCCAAAAAATATTTGTTTTTCCTTCTTTTCCTCCACAAAAATCCATAAATATATTTATCACATTCTTTTTCAAAAATATATATTTTTTCCTCAGTTTTCTCCACAAAAATTCAAAAATATTTTCTTCCTTTATTTTTATAAAAATTCAAAATCATTTTCTTTCTTTCATTCTCTAAAAATCTCAAAAATATTTCCTTTCTTTTTCAAAATATTCAAAAATCACAAAAACAAAAAAAATATTTTCTTTTATCTTGAAAAAGAATAATAATACGGTTCGTGATCGGTGCTTATTCACCCTCGCCCCTTTAGCCTTTATCCAACAAGCCTGACGCTTGAGTCTTGTTTGGGGGTGATTCTCATCACCCAATTTTTTTGCCGCCCCGTGCTTTGCTAGATCTTATCTTTAGGGTTAGAATGCTTCGGTTTGGTTGAATACATTAAACTTAGCGCTACCGGGAGGCTGTCCGTTCTTTCTAGTATGAGGCTCATCATGTTTGGGGGTGGTGTTCCACATCACCCAATGCTTTATCATGTTTATAGACTTGCACAAATTTTTTCTCATTTATTCAGGTTTATTCTTGGCTTCATATGTCCACTTCATTAGTGGTTGATTTTGGTAATCTCTTTCCTACCTTATGCACTTAATTTTAAAACCCATATTATTTAACATCGAGGACGATATTCCTTTTTGTTTGGGGTGGGGAATTTTATCAAAATCGTACCTCTTTTGAAAAATTTTGATTTTTAAAGCTGATTTTTAAAATTTTCGCGCAGTTCCTTTCATCTCACTCACTTACATGAATTTTCTGTCATGCATCTTTTATGTCTGGGAATCAAGCTAGAGGATTTATCTTTTTATAAATAGCTTATGTAATACGTAACAAGGCATGTTGCACCATGAATTTCTAGACTCACCAAAATTTGCGCACGTATCACGTCACTGCAGTTTAGAGTTGAGGAGTGCTATAATTCTGAAGAAAACCTTAAGGATCACTAGTACATACTTTTAGCTTGTGAAATTCGTGCCTTTCACCCTTTTAGAGATTTTTACGCAATCTCCGAGTCACAAGTTGATTCAACTTCGTTTGGGTCCACACTTAATCGTTGTATGATCTCATTATTTTTCATTAAAAAAATTGGCTTGATCACTGAGAACGACATCACTTTCGAGTTGTAAGAAACACGTGTGTTGAAGTTGTCCCGATCACCATATTTTCACCCATACACCAACAAAATTCCATTTATCATCATCCATACACCTTCCATTTTCCATATCATCATCATATATCATATTACCCATTTCCATATCAATTCCATTTTCCATCCACCATGTTGAAAAAAGGGAAGAGTGTTGAAAGTAAAAGGAGAAGATAGGTCGTAGAGAGTGTTTGTATTTTTAGCTAATATCTCTCCCAAAGTTAATTCAGATGGAGAAAAATTAAATACAAATCTATGTTGAGGTTATTTGTATTTTTAGCAGATTTATCTCATACATTGACGAGTATTTGGAAAAGAAGAAAAGGAGAAAGTTGCAGTCTAGAAATAAAGACATATGTTCGTCAAAGTGTAATAAACGCTTCTCAAACATACACCATCTATTCATCATATCACCATCCAACCTCATATAATCCCATTCTTCCCATCCCATCTCATTTCCCCCTCACCATATGCATCCATGTTTTCTCCTAGGTGTTTGGACAAATGAAAGTCAACATGGTGAATAGTGATTAGCATTCTTTCATGAGATCATTTTTCTTTCTAAAATGTTCGTTATTTCTTATATATGTGTGACATGCTCGACCTTGCTTACATTTACTCACCTCCTCACACATAAGAGTGATACACTAACCCAAATCTCGAAGAGTTCGTTTGAGAGAGCTATATCCCGTGAGATTTTGAAGTTGCAGCATTGATTCTAAAAAGGCAGTCTAGGAATTACTCTTATGATTCTCGACCCGTTTTGACTGATTCACACTACACATGTTAAGTTTTAGGAAGGACGTGCCTTGAGTATTTACTTAGATAAACATTTAATGCACTTCTAGCTTGTACTTCCCAAAATATTTCTCATTTGATGGATTGTGCGATTATTCTACGTCTAATAAGATATTGACTGTCATTGCACAAAAAGAATTTTGTCAGTATATTTCCTGCAAACCCTCACGAGACGCGGGCTTGGGTGAATTTTGTTGTTACTTATCTTTCTCTTTCTCTCTATCTTATTGCTCGAGGACTAGCAACCCTCTGTTTGGAGATGGTGTGATAAACACCCAAATTTGTACATTTTATACCCCGAATAGACGTATTTTAGTTACTAATTCTCGGCAATTTGGGTCTTATATGCATAAATGTTTAATGTGCAGGCCTGATCGCTGTTTGCGGAAGTTCGACGCTTATTTCAAGCCAAATGTGTGATTTATGGAGCTAATTCCCGAGTCTCGTAAACTTAACCAAGCCTAAACTTGGCACAAACCTTCACTCGAGTCCGTGTGTGTTTATTTTGTGCATTTTAGATTTTTTTTAGATTTTTAGTTTGAGTCGTTTTTATTTTTCGGATTTATTTTAGATTAATTTAGAATTTTCTAGAATTTATTTTCTATTTCTTTTTTTTATTAGTTTTAAATTTTAGTCTTTATTTTTAGTTTTGCTAGATTTTATATTTTTAGGACTTAAGGTTTTATTTTTACTTCTTTCGTAGTTTTTATTTCTATTATTTGAATTTTATTTTTAATAGATTTTATTTATTTTTTGAGGATTTATTTTTTATGTTAGTGCATCGAGTATTTGTTTTATTTTATTTTTGTTTTTAGTTTTTAGTTAGTTTATTATTATTTTATTTTGTTTTGTTTTATTTTATTAGTTATTATTTGAGTCGTGTTTAGTTTTTAGAGTTTGTATTGTGTGTCGTGTTGTTTTTATTTTTTTTTACTTTTTTAGTGATTTTTATTTTTAGTTCATTTTTATTTTTAGTTTAGTTTAGTTTTTATTTTACTTGTTATTTTATTAGGTTTATTTTTATTATTTTCTTATTTTATTTTACTTGGGGTACAAATTAAACACACACACACACACACATAAATCCTACACCCTACCTCACACAACACACATACACCCTAGCAGCCTACACACTCCAACACCTAGACACTCCCTCACCCACACACCATTTACCATACACCATACACACACCCAATCCAACCCCCTTCATCTTCCACCCAACACATTTATTCTCTGTCCTCTTCCAAACAACCTCCATAATGTAAACCTCTATACAAGAATAGCAAACCCATATACCTTAGACCCGTAAAACCCATACCCCATATAAACGTCCTAAACCTGTTAGCCCAACCTCTGTCCCGAACCCAAAAATTCCTTTCGACCCAGCTCTAGTATCCACGGTTCTAACCCATACTTACTTTCAAACTCAAGACCCATTTACCAACCTCCAAGCCAACACAATTTTATCTCCTGCCAAAACAAAAACAAGCCAAAGCCAAAACAAAAAATTACCATTAGACCCACATGTTTTAAAATCCCCTTTTAACTCCTTTTCTCAAATTACCCCTAAACAAACATGCCCCAACTACCTTATGTCCCCACTTCTTCTCACATATCCCTCATTACCTCATACAATCCATGAACATTTGTGCATTTTCCAATTTAGCCCTAAACCTTCTTCTCCATGTGCACGCTATAAATTCAAGACTTCGTACCATTTGAAAGGGATCTCCAAATTAGTTTTTAAAACTTTGTGTTATAAATTTCTCTCCACTACTCTATAGAGAGTATTTTCATTTTTATCAAGTATCTCAATATGGAGGTGTGTGGTGAAATTTATCTCTTGAATGAATTCCACTCCACCCCTCTATAGTGGATTTTTGCATTTTTAACAACTATTTCAAAATAGATTGATGTGGTTGAATTCATCCATTATGGGATGTAAATTACAATCCATTCCTTTATGTTGAGCATTTGCATTTTTAGCAAATATCTCAACATAAAGTGACGATGTAGAATTTATTTCCTTGGATGAGTTTTAATGTACAATTTTATAATATGAGGATTTGTATTTTTGGCAAATCTCTTTTATTATTTACGTGTCCATTATGAATTCATCCATTATCTTGTAATTAGTTTATTTTTATTTTTGTTTTTATAGTTTTTATTTTAGATTCAATAAATATATTAGTGAGTAATTGTAATTGAGAGATTGTTGATGTAATTGTAGATTCCATTCCAATTCAAGGCCTAAGTGGGTTTGAGTTATTCCTCTCTTATAACTTTTATTTTAATAATCACATGCTTTCATTTATTTATCTTATATTTTTGGATGATTATTATTAAGGTCTAATCTCCCATTCATGGGATAAATTTTAAAGCCCTCGTGAGTTCAATTTAGTTAGTTTACCTGTTAGCACAATTTTGTTATCTCACTTTTCTTAAATTAGCTTTTACATCTTAGGTAGTACTTTAAAAATCAGTATATAGTTAGTTAATTAATAATCCCTTGAAAAATCATAAAAAAAATAATAACATTCAAATGATTTCACACTTTTATCTTCTCATATTTTGTGTTTAATCCTTAGAGTTGGATCGATACTCCCTTAATTACCCCTAGGGATGGAAACGGATATTCGGAAATCCGCATCCGTCCGATATCCGAATCCGAATTTGCGGATATTTATCCGGAAAAATGGAAATGGATACGAATATGGATACTCTATAAAAATATCCGAGAAAATGGATACGGATACGGATAGTACTAGTATCCGACACGGATAATCCGTATCCGAGGCGGAGTATCCATTTTACCGGATATCCGTATCCGTCAAACATATGTTTAAAATATTATTAATAATATTAGTATTAGTACTACTAATAAAATAATATTATAAAAAACCTTAATCGTTTATTCCCTAAAACAAAACAAACACAAGATTCCACCCAAAACAAAAACACCCTACAGTTATTATTTTATGGGACATATACCAAATAGTCCCTCAAACATTTTTTAATACTCATTTAGTCCAAGCCTTTTTATTTTGCCTCAAAAAGTCCTTTGCCACATATTTTGGAAAGGGAGTGCCGCTGGCGCGGACCTCTAAAAATAAGAGAATATTGAGTGCTTGAGGGACTAAATGGGTTAAACTAAAAATATGTGTCCTTTTTAAAAAATATATATTTATAGTAGGGACTATTAAATAATTGACCCTTATTTTATTGGGTATATTATAAAATTCCATGTATTATTATTTTATCGGGTATATTATCATGGAGTTACACTAAAGTTACAATACATCCTATCACACACAACATACACCCACTTAAGAACATATACTCCACTAAAAAAAAACTAATTTCATTTCATTTCTCTTTCGTACAAAACAAGAGAAAAGAAACCCTCATTTCACTCCACAAAAAATTCTCAATCCCCCACCTCCACCTCCACCTCATCAACCCGCAACTGCTCATCAACCCCGCCACCGCTTCTCATCAACCCCTCAGCTGCGCATCAACTTTGTCGCTCCGCCGCTCCACATTCCCTCCTCCTGTAACAGTAAATTAGCAACAACAGGTACATACAAAATAAAAATAAAAATATATAACTGTATTTATATGTTGTTTATGTGATTGTTCATAAGTTTCCTTAATTATAAATAAATTTTGGAGAAAAACAAAAAAGTAAAGTGATGGTTTTGATTGTGATGAGAACCGAAGTTAACAGTAGGTATATTATATACAAAATAAAAATATATAGTTATTAAAATAAATATATCAGTATGTTTTTAAGACTAAAAGGTCAATGAGGTTATCATTCTCAATAAAATTTGATTTAATCTAAAAGGTGCATATATATTTCTACTGTTATGGAATGCTACTGTTATTTTTTTGGATAGCTTGAAGCTTATATGTTTATAAAGTGTGGATCGCTTTAAACCATATTATCATTATGGAATGCTACTATTATTATAAAAACAAGGAGGTAGTAATTTTGTTATATATTTATTTGGATTGGATTTCATTGGATTGGATATTTTAATAGTTATTTTGCGACGGCTAAATAATGTAAACGGATACGGATATTATCCGAATCCGAGGTATCCGAGTGGATACGGATATGGATAATTGTTTTAACTATCCGGCGGATACGGATACGGATACGGATAGTGCATCCAGATAGCGGATACGGATATGGAAAACATGGTATCCGATCCGTATCCGTCCGTTTACCACCCCTAATTACCCCTATACATATTTTGAGTTTATTTGTAGGTTCAAGGGAATTTTGATGGAAAAGAAGTTGCAACAACGACAAATACACATTTAGAGACGTAATTTTTTTTCTTTATCCCATGGCGACGTTGCTAATCTTTGGAGCTTGAAGAACTTGAGAGGATTCCTATTGTGTTTCATTTGTATTCCGTTTATTTTTACTTTTTCGTTCCATTTTTCATTTTTTTAGAAGGCTTGTATTAGGATTATTCTATTCTTGGCTTGTATTGCGGTGCTTAGAGACACCATTTATTTTTCATTTAAATTTGTAATAATAGAAGACAAGCGTGATAGGGAGACCGGACAAGGTAGAGAGAGAGCGTCCAAGGCGAGAAAACTAAGCCCCTCTACCTTGGGTCGGTAGGACTCCCGGAGCCGATTGAGATAGGCGTAATTGTAACAACCCTCGCTTTTAGGAGGCTAATTTTATATTAATTCATCGTATGAGGTAATTATATAAAAAGGTTGGGAACTGGAGTAAATATTAATTTAAATGAATTGAAGGTTAATATCTACTAGATTTTTGCATATTCACTGTATGTGTGAGTAAATATCACCAGGTTGTGTTTCATAGTGTCATATGATTTAAATGACACTTTGGTTTAAATGAAATCGGAACTCGAAATAATTTATGAAGTGTCGGATGCCAATTTAGAGGGTGTAGTCAGCCCCGGATTGTGTGAGACAGTCAAAACAAGTGCCATATTATATTTTTAGGTTCCGGATACTTTTGACTGGTTTTAACTTAAATGCGTATTTGGGAGTCATTTTAGTGTGGTATTAACCACTTAAGTTGGGAATTGTGGTCTAAAGGCACGATTCATGTCTTGCCTTTCTTTTATTTTCTCTTTAGTGCATATATTAAACATAGAGAGAAAAAGAGAGGAAGAGAAAAGACGAGAAAGAAGAGAGATTTGGAGATTGAAGATTTGGAGATTGATCTTGCTTCCATCTTCCAAGAATCTGAATTTGCAAGCTTGAGGCAAGTTTTCTACTTGCTATTATGTGATTTAAGATGAATAAATTGTGTTAATAGTTGTGTATTAGTGTAAATGAACAAATATGGGTTTTTATGGATTTTATGTTATTTTAGCCCAAATCTTAGTTTTTGTTGATGGAATTACGGGTTATAGTAGCTAATAATAATGTAGGATGATTTAAGGTAGTTTAATGTGGTTAGATGTGTGTAAAAATGGAAGAGAAATTGGTTTTGGGGAAAAACTAGGGTTCATAACCCGTATCCCCCTTCTTGGCCCATCTGCAGGGGCGAATCGATTCGGTCCATAAGGCGAATCGATTCGCTAAAGGGACAATTTCCAGGTCTGGGTACCCGAATCGATTCGGGTTAAGGACGAATCGATTCGGCATTTGCAGAAAGTCGGGTTCATCACCCAAATCGATTCCCTTTATGGGCGAATCGATTCCCTTTATGGGGCGAATCGATTTGGACCCTACTGTTTTGAGTTGGTTTTTTCCAACTCAATTTTTATTCTTTTTCTATAGGCTTAGGACCTAGGAACCTTCTTGAATGAAGTAAACTTAGGGTCCTAGAGTTTTAGATGAATTGGGGAGCTACCCTAGATTAGAAATGAATTATATGGGGCTTTTCCGGGGATATGCCAATTGATGTTAGGGCATTCTTTCTTCTAGTTGATTATTATGAAACTATGAGTTGTAAGGTTATGTTTGGGAGACTTTAGAAGCTCAATTGTGCTATGTTGGCCTTAGTGGTTTATAATAACTTCAAAAACGAATCTTGGGAGAATAAATTGAAAGTTTATTTATTCATCGAGGTTACACCGATTAGATGTATTAAGTATGGCTCCGGGTGAAATATGAGGTATTTACAAAAATGTAAATGGTTATGGTTTCGGATAAAAATGAAACATACATATGTAAAATGGAAATGAAAATGAAAATGAAAGAAAAATGGTATTGATTTTGGTAAATGATAATTTACTTAATCATGAATATGGTAAATGCTAATTTACTTAAACACACCTCTCTAAATGACATCATAAGGGAAGTTCACGCGCGAGGTGAAGCCCTTGGCTAGTGAATGCTGGGTGGATATAGTCCTAGGCCATATGAGCGATTAAGTTATGTTTTCTGCGCTGGTGAGGGGATTACGGGTGTGTTCTTGACTCTCCCGTAGGCGCATGGCCGCTTCCCGACGTCTTGCGTTGTAGGTGCCCAGGTTGCCTTGTTCGATAGGCCCTGGAAGATGATGGTCATTTAGGGGTGCGCCCAGTGGGGAAACTCAGAGGGGCGATCTTAGAATCGTTATATGTATATAAATATAACAATTCATAATCAAGTGGGACTTGATGTATGAGATATGCCATAAAGAGCATGATGTAGTGCCATAAAGAGCACAATGAAATGCCCCAAAGAGCATCTGATGATGATTATATTCCAGCTAAGGAATGGAATGCTAGAAAGAGCATAAAACTTGTAATTATGAGTTCCTGATAAGGAACATAACAATGAAATGGCACAGTATATAATGATGGAAGTTTTTTTAATTAATGTTAATCATATTCTTATGTATATTTGAATTTAAATTTTATGATCGTCTTATTTCCTTAGTTCATAATTTAAATCTGTGTAGGTAGGTTTTCATCTTTTTTTTATCATGATGTACTGATCATAACTATCATACTTTTTATTCATCTGGTGATCATATAAACTGAGCCCTGACCCGTTCATATTTCTTATTGTGCATGCATCTTGTTTCCGCTCAGGTGCTCCACCGTAAGGACGCCTGTTCTGACCTTCCTATTCCGGTGAATTTGGGCGAGCCGTGATGCTTTGCGGGTATTACGGGACATATTGCAATAGACGCCATCATCCTTGATCTCTAGTTAAGATCGGGTCATTTACTCCGGTGTGAGGCCCAAGCTTTTGTAATTATCAAATATAATGTATTATGTAATTTATTGAACTTGTTTAATATTATTTTACGAGTCTGTTGATCGACGGCATATTCGGTCCCTTATTGTATATTTGACGCGTATGTAATATAAGTTTCTTCTGGATTTCCAGTTTCTTTTTTAAATTGGGTTGTTTAAATTCTTTCCTTATCTTTAAAACAAAAATTTTTGGCAACTCGTTTTTCTGAAATATGGAGTGGTTATCCTGTATACTTTTATTTTGTTGTGATGCTGAGAATGATTTCATCCATGATTCTTGTTATATTGGAGTATCGGGATGGCCACCCCATATTTTGGTGAGCGGGTTATCACAGATGGTATCAGAGCATCAGTTCTAGAGTCCTTAGGAATCTGTGTGGATGCCTTACGTTTTCAGCGTTGCTTTTGATTTGACATAGAGCCTTAGGATTAAGATCGTTGATTTCTCTTGTGATATTTCATTCTTCTTCCATGAGGTAGAACCTTAGAATTTTTTACATATTCGTGTGAAATTCGCAGGTCGATTGAAGAAGGGCGTCGGGGACGGTCATTGTGGAGGCATCTTGTGATGGGATTACTAAGAACTGTAAGTTGTAGTCTGGGATGAGGACCGCTTTGAAGGTCACTCCCTTTTGTATCATCTTCTTGTTTTGCTACTGCGACTACTAAATACAATAGGTATAGTTTTCCAAGTACCGCTAGAAGCTGAGAGTGGTACTAGGCTTGGGATTTCAAGCTACGTTATTTTGAAATCGAGAAGAGCCTATGATAAGGGACACCCGTTGAAGTAAGATAGAGGAGATGCATCCACATTCGGTAGAAGTGTAAGGTCCAGGAGTTTTGGCCTAGCGAAGGGTATAGTAGTTGCCCAGATGAAAAGGATGGAGGAAAATCCTCAGCCGAAGGAGTAGTGTTGAAATGGTGGGAACGTAGTCACCATATTTGTGGGTGCAGGAAGTTTGTCCATGGAGAAACCCGATGGATGTTTTCAACAGCGAGTTTCTCTGGGATATCTGGACTGAGGAGAAGATGGATTCTCAAATGTTCACATGAGGTTCGTCCAGAGGCCGACTATGAATAAAGAGTTGTACGGTTAGGGAGGTCGTACACTAAAGTAAGGTTGGTATAAGGAAGAAAGAGCCCTTCAGTGGAATGATAGGCTCCCGAATCAGTGTCGTTAACACTTCTGAAGGAACATTGTTCATGAACCCCAGTGGGGGATATCCGCCCGGGGAGGTTTCATTGAACTAAGGAAGGGGATGCCGGTAGCGTGTTCTCTTTTATTGAGAAAGTAAAAGGGGATGCGTGGACAATTGTTTGGTAGTTAAGGGCGAAACAATGGCTATGACGTGGAATGTAGAACCACTAATCTTGATTCTGTTGACTGGAGGACAAGGGAAAAGATAAAGTGCCTATTTGGGGGTTGACGAAAGTAATATTGGTTTGGATCAGACTCAAGTGCAATGTCTGAGAACCATTAGTATTGACCCGGGGTGATTAGCAAGAATGTTGGTGGGAATTCCACCTTAGTAGTGGGTGGTACCGTCCTCATGATAAGATAGGGTAGTATTGTGTGCTCTAGAATCGGGTGTGCATTTTGAGTTTGTAGTAGTATCGACGTTACTATAAATAGGGTAATTATATGACTTCCGTGGTAGGGAAGTTTTATGTTTTCTTCATTCGTTATAAAGCGAGTGACGATATTTCTTTAAAGTATTATGTGTGTTGTGTGCTACTTGTATTATGTGTATTATACGAGTAAAGATACTTTAGTTTGATTGGGGTGATAGCAAGCGAATAAATTGCGAGGCTGTCCTTTTTCTAGTTTCAGGATGGAACTATTTGTCCTATAATATCTCTCCTGGATAAAGGTTGAGACCTTATAGGGGTGGGTTGAGGTAAGTAGGAAATTTTCATTCCCTGTTGTGTTATCTTGTTTGAGTGTTCGATTGCTTGTTTGCTTTGTATGTGGTTGTTATGCCTTATCTCCACGACCAATAAAGTTGAGTAGTAATGCATAGGAGGGGTTCCTTGTTTGGATTCCGCTTTTGCGGGATGCTCCACGCGTGAACCTCTGAGCTATGTGAGTGTCCTCTTTTATTGAAATGATGTGTCGTATGTTTTCAAATTTCCAATGCTAACCTCATCCTCTTTTTGCAGATCATCCAGATAACGTGTCGAATTACCTTTAGGAGATGGTGGCTGTTGATGTAAAAAACTAGATTGCTCTAATTATTCAATCACAGATAAATAAATAAGACAAAGATTTTTAAAGTGGTTCGGCTAGGAATAAAGCCTACGTCCACTGTTATGTTATTGCTGAGTGTTTTTGGAATTCTTGATTACAAGTTCTCTCAAGAAATTCCGGTCCCCTTGAATGAGGGAGATACAATGTATTTATAGCCTTGAGGCTGTACATGAAAGGTCCAATACATTAAATGATTTACATATGAAAGGGTAATACATTTAATGCAGCGTGTGCGTCAAGAATACAATGGATAGTTGAACAGTTGTCCATCTGGTAATTAATGATACGGCCGAGATGCAGTTCGGACCGCCTTAGTTGCTTGTTGATCAAGAGTTCCTCGGAGTACTTAGAGTATCTCGGGATGATAGAGTTCCTCGGTGTGATATAGTTTCTCGGAAAGAAGCACGGTTGGTCGGGAAATGATCTTCCTCGCTGCTATTGTGCCATGTAGATTGACACGTGTCTTCATCTTCTTCGTCCACATCAGCACATTAATTTTGGTATCAACAGAAGCCCCCAATGTTTCATATTTTGAACTTTGAAGAGTATGGAACATTCTTTCTCGATATATGGCAATATTAAATGTAATTCCCGGGTTTTAGGAACATTGTATTCAAATTTCCTTCTTATTTTGCAGTTTCCGCCTTTTTGATAAGCGCTTTGATATTCGTGCAAATTTTGTCCTTTTAGCCGCCGGAAGTTTAGTAGTTTCTTTTTGGTAATCATTTCTTTCGCCGCTTCCCAATGCAAAGTATTTAAACTTCTTTGGTAACCATACCGTCGTCTACGTTTTTCATTCTCTGCATTCAAGCTTTCTCTTCTCTTCTTCTCTTGTGCGTTCATCTTTGTTTCCGTTCGTTGTCAACACATCTCCTTTCTTTCTGTAAGATCTTCTTTCTTTCTTCTGTATCTCTTTTATTCAATATGGTTTATATTGTGGAATCTGTTGAGAAATTCCGTTCTGATTTTTCCATTCCTTCGTGGGTAACTCTAGAGGTTCTTTCTGAGCCTTTAGATTACTTTCGATTGGCTGAGGGACATTGGTTCCCCAGTCTTTTTGTTGCTGAATGCGGTTTTTCCTTTCCACCAAACCCATTATGTCTTGAGTTTTGTCAATATTTTGATCTTGTTCCTGCAAAAATAGCCCCCAATTCATGGAGAATAATTAACGAGGTGCACAAATTAAATCTAACTCATGGGACTCGTATTGGGATCCCTGAAATTATATTTTGTTATAAATGGGCCGTTCTAGATAATATTTATTATTTAAAAACTAGGTATTTGAATAGGGCTCTTGTAGTTAATCTCCCTGACTCAAATAGGGATTATTTTGAGCATGGGTTGGTCATAAAAATTGGCAACATGCGCCTTTATCTGGGAATGAAGTATACAACGGTCCCAGATGCCCCCCATACGGCAATGGGATAAGTTTATTTTTCATTTTATTTTACTTATGAAATTATGCTTTCATCATGTTTGACAAAATGTATGACTGATATTCCATTATGTATTTATTTGCAGTTGATAGCAAAAGAAAAACTCCAAAAGAGTCAGAAGTGAATATCAAGCATTTGAAACTTATCTGGAATTTGCATAAGACCATTGTTGACGAGCATATTAGATCTGCTTCATATTTACTACAGTATAAGAGTTACACAACCTCTTATACTGCTCGCCCTGTTGAACCAGCTTCAACACCAGAAAGTTCATCTTCAGATTCTCGTATCCCCCTATCTCAGAGAATGGGCAAGAAAAGAGCTCCTCCTGCTCTATTTGGTGACACTTCTTCTGCTGTTGGAGCCCAGAAAGGAAAAATTGATGTCCCAGAGGGGACTAAAAAAGTAGATGCTGGTTCCTCCAAAGTTGCCGAGAAGCCCCCAGTGGCCCCGAGCAAGAAAGATGCTCCTGCTGATGTAATTGCCATCTCTCCGACCAAGACTTCTTCCTTGGTTGATGCTGCTGACCGTCCTTTGAAGAGATTGAGGAAATCATCCTCAGTTAATCTTGCTGGAACTGCATCTTCTCTACCCGCTGGTGGTAGTGGTGTCTCAAAAATTATTCTTCCGAGTTCTTCAACGAGCTCAGTTATACCCGAGGTTCTCGGGGTTGATGAAAAAATTCCTAGGGACACATTGACATCCCTAGCTGCTCGCCATCTTTCTTCAGTAAATTTCTCATACCTTTGGTCTTTCTTTCTTTTTCTTGAATTCTTATATTTGTGTTGACTCTATTGTTTTTCTTATCTTTCAGCTGGTGAACTGCTTCAATACCATCGTGAAGAAAGATCAAGTTATTAAAGCTTCCACTTCCTCGTTCGATGTTGACGATGCTTTGTTGGGTTTAACCCAATCTGTGAAGGAATCTCGCCAACAGTACATCGAGGAGAAAACTGTTTGGGAGAAAAAATTGGCTGTGGCTGAGGCTGATAAGATGAAGATGGCTGAAACCTCCAAGAATTTGGAGGAGAAAATTAAAGATTTGGAGGTTAAACATCAGGAATCTGATGATAAATTGAAGAAGGCAGAAGAAGAAATATCTACTCTGCGAGATATTAAGGTTAAGAAAGAGGAACTGGAGGTGAAGCTCTCCTCGGAGAAGTCGAGGAGAAAAGTTGCAATCAAGAAACATTTCAGCGTTGGTTGGGAGAAAGGATGGGAGAGAGGGATAGCTGCAATGACGTCCCAAGTTCAATATGGGGAGTTGAAATACTTCCATGATGGTTGGGTAGCTGCTCTGCAAGAGCTAAAAGTCCAAGATGATTCTGAGTTATTCCAGCGGCATCTCCCTGGTCCTCCTCCACCAATTGTGGAAGAAGAAGAGGATGAACCTGCCTCAGACGAGTCTTCTATGGCTATGGGCGATCAAGTTTCTGCCTCTCAACCATCTGCCACCGAGGACGTTTCTTCTATGCCTCCTCCTCCCGAGAGGATTCCTGCCGATCAAGCTGTAGCGACCACCGAGCAACCGAGCTCCTCGTCCCAGCCTCCCGAGAAAGTCTTGGGAGACAAGGAAAAGGTGTGAAGTTGTTCGGTAGCATTTCTGTATTTCCTTGTAATCGAACGATGTAACTTTTTGATGTTCTAATAAAATATATCTTTGCTTATCTCTGTTGTTGATGACTTGTTTTTGTTGATTGTTGTCTTTTTCTTGTCATTAGTTTGTTGCTAGAATGGAATTGATCTCTTCTCATGATACCGAGCTGATGCAGCAATGTCATCAATACTATAAGGCTGGTCATACAGATCTTAGTACATCGGAAATTGCTGATATCCTTGGTCACGGTGCTTCAGAGCAGGCTATTGAAGCTTATCAGTACTTGAAAGCTTTACTCGACCGAGCAGTGGCCAACAATGTCGCTTACTATGAGTTGATTGAAGAGCTTCATGGTTCCTTAGAGGATCTTCAAAATCAACATAACGAATCAATGGCTTTGTTACATGAAGATTATGAAAATAGATACCAGCAGCTCTCTTCAGAAACAGGCCACAAGAAGATCATTGCTGGGTATGACGTCAGGGAGAGGACCCTAAAAGGTGAAATTGAAGCCTGTAGACAAATCGCCGAGATCCTGGAGCAAGAAAATAATAATTTGCAGAAAAAATTAGCTCAATATGAATCTGCTGCTTCATCCTCTACTGCATTAATACCAGTTACTGATGAAGGCTTCTCGTTCTTAGAGGTCGAAAATGCCAAACTGAGGCAAGAGCTGGAGGACTTAAGAAGATCTGCTATTTCTGGAACTGCTCGAGGACGAGGAAGAGGTTCTCGGGGGCGAGGAAGAATCAGCCAAAATGTTGAAGAGGCTCGTACTCAGTCTACTCTGGAAACTCAAGCATTCCAGTTGAAAGTAAAAGACCGTGCTCTGACTAAAATGTCCAATAAAAATCTGTCTCTGGAAGATCAGCTGGCATCAACGAAATCTGCCTTGCATAACAAAGATCTCTTTGCCAAAAGCCTTCATGAACAATTGGATAGATTAACCTTCCAATTCCATAAACAGCCAAGAGAATTCTGGATGGCAGGATACAATGAAGCTCTCGTTCATCTGGATGCTCGCATTGAACATGCTAATAATGAAGGTTACAAGCAAGGATGGTTAAATGCATTGGGTGTATTAAAGTTGGAGCAAGGGCATTTTTTATGGGACTATCATGCTCCATCATTATTAGACCTGCCTGTACCACCTTTCAAATTGGATATGGCATGGATTCCGGCTCGTTCCATTCCTCGCAGTCTAATTTCAAAATATCTTGGTGATTATAGCCTTCACTCCCAAGCTGAATTATCTCGTCCTGAGCATCTTTTGGATACACCTTCTGTTATGAACGTCAGAATGCTCAGAGATGTTAATTTCATCAATTCTCCCCTTTGCCTAGAAGATCCTCCTGCCGGCGAGGAACCTGTTTCTAAAGCACAGGGCAAAAAACCAATAGAATAGTAATATCCATGTAACAATTTAGTACCTTCTTGTAATTTGTAATTTATTCTAGATTAATGAAAAGATTTTCATTTTCTGTTTGCCAATTTTGTTAGTCTTGTGTTTATCAAGCACATTTATATTTGTACATATGTATCTATGTATCTGTTAAAAAGATAACAATATTATTGTTCAATAAGCAACTTAATAAAAAGTTACAAGTATTAGTAATGTTTCTCGATCACTTAATAATAAAGTAATGAGAAAAAAATGTTCAAACTGTTTCCAACCAACCAAGGTGGGTGAATAATGTTTGTCGACTAATTACAGCTCCGACGAACTATACTTGGTTTGATTATAAAATTGCGTCCGACCAACTAAGATCAATAAGTTGTCCTCGCCGACCAACTACAGTTATTGGGTTTTTATCCCCGACCAACTATACTTGGTGTATTTTTTAAACATTTTGTTCTTCAAAGAACTCATTGTAATAATATTACCTCCCGACCAACATAAGTTGTAATATGAGAGTATATTTTTATCTTACCAACCGTGGTTGATCCTGCTGGTGTACACTTTCTGGCTCCTTAAAGCTTTTGGCTCCTTAGAGCATTTTTTTGGCTCCGTAGAGCATGTCCTCCTAACCAAAGGAGGTTGGCTACTTATAGCACTTTTTGCTCAATAGAGCTGTCCTCCTAACCAAAGGAGGTTGGCTCCTTAGAGCACTTTTGCTCCGTAGAGCTGTCCTCCTAACCAAAGGAGGTTGGCTCCTTAGAGCACTTTTGCTCCGTAGAGCTGCATTTTTTTGGCTCCTTAGAGCATGTCCTCCTAACCAAAGGAGGTTGGCTACTTATAGCACTTTTTCTCCGTAGAGCTGTCCTCCTAACCAAAGGAGGTTGGCTCCTTAGAGCACTTTTGTTCCGTAGAGCTGTCCTCCTAACCAAAGGAGGTTGACTCCTTAGAGCACTTTTGTTGTGTAGTGTATTACACTAGTATTCCCCGAAAAACTCTCATCCAGAAAGAAAAATGGTGAAACATCTTCGTTTTATTCATAATGAAAGAAATGCTTTACATTTGACATCACTGATAATACTTGCGCAGGTGTTCAGCATTCCATGCATTCTTAAATTCCTCTCCTTCTAGAGTTGCTATTCTGTAAGTTCCTGGTCGAACAACTTCTGTAACTAGGTAAGGTCCATGCCAGTTTGCTTCCAGTTTATTCTGCTTCTGAATGACTTTCTTTAGCACATAATCCCCCTCTTTTAAATCACATTTCTTTACCCTTTTGTTGTAAAACAGAGCTGTTCGTTGTTGATAAGCAGCATTCCTAATGGCTGCCTCTTCTCTGACTTCCTCGAGCATATCCAAATCCATCCTTCTCATCAGATCACTGATTGGAGAATTGAAATTTAACACCCTATGTGTTGGTAGGCCCAACTCGGCAGGTATCACAGCCTCACTTCCAAATGCTAGCATATATGGTGATTCTCCT
The DNA here is from genome assembly GCA_949130495.1 of Sambucus nigra. Classification (NCBI taxonomy): domain Eukaryota; kingdom Viridiplantae; phylum Streptophyta; class Magnoliopsida; order Dipsacales; family Adoxaceae; genus Sambucus; species Sambucus nigra. The sequence continues at coordinate 119,025,228 of OX422223.1, forward strand.
GTTGCTGCTCGGGGAGTTGTTCGGTAAGCCCACAAAACTGACTGTAGCTCATTAATCCAATTTGCTTTAGCCTCACTTAACCTCTTCTTCAACCCATTTAGTAATGTTCTATTCGTCACTTCAGTCTGCCCATTGCTTTGGGGATGGCCTGGTGCTGAATGAAACTTCAAGACGTTTGACTGATGACAATAGGCAGCAAATTCTTCATTATCAAATTGCGTTCCATGGTCTGTGATGAAAGCGTGGGGGAGACCATACCGACAAATGATATTCTTCCATATGAACTGATACACTTTCTCGTACGTCATATCAATTAGTGGTTCAGCTTCCACCCACTTAGTAAAATAATCTACTGCCACGACGAGATACTTGAACCTTCCTCGGGTCGTCGGCAGTGGTCCAACCAGATCAATCCCCCACATGGCAAATGGCCAAGGTGATGTTATGGGTGTCAACAATGCCTGTGGAGTTCTTCGGATGGAAGAAAAACGTTGGCACTTGTCGCACTTCTTAGCATAGGCTATACAATCAGCTCTCATCGTCGGCCAGTAGTATCCCTGTGTCATCACCCTTTGCAGTAGAGTCCGACCTGCTACATGAGCTCCACAAGATCCTTCATGGATTTCTTCAATCAATTCTCTGACTTCTGATGGATGCACACATCTCTGCAAACCTGCCATAATTCCTCGTCTATACAAAACACCATTAGTTAACACATACCGAGCAACTTTATACTTCAATTTCTTGGCAGCTAGTTTGTCCTCCGGTAGTACTCCTTCTTCAATGTATGCTCTGATAGGATCCATCCAAGATGGTCCTAAATCAAGGGTAATAATCTTCACCGTCAGATCTTCTTCTATGCTCCGACTTTCTAGTACTTCAATTGGTATTGTTCTTCGCAGTTCGGTGCGCGTAGCTGATGCTAGTCGGGCCAATGCGTCTGCTCTAGCATTCTCCATTCTCGGTATCCTCACCAATTGAATAGCATCAAATTCTTTCAATAACTCCATCACTTTTGCATGGTACTTCACCATTAACTCTCCCTTCACTGCATATATTCCTATCATTTGATTCACAATTAACTGAGAATCACTGAAAACAATTACTTGACGTGCCTCCATAACTTTCGCCAAATGAAAACCTGCTATCATAGCCTCATATTCAGCCTCATTATTGGAAGCTTTGAATTGGAATCTCAAGGCGTACTCCATGTCAATATCATCTGGAGAATTTAAAACAATCCCTGCTCCACAACCAGCCGTGCAAGATGATCCATCTACATATAATCTCCATGTATGTAACTCGTCTTCAAATTTCTTATCTGTTAGAGTTCCTCGGTGAAATATCATCTGTTTTCTTTCATCATCCCCGGGTATCCTTCGTTCCTCGTCGATTATTTGTTCGCGCCCCTCTACCAACCGGAGTTGGTCGGGGTTTGAATATGATGATTTTTCTACATCCACAAGTCCTTTTACCAACCTTGGTTGGTTTGGATTTGTGTCTGTTAATCCTGTATCGTCCACAGGTAGGTCAGCAAGCATCTTTTGCTCCTCGGGGGTATCAGGGTATGTGAACTCTGCTATAAAATCCGCCACGGCTTGCCCTTTCAACGATGATCTGGGTTCATACACAATATCATATTCACCGAGCTCTATTGCCCAGTACATCAATCTTCCTGATTTTTCTGGCTTGTGAAGGGCTTGTCTTAACGGCATGTCGGTATACACAATGATGGTATGGGCCTGGAAGTATGGCCTCATTCTTCTACTTGCTTCAATTAATGCCAGTGCCAATTTTTCCAGCTTTGGGTATCTGATTTCCGCACCTCGGAAGGCCTTGCTTGTGTAATAAATTGGCTTCTGGATTCCATTCTCCAATCTGATCAACGCCGAGCTAACTGCATTTTCTGATACTGCCAAATACAAGTACAGCTTCTCTCCAGTTATTGGCCTAGACAACAATGGTGGGGCTCCCAAATACTTCTTCAGATCTTGAAAGGCTTTCTCACATTCATCAGTCCACTCAAAACTTTTTCGTAGTGTTTTGAAGAATGGGAGGCATTTATCAGTTGCTCGGGATACAAATCTGTTGAGTGCTGCAACTCGTCCGGTAAGACTTTGCACTTCTTTCTTCGTCGTCGGGGATCGCAGCCCTAAAAGAGATTTGATCTTTTCTGGATTTGCCTCAATACCTCGTTGGTTGACGATGTATCCGAGGAACATTCCTTCTCGTACTCCAAAGGTACATTTCGTCGGGTTAAGCTTCATCTGGTATTTATCCAGTTGATCAAAAGTTTGACTCAAGTCAACCAAATGATCTGCAGCTCTCTTGCTTTTGGTGAGCATGTCGTCGACATAGACCTCCATATTACGGCTGATTTGTTCGGTGAAAACCTTGTTCATCAACCGCTGATATGTTGCACCTGCATTTTTTAAACCAAAAGGCATAACATTATAACAATAAGTTCCCCTTGGGGTAATAAAAGAAGTACTTTCCCTGTCTTCAGGTTTCATTTTGATTTGGTTGTAGCCAGAATAAGCATCCATGAAGCTGAGTAGCTCGTGTCCCGAAGTAGCATCCACTAGTTGATCAATTCTGGGCAATGGAAAATGATCTTTTGGACATGCCTTGTTGAGATCAGTAAAATCAACACACATTCTCCATTTGTTGTTCTTCTTCTTTACCATCACCACATTCGCCAACCAATCTGGATATTTCACGTCTTCAATGAATTGGGCTTTCTGGAGTTTCTCGACCTCCTCTTGTATGGCCTGGTTCTTCTCGGGACTAAACACTCTTCTTCTTTGCTTCACAGGTTTGATCTCCTTATTCACATTGAGTTCGTGACATAAGAAGTTTGGATCTATTCCTGGCATGTCTTCATGACTCCAAGCAAAAGTATTCTTCCTGTTTCTCAAGAAAGTTATCAACTCCTGTTTTATTGAAAAATCCAACGACGACCCTATCTGAGTTATTCGTTCAGGATGCTCGTCGTCCAGGATAACAATTTCTGTAGACTCCACAACCTGTCCTTTTACGAGTTGAGATTCATCCCTAGGGTCAAGAGTTTCAATTTCTGTGCCTTCCTCCACTTGGTAAGTAGTAGTCTTTTTCTGTAATTCTTCAAGTTCCTCTTGCTCGGCAGACGAATAATAGCATTCCCGAGCTACTTTTTGATCACCTTTTATAATTCCTACTCCAAAATTCGTTGGGAATTTCAAACACTGATGAACTGTAGATGGAACTGCTTCGAACTTCTTCAATCCAACTCTTCCCATGATGATGTTGTAGGCGGACTGCACATTCTTATCCATTACAAAAAAGCGTATTCTTTCTGTTCGACAAGCAGGCCAAGTTCCAATGAGTATATCCAACTTGATCGTCCCAAGTGGAAAAACTTTCTCGCCAGCAAAACCCAGAAGGGGTCTGTGATAAGGTTCTAATTGAGATAATTTTAAATTCAAGCTATCAAAGCATGAATAATACATGATGTCTGCTGAACTACCATTGTCTACTAACACCCTTGAAATGACTACATCCTTCATCCTCATTTTGATCACCAGAGGATCATCATGAGGGTAGAGAACACCTGCCAGGTCGTTTTTTGAAAAACCAATCACTAGTTTCTCTTTGTTTACCTTCCTCGGACGATCATCCTCGGCCAGGTTTATTCGCTGAATGTATGAACAAGCTTGAGCCTCTCCGAGATAAGCTTTTCTTTCTGCAGTAAGGTCTCCTCCTCCTGCATCTCCCCCTGTAATAACATTACAATCAAATGACCCAAAACGTATGGAAAATACCTCTCGTTCGGGTTTCCTTGGCTTTTTGGGAAGATCGGGGTCATCATCTGGATCCTCTTCATGGTCCCTCCTCTTTTTCTCCTCTGCACGACGAGGAGATCTAGATCTTTCTCTAGTTCTGTCATCATTCTTCCTCTCACTCCTGCGATCTACGTACTTTGATAATTTTCCTCTTCGGATGAGTGTTTCAATCTCGTTCTGAAGGGCTATACAATTTTTGGTCATATGGCCATGATCTTTGTGAAACTCGCAATATTTGGTCTTATTCCTCAGGTCGGGATCTGTCTTCAGTTTCTCTGGCCATTTGATTTCCTCGTTATTCCTGATTTCTTCCAAAACATGATTAATACCCACTTTCAATGGAGTATAATTATCATACTTCTTTAGGGCTTCCAACTTCATCCTGTTATTCTTGGAATATTTGTCACCACCATTACTTTTCTGATCTTTCTTCTTAGAATTGTCGACCTCCACTTTAACTTCTTTATCCATATTCTTCTTCGCAGCCATAGCCTCCTCGGCATTCATGATTTTGGCCGCCTTTGCCATCAACTCCGACATATTTTTAGGTGGATCTTTGGCCAAAGTGTAATACAGCTTGTTAGGCAGCAAACCACTCATCAGAGCAGTGATTGCTGTCTTTTCTTCATAATCTATGACTTCCAACTTTTCGTTATTGAAACGAGTTATGTAATCTCTAGTACTTTCACCTGATTTTTGTCTAACACTTAGCAAGTGTGCTACTCGCTTTACCGGCTTTGCTCCAAAACAAAAATTGCCAATAAACAACTCGGCTAACTGAACAAAAGTTGAAATCTTACCCCGAGGAAGATTATTGTACCATATCTGTGCAGATCCGGTAAGAGTTCCCGAGAATGCTCTACACCTCATCTCGTCGGGGACAGCGTAGATATCTGCAGCAGCTTGGTATTGTTCTATATGAAGTACGGGATATGTCTTTCCATCGTACTTGGGAGTCACTACGGGTGCTTTGAATTTCGACGGTGTAGGGAAATCCACAATGGCTTGCACAAAAGGTGTTCCTTGAACAAAAGTTCTCTGTAAGGGATTTCTCGCCTTAGCCATTTCTCCCAGTCTATCCTCCAACCGTTGAATGGAACCTTTCCATGCTTCATTCCCTTCCTCGGGCCGCTTAGTCCGAGCAACTGATTGCTCTGACGTAGCTTCCTGAGATTTATCTCGACGAGTGGTTGGTCGCGATTGCGCAGATCCTTCTCTCAAACCTGGTGGTGGTCGAAAACTTCTTGATGGAGCCCTAGGTGGACTCATGTTCCTCCTTGGTCCTAATCGACTGAAAGGAGACACCCTGCTTAATCTTTCCAAAGCGCTAGTTCTCTCCGGAGAGAGAGTGATACGTTGATCTGTATCCGAAGCCCGTATCGATGAAGTTCGCCCAGGTTGATAAGAAAAATCATTAGACTCCTCATTGCGATATGACCCAGTACGCCTAGATTGCGATTGCCTATGATCACTCCTTTGCCCTGAATAGGTAGGTGCACCGCCCTGCAGAGTTTGAATGAGTTGCCTCATAGATTCATGCATGGCGGTTTGTCCTTGAGCCAGATTCGTCATAATTCCAGCCAGATCTGGGGATGCAGATGGATTTGGATGATTTCCAGTATTTCCAACATTTCAATTACTGGATTCTGGATTATCTGCCATTGGTGACAAATGATTTTTATGAAAAACGATAATAACAGTCGTTTCCCACAGACGGCGCCAATCTGTTGATGTAAAAAACTAGATTGCTCTAATTATTCAATCACAAATAAATAAATAAGACAAAGATTTTTAAAGTGGTTCGGCTAGGAATAAAGCCTACGTCCACTGTTATGTTATTGCTGAGTGTTTTTGGAATTCTTGATTACAAGTTCTCTCAAGAAATTCCGGTCCCCTTGAATGAGGGAGATACAATGTATTTATAGCCTTGAGGCTGTACATGAAAGGTCCAATACATTAAATGATTTACATATGAAAGGGTAATACATTTAATGCAGCGTGTGCGTCAAGAATACAATGGATAGTTGAACAGTTGTCCGTCTGGTAATTAATGATACGGCCGAGATGCAGTTCGGACCGCCTTAGTTGCTTGTTGATCAAGAGTTCCTCGGAGTACTTAGAGTATCTCGGGATGATAGAGTTCCTCGGTGTGATATAGTTTCTCGGAAAGAAGCACGGTTGGTCGGGAAATGATCTTCCTCGCTGCTATTGTGCCATGTAGATTGACACGTGTCTTCATCTTCTTCGTCCACATCAGCACATTAATTTTGGTATCAACAGTGGCCAAGAATTTAAGCAAACTTATCGGCAAGCATGGCAAGGGAGCCAACCCATATACTATTACTTCCACTAAAACAACTGTTGGCGGTCTATGCTGAACTAATGAGACCACGAAGAAGAGGAAAATCCAAGAGGAAGAAACAATCTCTCCGTGTCACCCAAAACAGAGTCGGTCTGATCAGGACATTCCCATCTCCACGAATGAGGCTCTTGCAGCTCGTCCGTCCCAGCTGAAATTAGACGATGAGAGCATCATCGATAATCCTACGAAAGCATATGACGGTGTCGGATCTTTAATATTCGAGGATGAAAAACATTTTTTATAAGCCATGAACATCTCCATTCTCATCGAGTTTTCCATTCACAGGGTCGTTCAACTATATTTGCTAAAGTTTAGTTAAAAATTTCCAAGTGTTCTCACGTACTTTTTTTCAAATACTGATTAACTTTCCTTTGGTTGCAGGGTCTTATTTCCCTCTATCATCTTGGGGATTGGATTAATAAGAAGATACCCTTGATCTAAAAGGAAAGAGAAGCCGAGACTACTAAATGGAATCTGAGGAAGGACTTGAGGATTCCTAGAAGGCTCTAAAGTAGTCTCATGACAAGGTAACCAACCTCAAGTCATAGCATGCCAAAGCTTTGAAGAATATCTCTGATGACAAAAAGGCCGTGATTGACGCTACAGTCCAAGCTGTTGTGGATGGCTACAAGGAGTCAAATGAGTATAATGACCATGCCTTCAAGTACCTGGAGAGGGGCATCAGAACTTCTTGTTAATGTGCTGCTTTAAGGCAGGCAAAAACTGAGAGCCTAACCTCTCGGGACTTCATGGGTCTTGATTTCAGTGACCATCTCCTTGAGACAACTCTCGCCGATGTTGAAATTCCCGGTGGGGGTGCCGAGGAATTGGAAACTATGTATTTGCCCACAAATCTTCAATTATCTGATTTTTTCACAAAGCCTTTAGATAATATCATATTTGAGTTTTTATGGAAATCTATTGGCAGGATAATTCTTGAATAAATGTTTATCCTCACATAAATATCATCCGGTCATATTCATGCTAATAATTGATCTTTGAGGATATAGGGCACAGATGTTTCAAAAATGGCAAAAGACACCTCCTATATATTTTATATAGAAGATCCTTGATATGACTCGTTAATATTTATGAGTTAATAAATATTTATCTTCTTTCTACCTTATTTGTTCACGCATATTTGTTCCTACCCTTTTCCATTTGAGACAAAATGGGGGAGAAACTTGGAGTCCACTTGGACATTATTTTGATTACTTAAACTAAAATGCTTGATCTTAGTTATCTTATTTTCAGGAAATTAGTACCTCGTTTTATCAGAATATTGTTAGGGTATTGGTTTGTATTTAGTTGAGTCATGTAATTTTCTTTTCTAGGATTGGGGTAGATAAAATTTTGTATAAGAATATGATTTTCTTATTTTTAGTATACCTACGAGTCCTCGATGACTCAAAGGATATTTTGTCTCATATTTCCAAATGGAGAGATTGAAGCACCCTATATCTTTGACTCACTTGAGTCTATATTATATAATCGCTTGTCTAGCTTGGAAATAGTGACAAAATTTGAGTCATACCCTAGTTTACTAAAAACCCTCAGACTCTACATGATATTTTCTCTATTAGTCTCATAGGTATAATACCAACACTGCACCTAGGATTGCATTTCTATGTTGCATTCATATTAATTTAGGCGTGTGAGTATTAATTCCGATTAAAATAATTTTCTTATAATTTTTGGGATTTTTTAAAATAATTTTTAGGAATTTATAAATATTTTTAAAACATTTAAAAATTGGTCTTAAAATATTTTGGGCCTATTTGTAAATTCTTTTATCTCTTAAAAACTTTGGCTGGGTAGAATCCGAAAGAGGCAGAGAATTGTGTGGTACAAAATGGAATTGTTTAAACTTGAAAAACACGCGTTTTATTGTGTATCTTGGCCTTACACATATTGTTGTAATACCGGTTAGATTTGTGTTTGCTCACACTTATAGTATTAATAAATCAATCATGTTCGTTCGATCATTGTTAATCTACGGCCTGCATGTATTTGTATCAATCCTTCTGATGCTTGAGTTGTGATATAACCAAGTATGACCTCGTCCATTTATGAGGCCAACTGACCCCAGATAGACGACCCCCTCAGAAGGAGTTAGCAAGATGTTGCCAAGACTCATCCAAATATAGGGTCGGTCGCGTATACATATGTACAACCTCGGCCACCTCATAGGACGATACATCAGCTGAATATTCCAGGTGTCAAGAGCATCACTCATCCTCTCGTACAACCGACACTAGGAGATGGTCATCAAGACAACGTCGGCCAGAGGCACTCAAAAAAGGATACACTTACCAATTTTCTGAATCAGAGCATCCGTTATGTCAATAACATCGTATCCGTCCACGCCGATGTTCTTCCCTATGACGGCTACTGTACGACCAATATAAGGTTCCAACATGGAAGGTCTCACGTGGGTAAAAACTATTGCAAAAATATAATCCCCTCACGTGAGGGATATTACATCATAATTGTATCCATGCACTAGGGACAGGTGTCCTCTCCTGATTGGGAGCCTCCTTATGTGCATGTTGATTGCATGCTTGGGGGGTACACTATACCCCCCAATCCCTATATATACACGTCATCGTCTCCATGAGAGAGGATCGATCTCTTGTTATTAAAAACCCTAACATAACTTTGTCTGATTGTACATAAAAGAGAGAGAGAGAGAGAGAGAGAGAGAGAGAGAGAGAGAGAGAGAGAGAGAGAGAGAGCTTTGTATCCATGGCCATTAGTGCCATTGTTTAGTGTATTTCTCGCACACTCACACAGTGGGTGTAGGCCTGATTGGCTGAACCACTTATATTCATGTGTTGATTCATCTTCTCCTCACCACCTTCTTTACTAAATTGCCTTATTTCCTCCATTATTGTACTAGCTTGAGCTCATACATACATACTTGTTTGTTGGTACCTTATTTGGTATCATCACTTAACCCAACATTTTTCTTTAGTAGTTACACAATCATCTCACCCCTATACTATGCAATCAAGTCACTCAAGAATAGCGTAGGTAATTCTCTCTCACTTGAATCAAACGTGAGAGGTTTTAACTTGTCTGGGCAAAAATTTGAACTTCTGAAATCTCGTTAGAAGCTGGGGAAAATATCGTTTGAACAAAACATCAAATGAACTAGGGCCTGAATTTTCATTAGAAGCTCATTCTAACAAGGTCGTTGGAATGAAACTTCAAATGAACCTACTATGAATTCTCGTTGGATAGGTCGTTGGAATTCTCATCCGAATGAGGTCGATTGAATGACACCGGTCGTTCGAATGAGAATTTCGCAGGTCATCTTTGTCCTCTAAAAACTGCATCTTTACAAATTTTCCATCACCCAAAACTTATACTAACTCAAATCGAATGATTCTAAACTATACTCCCTAGTAACATAATGCTTTCCAACACGTTTTTAACACCAAACCCTTCAAAGTTATAACATGAATTCATATTAATTCTGCAAACCTTCAAAAAGCCTTAAATTCATATAATCACCATTATTCACAATTAAACCCGGATTTAAATTCGTGATTTCAACATATAAAACCCAAACTTATTATCCCCAATATATGGTTATTCAACTACATGAAAAACCTATACCACAATCATGGATTAATACCCAATTCTAGTCTCAAATTTCATAATATCATGAATAAATAATCAACTAATTTAACATGGACATTATATGCTCTAAATGAAGCAAAATAAACAGTTGACTTTTCACAAAGGTTTGATTCGTCGCTTGAAATTGGTATAGATGCGTTCTCCTCTTCCCGATCTACATGTTGATGATGTTTTTGGTGAAAGGTGACTGGGTTTGGCCTTGGAACTCCTAGGAACCTCTTCTCCTTCTTCTTCTTGGACTCTCTCTTGGGTTTACCAGTTATTTACCCTAACTCTCCCATGTACATGCAGATATATTTCTCCAATTTACGTCCATTAATTTATCCCAATTTTTCAAAAGACAGAAATACCCCTCCGGGGTGTCGGGTTGGCCTAAAATTGCCCCGTACTCCAAACTAAACTCACGAGTAGACTTTTTTTACTATCTCGACCCTTCCGGATACAGTGGCATACTCAAAACAGCCATCTGAATAACCAAAAATAAAGTTACATTTTAATTCGTAATTTAAGTTCTGACACGACTCACACGCGCATCCCAACTAAGTGTACTATAACTGTCGTATTTTTCACACACAACAATTATATAATATTCTCATTATATATTACTTTACTCACTAAATAATCTTTAACATAAGTCTTATCGATAAATACTAACTCTCATCACGCTAGTAATTATTTATTTAAATTCAGATTAATTATAAAGTTTCCCATTTAAATTAATTAATCCCATAATTAAAATAAAATCTTTCAAAAATACGGGTTATTACATACTTCCCCCTAGTAACGAAATTTTGTCCCGAAATTAAAAAAAGAGTAAGAATAACGGTATAGCTGGTAGGAACAACTCTGGATACTTCTCGTACATCTCATCCTCGCGCTCCCAGGTAAACTCCTCGACATTATGATACTGCCACTGGATAAGTACTAACGACTCTACCTTTGACCTCAATTTCCCCTTGCTATGGTCTAGGATAACAACTGGCCCCTCCTTGTAAGAACTATCGGGTTGTAGGTCAATCTTCTCTAAAGCAATATGAGTGTGGGCCATGTCATCCCGAAGATATCTCCTCAATGAAGAAATATGGAATACATCGTGAATCCTATGCAAGTGTTCCGGTAACCCAAGTATGTAGGCTACTGGCCTAATCCTCTCAATAATAGGGAATGGCCCAACATACCTAGGTGCCAACTTCCCCTTGTCCCCAAACTTCATTATCCCCTTCATAGGAGATACTCGTAATAATACCTGATCCCCCCCCCACTAAACTCCCTGAAGAATCTCTTGGCATTGGCGTAGATCTTCTGCCTATCCTAAGCAACCCGAATACAGCTCCGAATCAACTCAATCTTAGATGAGGTGTCTTATATCACCTCTTCCTAAGTAACTTGTTGTCCCCCACCTCGAGCCAATACGCTGGAGATTGACAAGGTATACCATATAGCGGCTCAAATGGATCCATGCCAAGAGTAAACAAGTAGGAGTTATTATAAGCAAACTCCACCAGTGGGAGGTACTGCTCCCAACCCCCTCCAAAATTAAGTATACACCTCCTTAACATGTCCTCTAACATTTGATTGGTCCTCTCTGTCTGCCTGCCAGTCTGTGGTTGATACGTCGTACCCAACCGTAACTCAGTACCCATAGCATCCTAAAAACTCTCCCAAAAATCGCGACATGAAAATCTTGTTCCGGTAGGACACAGTATCGAGTGGCACCCCATGAAATTTTCATTATCTCCATGTCACTCTACTAACAGAACTCTTCAGTCATACGGTCTTCCCTTCCCTTACTGTTCCATTTCTAGTAACTAATTTTCTTTAGTCGTCACATATCAAAGTATTCCATCATTTAAGTCTAATAATTCACCTTGGTGCTTACAAGACAATTTGCAATATTAATTCCGTTTTGTCACTAATATGAGCCTCTCTACGCATGGCCAAAGTATTTCCCCTACTGCAAAATATTTTCCAACATCTCCATGTGTCAACGGCTTTAGTCATTAGTGCTCATCAAACATATATTTCCGCATGTTATTACATTTTTGGAACATTACGTTGTTCCCTTTGTCTCTTCATTAATGATACTTTTTAGTCCGATGGTCTATACACTACCGTTCGAACTAGTGATCCATCTATTCATGCGAGATATCTGCAATCATACCCGACTACTTATGATAGACTTTAAAATCTTCTAAATTTGTTATGACGTAGCTCTTGTCATATTACTCATCTGTATCGGGCAATTGTTTATTATTCTCGAGAATCTGCATTGTACATTTCTTTCACTTTACACTACTATAACATTCCTTATCCTTCTGTTCTTTGGTCTTTAGTGATTCCCTTGCCCACTAAGCAATTTCATTCCCTTTTGCCGCATTCTAATTCTACCTTAAATTTATCCATACGTCTACGTGTATTAATTCATTTCCACATCTTCTCCCCGTAAATGTTATTAAAGACACGCTTAACTAGGGTGCCCATACGCCTTATACTTTGTTCATTTATGCACAACCATACTAGACATGTTGCATTTATCTCAAACTATGACTCACATACTTGGCATAACAATATGGTAAGGTTATACTAAGCCACCCTACATTTTCCACTTAATTATGTCCTGTGTTGTCCCATCGGTCTGCTGATAATGTCAAAAATTTTAAAAAAAAATGCATATTAACGTAATACGGCTCAACCAGCCTTAATTAGTAATGTTACTATTAACTCATAGCTACAACTACATATACGTGTAATCACAACAGTACCAAACCAATGTACTAAAGACAAAACATCTCCCAACTTCCAACGTTCGCTAATTTTCATGCATGGGATATCTCGTAAAGAGAAATCCAAACAAGTAACCCTACCCCGATATACTAATATCTAACATTGTTGGTCGTCGAGAGCCGTTAAGCCCTTAGTCCATAACATGTATCCTGGAATTTTCTTCTACGGACAAAAAGTTTACTCGTCCACTATCATGTCTCTAAGACGACTTCTAACATGACGCCGTCACTATCACAAAGTTCTCAGCGCTATATATAATTAACGAGCTATATCTCTCCGCTCGACAATAAATCAATATATTCTAAATCACATCAGTAAATTATCCCTACTCACTGGATCGAATATAGTAAGACAACATACTCACTGAAGTCTACGATACAATAAAATATAGATGCCGGCTCAACTGTCTTTCAGGTTATGCCTCGCAAAGCCATATATTTTACCCGAAAATAACAAGTATGATAGTCTTACTGAAGAGTGCCCGATATATGTGTGTTTCAACAAAACTAATTTTTCTTCGAAAAAGATCCAACTTTTAATTATGCACTAAACCAAGTTGTGAAATCCCAATTCTTACTTTAAACCAATTTTATCTTGATTAATCCTAAGCATGAATCTAGTGATCAAAGCAAGTAATGTAAATAATACTCACAACGCCGAATGTACGAGGAAAAAAACCAAAGTCGGAAAACAACCTCAGACGGCCCAAGCCAGACAATCACTATGAACAATGGTTTTACAAAGACAAATTAGCCTTACACTAAGACTCGATCCCCATGGGTCTTGACGCTTCTTCTGATCTTCAACCGTTCTTCAATAGTGCCCATGCAGAAATTCCGTCTTCTACGATCTCTATCCATAACACACGCGTCCACGTATATCTCGGTGTCCTCCGATATGGCTTTGATACGTCTACGATGTCAAACACGATGTCTGTCGCTTCTTGACCGCAAAACCCTTTGTGTTCAATGTGTAGAACAAACAACTTTGGTGCAGCAAGATCACGTAAACATATAAGAATGATAACTCGGATCTTTACAAACTCTAAGGATGTGTTTATGCTTTTTAAACCTTAGAAAACATGTGCAAACAAGGTTCTGGTTCATAAAACTTTTTCCAGAAAGCACACTTACGAAATTATGATGCAAACACTGTTTAAATAGGATTTAATACCGCCTCAAAAAACGTGTTGTTCGAACGACTTAAGCATGTCGTTCGAGCGACATTGTATCTCGTTCGAACGAGATCCAATGTCGTTCGAGCGACCTCGCGAAGTTTGACTTTCTTTGACTTTCAGATAAAAATGTCTCTTAACAAAGAGATTCAATTTAGTCAAACTCTATTTCGAGCTTATCATCATAAAATGAAGTTTAAACCATTAAAACACATTTAAAAACATTTTTCTTTATCAAAAATACATCCTTATATTTTATAAAAATAATTTCGAGCACCATTAATTATACGCATTCATACCTGAGTGATCTCGGAATGAAATTAACTTTGAAGATGATTAAACTTGCACCAAATAAACATCGGCATGATTATTTCTTTAAGCTCTGCCGCAACGTCTTCAATTTCTTCAATACGTCATAGACCAAGTGGGATCGTGACAAAATAAAATTCTCCCTATGACATATTACAAACACAGTTTTGTTCACGGAATTAAGTCAAAACACTACAGGGACTCAATTGGAAATTTATGTCCTTACACTTACTAACAATTTACTACCGCTCAAACCCTCGATATCCAATCACTACACAATATAATGATAATATGTTCTACTATTATAACACTTAAAAAGGGGAAAACATTATTAGGTAATATAAAACATTTCTTAGTGTCGACGTCTGCTCCTCCCCCACAGGCGACACTAACAGTCTCGCTACCCAAATGTAATCATATATATAATAAGGCTACTATCACCAGCTTACCCACTAAACTCGATGCACACTCAAATTGTAGTGTTATTAATCAATTATTGTGGCTCACTCATGTCACCCGAAATGTCATCCCTTACTTATAAGGGTAAGGTGATTATTTTATCTAAATTTCCCACCTACCTTGCGTGGTCAACGGGTCCCGGAGCATAACCCTCGTGTCGAAACTGACCCCTTGTTCAGCGGTAACGTTTGCATATCCAATATATCATCTTGTGATTGTCCTCTGTCCCGCTCCAAGAAATCCTTCTTAATGCAGTCCATCACTTTATGATCATAATAACTTTCCAGAGGAACTCTCTTGCTTCTGGCCCTAGCCCTACTGACCTCCCTCACCATCTCCTCAGTCTCAACGGGTTGGAGGAATGGGAATATTCTTATTATTGTTGAGGACCTTGTTAGTCCTTCCTAAACTCAATGATTTTTCAGGTTGATAACCTCTGGGTCTGAATCTCTTTTCCTAATTCTCCTACTGGGAATTTTCTCATGCTGCTACTATGCTCCACTAGCATCATTTTTATTTACTTTCCTAGTTCGACTATTCTCACTTTCTCGTCGTGTATCAGTTTAGTGTTGGTGGTTCTACTCATCACCCATAGTACATCTTCATGTACCCATCCTCTATCTTTGTCCCCATGGGCCATGTCGGTGTGTCCCCCTCTCGGACCTGGTAGTCTTAACCTCGATTTCTACCCTCGTTGTCCTTTTGGCTCCGCTAGTCCTTATGGAACTTATTGCTAGCCTTGACGACCCTGACTGAATCTAAAGTCATCTGATAAGAATTTAAATGGTTTAAAATATTTAAGTGGGTCCCCTACCGGGTATACCCTCTGGTGGTAACTCACTGGTACCATTAAATTCGGTGTTGCTCTTTTGATTACACCCTCCAATCCTTTTCTCCTTTCTCCTGGAAGCATTGATATAATCTTGCAAACATATGGCTTTGACGACATCGATACTAGTCACCTTAGTCGTATCTCCCATTTATGCTTGGGTATTTCACCCACGAGTCCATTCTCAACTTATGGACCCTCGTTATTCTCCGTATCCCTTTTCTTTGGCTATAAAGTTTTTTAACCAAGTTAACTTATCTTTCACGGTCGGTCTTTACTTGACCTATTTTTGATAAGTTTGTAATCCCATTCGAATCTCTATCTGAATAGTATATGGAAGATCTTACGGTCAAACTGCATCCAATCTCTCGTTTAACTCCATATATACTACTTTTTATGCGTCGACTGGCTATCATCGCTCTATCTTGCTCCTATGAGCTAAAAATTTTGTCCAAAATGAAATTCCGAGTGTCACTGCACTCCACCCTATGCTATTTCCTTTTAATTATATTCTTCCATTGGCCCATCACACTTCATCTTTTCTTCAAATCATGAAGGTGATTCTTCGAAAGAGTTCCTCCAACTCTCTCTTTTATCAACTATATTGGGTGAGTCTAAATTTGCACTACTGTTATCTAACACAATGTTTGGGAAGTTATTACCCCCGACATTTACCTAGACAACAATATCGGTGACTTTTATTATGATCAATGTTCCCCGAATACTCCATGACTTACTAAGCATATTCTCCTGATGTCCTTTTAACGGCCCTTTGCTATTTATCCCATATTGTCCGGTGTATCAGGCCCACTCAAACTCGTATATGAATCATATCAATTATTTTTAATAGCAGGAGAACGTAAGTCGTATACGTAGAGGAATACAACAACCCTACAATAGGGCTCTATATCAAAGAACGCTAAGTTAAAACGTAATAATACGCACGTAAAGATCCTAAAAGACTCTAGAACCTGATGCTCTGACACCGCCTGTGACACCCCGCCTAATTAAATATCAGGTGATCATTCCTTTATTAAATTAAATCAGAATATCCAGTTGGTTCAGAATATGCATCACTGTCAAAAACTTATTATTAACACTAACCACCTAATATTTAAAAAGGTTGATATCAAAATTTTATGTTTTAATTAACAAAAAAAAACAATTAACCAAACACCATTCAAACTAATCTCATATGAAATAAAATGACTGGAATAATAAATGTGACTAAAGTAAACACTTTCATCCCAAATACCAAATACTATAATCTAACAGAATAAATCCACAATCTCTTACTGTCTGAATAAGTAAAAGGGGAGACATGCCCTAACTAAACTAGATAACTCAAGATGAAGAAACGAAAGTCATAGAGGCGTCTACTACTAAGTCATGTAACTTCCATAACAGCTACAACTCATCAAATGAATGGAACTCCTATACTTGGTGTCCCTATGGCTAGGCACCTACAATAATTTGACAAAAGAAAAGATATTTGCAATAAACAGGTCAGAGCCCGAGTTGAAAATAGTTTAAAAATCAGCAAGTGCTTAAATAAAAATAATAGCACATATTATGTACATGTTAGATTTGTGTACTCTCACTTGAGATACTCACCTCTCATCTAATGTGCACATATAACATGTATATCTAACCCATCCTAGTCATGCTACCCCACCTAATTATCCTGAAGATGACAATTACAACACCAATAATCTCATGTGTTTACCCGGATCCCGTATTACCATATGTTTAAGGATAGTTATTCATATACATAACCGTTATTCTCATGGGTATTCCTTTTTCTCCCTAAGAATATTTTAAAATATCGTTAATTCCATATATACTAAACATGCATAGTAGAATAAGTAACATGTATACATATATTTATCTCTCTATATGTATATATACTATTTTAGCACCCCTGGGTTAAGGCCCCCTTGGTGCAATGCATACTCTACTATCATGTTCCGGTGCATCGCTTATTGCATGAAAGACTATAGGTTCAATCTCTCGCGAACCATCAAAACAAACACACATATTGGAGGCGAACATAGTTCCGAGCCTATGGGTTACACACATACCTATGCACCCATATGACCGTCAACACTATGATTCTAACTGATAGCCCGTACCTAGGTTCTATGTTTCAGTGATACGAATCAAAATCCCCCTGAAGGCTCCTCAAGATATGATTGTCCACAATGCGCAACCTCCACCCGATAGTAAGCAGCGTATGTACGTTATACATGCAATCATTCAATTAATAGGTACATACATAACCTATAATAATCATTCGGTAATCACACAACCGAAATCCCTAAATTTATATGTAGTATTATT
The DNA here is from genome assembly GCA_949130495.1 of Sambucus nigra. NCBI lineage: Eukaryota > Viridiplantae > Streptophyta > Magnoliopsida > Dipsacales > Adoxaceae > Sambucus > Sambucus nigra. The sequence continues at coordinate 119,042,951 of OX422223.1, forward strand.
ATCTATAATACTCACTTTATTTTATCCGTACGATTAACCACTCTATCGTAAATATTCCATCGGGACCTCTTATCCCAAAATTTTCCTTTAGTAGTTACACAATCATCTCAACCCTAGCCTATGTAATGAAGTCACTCCAGAAAAGCGTAGGTCATTCTCTCTCACTTAAATCATCGTTGTAAGGTTTTAACTTATCCAGGCAAAAATTTGAACTTCTAAAATCTCGTTAAAAGCTGGGGAAAATCTCGTTCGAATGAACTAGGGCCTGAATTCTCGTTAGAATCTCCTTCGAACGAGGTCGCTTGAACAAACCTACTCTGAATTCTCGTTGGATAGGTCATTAGAATTCTCGTTCGAACGAGAATTCCGCAGGTCATCCCTATCCTCTAAAAACTGCATTTTTTTAACTTTTTCATCACCCAAAACTTATCCTAATTCAAACCCAAATTTAATCACAATTAAACCCAAATTTAAGTTCGTAATTTCAACATATAAAACCCAGATTTCTTATCCCCAATATATGGTTATTCAACTACATGTAAAACCTATACTACAATCATGGATTAATACCTAATTTCAGTCCCAAATTTCATAATATCATGAATAAATCATCAACTAATCTAACATGGATATTATATGCTCTAAATGAATCAAGATAAACACTTGCCCTTTTAGGAAGGTTTGATTTATCACTTGAAATTGGTATAGATGCATTCTCCTCTGCTCGATCTACACGTTGATGATGTTTTTGGTGAAAGGTGACTGGGTTTGGCCTTGGAACTCCTAGTAACCTCTTCTCCTTCTTCCTCTTGGACCCTCTCTTGGGTTTACCAATTATTTACCCTAACTATCCCACGTACATGCAGATATATTTCTCCAATTTTCGTCCATTAATTTATCCCAATTTTTCAAAATATAAAAGTACCCCTACGGGGTGTCGGTTGGCCTAAAGTTTCCCTATACTCCAAAATAAACCCCTGAGTAGACTATTCTAACTATCTCGACCCTCCCGAACCCACTAGCGTACTCAAAACAGCCATCTGAATAACCAAAATTAAAATTACATTCAAGTCCTCCTTTAAGTCCTGACACGACTCACACGCACGTCCCAATTAAGTCTACTGTAACTGCCGTATTTTTCACACACGATAATTATATAATATTCTTATTATATATTACTTTACTCACTAAGTAATCTTCAACATCATTCTTACCAATAAATACTAACTCTCATCACGCTAGTAATCATTTACTTTAATCCGGATTACTTATAAAGTTTCCCATTTAAATTAATTAATCCCATAATTAAAATATTTTTTTTCAAAAATACGGGGTATTACACACTCCTAAGATATTTAATTATTATACCTGAATGACCCTTAGTTGTGAGTTTCATGTTAATTTCATTTATATCCTTTATGAAAAACAACATGCTAATATTGTTTCCATCTTTTTTTTACTTTACTAGTTTGGCACTCTACATCTCGCGGGTCCTTCTCATCTGGGTGGAAGCATACACACCCCATTGAACTTTGGGGCAAGCTTTTTATCATAGTCCATTAAGGAATCTAAGTATTGTTGCCCTGTTTTCTTTATTCCCCTAACATAGCATACTTGTGCCATATTTTTTCAGGATCTTGTTGATATCTCTTTAATTTGTGTATTCCTTCGGATATGGATTTGGAATGTCGCTGTGGTCAAACTTCGAGTATCAAAATTCCTGGAATTACCTACAAAACTTGTTAAAAATTCAGTATCAGGGCAAATTCGGGTATCAATCCAATTTCTAGCGTTGAAACTGTAATCGTGAAAACTTGCAATTCCAATTTTTATTAAAAATCTTTTTGTGTTTTTAAAATTTTTCTTTAATATTTTTTTATATTTTAAAAACAATTTTCAAGGGAGCAAACGACAATTATTGCAACTAAAATGACTATGAAAAATCATAAAGTTGTCTAGTTTAGAATTTATGAGAAGAAACAGGAGGCGGTATTACACTGCGTAGTCAAATTAATTTAAAATCCTAATTATTCAATTGAATAGTTCAAAATAATATTGAATTTTAAATTTAACTCTCGTTACAATCCTAAATTCAATTTTATCTTTTCCAGCAATTAAATCAGGAATAGTCACAACATAAAAAAATAAGATTCACACTCATTTCAACAAAATATCCACCAAGATTAATTTATTAAAATATGTACGAATCTTTGAATTGCATACACATAATTAATATTTTAATTTAAGAATAATACTTATCTCTAAGTGAAATCCAGAAATCAAATATTAATTTGCACCATTAATTTATTAACTCTCGTTACATAAACTATATGTGATTTTCCCCAATTTAATTAGCCTAGAACACATCAATGAATCATTATTCAAATAAAAAATTCAACATACGCGTTTCATCTCACCCCTTGAATGGGGTGTTTGGCCAGATATGATTAAAATTTTAGCACAAGCACAATTAACAAACAAGAAACTAAAAAGAAAGAGAAAGAAATACGATACGCAATAATTTCTTGTGTCAATTGTGTGCATGAACACGCGTCCCAAACTTGTCACAAAATCTGACTGGATTACAAAACTAAAAATAAAAAATGAACCTACAAATTTTTCTAGACCTAAAACTATATTTTTTATTTTATTTTTGACTATGTTTTCTACCCTCTTTTTTTTTCTTTTTTTGCCTCTCCGTTCTCTCTTTGTATCTATCTTCGATCTTTTATGCTGAGAGAGTCCTTTTATATGTGTTGCTCCTCCCTTTTCTTATAAGCCACGGAGTTGGGTTTTGGTTGAAGATATTGTGGGATTTTGGTTTGTCTTGGGATTATGTCCTATTTTTAAGGGATTTGGGTTTCGAGTTTTAGCTTGAGGACGGTTTTGGGTTTTAGGCGCAGAGGGTCCGAGTTGATGGGTCGAAGCTAAGAACCGGGTTGGTTGGAGATATGGAGGAAAGGGGAGTGAACACGTCCGACGGGTTTGGGTTTGGAACCGTCGGCCTGGGTGTGGGCGTCGGGTGGTTTCCAGCAGGTGGCAAGTGCGCCGATTTTTCCGGCATGGGATGAGGACACGGCAGCCCGCTGGTGGCAGTGGACTCGGTTTTGTGCTGAAGGTACCCGGCGGGTAAGGGTATGGGTGGTGGTTTTTGGATTTAGATGGGTTAGGTGTTTGTATGGGTAAAGGGGGGTTTGGTTATGGAGGTGAGAGAGAAGTTGTTAGTCTTGAAGAAGATGGAGTGGGTTTGATAGACTGTGATGAGGTGTAGGGAGGTGGTAGTGTGAGTGAGGTATTTGGTGTCTGTTAGTGTTTAATGTGTGTGTTTAATTTATACCCCTAAAAATTAACACAATCAAAAAAATAAAACTAAAATTAAATAAAATAAAAACTTAAAATCTAATAAAACTAAAAAAAATTAGGGACATATACCAAATAGTTCCTCGGACATTTTTTAATACTCATTTAGTCCAAATTTTTTTATTTTGCCTCAAAAAGTCCATTGCCACATATTTTGGAGAGGAGTGTCGCTGGCGCGGACCTCTGAAAATAAAAGGATATTGAGTGCTTGAGGGACTAAATGGGTTAAACTAAAAATATGTGTCATTTTTAAAAATATATATTTATAGTAGGGACTATTTAATAATTGACCCAAAAAACTAACATCTCAACTAAATAAAAAAAATGTAAATAAAATGAGATAAAATAAAACTCTATCAAAACTAAAAAAATATAATCCTAATAAAATAAAATTAAAAGAAATAAAAGAAATATAAAATGAAATCTAGTAAAGCTAAAAAAAATAAATTCCTAAAAATTAGTCCTAATAAAATAAAATAAAGATTAAAAATTAAAAACTAATCAAAATCAAAATAAAGAAATAGAAAAATAGAAAATAAATTCTAGAAATCTCTACAAAAATCTAAATAAATCCTAAAAATAAAATGACTAAAAATAAAAATCTAGAAAAATAATAAAGGTATAAACTCAACACACACGGGGCTCGGGGAATGGTCTGGGTTCGGTGTAGGCTTAGGTTTGGGTTACAGGACTGTTTCGCGGCATCGGATCACATCGGGGCAAGCTCAGAATGGACTTCTCACTTCACGGTCTCTTTGAATTTCTTCGATGCACGATTTTGACCGCTTCTACGTCGCAATTGCACTGATTTAGTATTATTTGTACCGCAAATGCGTATTGACCTGAGAAATAAATAAATACGAACATAAGGTCATTTTTATTAAAAACGAGCGACTAAAATGCATCTATTCGAGGTATAAAATAGACACTTTTGGGTGCTTATCACACCACCCCCAAACAGAATATTGCTAGTCCTCGATCAAAAATTAGAGACAAATAGAGACAAGTGACAAAAAATGTGCCACTTTCGTAGGCACTGGCGATTGCACTTAGCATGTGCAACAAGCCGTTAAACCTATAGGTTGCCCTACAGGACGAGTGGTTTCTCGTGAGGGTTTGCAGTGAATGTACCCACAAAATTCAAAAGTTTATTCAAATGCAGTTTCTGAGTAGATGATGAAACGCTATACAACCCAACTTAAAAGGACGTCAAGGAACACCGTATTCAACTATCAAAATGAGATATTAAATTACTTAATACCAAAAAGCACAATCCTTCCTAAAACTCAGCATGTGTTCATGTGAAACAATCTTAAGTGTCATTGGAGTAATTCCTAGATTGCCTTTTCTAGAATCAAAGCTTTGACTTCAATTCTCACTGGGTATATCTCTCCGAATCGAACTCTCTGAGAATTTGGGTAAGTGTATCTCTCTAGTGTGTGAAGAAGTGAGTAAATGTAAAAAAATGGAAACATCTCACACACTTTATAAAAAATGACGAACACATGAAAGAAAATATGATCTCATGAAGGAATGCTAACCACTATAGTTGAGAATGTCGAGTTATTCACCATATAATCTTTTCGTTTGCCCGAACACATTACCAAGAGTGAAAATGTGGTTTATGAATGGTTTGAGGGGATAATGAAATGAAGAAGATGAATGATGGGGTGTTTTGAGAAGAGTTAAACACACATTGACTAACTATTGTCTTCATTATTTGAATTTATGATCGCATGCTTTTCTTTTTCTTCTTTATTTTTATTTTTATTTTTATTTTTGTTTTTTTTTTTTGCGATACATTTTTATTTTCATAGCACAAATGAAGACAATTTACATGGAAAATTTCATACACTCTTTATCTAAAAAATGATGGCAATGATGGATGGTATTTGGGACATATGGATAAGTGTAATATGAAAAACGATAATGGGTGAATGATAATGTGATAGGGAAAATGGTAAGTGTATGGAAAAATCGGTTTAGTGCTCGGGACAAACTACAAGACACATGTTTCTTACAACTCGAAAGTAATGTTATTCTCAGTGATTAAGCCAAATTTGATAAAAAAAAATGAGATCATTCAACGACTAAATGTAGTACCCAAAGAAAGTTGAGTAAACTTGTGAGTCGGAGATACGTAAAAACCCTCAAAAAGGTGAAAAGCTTAAATCTCACGGGTTTAAGTCGCCATTAGTGATCTTTTAAGGCTTTCTTGAGAATATATTTACTCTTCAACTTTTGATTGTAAACGTGATAGTGTAAAATTTTCCGAGTTTAGGAATTCATGATGCAAGTACGCTTTAAGAGGTATTAATTAATTTAAGGGTAAAAGCGTAAGTTTTGGTTTCGAACATGAGTATTCCTAGATTTCTAAAAGAGGGATGATAGACAAATCATATCATAAAAAATTATTTTTAACTTTACAAAAAAATTTAAATCACTTGTTTCTGAATTTTTTTCAAAATTAGTACTGTTTTAATAAATTTCCCACCCCCAAACAAAAGAGAACATTGTCCTCGATGTTTAAAACCATATATAAAAATAAAAGCACAAGGGAGGAAAGATATTACCATAACTAACCGCTTATGAAATTGTACCGCATTCTGGAGGATAGATGAAACCAGAAGAATAGATGTGATACAAAAATACGTACAAGTCTATAAAGTATGTGGAAACCATTAGGTGGTGCGAGATACCAACATCAAACAAGATAAGACTCATACTCAGAAACAATGAACAACGGGCTGCCTCCCTATAGCGCTAAGTTTAACGTCTTCAGCCAGACTGAACCAATCTCACCCTAAGGATAGGAATGAAGAAAGCACAGGGCGACAGAAAAATGGGATGATAAGTCACCCCCAACTAAGACTGAATAGTCAGTCTTTATAAATGGGGTCAACAAGGTCAATTTCTTCAATGGGAGAGGGGTTTATCTCTAAGAAAGGCTTCAATCGTTGACCGTTGACCTGAAATAGGCTACCATCCTTATGATTTTGAATTGTGATAGCACCATAGGGAGTAACAGATTCAACAACAAATGGTCTAGACCAACGGGTTTTTAACTTCTCGGGAAAGAGATGAAGACGGGGTGTTATATAACAACATTTTATGACCAGGGTGTAATTCTTTGCGGAGGATGCTTTGGTCATGGATCCACTTCATTTTGTCCTTGTACTTTTTGGACAAATCATAGTCATCATTCCATATCTCCTCTAATTCATTAAGTTGGAGCTTCCGATGAATGCCACCCTCGTTGATATCAAAATTAAGGGCTTTGACAACCCAATAAGCATGATGTTCAAGATCTACAGGTAAGTGGAATGGTTTACCAAAGACCAAGCGATAAGGAGACATGCCAATCTGAGTCTTAAAAGCAGTACGGTATGCCCACAAAGCATCATTCAAGCGTAAGGACCAGTCTTTCCTATTAGGATTAACTGTGTTTTTCTAATATTTGCTTGATTTCGCGGTTGGAAACTTCAACTTGACCACTAGTCTGAGGGTGGTAAGAGAGACCAACTTTGTCGGTAACACCATACTTTTTCACGAGATGTTCCAAGACTCGATTACAGAAATGCTTACCCCCATCACTAATGATAGATTTGGGAGTTCCAAAACATGTGAAGACAGACTCCTTAAGAAATGTGACCATAATGCGATGGTCATTGGTGCGACAAGCTATGGCTTCAATCCATTTGGAAACATAATCAACTAAAACTAGTATATATTGGAATCCATGAGATGAGGGAAAAGGACCCATGAAATCAATGCCCCATACATCGAAGATTTCGACGATAAGAATGGGTGTGAGGGGAATCATGTGACGACGAGAGATACGCCCAGATTGTTGGCATTTGGCACAAGCCTGGCAGTAGTTGTGGGCATCTCGAAAAAAAGTGAGCCAATAGAAACCACTTTGCAAAATTTTGGTGGTGGTTTTCTTGGAGCTAAAATGTCCACCACAAGCACCATCGTGACAAAAGGAGAGTATACTTGACTGTTTATGATCAGGAACACAGCGGCGAATGACTTGATCAGAGAAATACTTAAAAAGGAAGGGATCATCCCAAGAGTAAAATTTCACCTAGGCCATGAACTTAGAATGCTCTTGTTTTGACCAATGATTGGGCAGTTGATCGGTAACAAGGAAATTAACAATATCGGCATACCAAATAGCGGTGGAGAGAGCAAAAAGTTTCCTATCAAGAAATGTTTCTAAAATTGGAACATGATCAGATGTAGACGTAACAGTGAGGCAGGAGAGATGGTCTGCAACCAAATTTTCACACCCTTTCTTATCGCGAATTTTGAGGTCAAACTCTTGAAGCAAGAGAATATACTGTATCAAAAGTGGCTTAAAATCCTTCTTTTGAAGAAGGTTCCTCAAGGCGGTGTGGTCAGTGTAGACAATGATAGTAGAACCAATGAAATAAGATCTAAACTTATCGAGTGCGAGCATGACAGCTAGCAACTCCTTTTCGATGGTGGTCTAATGAAGTTGATCGTCATAAAGGGTTCTTTTATCATAATAGATGACACGCTGGCGCTTGCCAACCCACTGACCAAGTTCAACACCTAGAGAAAAATCAGATGCGTCACAAATGAGCTCAAAGGGTAAAGACCAATTAGGAGGCTGAATGATAGGAGTAGAAGTGAGCTCGACTTTAAGGCACTCAAAAGAAGAAACACATGCCTCATCGACGACAAAGGGAACATCTTTGGATAAAAGGGTTGTTAAAGGTCTAGCGATTTTAGAAAAGTCCGTGATGAAACGACGGTAGAAGCCCGCATGTCCTAAGAAGGAGCAAATGTCCTTAACAGACTTAAGAATGGGAAGCGAGGAGATTATGTCAACTTTTTCTTTATATACTTCAATACCGTCACGATAGACTATGTGACCTAAAACAATCCCCTTTTGACCATTAAATGACATTTTTCCCAATTGAGGACCAATTTCTTTTCTTGACAACGTTTGAGGACCATAGTGAGGTGAGAAAGGCATTGCTGGAAGGAAGAACCAAACATAGAAAAACCATCCATAAAGATTTCAAAAAAACGTTCTACCATGTCCCCAAAAATTCTAATCATACACCGTTGAAAAGTTGCAGGTGCATTGAAAGGCCAAAGGGCATGCGAGAGTGGGCAAAAGTGCCAAGGGGACAGGTGAAGGTAGTTTTCTCTTGTTCCTCAGGGGCAATTGGAATTTGGTTGTATCCTGAATATTCATCAAGGAAGCAGTAATACGCATGACTAGCTAAGCGTTCAAGCATTTGGTCAATATAGGGAAGAGGAAAATGGTCCTTGCAAGTGACAGCATTTAGGTTATGATAGTCAATGCAAATACGACAGCCAGTTTGCATACGGGTGGGAACAAGCTCATTGTCACTATTTTTTATGAGGGTGACACCATACTTTTTCAATACGACATGAAAAGGACTGACCCACAGAATGTCTGAGATAGGGTAGATAATACAAGCATCGAGAAAATTTAAAATCTCAGCGCGCATGACATCTTTCATAGCAGGGTTGAGTCGACATTGAGGTTCACGAGAAGTCTTGGCATTCTCCTCAAAATGAATACGATGACTACAAACATTAGGGTTTACACCGTGAATATCTGAAATGGTCCAACTAATAGTAGTGCTATGCTAAGTAAGAGTGTGGACTAATTGCTCATCTTACGCAGGGGTCAAATCGGAAGCAATGATGATAGGGTGATGGTTATTGGGGCCTAAGAAAATATATTTCAACTCGAGAGGTAAAAGCTTAAGCTCCAAACTAGCAGGTGGTGCAGGAGTGGCATCAGACTCAGACGCGGAAATAAAGTCCGGAGGGTTCTCAGTGCCTAAAGTCGAGGAGTCTGATGTGGCCGGGAGGGTAGACGGTGGAACAGGGTGACCCAGAGAGTAAATAGTATCATCATAGAGGGGCTCGAAGGGAGGATCCCAAGAGGAAGTGTCCATCAGTGGAGTGGAATCTAGCAGAGCATTGAGTTCAGAGATGGAGGAATCAATGTCAAAGTCGGATCCAAAATGAGCCAAACATTGTTGGAAAGGATCATCAGGGTAAGTTTGGTCCAACATTTCATTAACTAAGGAGTCAATCACACACACCTCATCAATAGAATCGACATCAGCTAGTTTGTGCATAAGGTGGAATATATTGACTTCTACAGTCATGTTGCTAAAAGAGAGATTCATGGATTCGTCACGACAATTGATGATGGTATTAGCAGTGGCCAGAAAGGGGTGACCCAATATGATAGGAGTATTGGTTGGGTCGGGTGCAGGAGTGTCTAAGATAATGAAATACACATGATAGTAAAAGTCTGAAACTTTCACCAAAACATCTTCAACAATACCCTCAGGTACTTTCACGGAATGATCAACAAGTTGAAGAGTAACTTGTGTAGGTTTCATGTTCTGTAAACCTAACTCAAGGTAGCGGGAGTAAGGTAACAAATTAACACTAGCCCCAAGACCAAGTAAAGCACTAGTAGTGAAATTTTTGCCTAACATGCAAGAGACAGTTGGACGACCAGGGTATTTATACTTTACAACACCATTATTATGGAGAAGGGACGTAGCTTGCTCAATGAGGAAAGCATCATGCGGAACATTGGTCCTACGCTTAACACTGCACAAGTCCTTCAAAAATTTGGCATTGAATCCCGGTGAGGAAGGGAATGTTAATGTGAACATTCTGAGAGACTTTCTTAATTTCATCAAAACTGGGCTTTCTTAGTGGGAGCCAACCGATGAGGGAAGGGTGCTTTGGGCACATAAAACGAGGTGAGCTCAGGAAGATTGGACTCAGTGGGAGCTGGGGATTTATATGGTGGGGTAACCTTAGGGATAGGCGTTAAAGATGGGAGGGTCGGGTCGGGAACATAAGTGGGAGCCGAAATACCATTATCAACGTATTTTCCCGAGTGAAGAGTTGATATTGCTTTCATATCCGCTTGGTAATTGGGTGGACTCGAAGTGGAACCAACCTCGTAGGTCGAGTCTTTGCCATTCCCCTTAGGGTTAGCAACGGGTTGACTGGGAAAATGACCTTTCTCTTGCTCAGATTCAAATTGGTTCAAATGTCACTCAAGCTGTTGGAGGGCTTGAGTCTGAGTGGTCATAAACTGAGTGAGGAGATTATCGAGAGAAGAGGTGGAGGAATTGGGAGGAGGGGCATAAGAAGGGTGGGGAACCAACTCGCGTTGGGAATTAAGCGGTTGTGAATACTCAAAGGAAGGAGGGGGAACAGGAACAAGATGATTATTGTTATTTGAATGTCCGCTGTGGGGGACAAAGGAAGATGGAAAGTGCGATTGATGGTAAGGAGCAGACTGATGCGGGACAGGAGGGCGAGGATGCCTTTGTGGGTTATGTGGAAACCCAGAGGGACCACCAACATGTTGTTGTTGTTGGGCAAGAGCGCAGTTATTGTCATACTTATAAGAGAAATAGGAGTGATTCCTATTGTTAGGATTGTAAGTAAACAATGGGGGAATGGTTCTCCTAGTGGTATCAAAGGCACATGCTTGGGCCAGGGTTGGTTCAGGATCATCTTCCAGGAGGGGGCACAGATGAGATCAATGATATTGACTTAAGCAGACACCGCAAGAGGAAGGACTAGAATCGTTGACAGTCATTGCTTGTTTAGAAAGTGTAACATTTTGTTGCATAGTACAACTGAGAGCGTCAACGGTTTTAGTTAATGAGTGTATGCGGTGGAGAAAAGTTTTAAAATCAGGATCATTTTTAACCTCAGAAGTTTTCCCTACACGTGGAGGATCGAATCTCGAAAATGCATTGGTGCCCTCCCAATCTTGGTAGTCATCGCCTAATTCAAGGAGAAAATTATAGGCGACAATGGGAGTCAAATGCATGAACTTCCCGTTATGCATGGATTCAATCATGGTGCGAGAAGAAGCAATAAGACCATTGTAAAAACTATGGACTAAACCACTTTTCTCGAGACCGTGATGTGGGCAACTATTAATATAGTCTTGAAAACGACCCCATGCTTCACAAAATTTGTTCAGTAGGCTTTTGTCTAAAATCCTGAATTGCTTGGCGCATTTCATTTATTTTGCTCATGGGATAAAATTTAGACATGAACTTCTTGGCAAGTTGTTCCCAAGTGAGGATAGAATCCAGTGGCAAGGAATGGATCCACATGGATGCATTATCGTGAAGAGAAAAGGAAAACAACCGAAGACGAACATTCTCTTCGTCTAAGTTTTGATTTTAAAGAGTAGCGCACACAGTGAGAAACTTCCGCAGGTGAGTATAAGGAGACTCGCATTCAAGGCCATGAAAACTGGGCAACATAGAAATAGTCGCGGGGCGAATTTCAAATTGCATGGCCGAAGTGGGCGAAAGGACTATACATGAAGGTGGAGTGGCCGTAATCGGGGCAAAGTAGTCCCTTAAAGCACGTTCATCCCATGACCATGATGGGTGGGGTAACAGAACCAGGGGAAGTGGGAGAACTAGGTGTATCCATAGAAAAAGAACACGGATCAAAAAAATGAGGAACAACGATAGGAACACGATCACCTAAGAGGGAATTTAGAGATGGAGCACTAGGGGAACGTGTTAATCGATGATCAATGTGTTGCTAATGTGGCATAAAATCAAGGAAAAAATATTTTTGGGATATTTGGTTGTTTGAAAAAGAAGAAAATCTTTTTGGATTTTTTGGAAAATAAGGAAGGGAAAATGAAAAATATTTTTGGAGTTTTTTTTGTGAGCAAAAATGAGGCAGGAAAAAGGAAAATATTTTTATAGTTTTGGGTTTATTTAAAAAAATGCAGAAAAAACGGGAAAAGGAGCGATGGACTAACGGTGGAAAAACGGACAATTAGAGCAAAAATTGAACTACCTAAAGGAACTACTTAGACACGTACACAAATGGAACAAGTCCGAAAGAGCACATAGCCAAATTATTAACTTCAAGTTAAGTGATTGGGTAGTCAATTTTAATTAGTTCGAGGGGAGAAAATCACGAAATCTTAGGCCTCACCGGTAAAAGTGTTCTCCTACTTTCTTCCCGAGGGACAAGAGGCTTACTAGTTAAGGCTCACCACACTAGCTACTATAACACACAACTATCCAGTACCACACTGAGGAAAGCACAAACCCGTTTTACTGGGCGGCTTCACTTAAAACCCAGTTTCCCTAAACAAAAGTCTTAAGATAGTTGAATGAAGATTTGCAGGTGTGGAAAGGACTCACTAGAGTATCCTGCGAGGGTCACTTTTCGAAAGGGTCCTAATGAACACCGATCCTACTTGGCTTGCTAGTTGATTGATTGTAATTTAAGTGAGAGCACGGGTAACATGCAAATGGAGATGTGACTGAGTGGTTGATGACATCCCAACTTGTTGCAATGACCGGGTATAAGTCTTAAGTAAATTTATTCATCAAACCATCCAATTTAAGTGCGATACAGAAATAAAAAACATATATGAGCAAGTAGCATACAAAAATTGACTCGCTTGCAGGAGATTCGCGAGTGATAAAGAGTTTACCTCCCACAGTTTTTACATGCGTGGGGTGAAGACCGAGTTGAGTCGACCGGGGGGAAGTACGCCTACTTCAGTCGTCCCCGAGCTTCATACCGATCCAAAGTAGAGAGGCTTCTAAATCCTCGCCTTTGGACACCCTCTCTCTACCTTGCCGGTTTCCCTTTTCGCTTTCTTTTTGTTGTTGAAATAAATATTACAAAAATAAATCGGTGTCAAAATGCACCCAAATTAAATACAAGGCCTCAATAATCCTAAACAACCAGTCTAAGGAGGGACAAGAAGGAATAACTACACTAAAAAAATTGAAAATTACAAATCTTCACGAGCTTCAATTGAGTTTCATAAATTGTCGTTTGCTCCCTTCAAAATTGTTATTAAAATATATAAAAAAAATTAAAGAAAAATTTTAAAAATACAAAAAGATTTTTAAAATTTTTCTTTAATGTCTTTTTATATTTTAAAAACAATTTTCAAGGGAGCAAACGACAATTTATGCAACTAAAATGACTATGAAAAATTGGAAAGTTATATAGTTTAGAATTTATGAGAAGAAACAAGAGGTGAGATTACACTGCGTAGTGAAATTAATTTAAAATCCTAATTATTCAATTGAATAGTTCAAAATAATATTGAATTTAAAATTTAACTCTCGTTACAATCCTAAATTCAATTTTATCTTTTTCAGCAATTAAATCAGGAATAGTCACAACATAAAAAAATAAGATTCACACTCATTTCAACAAAATATCCGCTAAGATTAATTTATTAAAATTTGTACGAATCTTTGAATTGCATACACAGAATTAATATTTTAATTTAAGAATAATACTTATCTCTAAGTGAAATCCAAAAATCAAATATTAATTTGCACCATTAATTTATTAACTCTCGTTACATAAATTAATGTATGATTTTTCCCAATTTAATTAGCCTAGAACACATTAATGAATCATTATTCAAATAAAAAAATTCAACATACACGTTTCATCCCACCCCTTGAATGCGGTGTTTGGTCAGACATGATTAAAATTTTAGCACAAGCACAATTAACAAACAAGAAACTAAAAAGAAAGAGAAAGAAATACGACACGCAATAATTTCTTGTGTCAACTGTGTGCATGAACACGCGTCCCAAACTTGTCACAAAATCTGACTGGATTACAAAACTAAAAGTAAAAAATGACCCTACAAATTTTTCTAGACCTAAAACTATATTTTTTCTTTTTTTTTTTACTATTTTTTCTACCCTCTTTTTTTTCTTTTTCTATCTCTCCATTCTCTCTCTGTATCTATCTTCTCCTTTTGATGCTGAGAGAGTCCTTTTATATGTGTTGCTCCTCCCTTTTCTTATAAGCCACGGAGTTGGGTTTTGGTTGAAGATATTGTGGGATTTTGGTTTGGCTTGGTATTATATCCTATTTTTAAGGGATTTGGGTTTCGAGTTTTAGCCTGAGGACGGTTTCGAGTTTTAGGCGCAGAGGGTCCGAGTTGATGGGTCGAGGCTAAGAACCGGGTTGGTTGGAGCTATGGAGGAAAGGGGAGTGAACAGGTCCGGCGGGTTTGGGGTTGGAACCGTCGGCCTGGGCGTGGGCTCCGGTCGATTTTCAACAGGTGGCAGGTGGAGCGCCGGTTTTTTCGGCATGGGATGAGGAAAAGGCCGCCCGTTGGTGGCGGTGGACTCGGTTTTGTGCTGGAGGTCGCCGACGGGAAAGGGTATGGGTGGTGGTTCTTTGATTTAGATGGGTTAGGTGTTTGTATGGGTAAAGGGGGGTTTGGTTAGGGAGGTGAGAGAGAAGTTGTTGGGGTTTGAAGAAGATGGAGTGGGTTTGATAGAGAGTGGTGAGGTGTAGGGAGGTAATAGTGTGAGTGAGGTATTTGGTGTGTGTGAGTGTTTAATTTGTACCCCTAAAAATTAACACAATCAAAAAAATAAAATAAAAACTTAAAATCTAATAAAATTAAAAAAAAGCTAATATCTCAACTAAATAAAAAAATGTATATAAAAAGAGATAAAATAAAATTCTATTAAAACTAAAAAAAATATATTCCTAATAAAATGAAATTAAAATAAATAAAAGAAATATAAAATGAAATCTAATAAAACTAAAAAAATTAATTCCTAAAAATTAATCCTAATAAAATAAAAATAAAGATTAAAAATTAAAAACTAATCAAAATCAAAATAAAGAAATAGAAAAATAGAAAATAAATTCTAGAAATTTTTGAATAAATCTTAATAAATCTTAAAAATAAAATGACTAAAAATAAAAATCTAGAAAAATAATAAATGTACAAACTCAACACACACGGGGCTCGGGGAATGGTCTGGATCAGTGTAGGCTTAGGTTTGGGTTACGGGATTGTTTCGGGGCATCGGATCACATCGGGGCAGGCTCATAATGGACTTCTCACTTCACAGTCTCTTTGGATTTTTTCGATGCACGCTTTTGACCGCTTCTGCATCGCAATTGTACCAATTTAGCATTATTTGTACCGCAACTGCGTATTGACCTGAGAAATAAATAAATATGAACATAAGGTCATTTTTATTAAAAACGAGTGACTAAAATGCATCTATTCGGGGTATAAAATAGACACTTTTGGGTGCTTATCACTTCCTATCAAGACTGGTAGGGAAGCTAGGGGAGGAGACTAGAGCTCTGAGGCCACTTCCTCAGCGATAGGTGCTGACTCTAGAGAGGAGTTCTCTTTACTTCTTTTGAAGGTAGAATCTCATCATACTAGTGATGATGCTGTGGAGGAGGATCTTGTGACATTCATGAGAAGATTATGGCAAGAGGAGCGACCCAGGCATTTCGAGACTCATGAGCGGGAGACTCTAGACTTGATTTTGGAGCATCACCGTGTGACATTCACTTCTGAGAGTGTGATTCACATTAACTGTCTTACAGTGTTCAATCTGAAGGCCCTTGCCAGCCATATCTTCAAATTCTTAGTTACTGACCCATCTGAGCTGACCAGTGCTTCTTCTTTACTATTCTTGGATGCTCTTTGGAATCTGCAACAGTTCTACCACTTCCGGTTAGAATGGCTTGATACCGTAGTCCATCGCTTCTTGAGTATTCCATTCAGGAAGATGGTGAGGCTTCACACATCCAGGTAGTCCAAGGCTGAGTAGTAGTAGGCTAAGGTTGCCAGGATTTGGAGTCAAATATAGATACTCCACGCCTAGTTGGCAAGGCTTGAGGTAGGTGATTAGGAGGATGAGATCAAAAAGGCTAGGTTGGAGGTGGAGTTTATGCTGGAGGCAATCCCATCATATGCTGGAACCCTTCGGGATGATCTATTTTTTGTTATTTTTATTGGATAGGTTGGCTCTCCTCTTTTCTTTTCAGTATTTTCTTTTTTTCAATCATATGTGAAGGATTGTTCACATATTACTGAAGACATCATTTTTGCTTCCATTGTGCTCTTTTTATTCTTTGACTTTATATGTACTTTTTACATTTATTTACTATGACATGCTCTAATTTTCTATGAGCACTTTCTCCATTTGAACTTCCCCGTATACTGTGGGGTACTTGCATAAGTTTGAGCAAGTTATGCTTTTTTTAGCGCAGTCTTGTGTGACTATGGGGTCTTTTGCTATGCACATGCATTTCTTAGAATATAATTGGGAGAAGGGGTTAGCCTTTCTCCTTCCCACAAACTTTGAATAAAATTTCACAAATATCATAAGTAAAGAAAATGATTATTTCCTTCAGATAAAAATTGCCCCTGGTTTGTGGGGTCCTCGTTCCAAACTTTTCTTATGAACCTTTTTGTCTTGGAAAAATAAAAAGTTTAGAGAGGCGGGGTAGACCCCCTTCTCCATATTTTCTGAAAACTGGTCAAGTGAATTTTTTTTCTTCAGAACATAGGTTAGAACTTGTTCTCTTAGCTAGAAATATGTTATGAAATAATACCAAAAAATATACATTATTTTTTAATTATTATTACTACTAGGAGGACAATCTCCTGCTGATCTAGTCTAAAAAAATATGTGATATGTCTATAAGGACTTTGCTCAATATACTTTTCACTTGGGATGGATGTACCCCCAAGTATAATGCGAAAAGTTCATTTTGTCATGGACCCTCTTCTAGTCTAGTAGTGAGTATTACCGTGCCGTCTTTTTTAACAAAGAGAAAACATTGTTCCGGTACACAAAATAATGCAACAATCATCAGGTAATGATCAAAATGGTTGATGTTCATTTCTTTTATATTGTATGTTGTTTACAAGACGTTGCTCTACCATCTTTACGAAATTTCTTTTTATTATATTAGAGCAGGAAACTAAAACTTTTCAGAAGAAATGAACCTTAACAAAATCTAGGCATAATACTTTTTTAGCTACTTACAATTAATAGATTGAAGACAGTCACTCTCAGGCTCCGATATTTGGAGGTACCTTGACTTGCCCACTCCTCTAACAATGAAAGGGCCTTCCTAATTGGGTTTGAACTTTGATGCTGACATTCTGCGAAGTTGATGGGTGGACGAGCGTTGGACCAAGTCCCCTACTTGAAACTCCCTGGGCTTGGCTAAGTTCTTATAAGTCCTAGACATTCTGCTCGTCTAGTGCCTCCAGTTGCACATGTCGAGGGTTTGGTATGAGGCCGTTACGTAGACCAACCCTAGTTGAGGGCACTGCTAAGTCCATCAATAAGACAACTTCGGTCCCATTTACTAGTAAGATTGGGGTAAACCCCGTCAATTTTCTTTTTGAAGTACGGGAGTCCCATAGCACCATGGGTAGCTTCTCATTTCATGCCCTTGGCATGTCCTCAAGAATCTTCTCCAGTGTGTTGATCAATGTTTTATTTGTAGCCTATTCTTGGCCATTTCCCTTTGGGTAGGAGATAATTGAGATGTTGTGCACGATCTTATATTTGTCATTGAGGAGTTATATCTCCTTTCATACAAAGTTCTCCCCATTGTTTATACCAAACCTACATATGATATATCAAACCTGCATGTGATATACCTTATTATAAATTGGGTTACGACTTGAGGAGTTTCTCTCCTTAGAGGGATGGCTTCTGCCCATTTGGTATATAATTTTATAGCAATGATGATGAAGTCATTGTCGCAAGAGGCTGGGCAAATCTTTCCCACTAAATCAAATGCCCACGTGTGAAAGGGGTAGGGAGCTGCTAAGCTTTTTGAACTTACTAAGGGGGCATGCACCATGTTGCCATGTACTTGGAATGCCCTGCAGTTCTTCACATAACCAATGGATTCAGCTTCCATGGTTGGTTAGTAGTGATGATGTTGTAAATAGCACCACCAAGTAAGGTGTTGTCAAGCTTAAACTAGTGATAACAATGGCAGAGTGAATTTATATATATACTAGAATGAGATGAGGAGAAGAGGATGAACACTTGTCTATAAGTGGTTCAGCCAATTTGACCTACGTCCACCATGAGTGTGTGACTAATATCACTAGATGAAGGCACTAATGTCCATAGATACAATCTCTCAAGATTTCTCTCTCTACTGTGTAAACCAACAGAGTTTCAACTAGGGTTGCAATCATGGATCCTTTTACAAGGTAGAGGAAGCCTTCTATATATAGTGCATGAGAATCGAACTAGTATGATGACGACACCTGGATGATCTTATGTAGGAAATGATGACCATAATATTCTCTCACGTGGATGGAATGATTCGGTTATAACAGATTTGTCCACGTGTTCCAAACCTTACATGTGCTTTTAAATGCTCGTCCCTACATCCTTGACTGGTGTAACCTCGTCCTGGATAAGTACGAGGTTAGTGAAGTCCGACAGTTGCTTTGTCTTGTCAATATCCATGATGACCTCGTCTAGGTGGGTTGGTCGAGGTTAGGTTTGAGGTAGTTCTAACGTCGACTGAGGCCGATGATGACGTTGGCAGTTGATTGAGCCTATGAGACTTTGCTGAACTCGGCTGATGGCCAGCCGAGGTTGGTGTATAAGGGGCCGACCTTATGAAAGATGACCTTACTGATGGTTGTCATAAGCTTCACGTCATCTCGTCTGTGAGATTTCCTGAGGTTAGTTACTCTGAGTAAGAGGGTGAACTTTTGGCATATCAAGTAGTACCCCAACGTCATCAATTGATTGTATAAGGGCTCGTGAGCTTCCTTCAGCACTCTCTCTAAATCCCCTATAGTTATGCACTTCAATACCTTCTCATTGCAATCTTTCCTGTAGAGTTCCCCTTCCAATAGATATAAGTGGGTCACTATCTTTTTAAGATAGATTTCATATGCTCTCTCGATTAGCAACTCACCATCTCTCAAATATGCTATGCAAGGTTGCCTCCAATCCTAAAATGCTTCTATGAAGTTAGCTTCAATTGGCAGGTCAAATTGGGTTTGGCACTTTAAACAACCCTCCTCAAGACGAGCAGCCTACATACTCATGGTGGGCCAGTAGTAGCCCCCCTGCTACAATAGACAATAAAGAGAGATATCAGTATCCTCATAATGACTCTCATGCATTTTAGCTAACCTCTCTATAGCTTTTTCTTCTCCTACACACCTTGATAGAAACCACTCGGGGCTCTTAAAATAAAACATTCCTTGAAACAGGTGGTAGTTCTCCAGTTCTAACATTTTCATCTTTCCTTCTCAGGTTTCTAACTGTTTCCCTACCGAACACCTCTAATCTTCTAGTTCTTCACTTGGAAATAGAGAGTTCACTGTGATAGGCACCATCCTCCACCATATCGTGATGGTTGCTTCCAGTTCATCCATGTCCAATTTCTTAGCTATCATAGCTAGCGCATCTGGGTGCCTATTCATTGTTCATGCATGTCTATCAATGGTTATTTTTAAGAACTCGCTCAGCAACCTTTAGATGATGGATCTATATGGTGCTAGACTCGAATGCTTGTGGGAGAAATCCCCATTAACTTATTTCACTACCAAGTTAGAGTCTTCTCATATACATATCACCGTGATACCTTTTCATAGCGCCTACAAAAATCCTAGCATGATGGATTCGTACTCAGCCTCATTATTTGAAGAATTGAAATCCATCTTGAACGAAAGAGTGATCTTCTCCTTACCATTCGAGAGGATAAAACCTGCACCCCTTAATCTTTGTGCAAAAGAACCATCAAATTCCATCATCCACTCCTCCACTAAGCATGCTTGGAAATTTCTCCAAGCAACTCTTCATTTGGAGGCTCAAAATTCTGACTTGGGAAGTGGGCTAACAAATCTTCCACTACCACGCACTTCAATCATAATCGGACAAGATTAAAAACCACCTTTCTGCTCTTGCTACCAAGATCATATGTGCTGAAAGATACTTAATAGGATCACATTTGGTGACAATGTGTACTGTAAAGTCCAACAAGTAGTGTCTCAATTTTTAGGTTACGAAGACCAAGGCAAGACAGTGCCTCTTAATATTGGTATATCTAGATTATGTGCTTGAAATCACCCTTGATAAATAATACACCGGCCTATCTACCCCTTCCTTATCATTAGCAATCAATGCTCCTATAGATCTCTCTGATGAGGTGAGGTAAAGTAGCAGCGGTGCTCTAACTTTTAGCGGTATCATCGTAGATGGGGATACTAATATTTTTGTAATTTTCTTAAAGGCCTTCTTTTTCTCTTCTTCCCAAATCCACTTAGATTTTTCTTTCATCAAGGGGTAAACGGGTGGGTCACCTCTTCCAGTGCTGGTATAAATCTTCTTAGGTAGGACACCTTTCCTAAGAATCTCTTGAGTTGTCGCTAACTCTTTGGTGGAGACATCATCACAATGGACTTCCTCTTTTTCCTAATCGACCTGCACCCCCCGTTGACTCACTAAAAATCCCAAACACTTTCCTACAGTGACCCCAATGGCCCACTTTAAGGGATTAATTCTCATATTCTATATATGTCATCTTTCAAACACCCGCCTTAAGTCCTGGATATGCTTGCTTTCTTTTATAGATTTCACTACAAGGTCATCTACATAAAATTTTAATATATCATGAAATAAGTCATGGAAGATATCCGTTATAGTTCACTGGTAAGTGGCCCCTGTCTTCTTCAAACCAAATGAAATGACCATGGAATGAAAAAATTCTTATGGTGTACAAAAATTAGTCTTCTCTGCGTCCGCTGGGTCCATCCTGATCGGATTGTAACCGATGTAACCATCCATGAAATTGTAAATCTCATCACCCGCGATAAATCCTACTAGACTATGTATACTTGGCAAGGGAAACTCGTCTTTGGGGAATGCTCTGTTCAAGTCGCGAAAGTAAATGAAAATTCAGATTTGGCTTTTATCTTTCTTTGCCACTGGTACAATGCTTGAAGGCCACAAAGGGTGTTGAATGAATTTGATGAACCATCTCGCCTATAATTTCTCCACTTCTGCTTTCATCTTAAGTTCTAGCTCAGTCTTGTACATGTGAGTGGCATGTCTAACTGGGAAATTATTGGTAAGAATATTTAGTTTATAAGAGCTCACCTCTGGGTCTATCCCAGACATTTCTATGTATTTCAAAGAAAACATATCAGTGAATTTCGTTATCAAGTTTATTGACTTCCTCCCTCTACTTTGAGTTCTACTCTCACCCCCTTCTACTCCCAAATTGATCTTTTCCATCTCTTGCAATTGTTCTCTTGGTCCATTTTTAATAAATTTAGTGGCTTCTTCTAGCTCCTCAATATGATAAATAAAGTGGGACTCATCCAACACAAAACATTCAAGCACTAGGTCAACGCTCTCATCCCAGAACATCGTTTGCGCAGACCGTTGTAAACGATATATAACTTTTTTGTCCATAAGGACAAACTTCTTGCATGGGCGAGGGGTCTTGGATACCTCCTCTACCTTCCTCTTTCCATTTTCCATATGAGGGATCGTTCTTTATCTTAAACGATTATGAACATACATCCTTGGTTGGGCACTTCCTCCAACCACTTGCATCACCTCTGATTCTCTCGCTGACATCTTTCTCTCTTCGTCGAGCATAGTATAAAATGGTGCATCTACCAGATGGGCTTCCTCAACATAAAATGGATTTTGAGTTTCTTTAATTATAATCTCAGTACCTAGATCATTAGCCTTGGCATATTGATGATATATGGAGGGCACTATGCTATGAGTGTGCATCCACACTCGCCCTATGAGTAGCTAGTAGCTTGTATTGGCATTGATGACGTGAAATTTAATGTGGGAAGTGAAGTTACCCATCTTGATACCCATATTCATATACCCAAGTGACTGCATGCCTGCGTTGTGAAATCCCAAAATCACCAACAGTGTAGGCACTATATTATCATAACAGATCCCTATCTCATATAGTGTGCTTATTGACATGATGTTGATGGACGCTCCTCCTTCCATAAAGGCCCTGGGAAAATAAATCCCATTTATCATGGCTGTCACATAAAGTGGGCGGTTATGAAAATATGGTACTTGTCTATTTGCTTCTGAAAACACGACCTCAGAAGTATATCTTTTAATGAGCAGCTTAATGGGTCCCTACTAGTTTAGAGAGGGGTTCCCTCATTATTGCACCGATTCTATAATCTTTCTCGTGATGACCACCCGGGTGTCATACTTCACTCCTATAGGGTCAAAAAATCATTTGAACTTGGGATTCTTGCTATGGATTCACACTCGGAGTTCATATATACCTCATAAGTCTGAGTATTGCAGAGATATTTTACCTTATATGTTCCTCCTTCATCTAGAGTAAGGATAACTTCTACTTTTTCTTCTGGGGGGTTGACTTTCTCAACCCCCTCACATTCAACCTCTTCTTGATCAAGATTGAAGAACCATTCCTCTTGCATCCTCTCGTTCTTATCCTTTTGTTCTCTATTAAGCGCCAATCCTTCCAGTTTTTCACATATCTTCTTTATATCTTCCCATTCCTTCAGGTCACAAGATGCTTCTTTATCATAAGATACCACTAATTTGGCAGTGCCATAATAATGTACTGGAAGTGGGTTCTCATTGATATCTACTGAAGTTATCTGTAAAGTAGCACTGGCCACTTGTTCCCTAATGATCCTCTGTAGGAAAAAGTAGTCTTTAGTGGCTTGTTTCACTCTCTAATGCAACTCATAAGCATTAGCCTTATTTGCTGTTGTTGGGACTTCCCCCATTTGAGTGGGGTGGACCTGCTACCCCCTCTAGCACCAAAGTGAGGTAATAGTCAATTGCCTCTACCATGCTACAATGCAACGGCAGTGGTACGTCATCTCCAAACAACCTCTTGCTCACTAGTTTGTTCCCTTTGAACCCTAGGCATCCCTTCTTTCCATTTGAACCTCCACCTACATAGATAATAGCTTTCCTCCAATAAACTTGAAACCTTCCTCAGGTCAGAGGCACTTGTGTTCTCCAATTTGAGGGTCTAGGATTGATGATCATAACTATGTTACTCGCAGCCTGGATGAATTTTCTGAAAGTTCCATCTTTCGTCTCATTGAACAAATATATATTTTATTTTTACAGGAGTCCCTATACACATATTTATAACAACCTAGCCTCAACTACATCTTCATGGACATTTAGTTCCCTGTCATGGAAATGCTTGACATATTTCATTAGCTCTTCACCCGTCCTTTGTAATTCTTGAGCTAGGTGTCAAAATATGAACTCGTCTTCTGCTACGAAAAATTTCTAAAGGAAGATCATGTGCATTTCTTCCCATGTTGGGATGTTGTTGGGCACCAAGTGGGAATACCACATGTATGCCTTCCCCGTGAGAGTCTTGAAGAACTCTCGTAACTTCATGTTCTTATCATTCCAATGCACTCCTAAGTATTCCACAAACCTTTTCACATGTTCTCTTCGATTTTCTCCTCTGCCATTGAATTTGATGAACTTAGGTGGAACATACCCTTCTGGGTATGGTTTCTCATTAACACTTTCTGGGTAGGGGTTTTGTAACTCCTCATATAGAATATAAGTTTCCCTCTAAGAAGAAAGTAACTTCTTAACTTCCTCTATGATAACAGCCTTGGAGGGAGACTCCTATAAACCCATATTCTTTTCTGGATGTGACTCATTGGTGTTACTACTTGCTCCGGGACCACGTTTCGTGAGCCACATCTACTTTTGTTGTTGCTGCAGCGCCTGCCCCTCCAAAGGGGGATTTGCAGGTATTACACATACTTCGCTCAAGTTTGCCAAATCCACATTATTTTATTTTAAAAACTCAAAAAACATGCTCACGAAACTCATACCTGTCAATGGAGTAACTACTGCTCCACTAGTTCGTCCTCCTTGAGGAGAAGGTGCTCTAGATCCGGTCAATACCACCTCTTCTTGTGTGGTATGGTCACTCTAAACTCCATGCCTAGCTGGAGTGTCTTCAAAGATCAGTTTCTTAGGAACATCGTAACCTTATTTGTCAATGGTAATAAGGATACCTCCCCAGCGGAGTCGCTAAATGTTGGAGGGTAGTGTGACTGGGGTCTGATATGAAACTTGAATGGGTGAGGAATGACCCACTCTAGTGGACTCTGTCTGCCATCAGGATCTTCAAGGTCTCAAGAGCATCTGGGTATGAAAATATATTATTTCTGTTAAAAATGGAGTGAATGTTGTGGACCTCCCCCTGAAAATATGAAACTTCACAAATAATAATGATAACTTCGAGAAGAAGATCTCCTGAGAATTATATTTTCCATGATGGGAGTGATGAGACTAACACTTAGCACTTAGACATAGAGAAAGGATAGAATACTAGGTCTGGTGTGATTTTGACAGAGTAACAGTATAACTTGAGTTTTCTAATTTGATTTGACCTAGCCCAAGGGTCTTATTTATAGATACAAGATTAGACCGACATGTCCTTATTAGGTTCCAAAAATGAAAGGAAACTTTGAGGGATAAGGCCTAAAGTGTACCTTGTGTCCCTACATTGTCTGTATGAGTATGTCCCTCTCTAACAGACGATACCTGGTGCAAAACAAACTCAAAAAGCAAATATGCCTCCTAGTAGAGACAAAATATATTATTTAGTAAATATCTTTTTTAACGGTAAGTTGCTGCACAAAGTTTTGTAAACATAAGTGTGACCTTCAGGCTTTAAAATCATTTGTAAAAGTTATTTCTTTAGAGAATCCACGTGACTACTCACTAAGTTATGACTAAGTACTGGTTGTGTAAGTGCTTAAGTGACACCTAGGTGTCTCTCTACTAGTATTCTCTCTATCTTAAAGTGCTAAGTGGCTGAGTCTTGCTCAAAAAACCTTGTCTCTTAGCCACCAAGTCAAAACTCCCAAAAGATCCCAATTGGCCTATCTGAGCCCTCCTAGCTCAACTAGACTACCTATACAAGTAAATAAACATTAGTATTTGTGAATAAAGAATAGTTTTGTTTATGAATAGGGGACCCTGATGATAGAACCCCTCGTTCCAACTTGTTTTGTTCCTTGGGTCTCTAGTGTCTTGGACCCCCTCACTTCAAGATAATATTTGGATTTGAGCATTGACAGAGGGTCCCTCATTGTGGACTCCCTCACCTAATTTTACATTTTAACTAGAATTGGTAGAGGGGTCCCTCACTTATCTATTCCCTCGCCCAAAAATCATTTTAACTTGGTGTTGGTAGATGGATCACTCACTATGTACTCCCTCGCCCAAATATCATTTTAACTTGGTGTTAACAGAGGGGTCCATCGTTGTGGACTCCCTCACCAAAATATCATTTTAACTTGGTGTTGGAAGCGATGTTCCTCATTGTGGACTCCCTCGCCTAATTGATATTATCATTAGCATTAGCAGAGGGGTCCCTCGCTTGTGTACTTCCTCACCCAAATAATATTTTTGACTTCTATAACAATTCCCCTTTACACACTTCATGCCAATAATGGGGCTAGGATGACACCAACAAGATATCCTTGAGTCCATAGTCCTAAAGGAGATCTTTCCCCCACGTGTCATGGGATACCAACCCTCAGCAGAAGAACTCAAAGCCCTCTGATGGTCAGACTAAAAAGAAGCTTAGAAGAAGAAGGGATTGTTTCGAGAGACTCTTGGAATGGAAGGTTTATCAATGAAGGTGAAGACTTACCTTTTTGTGGCTTCCTTTAACCATGGTGTGACCATGTTGATAAGAAGATGAAACTGGGGCTGGAAATCTTCTTTCAAGACAGTAGCCGACTGCCAGCATGAAGTTCAACCTCCTATAAAGAATATCCTGGCAGTTAACAAGGATTTTTAGGAAAGTTATCCCGAGGACTCATTCAACCTGTAGACACTAGGGCTGAGTCTCTATATGATCCATTTAGATACTACGTCGTTGGACTCGTCTACTCAAATTAGAGATGCTGACATGACTCTTCTCAACTAGAATGTTGTGCCTGTACAAACTGTCCAGATTCAGGTCGACCCTGTTATTTGCCCTATCCAAATCTCTTCATCTGGTGTGTTGTTACCTTTTCTGATATCAATGTAACTGAGACCTCTTTCAACGAGGTTCTCCATGTTATTTTTCCTAAAATTGAAATAAATAAAGATTTCGAGTATCTTTTTGTGCCTTATATTAATTGTCTTCATTTTAATCAAACTCTTGACGATGATGATGATTTGGAAATGGAACAATTCTTAACTGATCTTAATAAGGAGAATAGCAAAAAACATAATTATGTTCAAATTAATGATGATGAAACTGGTATTATTAATCTCGGTTCTAGTAGCCATCAGTGCGAGATTAGATCAACTCCACTCTTAACGAGCATGAGCATGCCCAATTCGAGGAGATACTGAAGGAATTCATGGATGTTTTTGCATGGTCCTACGATGATATGCCCGACATTGACCTGAAAATAGCTCAACACCAGATCCCAACATTCTCAAAATGTAAATCGGTCTAATAGAAGCTACGAAAGCAATGCACCAAACGGTTGCTCAAAGTCAAAGAAGAATTGGTCAAGAAATTAAATGTAGGTTTCATACACATAGTCGAATATCCAACATGGATTGACAATATCGTCCCTGGACCTAAGTAAGGAGGAAAAGTCTGCATGTGCATTAACTAAAGAGATTTGAAAAAATCTTTCCCGAAGGACAATTACCCGTTATCCAACATCGACATGATTGTGGAAAAAATAGTAAGCCACGCCCTCAAGTCATTTGTCAATGGATTTTTCGGATACAACCAGATCAAGATACACCCTAACCATCAGGACAAAACCGCCTTCATCACACCATGGGGAACCTTTTGCTACACTATCATGTCATTTGAACTCAAGAATGTCGGGGCTACCTACCAAAAGGTGACCACAACCATCTTGCATGACCTTATTCACAAAGAGGTCGAGGTTTATTTAGGCGATACGATTACGAAATTTAAGACTCGTGAAGGTCATATTCCCGCCCTCCAAAAGTTTATGGAATGAATCCGAAAATACCAGATGCGGTTAAACCCACATAAATGTATTTTCAGCATCATGAAAGGAAAACTCTTAGGATTCATGGTCAGTGAGAAAGGAATTGAAGTAGACCCTAACAAGCTGAAAGCCATGCTTGAGATGCCACTACCATAGACAGAGAAGGAAGTTTGAAGATTCCTAAGAAAATTATAGCACATTGGTCGCTCTATCAGCCAGCAGACTTCTATCTATGAACCCATATTCAATCTTGTCTGGAAGGATTATACTAAATTCTAGAGCAAGGACTGCCAAGAAGCTATTGATAGAATCAAGCGATACCTTACCCAACCTCCGGTGCTTACGCCTCCACAATTCGGCCTCCCCTTACTCCTATACTTGATTGTGATAAACACTATAGTAGGGGCTTTCCTATTGTAATACATTGAAGAATCCCATAAGCAAAGATAGTTTATTATGCCAATCAGAAATTATCTCGGTACGAAGTCAACTACACTTCTTTGGAAAAACATGTGTTGTCCTGGTCTGGGTTACGCTGAAATTACGACACTACATGATTTATTTCCCCATCATACTTGTATCTCGTATAGGTCCCATCAAGTACTTGCTCAAAAATCCCTCTTTATCGATCCAAATGGCCCTATGGTTGATGTTTCTAGCCGAGTTTGATATTGTGTACATTACGCAGAAAGATATGAAAGGGAAAGCCATCTCCGACTACTTTGTCAATTTCCACATAGAAGAAGCTGATGTTTGGATCTCTAAATTCCCAGACGAAGATATTCTCTCCACCTCTCAGGAGGACCTCAAACAACAGATGTTCTTTTATGGAGCTGCCAATAAGAAGGGATATGGAATTCAGATACTCCCAATCTCCCTTTATGACTCTCACACCCCCATTGCCATCAAGCTAGATTTTCCCTTCACCAGTAAATAGACTGAATATGAGGCATGCACTATAGGCCTCAAGATCACCCTCTATAAAGGAATTAGGAACCTAGACGTCTACGGAGACTCTACCTTTATTATCAGCCAAATCCTCAACAAATGGAAATTCAAAGACGAGAAGCTCCTACCCTTCCGTGCCCACCTAGGAGAACTAGCATCCCAATTTAATGATGTCACCTTTAATTACTTTCCCCGTGTAAAGAAAAACCAAGTTGATGCCCTTGCCACCCTGGCCACCATGGTAGACATGCTCGAGGGAATAACAATGTCCCCTTTCCTACCTTAGAAACAGGCTAAGCCTACCCAGTGCTACCACATTAAACTCATTACTGAGGAGGATTCTAGCATGGTCGGGTTATAGTATTATGAAATTTAGTGACTCCTCAAACATGGTAAGTCTCCCCAAGAAGCGGATAAGAAAGGCCCTGCAACCCTTCTCAAAGTGGTTACCGAGTATATTATCTGCGACAAAGAACTGTTCAAGAGAAACTACGATGGAACTCATTTGTACTACATTAGAGGGGCTGATGTTGAAGAAATAATGCAGAAGATCCATAGTGGGGAATGCAGTCCCCATATGAATGGTCACATGCTTGCCAAAAACATCATCCATAAAGGGTAATAATGGACCACCATGGTTTAAGATTGCACTGCCTATGTCCGAAGATACCTCAAATGCTAAAATTTTGCCAATCTCTAACACTTGCCTCCCCGTGAGTTGTACAATATGACCTCTCCTTAGCCCTTATCCACCTGGGGCATAAACATAATTAGAAAAGTTACTCTCAAAGCTTCAAATAGTAATGAATTCATCCTAGTCGCCATTAATTACTTCACTAAATGGGTCGAACCCGAGTCATATGCGGTATTAAATGCCAAGAAAGCGAACAAATTCATCATAAAAAACATCATTTGATGATATGAAGGTCCCCACGAGTTAGTGTCAGATAATGGGATCCACTTCAAAGATGAGGTTACAGAACTAGTCGATGAGTATAGGATCCAAAGACACAAATCTTCTCCCTACCAACCCCAAACTAATGGTGTCGTCGAAGCTGCCAATAAAAGACTTAAGACCATAATCATCAAGATGGATGAGAGTTGTATAGATTGGGATAATTGAATACCTTACGCCCTCTATGGAGATATTCAATTAGAACACCCACTGGGGCTACCCCTTATTCTATAGTATAAGGCATGGAAGCAGTCCTACCCGTCGCGCTGGAAATATCTTCCCTATACAAACTGATCGAGAGCAAGGTTGACGAAGAAGAATAGCACCAAGGCCGATTTGATGAGCTATCAATCTTGGACAAAAAGATATTGATGTCTCTATACAATAAATAGGGGTATCGCCGCTGGATAGAGCGATCGTTCAATCGAAAAGTCAAGAACCGTGGTATCCAAGAAGGAGACTTTTCCCTCAAAGAGATCACATAACCCATCTAGGACCTCAGAGGGAAATTCAAGAAAAATTAGAGTGGCCCCTAATCTTGAAGAAGATTCTCTTAGCAGGCAACGGTACACTCACAGAGCTCGATGGAGAAGAAATAGTGCATCCAGTCAACCTGGACCATCTCAAGAAGAGTTATCCTTAGTCCGAAATCTCAACGCGCTATGATTCTTCTGAACCCCTTCTATTTAAAAAAAATCATTTCCCCATTCCTAGAACTACATGGGTATTGATCCTCTCAAAAACATTTTCTTTTCAAAATGAAACTCACAAGAATTTTCAAAACCCCCTAGTTACATAGGCAGCCCATACACTATATATGGGTCTGGTCCCCTTCTTTTTCACAAAATGCTATTATTTTCTAACCTCCGAGAATGGCGGTTCATTTTATCATTTACATGAACAAAAGGATTATGTATTTCGTAAAGATTAGTGTAGATAATTTAAACACAAAACTCATCAAGAGGCACAACAAAATATGTTCAAAATCAACTTTTATTTCTGATTAAGGATAATAGCGTTGTTACATGAAGTATCAACTAAGGGCGTCAAACCAACCGCCCCTCTCTGTTGACCAAACCATTCCTAAACAAAACCAAACCAAACTACACAAAATCACCTCCAAACACCAAATATAAAGACACCCCAATCACCATAGCTTCACAAAAATAACTAAAAGCTTCACAAGATGCTACCTTCAATTGTCGGATGGCCCTGTATCATCATCATCACTAGCCCTTAGAGGGACCCAAGTTTGCCACTCCTAATTGGCATTCCGTATACACTCCATGGAATGGTACCCCTGAGAAACCTGGACAGAACCATACCACTGTCTTCCTTGGTGTCAAAAGCAACGAACCACCTCTGATCGGTATCTTCTTCCAGAACCTTTTCTTATACCCGCTTCGATAGCCATTTCAGGTAGTCCCCAAATACATTCCAAGCCCCTCCCGTGGACTAAGATGGATGAATAGACAGTAAACAGTGCTACTATAAAGATTCCAGCATCATCCTCAGTGATTCAATCAAATCATCCACCGGGAAAAAAAAATTATATGAGGGGGCATGACCTATTCCCACCCGACTTGGTGTAAGAGCCGCTAGGGGAAATAGAAAGAAGTCTGTCGAATTCCCACTAACCACACATATCGATAATCTCCAAGCTACAAGATAGAAATTCAGTCCCCCCACTAGGGAACTGACAAGCGAAGACCCGGACTCCATGCTCTACAATCCAATTTACCCAACTCTCCACAGATGGGACAAAGCTGAAGAAAGGACGAATTAAAAAATTGGGCACAACCTCCAAAGGGTAATCAGGAGGGGCCACCAGACGGAACCTCTCTGCAAGCCACATAAACAATATTCCAATGCTCCCTCTCAGAAAGTCAGAGTGACCCTCCTTCCAATTATCTAGGCCATTCAGGGTCTCAGTTAGCCCCACCACTGCATAATTATGGCGGTAATACATCCAAGTCATTATCGCAGCAACTTGGGGATCCGCAATCAAGTCTCATGTCACCAATAATAGACTTGCGGTAAGGCCTAAATCGATAGACCAGAAAAGTCGGAGTCCTCAAAACCCCTCGAGCGCATTGAGCACATAACCTCCTGAAGAGAAAAGATCCCTCTGGTAACCAATGGTCTAGCCACTGAGGGAGAAATGTGAAGCAACTTTTATAAGAA
Organism: Sambucus nigra; assembly: GCA_949130495.1. NCBI lineage: Eukaryota > Viridiplantae > Streptophyta > Magnoliopsida > Dipsacales > Adoxaceae > Sambucus > Sambucus nigra. Next base: position 119,074,282 of record OX422223.1, read on the forward strand.
AACCCAGGGAGAATGGAAGAAATGAGGCATATCTTCCACCATATTGGGGTTGACCCCCCATATGGCTGAAAACTCATCATATGTGGGATAAACTTCATCCAGGCTAAAATGAAAAACATGAACTTCATAATAGAAAAATTGTACAGCTTATGCGAACAGGTTCCAGTCTATAGCATGGTTACACCAGAAAGAAACCCGACGTAGGTTAAAAGCATCGTAGTCCACATTATACAAACACATGTTCTCCATACGATCAAGGTATGAGGCAAACCCTTCATGCATGGGGAGAGACGTCTAATAATGAGGAATATGTAACAAGAAACAACAATGTAGGTATTGGTGGAGAAAACCCATCCCACACACTCCCTTTTGTAATTAAAATCATTTGCGAAAGACAAGAGCCCTGGAAACTCGAGTAAAATCCAATCCCACCAGAATATTTTAAAGCACATGAAAGTGCAATCAAGGCCTAGGAATGATTTGACTTGAACCCCATGCCTATAGGCAGGTCAAAGGGTATGCCGATCGGCAAACCCCCAATTTTGAAAAAATCCATCTTTCCAATTTTATCAAAATAAAATTTAGAAAAATCCTCATTTTGAAAAATTACCGTCGGGTTATTTACTCTTTTTTTATCTCAAAAAAATAAATTTGTACTCAAAATCCTTCTCCCTGAGTTAATCACTTTTACTCCATTTAATAAGAATCCTTTTTTCCTTTCATTACCACTTCCATACTTATCTCTATCTTTGCACAAATATAAACAATCTCAGTAGAAAATTAAAAGCGCATTTAGGATAAGTCACTAAATAAAGAAAAAACTAAAAAGGAAAATGCATATTTCTTCATATATATTGCTTCACTAAGTTAGATTTTTACAGGTAAGAAAAATAGAAAAACAACGAGACTTTGCCCAAACTCACAATCTCTCTCTCTCTCTCTCTCTCCAAACCCTCGACCCCATAGCAGACGCGCTTTCTCCTGCGACGAGTAGTGGATCCTCCACTCCAAGAACCTTAGACCTCATCAGAAGTGGCAGGTGGCAAAAAATCATGAAGAAGTCGAGCTTTTAATATAATCCGACATAGAGGACATCCAATCCTTGATATCCCTAAGCCAAGTGGTCGACACCCGAACATACTTCAAGCAAAGGAAATAACAAGCAAAAGGAAAATCTGTCAAGAAGAAAAGGAAAGTCAATAGATCAAGAAGAAATAGAAAAGGATATACTTTAGGTCGAAGGGCATAATCTGTAAGCCCATCAATCCAGACAATGATGCATGAGGGCGATGTGGCATGCTCAGTTACTCTCCACTACTTAATCAAAAATTATAAGAAGGGGGAGTAACCTGAATAATCAGAGCGTCCTCTGCCACTGACGTGCCACCGTCTGCGCTCTAGGCTGATCCCACCAGTGCACTAGTCCCACTGTTCGAAGTCAAAGAAGGTGGAGGCATGTTCTCCATGTTATATTTATAGGGGGAATCAATTAGCTTGTCGTAATATCAGTATAGAGGGTGTTAGGTTCCCCGATTATCGCCGCCGCCCGGGCATCATTCGATATCTCCTTCACATGCTTTATGTACATACGGGCACCGACGATGAGACTGCCACCTACTCCTCCACGATTTTCCTCACCAACCTATCACCTAGGTACCAGACGTACCTAAACTCATGCGAGATCAAACATCGCACATGTGCATGTAGTCCCGGAACTCCCATATCATGTAGAGTTTCTCCTAGGGGTAGAAGATCACATGCAATCCCGAACATAGAATCAGCATCTACTCAAGGAATGAAGATTCCTAAAGACTCAGAGAAGATAGAAAGATAGCCTGATCACTAGTTAGGGATTTCAGAGCCCGTCGCACGTCCGCCATGGATGAAGCCTGATTCGACCTATGGTTGGACTTTCGCCACCGAAACATCCAGCAAAAGTCCTCCAAACTCTCATCCTTTAGGGATATCAACCCCGAGTTGTATCCAATCACCTCGTAGAACCACATCTGCAAAAGATATGAATTAGAAAAAAGAAAACCAAAAACGAATGCAAGGACATGCATGAAAAGGAAAATGAATTCAAACTTTCCTCCGAAAGATACGTGTCCCCTGTAAAAGTCTATAAAAAAACACCGGTTGAAAGAATCCAAAGAAAAAAGGGACCCCAAGGTCAGGCTCCCCCATTCATACATTCGAACATCGTAAATTGTCTGCAAATATGGCAAGAACCGGAGATGGATGATGTCTCCACTCATCACCACTAGCAAACCACCCAACATAAAAAAAATTAACGGGTCGTCTGCCTCACCTACCGACTATCAGTCACATACACCATCCTCTTCAAAAGAGTCTCCTTTAAAGTAAAAATACGGATCGAATCCCCAAAAATGATCCTACCTACATCCCCTGATGCCGCCTGCACATCCTCTGGCGTCACCCTCAGTGTACGATCCACCACTACCTGAAACCCCTCACATTCAACTCATGTTATCTACTGAACATCTATGGAAGTCATTGTCATCTCCCCAAGACCAAGATGGAAGATATGTGTAGTTTCCCACCACCTCTCTCACAGAGAACATAAAATCGCAGTAGAACATGGTGTTTCATCTACAACCGCCACTAAATAACCAAAACTCGTATAGGAGACCATCTAGAGTACCGCACCAAGGAGCTTCTACAAAATATCCTTCAACCCCGTTTTGCTCCAAGATCGTATAGTCTAAGGAGCAATGTCAGTCTATAAAAGAAAAAGCAAAAAAAACCATCAGTTACACAAAAGAAGAAAGAGAAAAACAAAGTAGAATACCAAAAGTTACTAAACTTAGATAGCCACTAAGGTTCCTCACCCTTGACAAATGATGGTGTTCCAGCTCGCGTAGTAGATTTTGACCATCAGCCACAGGCTCAAACAGATCAAAAGCATTTTGTTACCCAAAGCAAGAGGCACCCTAGACTGCCACTCCAGGACAGCCCATTCATCGACAGCCAACCATACATTATCATACACCTCACTTGAACCCGCCATTTGAGGTCAAGAAGCAAGGACTTATAAATGACTTTTAGAGAGAGAAAGCAAAATATTTCAAAAACTTGAAGGTGTGAAAAATGGGGAGTATTTGCCCCCTTTTGTAGAAGGCTAAGGGGATGGTCGATCGATAGTCCCCCTGACCTTGTCGGTCGACAGTCATCTTTTCCCTTTCCTAAGAAGCCCAGGAGTATATACCCTTACCGATTGGCATCCCCCAGGACTGCCTATCAGCATCCCCTCCAAATTTTGTACAAAAAATGTTAGAAAATTCCAAAAATTGCCCAGAAAATTCCCAAAAATCCTGAAAAAATATGGGACCTCATTTTCCTAAAAAAAATCACTTTTGGAGCACTAAGCACCTTTACAAGAATCTCTAAATTCCCAACAAGATTAATCTTACACACTTATCCCCAGTATAATCCCCAATCGAATTAGCTTTGCAAACCTATCCTCAAGCAGAACTAACGATGCATCTGCATCGAATTCTACTATTCCTCATCTTAAACACCGCCAGTGGAGTCCCAAGATAACATAATCATAAGGAGAATATCTCAAAGATAAGACATTCCCTAGTATATTTTTAAAACAACACAAACCCCCAGAGGAATCGCAGGTGCGTCTGCACCCCAAAGATAATTAAAAATTCCCCAAGAGAGAAACTCCCTGTGTTACAACTTTAGTTCATTAGAATTGACCTCGACCGTCAGAATTGGTCACTGCCACTTAAGTTCCTCAGAATTGATCTCGGACATCATAATCGATCGTCATCACTTTAGGTCCTTAGAATTTATCTCGGCTCGCAGAATCAGTTTTCACCACTTAAAGTCCTCAGAATCGACCTTGACCCTCATAATCGATCGTCATAACTTTAGGTCCTCATAATTGACCTTGGCACATAGAATTGATCGCTACCACTTAAGATCCTCATAATTGACCGCGGCCCACATAATTGGTCGCTACAAGCTTCAAGTCCTCATTATTGACCTCGAGCCTCAGAATTGGTCATCTCCAACACAACTTTAGAATTAACCTCAACCCATTGAATTGGTCTCCTTAGCCCCTTAGAACCAATATTAATACATCTTTGACCCACTAAATCAGTCATCCTCTTCTCTCTAGGTTCTCGTAATCGAGCTAAAGAACTCTTTCCTAATGTCGATCTAGTATCTATCATTCGAAGGACTTCACTTGTTCCAACCTCGCCCATCGAGGGGATATTTGTAGAAACCCAATCCTACAACCCTTCTAGGGACCTCCTTAAGTTTCTATCACTCACTCATCCATTGCAAACCCTAGGTCATACCTCGAGTACTAATCTAGAGGCCTCCGGGCTCCCCCAAGCCCCATTTGACTCCGGTAAAGTTTCTCGTCTGAGAGAAATCTCAATGAATCTTTGAAGGTATCTGAATCCCCTTTCTAATGAATTGCCCCATGTGCAAATCGAACTTACGGTTCAGATGAACGATTCATTTTACTATAAAAAATGAGCTAGAGACCATCGGGTGCTCCCGACCCCGATTTAACCCAGATAATTTTCTCTCCTGAGATAAGCTAATTGAATCTTCGAAGGTATATGAATCCCCTTTCTAATGGTCTGACCTGTATGCAAATCGACCTTACAGTTCGAACGAACGGTTCATTTTACCCCGAAAATTGAGTCGAAGGCCACTGGGCGCTCCTGGGCTCCGTTTGACTCATGTGAACTCTTCAAATTGACTAATAAGGGCTCTGAATACCCTTTCCAATGGTATGCCCCATGCACGAATCATCCTTATAGTAGGAACGAATGACCTATTTTACTTTGAAGGGCCACCGGGTAATTCTGGGCCCCATTTGACCAAGTTAAACTCTCAAAACCAAGGGAGACTGAATGAATCTTTGAAGGGAACTTAATATCCTTTCCAACGTTCCATCTTATGCATGAATCGACCTTAGCATTTGGATGAACGATCCATTTTCCTCCAAGAATTTCCTGTCTAATGTCTAATGGGCGCTTTCAGGCCCCGTTTGACCTTGGTCAACCCCCGAACTCTAGAGTGGCTCAATGGATTCTTGAAGTTATCTTAATACCCTTTCTAATAGTCCCCCCCATGTGTGATTATGACTTATAGTTCACATTTTACGATCCTTTTTCCCAAAAACCTCCCTCAGACTGCCAATTGGTAATCCTAGGACCCTGCTTGTCCGCAATATATCTAGGGTTATATGCCGATAGGAAGGTCTAGGAACATACTGATCGGCACCCCCTTGTAACTATAAATAGAGGCCATGATCTCACTTTTAAAAGCACCCCTGAACATCCCTCTCAGTAATTCAGAGAGAATTCCCTCAAAATCAGAGTTGTTCTTTCCTAAAAAGCCCATATCCTGCATTCCTTACTTCCTTTTCATACTCTTTTGAGTAACTTTCCCACCCACCTCCTCAAACCACCATAACTTAATATTGATATCAACACATCTACAAGCAAGATCTACTTCAAGTCTTCATATGGAGGTTCATTTATTCCTCTTTGTCTTTAAATTCTCTTAATTTTGTATCAGTTACTTCATTTTCTCTTTAGTATTTTACTTCAGTGCATCACACGTCTTAATTCCAAACTTTTGTTATTAGTATTCACAGATACTTTATTTCATAGAAAAACCCAAAAATAAGAAAAGGAGGGTTCACCTGTAAATTTCAAATGGGGATTTCTCATCACACTTTCTCACACTAAAACACCATTTTTCTACATACAGACACATAAATAAAGTCCCCGGTTATTATGCACATAAGAACACATATCAAGGAGTTCTTCAGGAGAAGATTAACACATGCCCATGAGAGACCAAAAGGGTGGAATGAGTGCCTAACACCTTCACATTCCATAACTTAGTCCTCGGACATTTGAACTACTTATTTTTGCAAGCATCAGTATTGTCCTTGATGTCGTTCTCTCGAAGAGGCAACATTTTTTTTGCCAGTTTTGTGCAAAATAGGCTGGCAACTCTATCTCTACATATTAACCCACATAGCCATCACCTTGATAAGGGATCCATCTCCGGAGACCCCCGACCCCCCCCCCCCCCCCACTCGAGATGGACACACATTGAATCTCATTTTCCTCAAGAAATTCATTTTTTGGAGAACTAAGCCCCTTACAAAACTCTCGGAATCCATAGAAGGAATAATCTTATGCTCTTATCCTTAACATAGTAGCCAGACGAATTAATCTCACACACCTATCCTTAACATATTCCACAAGCCGAACCAACGATGCATCTCCATCCAAGTCTATTACTCCCCAGCCTAAGCATCCCCTAATGGAGTCTCAAAATAACATAATCTCCAGTCGAATGTCTTAAGGACAAGTCCTTCCCCAATAGAGTTTTAAAAAAACACAATCCCTAGAGGATCCACAGATGCATGTGCACCCATAAGATAATTTAAAAAATTCTCAGGAGAGTAACTCCCCACGTTACAACTTAAGGTCCTTAAAATTGGCCTCAACCCTCAGAATTGGTCATCATAACTTAAGATCCTCAAAATTAACCTCGACCCACAGAATTGGTCATCACAACCTATGTTCCTCAGAATTTAGCTCGATCCTTATAATTGGTCGCAACAACATTAGGTCTTCATTATTAACAACGCCCCTCAGAATTGTTCGTTATAACTTAAGGTCCTCAGAATTGACCTCAACCCTCAGAATTAGTCGCTACAACTTAAGTTCCTCGAAATTGACCTCAACCCTCAAAATTTATCATCATAACTTAAGGTCATCAGAATTAACCTCGGCCCTCGAAATTGGTCGATACAACTTAAGGTCCTCAGAATTAACCTCGACCCTCAGAATTGGTCATCACAACTTAATGTCCTCAGAATTTGGTCGCTATAACTTAAGGTACTCATAACTGACCTCAACCCTCAGAATCGGTCATCAAAACATAAGGTCTTCAGAATTGATCGCAATGGTAGCCGAGATGTCAAAAGAAGATCTGAGTCACTCGACCAAGGAACAGATGACACAAAAAGGGTGTGCAATGATGATTATGAGGATGATCCTGACCTGCCAAAAAAATTGATGAACAAGAGATAGAGGTAAGGATGATTTCCTTTGGATGTCATTTCATTGCAGGAGGAGACGCTAGTGGAGGAGATGTACTTGACGAAATAAAAGCCTACCCAAATGAAGTTAAAGTGTGTCCACTATCAGGAAGACTGACATGTCCAAGAAGAGTGATGGTCGGCCTAGGACAGTCAACAAAGAAAGATTGGTTCTCTACTTTTCTAAAAATGATTTGAATGGGGTTCTCTATCCACGTGATGACCCATTAATCATCACTTGTAGAGTTCATCATGGTAGAGTGGTAAGAATTTTGGCTGATAATGGGAGTTCGACAGACATCATGTTCTCCAATTGTTTCCACAGCCTAGGGCTACGAGACAGTAAGCTAGAACCATATCATAAGCCTCTCATAGGGTTCTCAGGAGAAAGGGTATATCCCTTGTGAACAATCAAGCTGGATGTGTTGGTCGGCACTTTTCTAGAAAGCATAAAGGAACTAATTTGCTTCTTTGTACTAAAAAAAATGTCCCTTTAACTTACGACATAATCCTTGGCACAGTGGGGATGAAACAATTCGAGGCAATGTCATCTACTATGCATTAGTGCATAAAGTTTCCTACCAACTATAGAGTTAGCGTACTGAATGGTAACCAAATGGAAGCTAGGGAATGCTACTATACCTCAGATAACCAACAGGAGATATAGAGGGGCACAACTAATTTCCATATTGACACTTTGGATCCATAAGAAGAAGAAGAAGATTTAGTGAAGGGATAAGTCATGGAAGAGACATAAACTATAGTGCTTGATGATGAGAAACTAGAAAGGACAACTCAAACTAGTTTAAGATAATCACCCTCTCTCAAACATGAATTAATTACATTCCTTATAGATAGGAAGAATGTGTTCGCTTGGAGCCATGAGGAATTCCAGTGATTGATCCTAACTTCATTTGCCACGAACTCAACATTTATATGGATGCTAAAATGATCAAGAACAAATGCAGAGTTCTTAGTTCCGAGAAGAATATAGAAATCTAAAAGGAAGAGAAAAAGCTATAGAAAGCATATTTTATAGAGGATGTTAAATATCATACTTAGTTGGCCAATGTGGTGATGGTCAAGAAGAAGAACAATAAATGGCACATGTGTGTAGATTTCACTGACCTCAACAAAGCATTCCCAAAGGATCATTTTTTTACCAATGATTAATCAATTAGTAAACTCAATGGAAGGTCATGAGCTACTTAGCTTCGTGGATGCTTATTCTAGTTACAGCCAGATTAAAATAAAGCTAGAAGATAAAGAGAGAATATCTTTCATCACCGGCTAAGGAACCTATTGCTACAACATTATGACCTTTAGGCTAAAAAACTCTGGAGAAACATATCAGAGGTTGGTAAATAAAGTATTCGAGGACCATATTGGGAAGAATATGGAAGTATATCTAGATGATATGATCACCAAGAGAAAATTTGTTGCTGATCATATAACTGATTTGGCCCAAACATTTGACCAGCTGGAGAAACATCAAATGAAGTTCAATCTGACCAAGTGTATATTCCGAGTACACGAAGGAATGTTCTTAGGGTACATCATAAATCAGAGGGTAACCCAGATAAAATAAAGGCTTTAATAGAGATGCAATTCCCGACTAGCAAGAAGGATGTGCAAAAACTGACAGGAAGAGTGGCAGCTTTAAATTGCTTTATTTCTATAGCTATAAATAAATGGCTTCCATTCATTAAGGTGATTAAAAATACCTTTGAATAGAGTGATGAGAGCGATAAAGATTTTTTAGATTTGAAGAAGTAGTTGGGATCTCCCTCGCTACTCGCCCGACCAATTTTGAGCGAGAAGTTGTACTTATATTTAGGTGTTTCAGAGTCTGCTGTTAGTTCGGCCTTGATCCGATAGGAGGAAGGAGTTCAAAATCCAGTGTACTACACCAATAAAGCATCTCTAGGAGAAGAAATCAGAATCCACGCTTGGAGAAATTGACATTCGCACTCATTGAAGCTTCCAGAAGAATGAGGCCATACTTTCAGGACCATACCGTTGTAGTGCACACAGACTTACCTTTGCAATAAGCTTTGCACAAACTTGAAAAGTGAGGATGAATAATGTCTTGGGCGATTGAGCTTAGCGAATATAGATTTTTTATGAGCCAAGAAGCTCATTCAAAGGGAAAGAAAATGTTGATTTCATAGTAGAATTCACTTATGAAGAAGTTCCAAGTAATCCAAGTTTGCCTGCTAAGAAGATTTCTTGGGAAGATAGCTCAGCTCAAAAGCAAACTAAGATGGTCACCGACCACCCAGAATCATCGACTGTTTAATAAAGATATATGTGACTAGTTGAACAAAGAAAGAAGGTATTCAAATACGGAGTGTTGGAAGATGACGACTTCAACAATGACATCCCAGTTTGGAAATTGTTCGTAGATGGATCTTCATGCACTACTAGTAGTGGGGTTAGACTCGTTATCAACACTCTAGATGATTTAGATTTCGATTATGCATTTAGATTTAAATTTCAAGATTCTAACAATGAAACCGAATATGAAGCATTAATTACAAGTTTGGAGCTAGCCTCATCACTAGGTGCCGAGTAGGTGATAAAGCACAGTGATTCTCAACTTATTGTTCACCAGCTACTTCTGATATAGGAAGTTAAGGGGGAGACAATGGTAAGATATTTGAGTAAGGCTATGGAAGTTATATATTCATTTCTTATAGTTAAAATGGTCTATATTCCAAGGGTGGATAATGCCCGAGTGGATGCTCTTGCTCGGCTAGCCTCAGCAACTCTAGTGGATCTCAGACGAACTATTCCAATAGAGATTCTCACAAGTAAAAGTATTGATGTGGAGGATATCAATATCATTTATGTAGAATTGGGACCTTCCTGGATGGATGCAATTAAGGAGTACATTGACAAAGGCTTGTTACCATCCGACTAGAAGAAAGTAAGGAAAATGAGATACAAAGTAACCAGCTATGTCGTGGAGAAAGGTGTTATGTACAGAAGAGGCTACATGGTCTCTTTACTTCGTTGTGTCCATCCAACCGAAGTAAATGATCTAATTAAAGAGGTCTATGAAGGTTTATGTGTCTCCCATTCAGTTGGATAATCTTTAGTAGAAAGGATAGTCATGCAAGGCTACTATTAGCCAATAATGAAAGCAGACTATGTTTCCTTTGCTAAGAGCTATGACAAATGCTAAAGGTTTACTTCTATTTAAATAAAACCAGGGTCTTCCTTAACTCCTATTACTTATCCCTAGCCTTTTGCTATTTGGGTAATAGACTTGGCCGAACGATTTTTGACCACCAAAGGAAGGTTCGAGTATATAATTGTAGTGGTAGATTACTTCACCAAATGGATGGAGGTTGAGCCCTTGATCGATATGCCCTATCAAAGAGTGTTTTAGTTCATATGGAAGAAGATCATCTGTATCTATGAAATTCCCTACATTTTTATCATTGATCGCGGTACTCAGTTTGACAATGAAGAGTTTGAAGAATATTACATCAAATCCATGATTCACAACTACATTCACAACCTAAGAATCCATAATGCAATGGTCAAACAGAGATCACTAATAAAACTTTTCTCGATGAATTGAAGTAAAGATTGGATGACGCTAAGGGGAATCGGATCAATGATCTGCACAACATCCTTTGAACTTACAGGACTACACCAAGGACGGTAATAGGAGAAACTCCGTACATGTTTTCTTTTGACAGCAGGGTAGTGGTACCAACTGAAATAGGTTTGTCGACTCAGAGGGTGCTGAATTTTGATGCCCCTATGAGTGATCTAATGAGGGGACTAGGTCTAGAAATGGTTGAAGAAGTCAGAGAGGATGCTGCAATATGGATGGCTACCTATCAACAAAGGACTTCTAGGTTCTACAAACGGAGAGTCAAGCTGACCAACTTGGAATAATGAGATCTTATCCTTAATAAAATTATTCAAAAGAACAACAAGTTGGAGCCTAACTTGCACGATTCATGCCGTATCTCGACAGTTATCCGACTAAGAACATATCACCTAGCAACACTGGGAGGCAAAAAGTTTAAGAACCCATGGAACGCTGACCATCTCCGTAAATATTACCAGTAATTTCGTTTTTGATGTAATCAGTTATTCAATTTAATGAAGTTGCGCATTTTTCTCAATTATACTTCCTTTTTATGTTTTTTTTTTGGAGTAGGTGTGATACCACCTTATTAAAAGGTTATATCTAATTTTCATTCAAATTTTTCCATCTTCAGAAAAAATTACCTCATTTTAGTTCAAACTTTTTCAACTACAAAAAAGCTTAGTTTGGAATTCTTTGTAATTCACACATTTCCAACATCAGAAAAGTTATTATTCAAACTTTTCCAACTTTACAAAAGTTATTCTTTAAAACTTCACGTATGATTTCGTATTCAATAAATCGAGAACAAGAAGTTAATAAGACTTCATGAAAGACTCAAAGTCAAACACAAGAGTTTTAACCTGACTAAGTTAAAACACATGGATAACTATACATCCCTAATACACTTGGTCGCCACTGATAACTAATGCCACAACTTTGTTTAACAAAATTATTTAGAGTTTTATGATAGGAGCATTAGTCGAATCTAAGGCATTATAAATAGATTCAACCATGAATCAAGCATTTAACATTTAATAAGATTACTTAGTCGACAAGTTGATTAACTAATTATACAACAGGTAACCTATTCAGTAAGCTGATTAAAATCAATCTCAAATATTAAATAAAATAGAAATATATCACAAGCGTAATTATTGAAAAATAAGTACATTATATTCCAAACACTTGTTATTACAATCCAAAAAGAAAGAATGTACAAAATCTATCTTACTAGACGCTTTCCTTAGGCTTTTCTCATCCCTGCAGGAGGATCATCAAGGGTGATCAGCAAAGTGGTGGATCTAAAATTCCTTAGTCTGGAGCGTCTGTTGTTGTTCGGAAAATTTAGCAAATGTTGGGGGCAAATATACTTATCTTCTCCTTCCAGTCCATAGTCCCCGATATACTTTCTGATTAAGCTCTAAGGAATGGAATCAGGAGGAATCCAACGAACATCAATTGAGAAAGGAGGATAAGTATATTCTAACATTCCTGGGTCATGCCAATGCCAAATTTCATCGCTCTTAGGAATCTTCAGCAGACAAAGCAGGTTCAACCAACCCCACTTATATCCCTCATTTTTTGCCCGCTCCATGTTCTTATCCAGGTAAGTCAAGGCTTCATCATAACGATCCATCCAAATAGCTTTGGGCTGCTCATGGAAGTGGAAAGTAAGTCGGTCCACCTTATCTTGAAGTTTTATGATGTCCTTGTCCTTATCTTGGAGCATCCCAGCATGTTCGGCCTAGGTTTTCTTAGTTCTCTTCATCAATGGTTTGCCAAATAACTATACTCTGCCTAGAATATTGGACAGACTTAGTTTTCTTCTTCTACAAGGCCTCTAACTCTTCCAACAACCTGGCATTCTCAGTCTCCAAAAATGATACCCCCCCCCCCCAATCTAGACTAGTGTTAGTAGATTTATTCAAACTATCAAGCTCATTCCTTATAACATTATTTTCCTTCTTTAAAAGGGTAGTAATCGATCAAGCACTCTCTTGTTCTTGGTTCAATATCAGTTGCTTCTTATTCATGGCATAAGTAATATCTTGTAACTTCTTATCAAAGACCTAGCCTTCACTTAATGCTTAGTAATTAGCCTCATAATCAGAATAAAGCAATTCATTGGAGAGTTTATGGTCTTCTTAAATTTACTCAATCATTTCATAATACCCAGCATTATTCAGTATTGCTCTATCCAAAAGGCGATAAAGATGAACATAAGACTCATTCACTTGGTCGGAGGCATCTGGGCCGAGCAACCCCACTAGATCTTCCTCAGTTAATGGGACATGACCAGTCTCAAGAATATTTCTACATCACCTGAGTAGGTAAGATTCAATAAAGACTATCTCTTTCTTCTTAGCATCAAACGAGAAATTTACGAGTACAAATTTATAGATCCTAAGAGAAAAAAATGGTGTAAATAGTATTGAGGACAACAAGCAATAAACAATCAACATCACATAAAGTTGTAAGTAATTAGGAAAAAATATGTATTTCCATTAATCATTCCACAGTTACCGAGTTGGTTACATTGCAAAAGAAAAAAGAAAAGGAAATGGAAAATACATAAAGGAAAAAAAATAAAACAACTAGCCAAAAGAACTTAAACCTTCTCCTTTTCCTTCTTCTGCTCATCGGTCTTCTCCTTGTCAGCAGCAGGCAGGTCGGTATGATCAACATGCATTATAAAATATTCCCTGGAACCCTCATCATCATCAAAGTCTTCATCCAGGTTGGGAGGAGTTCCTGGGTCATGTCTTTGAAAATGTTCAGAGTCTTATTTGAATGCTGACCTCCTTCAAAGCTTTAGACCAACCTTCTTTGAAGGATTTCTTCCTGGCATATTCTATCTTGATGGATGCGACAGGAAAAGATTTTTCTCATCCCTAGTTCGCAGCCTCTTCCTTATTTTTCTTGCCCTTGGCTTTAAGAGCAGAGTTATCAGCAATCATGCTGACAATCTTGTGTGCAGCAGCCTTTGCTCGATGCTCAGCTTTAGTAATTATCAATTTGGCCTTGGTCAAATCATCAATAGAAGTCTTTCTAGCCTCCTTTACTGCTTTGGCCTGGTCCTCAACAGTCTTAATTTTTTCTGCCAAACTTGTTTCTCTCTCTCTAGGGCTTCACTAGATACTTGTAAGGATTTTTACAAACCCTCAAGAGATTCCTCAACATCATTTGAGGAAAAGGACCTTATTTGATCATCCTTCTCCATCATTTGATTTAAATCGACTAAGAACTACAAGAAAATGAATGTGTTATTAGGAGAAATGCATTAAAAATTATTGCGCACCAATACAAAGATTAATAATTTACCAAGGCCAAAGTATGAGCAGCCCTTTCAGTTAGTCCGGCTTTAGTCAGGGGGGCTGCAGCCGACCTATCTGTCAGAATGTTCCAAATTTTATCAACTCCCTAGCCAGCCCAGGGTTGATTGCCTCCAAAGCATTATCAATTCTTCCTTGCTCGAAAATAAACTTCTTGGCCAACTCAGTGGACTTTTTGGCCTGATCTTGATGGCGAGGAAAACATTTCTTTAACCTCTTGAAATGAGGTTCTTCAATTAGGGCCTCTTCAGTGTTAAGAACCATAGTTCTCTTCTCAATGCCTTAAGACTTCTTATCGACATGAATAGTTTTCTTGGAAGTAAGAGGAGGGGACTTCGTCAGCATGTTTGGAATTTTTCTTTTCACCATCTTGGTAGAAGGAGAGGTAGGGATGGTTGTGATATATGAGACACCCCGACTAATTAAATACCGGGTAGCTACTCCTTTATTCAAATTAATTCAAAATGTCAAGTTGGTTCAGTTCGTAGCATCACTGTCGAAAATGTTTTAACAATTACTAGCCACCTAATATTTAAAAAGTGAGTTGTCAATTTTAATTGAATTCGATTTACATACAACCAAATTAAATTATGAATTACTGATACCACAACCACATCACAACCACAATAAATAACGATGTAATAGACTGAATCGGGAGGAATACACCTCACAACAATCCGAATACTAAAATAAACAAATACAAGCCTGAATCATTAATTTAATTACAACCAAAAATATAAAATAAAAACTGAGTAAATAAGATGTCTCTGAAAGGAAAGGGGCGACATGCCCTACAGATGCATGAATCTGAAGTAGAGACAAGACATAAAGTGGAAGCGTCTACTATCGAGGTCCGATAACTTTCACAGCAGCTACAGCACATCGCGAGAATAGAACTCCTATGCTTGGTGTCCTTGTGGCTGGGCACCTAAAAAGGTTTTTACAAAAATAGATTTGAAAGCAAATGGGTCAGAGCCCGATTGTGAAAAACAATTTAAAATACAGCAAGTATTTAATATAATTAAACAGTGAATATAAAGTACATGATAGTGCGTGCACTCACATGAGTTCCTCACCTCTCAACTAATTGTGCACTCCTATCGTACCCGTACCCGTTCTAGTTATTCCCATATCTAACTAGTCCAATACACAATCTAACATTTCTATACGATTCACGATTTAAGTCCCGACATCTTAATTTAAACAGAGAGTTTTACTTTCCTTCTTAGTTCCCATATTAGTCATGCTAATCACTAGAGATTTTCCATTTTTTTAACACTACTAAAATGTTGCTATTACTCACACTTACATTTACTCATGACAGTTCATTTCAATTAGCAGTATATTATTCTCATCATAAATATACAATACTGGCACCCCGAGACTAAGCTGCGGTGCACACATACTCTGCTATCCAATCCCGGTACATCACGTACATAAGGACCACGTATTTCGAATCTCTCAGGAATCGTTTTCAATAAACAACAATCACACATAATGGAGGCGAACATAATTCACATCACATGTGTCACGCACATACCTACGCTCTCATGATCAACAGACTTATTAACTTCTCAATAAGTCCTTCTCTGACTTATGTCCTCGAGGTACCAATCTAAATCCCCCCGTAGGCACACAAAGATTAGATGGCCCTTATCGAACGCCGACGTACCGTGATAGCAAGTATGGTAGGTATGTTATACACAAATACTACATATACCAAGAATTCACACATCTTAGGTATCCCATAATATTAATAGAGGTATATTTCTCATCCCTATACCGTCATTTAATGTTACACATTTACAAGTCCCCGATTTATAGACATTAAAGTTATCAACTCTTCTCATGTCGTAATTTTAGTTACTTATACCTTAACCCATAGAGGTCATTCGGTTTACTACTTAATTCCAAGTCTTAATCCTCAACGTACTTCCAATCTCGCAAATATATCCACTAGTTAATAAGGGAAGGTTAACACTCAATTATATAAGTCTACTAGAAGTTTTAAATATAATCAGGCCTAAAAAGGCATTATGTCAACTCGTTAGAAATCTCGTTCGAACGAGTCGTTCTAACGAATGGCTTAAAATGAACTACCAACTCGTTAGAAGGGGTACTATCATCTCGTTAGAAGTCTAGTTCGAACGAGGTCGTTCGAACGACCTGGACAGGTCTTCTAACGAGATGGCAGAATACGCCCAGAAAATTCCCAATTCGTTTTCCTCAATTTTTCTCTTCTCTAAATTCATCCTAAGATCATCCCAATCACATTTCAATGTTCTTAAACATCTCTAAATCCTCTTAGGTCATTTCTTAACATATTTTTGGGGTCAAATCCTCCTAATCAACATGTAATTATCATTAATCCCCAAATTTTACTCCAAACCCTATGAACATGAACCCATAATTTTATTATCCCTAATTACTCATCATAAATCCGTTTTTAAATCATTAAAGTTAAGTCTTCAAATACCAAATTCATCCATAACCATTCTACATGCAATTCCTAACCCAACTTTAGAGTTTCTACAACAATTTCATTATGGTTTCCTCAAAACTTTCAAGACAAAACAGTTCCTACACTAAACATGGAAGAAATATTCAATGCACTTAAAAATATCAAATCACTTGCATCAGATTTGTTCTTCAGATGTGTTACCGGTGTTTCAAGGTTAATTCTTCCCTCTTTATGGTCACAATCTCTTTCAAAAATGATGGTGGTGGGTGTTTTTGGTTTGGAAACCTATGATAACTCCTCTCTAACTCCCGTATCCCACTTCTAATGATTTTGGATGGTAATGGCCTTAGTGGCCTCTATAAAAAAATATATATAAACTCTAAAATTCGTGGGTTTTAATACCCTTATTTTTAAAATTACCAAACTACCCTTCTAGGTTGCCGGTTTGGCCTAAAAATACCCCGTGACCCAAACTAAACCCCCGGCTAGTGTTTTTTGACAATCTCGACCCTTCCGGATACGTTGGAGCACTCAAAATGACCATTCAGTTGATAAAAATATAATTCACTTTTTAATCTAATTAAATTCATTCCTGACGCGACTGACACGCGCGTCCCAATTTAATTTTCCAAACTGTCGTATTTCAGCCTCGCGACAACTTTAATATTTTCAATACTTATGAAATATTCAATTTTGACATCATAATCAAATACCAACTCACATATCGCTATTATTTATATCCGGATTAATTCCTAATTAATTCTCATTTAATTTAATTAATCCCTTAAATAAAAATCAATAAAATTACGGGGTATTACATACTTCCCCCTAATAACAGAATTTTGTCCCGAAATTCGAAACTAAAGAGTACCTAGTAAAAATAACTCTGGATAACGTTCACGCATCTCATCCTCGCGCTCCCATGTGGACTCCTCGGCATTATGATGTCACCACTGTACACGTACTAACGGTACTATCTTCGACCTCAATTTCCTCTCGTTGTGGTCCAGAATAGCAATCGGCCCCTCCTCGTAGGAACTATCGGGCTGAAGATCGATATCCTCTAAAGTAATGTGAGTATGGGCCAAATCGTCCCTAATATATTTCCTTAGCAAGGAAATATGGAACACATCATGAATCCTATGCAAGTGCTCTGGTAACCCGAGTCTATAAGTAACTGGCCCAATCCTCTCGATGATAGGAAATGGCCCCATGTATCTTGGTGCCAGTTTACCCTTCTTCCCAAAATGCATGATCCCCTTCATGGGAGATACTCTTAGTAACACCTGGTCCCCCACCTTGAATTCTCTGAAGAACCTCTTGGCATCAGCATAGCTCTTCTTCCAGTCCTGAGCTACTCGAATACAGCTCCGTATCATCTTTATCCTTGCCAAAGTGTCCTGAATCACTTCCGACCCAAGGAGTTTATTATCCCCCACCTCTAACCAACATGCTGGGTAACGACCCATACAACGCCTCAAATGGAGCCATGCCAATGGTGAACTGGTAGGAGTTATTATAAGCAAACTCCACCAGTGGAAGGTACTGTTCCTAACTACCTCCAAAATCTAGGATGCCCATACGCAACATGTCCTCTAACATCTGATTGGTCCGCTCTGTTTGCCCATCAGTATGCGAGTGATAAGCCATACTCAGCCGCAACTCCGTGACCATGACCTCCTGAAAACTCTCCCAAAATCATGAAACAAATATCTTGTCTTGTTCAGACGCGATATTTAGAGGCACACCATGAAGTTTCACTATTTTCGTAATGAAAATCTTGGCATACTGTCACGTGGTGTAGTCTATCTTCACGGGCAGAAAATGAGAAACTTTGATCAACCTATACACAATTACCCATATCGAGTCATGACCCCTCTGTGACGTAGGTAACCCAATGATAAAGTCCATGGATATGCTCTCTCATACCCACATCGGAACCTCTAACGGCTGTAGAAGTCCTGCTGGTTTCTGATGATCCACCTTTACTAGCTGACAGGTGGCGCATTTAGAAACGAACACAACGATATCTCTCCTCATCCCGCTCCACTAGTACTGTTGTCTCATGTATTGGTACATTTTATCCCCACCAGGGTGTACCGCGAACCGTGAGCCGTGAGACTCTGTCATTACCTCGTGTCGCAAGTCTTCCCCTTCCGGAATGACCAGTATCCCATTGAAGCGTAATCCCCCGTATGAATTAACGGTATAGGACTCGGATCCCTCTACTAGTAATCGAACTATCTGCTCCTGACAGAACGAGTCATTTTCCTGGGCCTTTACCACTCTCGTAACAATCTGAGGTGTAATAGTCATCGCAGACATAAATGATCGGGCCACTGCATCCTGGTGTCCCAACTCCTTCCACTTAGCTTTACACACCTCGGCCACCTCATCTACTGGCCTATGGCTCAACACGTCTGCTACCACGTTAGCCTTCCCTGGGTGATATTGGATATCGAACTGATAATCCTTCACAAACTCAAGCCACCGACGTTGACGCATATTCAGCTCCTTCTGCGTGAAGAGGTATTGTAGAGACTTATGGTCTGTGAACAACCGAAATTTCTCCCCCAGGAGATAGTGTCTCCAAATCCGAAGAGCGAATATGATTATCGCTAACTCTAAGTTGTGTGTGGGGTAATTCCTCTCATGAGGCTTAAGCTTACGGGAAGCATAAGCTATGGCCTGACTCTCCTGTTGCAGCAAACCTCCAAGTCCTTATAAGGACGCATCAGTGTAGATTAAATACTCAACTCCCGGTCTCGGCAATGCTAACACGGGCGCTGAGGTCAATTTGTCCCTCAACTCATCAAATGCCAACTGACAGGCATCGCTCTAAATGAATGGCACACCTTTGCGAGTCAGATGTGTCAAAGGACCCCCTATCTTTGAGAAACCCCGAATAAACCTCCTGTAGTACCCTGCTAGGCCCAAGAAACTACGGATATCAGTCGATGTCGTGGGCTGTCCCCACTCCCTCACCGCGGATACCTTCCCCGGATCAACAGATATCCCCCGGACTGAAATGATATGCCCCAAAAACTGAACCTCCGTCATCTAAAATCCATATTTCTCGTACTTTGCATATAGCTCGTTCTGACGTAGCATCTGCAAAACCTGCCTCAAATGTTCGGTGTGCTCCTCTTCTGTCTGGGAGTAAACCAGGATGTCATCAATAAAGACGATGATGAACTGGTCTAGGAACTCTCTGAACACCCTATTCATCAAGTCCATAAACACGGCTGGAGCATTGGTCAAGCCAAAAGCCATAACCCAAAATTCGTAGGAACCATATCTCGTCAAGAAAGCAGTCTTCGAGACATCTTGTTCCCTGATACGCAACTGATGGTATCCCGATCGCAAATTAATCTTTAAGAAGAAGGAAGCTCCTCTCAACAGGTCGAATAAGTTATCGATTCGGGGCAACGGATACTTATTCCGTATCGTGACTTTATTCAACTCCCGGTAATCTACACACAACCTCAATGATCCATCCCTCTTCTTTATGAATAACACAGGGGCACCCCACGGCGAAGTACTCCTTTGGATAAACCCCTAACCCAACAACTGCTCTATCTGATCCCTTAGCTCTCTCATCTCCGCTGGAGACATATGGTACGGTGCGTGGGCAATTGGCTGAGTGCCCGGTGTCAAATCGATAACAAAATCTATCTTTCTGCTAGGAGGTAATTCAGGTATATCCTGAAATACATCAACGAACTCACTAACAACGGGAATCGAATCAAGTGGTATTATCACTTCCTTAGAGGTCTCCTCCTTTATGTAATACAAGTGTGTGGACGATCCTCCCTCGAGGCGAGGCATCGCCACTAAAAACATCTCCTACCCGGGAATGGCAAAAATAATACTCCTACTGAAAGAATCAATCATGGCTCGGTATGCAACTAGCCAATCCATACCAACAATCGCATCGTACTTAGTCATCTCTAATACTAGCATATCAGCGGGTAAAGTAAATCTCCCTATCTCTATACCCACACCTCTACAAATAAGGGAAATCACAGAACCCCTACTCAACGGTGAATCTACGCAAGTAATCATGCTCTCCGCAGTGTCTAACAACCCAAAGTGCATGCAAATCTCGTGGCAATGAAATAGTGTGTGGCCCCGTATCAAATAAAATATGCCCCATAGTCCCCTGAATAGAGAACATACCCTCAATAGTAGGTGGATCCTGTGGGACTGCGACGTGCTGGAGTTGATAAACTCTCCCATACTATAGCTATCCCTGTTGAACTGGGACTGCTGGGATGGGTGGAAAAGCTGGCATCTGTGGTGCTGCTGGGAGGGCGGCGGGAAACATAGGTCTCTGGGGCTCATGTCGAGCACCCTATTGCTGCTGCTGTGGGGCCCTGCCCCTATCAGGACAGTCCTGGCGTTTGTGGCCAATCTTGCCACAAATGAAGCATTTCCTCGAAAAGTTCCCCCTCTCTCACCCTGCTGCCCACTACCCTTATGGTCGTTTCCATTCCTGCCCTGGCCGCTCTGGCCCTGATGAAACTGCTGCTGTTGGCCCTGTTGGCCGTGCTGACCCTCCTAGACGTGCTGACCCTGACGAAAACCTCCCTGACCATTTCTGAAGCCCCCAGATCTAAACCTCTTAAAATCCCCTTGTTGGGAACCCTGATCTCCCTGCCTATGCTGACCCTGAGCAGATTGCGCCCCGCTGGCACCATTTTCCCCTGTCCTGCCCTGATGGCTGGACTCTCCTGATCGCTTATTCTCTGACATGTGAAAGCAGTGGTCCTGGAATTGAAGCAGTGCCGCGTTAACCACATCAGAATAAGTGTCCAACGAGATATCTCCCAACAAGTACTGATGGATCCTCCAAGTCAATCCATCCATGAACTACTAAACTTGTTCTCCTCAGTTGGAATCTCATCAGGAATGATGTTCAAGAGATTAGTGAACTCGGCCTCATACTCGGCCACGGTCTTCCCCTCCTGCTTGAGGTTCATTAACTTCCTCCTCATTTCAGTGTGAACGGCTGACGAAAAATATTTGTGGTCGAACCGCACCCAAAACTCTTGTATAGAAAGGACCTCTCTCTCCTCCGGGGTGGTAATGAACTCCCACCACTGTAACGCTTATCCTACTAACTTAAAAGTAGCCAGTATCTGTTTATGTACCTCCGTGCACTCATACATCCTCAAATGTCTTTGAATGTCCTTCTTCCACTGACTGGACACAACAACATCGGAGCTACCTGTAAACCTCGGAGGGTGTGCTTTCTAAAAAGCATCACGAACACGTTCCCAAGCAGATGGAAATTCATGAGCCACTATACCAAATCTGTCGAATTGTCAAGGTCATTGACCTTGACAAATCCAACTTGTCAAGGTGAATGACCGTGACATTTAGAGGCGAGAAAACTTTTTTTGTCACGATCGTGTCACGGTCATTCACCTTGACAGAAAACTCGCATTTTGTGTCACGGTCGTGTCGCAGTCAATGACCGTGACACGTTTGTCACGGTTTATAACCGTGACAAAGCCGTGACCCTTTTTAAAAAAATTATCACAGTCAATGACCGTGACAATTCTGGGCAGAATTTAAAAAAAATCTGCTGGGCAGTATGGCCACTGCCACTGCCTAGCAGTATATTTGTACCTGTTATAGCAACGTTGTACCTGTTCCAAACATCATATATCCAAACAAACTAAAGATAATGCAAATATATATTCAAAATAGAAACTATTTAAGAAGAAACAACATCACCATCAATTATCTCAAATCTACAAACTATTTGCATGAAAAAGAGATTTTGTACCGTGATGCTCGTGGACACCTCCTTATCCTTCCCTTCTCGTCCGAATAGCCACATAAGTATAGATTATATGTGTCCTACCCTTAGGGCCTCTCCCCGTCCCCTGAATTGAAATAAAGTAAAATTAGTATCCGCCCGTCAAACATAGATAAATATAAATCGTAATTGAAATCGAAATCGAAATTGACATATAAATATAAATACATTACCTGTAGTGTCACTCAAACAGCTAACTTGAGCTCAAATGGCACCTCCTTCCAACTAATGTATCCCAAGCAATCGTGTCAAATATAATTCTCTTTATATCTAAACACTAAGAAATACCATAATCTTATGGAGTTATGCGTTGCAAATTCCTTCCAACCGTTGTGTAGCCAAAAATCAGCAGTGGAAGTTGTCAATTCCACCTTTCAATGGTCTCCCATGTTTTGCTAGAAGTTCCAAGTGGTGGGGTATGGAAAGTGGAATTGACAACTTCAACTGGTGATGTTTGGCTACATAACGGTTGGGAGCATCGCTCCATAGGATTATGGCATTTCTTAGTGTTCGGATAGATGAAGAGATTCAGTCTCCTCTCCACAAATAGGACACCCCAAATAACTATGTACTAATCACCTATTAAAGGTAAGAAGCGTATATTCATGGATTAGTATAAACAAAACTTAGATGTAGTTGGAATATTTATGTATTAATCTCCTCTCCACACACGCACACTCCACAAGAGTGAAAATGATAAAGTGCAGATCAATTAAAAGCATTAAAAATGGATGTTTCCGTAAAAATTGAAATATTTATTACAAATTGAAAAATTGTTTCAAATTCGGGTTATCATAAAAAATGGATTGATATTTGGTAGGAGCAGCCAAGTCATCCACACTACTATTTAGTCGCCTTGGCGCGTGTTGGACAATTGACCACGGCTCATTGTTGATATACTCCGAGTAAAACACTTCCTTAACCTTTTGAAATGCACAAACAAACGGCTCATCGCTCACGTGGTCGTTGCTCTTCAACTTGGACAAGTCAACCATGATCAAATTGGTGACAGGATCAACTTTACAAGCATTTTTATCCTCAACTCTTACCCATTCACAGTAAAATACAACCTCTTTGAAGCTTATATAATCCAATTCAAATATATTTTGGATTACACCATAGTAAGTCATTTCAGCTTCAACGAGGTTTTTATCTTTTGCGCTCGCTCGAAAGAAAGTAAGAGCCTTGTATGAAATTCCCGAGTTCTGTACATTTGTACTTTCCTCGTACACTTTAGCGCCGAAAATGTAACCGTTCAATCGATACTTTTTGTACTCTTGTGCCATGAACAAGGGTCCAGTGGCTAGACGAGCAAGCCTTGATGTCACATCACCCATCTTTAGGAGCTGAGAATATAGATAAATTAATTATATCAGTGGTAAAATTTGAGTGTAATGTAACGTTATATAACGACTGTTTTCATTATAATTACCTCTTGTGTCAACCATAGCCTAAATTCGCTGTCTGATTGTACCATTATTTTTCATCTTTTATTGTTCTCACAGGCTTCATATTTACTGCATATTACAAAATTAATCATGTATAAAATAATCTAAAATAATGTTAAACATTATAATAATCGAAACTTACTTTTTCCATTCTTCGACATCTTCATATGTGTCAAATGGATAACGAGCTACTTGTTCATGTTGCAAACTCATTAATTTCACTCGTTTTCCCATCACATTACCACCATCATCGACGAATTCATCAGTGTCATCAACATTGGTCGAGTCAGGCATATATTCCTGAGTATATATTGATGACTCCATGGTGATGTATTCCTCTACAATTGATCCTGCAATATATCGCGCATTCTTGACATAATCTTTAAAAACTTTCAACAATCTTTCAAACGGATACATCCACCGATATCTAACTAGACCACAAAGAAGTGCCTCGTCGCATAGGTGCACCAATAAGTGAACACTAATGTCAAAGAATGCTGGGGGAAAGTACTTCTCCAATACACAAATCGCTTCGTTCACAGCCAATTTTGCGGCCACTATGTGTTCTCGATTCACTACCTTCTCACACAAGAGGGAGAAGGTAATACTAATTTGCATAATAGCCCTACGCAAATCCTTGTGCTTGGAGAAACAGTGCTTAAACAATAGAGGAACCAATTATATGATCACATGCCAATCGTGGGACTTACACTTATGTAAATCATGAGTAGCATAATTAACAATCCTTTGCAAGTTGGACGAAAAAGTAGATGGGCCCTTCAAATTATATATTGTGTCTAGAAGCACCTTTCTTTCCCCACTCGTCAAAGTAAACGCACCAGGGGGAATTATTGTCCTTCCCCTACTATCTTCTTTCAACCATAGTTGTGGCTTAAGTTTTAACGTTTCAAGGTCTTTTCGTGCATTTTCTCCATCCTTCGAATGACTCCCCCAAGGCAAGTACCCATAATATGTTCCGCGAAGTTCTTCTCTTCATGCATCACATCCAATACATGGCGCACCGGGTTATTCTTCCAATAAGGCAAGTCAAATAAAATTGACCTCCGAGACCATGCCTTTCTTATCTCAGTTTCATTCCCAGTTGGGGTCTTCTTATGCTTGGCATTCTTAAATTTTGGATTCTTACCTGGCATATTTAGGCCACATTCAGAAGATTTACTTTCAATTTCTGAACCCGAAAGTTGTGTCGGCGGTAGCCTATGTTCAACTCCGCCCAATAAAAAATTGCAACCTTTCTCAAATCTGAAACTATGAGCTGGGGGGTAAAAACCTCCTGTGGCAATGGTATACATTTTTTAAGCTAGAGTATAGACGAAGAGATTCAGGCTCCTCTCCACAAATAGGACACCCCATATAACCATGTACTACACATCCGGATAATGTCCCATAAGCTGGAAAATCATGAATTGCCCACATCAAGATAGCTTTCAGCGTAAACTCTTCTTTTCTAAAAGAGTCAAATGATTGCATACCCTCTTCCCACAACTCATTTAATTCTACTACCAAAGGATCCAGGTAGATATCAATGTCATCACTTGGTGCCTTTGGCCCAGGTATCAACAAAGCCATCATCGAAAATTCAGGTCTCATACACTGTGAAGGAGGGAGGTTGAGTGGGGCTAGGATCGCTGGCCATACACTCTGATTGGTGCTTAGATTTCCAAATGTATTGAAACCATCTGTTGATATAGCCAAATGAATGTTGCGTTGTTCTCGAGCAAAATCGGGATACTCAAAATTCATCCTCCGCCAGGCAGTAGAATCAATAGGATGACGCATGATATTACCCCCTATTCTGCCCTAGCATGCCAAGTCATTGCCTCTGCAATCCATGGTACTGTGAAAAATCGCTTTAATCTAGGCCCAATGGGAAAATATTTCAATACTTTTTGAGGCACTTTTGAGCTTGTTCCTTCCTTACTAGTAGATTGGACATATCTAGGTTCATCGCATACCGGACAAAGATCGAGATTTTTATACTCCTTTCGGTATGGTATGCAGTCATACACACAAGCATGAATCGATTTATACTTCATTCCCAAACCTTTCAAACTGTTCTTCATAACAGGATAGCTATTTGGAAGTGTATTCACCTTGGGTAATAAGCCCTTCACCCATTTCAAAATTCCCGTCACGCTATTGCCAGACAAACCGTACTGCGTCTGCAAACTGTATAAACCAACCATGGAATGTAAAGTTGTTTGATCTTTCTCACAGCCAGAGTATAACGGTTGGGTCGCCTTAAATTTTAAACTTTGGTAGTCATCGTCAAGTTTTATCGTGTTATCTTCACGAGCACTTGAATCCTCTACATCACCAGTAACCTCATTCTCCTCTACTTCATAAACTCCGTACGCATCATCAACTAAATCCTCCAACATATTATGATCTACGTCTATTCTACTTGTTGAAGGTTGTTTTGAAGGTTGGTTGGGGACAAAAGGAACTTTCAATTCACCGTGAAAACTCCAAAATCGATAATTATCTTGCATACCCGATCTTAACAAATGTAGTTCAACTGTTTTCCACTCAAACACCTTACCATTCTTACACCTAGCACACGGACACGGAAACTCTTCATCATTACGACATCTCTATGAATATTTCACAAATTCCTTAGCACCTCTGTGAAACACATCCCTCATTCTATTAGTCTCATCCATCCACTCTTTGTATTTCGGATATCCCATCACAGCTACCACAACTAAACACCTATTAAAGGTAAACAAAACTTAGATTTATAGTATGTTTTATTTAATTATCCCATCATTTAATTATCCTATTAAAGGGTAAGTGGTCCTATCCCATTCAAGACTGCATTTTTCTGTAATATACTTAATAGCTCATGCACATTGTTACGATTTGAAAAAAAAATCGACAGCATATCCCCGTAGTTCTCCAAGTACACGACGTAGATTGGCAGGTGTGAGTGTTATTTCAATTGGCCAATTGAAATAACAGTCACACTTGTCAATCTAGTATGTACCCAGAGAACATTAAGATACGACTGCAGAACTTCCTCCAAAAGTAACAACTTTAAGCCAATAAGAATATTATACAGAAATTATACAATCTCAAACTATCCAACCGGGACAATTCGAGAGATCTCATTACAGGGGTAACGACTCTCGAACGGGTCTAAGGGCTATTGAATGCGTACGCATAAGAACTAGAAGTGAAAAAGCGTTGAACTTTTCTAAATCAAAGCTCTGATACCAGTTGTTGGAACGCGAGGCCCCCAATTCTAATTTATTATTTCCTTTTTATGTAAACTCGATGCGGAAGCGGTGTGATGGTTCAACTTTAAAACAACAAATTTTAATTTCTTAAAATTAAACCGAGTGAAATTAAACAAAACACACACACGAATTAATTTCACTTTACCCAATATTTAATTTAGCACCAAATTAAATGAGTGTGATAATTTAAACCGAATTTTTATCTTGAATTATTCTAAACATGCGTTCTACGTTATTTTGCAAGATAAAATAAATCAATCACACTACGCCGTGATGTACGAGGAAAAACTCAAGACGGGAAACAACCTCGGATGGCCCTAGCCATAAATCCACTAGATAAGGAATTACAAGTATAAGACAGATAGACTTACAACGCACGACTCGATCCCTCTCAAGCCTCGACGCTTCTTCTTGTAGACACCACTTCCTAGCGGATAACCTTGGAACACCACCGCGGTCTCGGAATCCACCGATAGGACTTTATATCGTCACCGTCACCCGAGCAATGAGACTTTCTCCAAGTGGGCAGAATCGCAACAAAACGTCTTCTTCTTTGATGGATGTAGAAGCAAACCAAAACTTCTCTTTGAAACGGAAGAGATAAATCGGTGCCAAACTCCAAGCAGTTGATATATATATATATATGCGAACTTGGATAAACAATATGGGTGTAAAACTAGAGTGAGAAAATATTTTCTCTTGAAAAATAGCACTGAAAACTTGATCTTTTTCTCTTTTTGTTTTTGCACTCAAAACACTCTCTAAGAGTTTGTATGATATGAAAAAGATAGATTATCAAAAGTGATTCCCGTACATATTAAAATCTGAAAAAGTTGGTTACAAACATAGTGGGAATGTGAGTGCAAAACTGCCCAAAAAACTGCCAAAAACTGTTCCCGCCTGGCATCTCGTTCGAACGACATTTCGTTCGAACGAAATCTCGTTCGAACGAGACTTCTAACGACGTTCCAGATTGGACTCGTTAGAAACTCGTTGGAAATCTCGTTAGAACGAACAATCTCGTTCGAACGACATTTCGAACGACGAACCAGTATACCTTGGTGGGAACTCGTTGGCAAACTCGTTCGAACGACATCTGGTTCGAACGAAAAACTCGTTCGACGACATATCGAACGACTTCCAGAAATTTTATAAAATTCAATTTTGGCCCAGAAACTTTATATACTTTATTTTAAAGTTCTAATTAAAAATTTTCTGAAAATAAAACACAGTTTTTATTAAACCTAACACCCAATAAACTTGTTCCAAGCACCTATATATATAATATTGCATTCATACCTTGGGAGCATGGAACCATAGTTGATGACGTAGAAACGAGACACGCAAACCGGCATATTTGATGAGGCTTTATACTCTTTGCCGCTATGTCTTCAACAAACACTTCATAGGCTTGAGAGTAATACAATGACATACTATCCTATGAATAAATGTTTTTGTCCGGAATTGAGCCAACACTATACATGGACTCAATTGGAAATTTGTGTAATTACAAATCTCCCCCTTTGGCTATTCTGGGACAAAAACCAAACAAAAATCCTAAAGGGACGTCAAGCTCTACTAAACTCAAAACATAACCCACCCAAAGTTGACTCAACCCAAGGATCAAAAGCTTTGCCATTAAACAATGCCGCTTTAGAATAGTTCCTACACACTTAAGCAAACTCATCAAATGCATAGGGAATATCAAAGTATTAAATGCAATTAATTCATTACTCCCCCTAAATTAATTCTCCCCTTTATCAAACGCATGACCTACTTAGAAAGACGTTTCCCCCTAAGATAAATCTCCCCCAAACTAAGATACGATAATAATAGGATTAGATACCATTTCTCCCCCAATCATTTTCTCCCCCTTTTTGTTCAGGAATAGGCAAAGGATAAAGAACTAATAAACACGTTGAAGCTTAAAGTGTTAAGACATTAAAGCACTTGATCAACAAAAGTACAACTAATCCAAGATAGATACCAATTATGAAGTATAAGCATGGATGGACTAGAAATCAAGGCAAAGACAAACAAATATCATATATATATATATATATACTAGAAATATACCAATAGAGTACTTGCATATATATATATAAATATAAACACACATATAACACAAAATACAATAAGTTTGCACACTCGTATGGCAAAAATGTGTCATATGGAAACGTAAGTGTTGGGTGTGAACTAGCAACAATTAAATTTAGACCCAAACACTTAAGAAACATTCACGGAGTTCTCATTTGATTGCAAATTTTATCACATTTAAATATAACCTCATGTGACAATATGAAGATTGAACTCAATGAACAAACATACACAATGCATACAAGCCTAGCATGATGATGATTCTACAAACCAAATAGAGTCATGACATTAAAGACAACTAGGATAAACGGACATTGTGCAAACCGTTGATATACCATCCAATTCTCCCTCAATAAGCATATATATTCTTTTGCTTTTGAATGAATATATCAAACAAACATAGGCCTTGGCAATTGTTTTCTTTTTAATGCCAAATATTCGATTTTTAGGCCTTTGTATCACGTATTTCTTTTAGATCCAATAAACGGTGGCTTACTATCGCAAAGGATTTAATTCATCATTTCGGAGCCCTTCCCCGTGCACATTTAGATATATAATTTTTTATCTCACAAAGCTCACGTGCAACGGATTGTGACATGCACTAGTCCTCCTAGGTCATAGATATGTAGATGGCTAGATTGGTAGGATAACACCTCAAAAAGCTCAAATATAACATGTGACATTAAGATTTCAAAAGTGCTCGTGCATGTGTGAAAAGAGGCATATTAAAATAGAATCCATTTAAACAATACAAAATCCAACTGCTCCATATAAAACATGGTAAAGAACATTTTAAGGATTGAAAATCTAAACCAAAAGTTCTAGCCACGTGGGAGCGTAAAAGATGGGATTCAAACACAAATATATGCCACATAAAGTGTGTCAAACTAAAATACACAAAATAAAATCTTTTTGAGTTTTTGACATTTTTAACCAAAAATAAAGATATATACTCAAAAGAATAAACAAAAATCATTTGTATTTTTCATTAAGCTTAAATGAAATAAATAAAACACAAATGATAAACAAAAATCTTTTTATATTTTTCAATTAATTCAAACACAAAATATAATACAAAAAGATAAACAAGTCATAATTTCTAGCATGTGATATGAAATAAGGCAATGACTAGAAAATGACTAAACATGCATACATCTAGCAATGATATATAATATGAAGCACAAAAAGCTAGAGTATGCATAAAACACTAACACATTCAACCTTTAAATTTAGCAAGGGAGGTTTCATGTGATAGTAAATGAGAATTAACAAATCTTGTATCTAGCGCATTTAATAATGATTTCCTAACCCATATATATTTATATTTAACATGATGGGGATTAGAAAATAATGAAATGCTAGATACAGATTTCCTTGGACTTCTTTTAAGATCAAAACAAAATGACCTAAGGTGACCTTTCCTACGACAATGCAAGCATGTGTAAACAAGAGGAATGCTACCTAAGGTGTGACCCTTTTTAAAGACCTTGGACAAAGTTGACCCTCTAAAACAAACAATGATTTTAGCTTTAGCAATGGAAGAATTTGAGCATGATGTGCTAGAACCATTATAACTACTACTAGAGTCTTGAAAATCATTTTTCATTTTTAAAATTCTGGACTCAAGTAATAAATTAGACTCCTCAAAATTATGGGACTCCTTCTTTAAATTTTCAATAATTCCTAGAAGGTTAACACGCTCTCCCTCAATATGAGAAAACTTGTCCCTAAGAGTCTTTTCACGATTTTCACTCTCTTTCTTGGACTTTTCTAAAATATCAAACTTTGAATGTAAGTCCATGAGCTTTTCATGAAAAATATCTTTTTGAGATAAGGAGATTTGCAAAGACTCAATGTGAGCTTTAAAACAAGAATTTTCATTTTCAAGAAATTTAATTCTTTTTACAAATGTCAAATTTAATTCCTTTAAATTTTCGTTACATTTGTTTAGCCCATTTAATTCCTCTCGAAAATCAAAAAATTTATTTTCATTAAAATTGGACAAATTTTCATTAAGACGTCCCATTGAGAAGAAAAAAATATGAGAGTGATAAAAAAATTGAACCACTTAAAAAGGTAAGGAAATACAAAAAGCCGAAAAATGGATCTTTAACGCGATAACTTAGCGCTTCGGCTCTGATACCAATTTGAAAAAGCGGTGAACTTTTCTAAATCAAAGCTCTGATACCAGTTGTTGGAACGCGAGGCCCCCAATTCTAATTTATTATTTCCTTTTTATGTAAACTCGATGCGGAAGCGGTGTGATGGTTCAACTTTAAAACAACAAATTTTAATTTCTTAAAATTAAACCGAGTGAAATTAAACAGAACATACACACGAATTAATTTCACTTTACCCAATATTTATTTTAGCACCAAATTAAATGAGTGTGATAATTTAAACCGAATTTTTATCTTGAATTATTCTAAACATGCGTTCTACGTTATTTTGCAAGATAAAATAAATCAATCACACTACGCCGCGATGTACGACGAAAAACCCAAGACGGGAAACAACTTTGGACGACCCTAGAAACAAATCCAATAGATACGGAATTACAAGTACAAGACAGATAGAATTACAACGCACGACCCGATCCCGCTCAAGCCTCGACGCTTCTTCTTGTAGACTCCTCTTCCTAGTGGAACCTTGGAACACCACCGCGGTCTCGGAATCCACCGATAGGACTTTATATGGTCACCGTCACCCGAGCAAGGAGCCTTTCTCCAAGTGGGTAGAATCGCGACAAAACGTCTTCTTCTTTGATGGATGTAGAAGCAAACCAAAACTTCTCTTTGAAACGGAGGAGATAAATCGGTGTCAAACTCCAAGCAGTTGATATGTATATATGCGAACTTGGATAAACAATATGGGTGTAAAACTAGAGTGAGAAAATATTTTCTCTTAAAAAATAGCACTCAAAACTTGATCTTTTTCTCTTTTTGTTTTTGCACTCAAAACACTCTCTAAGAGTTTGTATGATATGAAAAAGATAGATTATCAAAAGTCATTCCCGCACATATTAAAATCTGAAAAAGTTGGTTACAAACATAGTGGGAAAGTGGGTGAAAAACTGCCAAAAACAGTTCCCGCCTGGCATCTCGTTCGAACGACATTTCGTTCGAACGAAATCTCGTTCGAACGAGACTTCTAACGACGTTCCAGATTGGACTCGTTAGAAACTCGTTGGAAATCTCGTTAGAACGAACAATCTCGTTCGAACGACATTTCGAACGACGGACCAATATACCTTGGTGGGAACTCGTTGGTAAACTCGTTCGAACGACATCTGGTTCGAACGAAAAACTCGTTCGAACGACATATCGAAAGACTTCCAGAAATTTTATAAAATTCGATTTTGGCCCAGAAACTTTATATACTTTATTTTAAAGTTCTAATTAAAATTTTTCTGAAAATAAAACACAGTTTTTATTAAACCTAACACCCAATAAACTTGTTCCAAGCTCCTATATATATAATATTGCATTCATACCTTGGGAGCATGGAACCATAGTTGATGACGTAGAAACGAGGCACGCAAACCGGCATATTTGATGAGGCTTTATACTCTTTGCCGCTACGTCTTCAACAAACACTTTATAGGCTTGAGAGTATTACAATAACATACTATCCTATGAATAAATGTTTTTGTCCGGAATTGAGCCAACACTATACATGGACTCAATTGGAAATTTGTGTCCTTACAAATCTCCCCCTTTGGCTATTCCGGGACAAAAACCAAACAAAAATCCAAAAGGGCCGTCAAGCTCTACTAGACTCAAAACATAACCCAACCAAACTTGACTCAACCCAAGGATCAAAAGCTTTGCCATTAAGCAATGCCGCTTTAGAATAGTTCCTGCACACTTAAGAAAACTCATCAAATGCATAGGGAATATCAAAGTATTAAATGCAATTAATTCATTACTCCCCCTAAATTAATTCTCTCCTTTATCAAACGCATGACCTACTTAGAAAGACGTGTCCCCCTAAGATAAATCTTGCCCAAACTAAGATACGATAGTAATAGGATTAGATACCATTTCTCACCCTATCATTTTCTCCCCCTTTTTGTTCAGGAATAGGCAAAGGATAAAGAACTAATAAACACGTTGAAGCTTAAAGTGTTAAGACATTAAAGCACTTGAGCAACAAAAGTACAACTAATCCAAGATAGATACCAATTATGAAGTATAAGCATGGATGGACTAGAAATCAAGGCAAAGACAAACAAATATCATATATATATATATATATATATATATATATATATATATATATATATACTAGAAATATACCAATAGATTACTTGCATATATATATATATATAGATATAAACACACATATAACACAAAATACAATAAGTTTGCACACTCGTATGGCAAAAATGTGTCATATGGAAACGTAAGTGTTGGGGTGTGAACTAGCAACAATTAAATTTAGACCCAAACACTTAAGAAACATTCACGGAGTTCTCATTTGATTGCAAATTTTATCACATTTAAATATAACCTTATGTGACAATATGAAGATTGAACTCAATGAACAAACATACACAATGCATACAAGCCTAGAATGATGATGATTCTACAAACCAAATAGAGTCATGACATGAAACACAACTAGGATAAACGGACATTGTGCAAACCGTTGATATACCATCCAATTCTCCCTCAATAAGCATATATATTCTTTTGCTTTTGAATGAATATATCAAATAGGCCTTGGCAATTGTTTTCTTTTTAATGCCAAATATTCTGTTTTAGGCCTTTGGATCACGTATTTCTTTAGATCCAATAAACGGTGGCTTACTATCGCAAAGGATTTAATTCATCATTTCGGAGCCCTTCCCCGTGCACATTTAGATATATAATTTTTTATCTCACAAAGCTCACGTGCAACGTATTGTGACATGCACTAGTCCTCCTAGGTCATAGATATGTAGATGACTAGATTGGTAGGATAACACCTCAAAAAGCTCAAATATAACATGTGACATTAAGATTTCAAAAGAGCTCGTGCATGTGTGAAAAGAGGCATATAAAAATAGAATCCATTTAAACAATACAAAATCCAACTGCTCCATATAAAACATGGTAAAGAACATTTTAAGGATTGAAAATCTAAACCAAAAGTTCTAGCCACGTGGGAGCGTAAAAGATGGGATTCAAACACAAATATATGCCACATAAAGTGTGTCAAACTAAAATACACACAAAATAAAATCTTTTTGAGTTTTTGACATTTTTAACCAAAAATAAAGATATATACTCAAAAGAATAAACAAAAATCATTTGTATTTTTCATTAAGCCTAAATGAAATAAATAAAACACAAATGATAAACAAAAATCTTTTTATATTTTTCAATTAATTCAAACACAAAATATAATACAAAAAGATAAACAAGTCATAATTTCTAGCATGTGATATGAAATAAGGCAATGACTAGAAAATGACTAAACATGCATACATCTAGCAATGATATATAATATGAAGCACAAAAAGCTAGAGTATGCATAAAACACTAACACATTCAACCTTTAAATTTAGCAAGGGAGGTTTCATGTGATAGTAAATGAGAATCAACAAATCTTGTATCTAGCGCATTTAATAATGATTTCCTAACCCATATAGATTTATATTTAACATGATGGGGATTAGGAAATAATGAAATTCTAGATACAGATTTCCTTGGACTTCTTTTAAGATCAAAACAAAATGACCTAAGGTGACCTATCCTACCACAATGCAAGCATGTGTAAACAAGAGGAATGTTACCTAAGGTGTGACCCTTTTTAAAGACCTTGGACAAAGTTGACCCTCTAAAACAAACAATGATTTTAGCTTTAGCAATGGAAGAATTTGAGCATGATGTGCTAGAACCATTAGAACTACTACTAGAGTCTTGAAAATCATTTTTCATTTTTAAAATTTCGGACTCAAGTAATAAATTAGACTCCTCAAAATTATGAGACTCCTTCTTTAAATTTTCAATAATTCCTAGAAGGTTAACACGCTCTCCCTCAATATGAGAAAACTTGTCCCTAAGAGTCTTTTCACGATTTTCACTCTCTTTCTTGGACTTTTCTAAAATATCAAACTTTGAATGTAAGTCCACGAGCTTTTCACGAAAAATATCTTTTTGAGATAAGGAGATTTGCAAAGACTCAATGTGAGCTTTAAAACAAGAATTTTCATTTTCAAGAAATTTAATTCTTTTTACAAATCTCAAATTTAATTCCTTTAAATTTTCGTTACATTTGTTAAGCCCATTTAATTCCTCTCGAAAATCAAAAAATTTATTTTCATTAAAATTGGACAAATTTTCATTAAGACGTCCCATTGAGAAGAAAAAAATATGAGAGTGATAAAAAAATTGAACCACCTAAAAAGGTAAGGAAATACAAAATTCCAAAAAACAGATCTTTAACGCGATAACTTAGCGCTCCGGCTCTGATACCAATTTGAAAAAGCGTTGAACATTTCTAAATCAAAGCTCTGATACCAGTTGTTGGAACGCAAGGCCCCCAATTCTAATTTATTATTTCCTTTTTATGTAAACTCGATGCGGAAGCGATGTGATGGTTCAACTTTAAAACAACAAATTTTAATTTCTTAAAATTAAACCGAGTGAAATTAAACAAAACACACACACGAATTAATTTCACTTTACCCAATATTTAATTTAGCACCAAATTAAATCAGCGTGATAATTTAAACCGAATTTTTATCTTGAATTATTCTAAACATGCGTTCTACGTTATTTTGCAAGATAAAATAAATCAATCACACTACGCCGCGATGTACGAGTAAAAACCTAAGACGGGAAATAACCTCGGACGGCCCTAGCCACAAATCCACTAGATACGGAATTACAGGTACAAGACAGATAGACTTACAACGCACGACTCGATCCCGCTCAAGCCTCGACGCTTCTTCTTGTCGACACCTCTTCCTAGCGGATAACCTTGGAACACCACCGCAGTCTCGGAATCCACCGATAGGACTTTATATGGTCATCGTCACCCGAGCAAGGAGCCTTTCTCCAAGTGGGTAGAATCGCAACAAAACGTCTTCTTCTTTGATGGATGTAGAAGCAAACCACAACTTCTCTTTGAAACGGAAGAGATAAACCGGTGCCAAACTCCAAGCAGTTGATATGTATATATGCGAACTTGGATAAACAATATGGGTGTAAAACTAGAGTGATAAAATATTTTCTCTTGAAAAATAGCAATCAAAACTTGATCTTTTTCTCTTTTTATTTTTGGACTCAAAACACTCTCTAAGAGTTTGTATTATATGAAAAAGATAGATTATCAAAAGTGATTCCCGCACATATTAATATCTGAAAAAGTTGGTTACAAACATAGTGGGAAAGTGGGTGAAAAGCTGCCAAAAAACAGCCAAAAACTGTTCCCGCCTGGCATCTCGTTCGAACGAGATTTCGTTCGAACGAAATCTCGTTCGAACGAGACTTCTAACGACGTTCCAGATTGGACTCGTTAGAAACTCGTTAGAACGAACAATCTCGTTCGAATGACATTTCGAACGACGGACCAGTATACCTTGGTGGGAACTCGTTGGCAAACTCGTTCGAACGACATCTGGTTCGAAAGAAAAACTCGTTCGAACGACATATCGAACGACTTCCAAAAATTTTATAAAATTCGATTTTAGCCCAGAAACTTTATATACTTTATTTTAAAGTTCTAATTAAAATTTTTCTGAAAATAAAACACAGTTTTTATTAATCCTAACACCCAATAAACTTGTTCCAAGCTCCTATATATATAATATTGCATTCATACCTTGGGAGCATGGAACCATAGTTGATGACGTAGAAACGAGGCATGCAAACCGGCATATTTGATGAGGCTTTATACTCTTTGCTGCTACGTCTTCAACAAACACTTCATAGGCTTGAGAGTATTACAATGACATACTATCCTATGAATAAATATTTTTGTCCGGAATTGAGCCAACACTATACATGGACTTAATTGGAAATTTGTGTCCTTACAAGAAAGCTAGTATCTATGCGCACTATATTTAATTTCAAGTATGTTTCATATAATGGGTTAATTAAAATACAAAAATAAATTCATATTCGGATGCCCCCACCCACCACACACACACACACACACAGAGTAGTGACTGTCTATTTAAAATAATCTCAATGTTAATTTCATGTATTGAATTTCTACTATTGTTTTGTGCTTTTTATAAATCGTATTCAATATTAGATATGTGTTTTGTTAAGATATCTAAGTTGTACCTTGAAGTTTAAGTTCTAAAATAATCAACCTACAGTTGTGGTTCATAAAGTATTATCACAAATATAAACTAAGAGTGATAAAATAACTTTGAGGCATATAAATTAATTGTGACAAAGTAAGATTATGGACCAGAACCTACAATTTAAAAAAAGTGTTTTTATTTAAACCCCACTTTTCTTTCT
This sequence comes from Sambucus nigra, assembly GCA_949130495.1. Lineage (NCBI taxonomy): Eukaryota > Viridiplantae > Streptophyta > Magnoliopsida > Dipsacales > Adoxaceae > Sambucus > Sambucus nigra. The sequence continues at coordinate 119,111,893 of OX422223.1, forward strand.
ATAACTCCTATTTTATTAAACTTTAAATATAATTAGGGGTGTAAAGAAAGAAAAGTTAAATAGGAATAAAAACTACATTTTTTAAATATGAAGGGCTCACCAATTTGATAAAATTTTTCAACAACATAGACTAAATGATCTTTATTATAAGACAATTACTACAAATTTATGCGCATCGCCCCAATTCAAAAAGTAATTTAATGACTAAAGTAATACTTTTTTTAACTTTAGTTATTCACCACAAATCTTAAAAAATATTTTATTTTTCATGCTTTTAGCAACTTCGGATGCCATTTTAACCCTTATTGTAGTTTTTTAGTTTTCATGCTTTTATTTGATGGATATAAAGTCATGTGATTATTTCACCATATAAAGTCAACAAAAAATGCCATATATGGATTGATTTTGCATTTAGATTGATTTTCTTTGAGCTATATCCCTTAACTTTGCATTTAGATTGATTTTCTTTTGGTTACCTCTTAAGTTTGTCATTCATTAGGTATTGCATTACCAAAGATCAAAGTTTTGAGCATACATGATTCTAAAAACCAAAATTTGTACTGAATATAGATCAATTTAACAAAATTTATCAATAAAAAAATTCAAACACTCTCCACCCCCACCCTGCCCCCACCCCGCCCCACCCCCTACCCCCACCCCGCCCCACACACGCACACACACATGCACATATATACACACATACACATATATATATACACACAAACATATATATAAATGGAAGAGAGAGAGAGAGAGAGAGAGAGAGAGAGCAGCGTCGAGAGAGAGAGAGAGGGAGGGAACGACGGGAGGGAAAAAAGAAGGGGGAAAGGGTTTTTGCTGGATACATTGTCACAGTCGTGTCAAGGTCATTGACCGTGACAATTCTTTGTCACGGTCGTGTCAAGGTCAATGACCGTGACACAAAACACGTGTTTTTTTTCACGGTCAATGACCTTGACAAGGGTGGCCGGCTGAAAGGTGACAATTTTGTCATTTTGGTGTAGTGAGCCTGAGCTGGCGCTACTGTCGGCGCCTGGGGTGGTGCCTGCTGCACAACTGCTAGGGTGGCAATTACCGCTTGGGCTACAATAGCGGCAACCTCTGCGGCATTCATGATTCCCTGAACTGGTGCAGGCTGTGGCTCGGGCTGAGCATCCTTGGGAACTCGTTGTGCACGTCGTGGAGGCATCTAAAATGAGAGTAAAGTCCTATAAGTTCGCAGTTATTATCTCAAAATAGCTGAAGAGCGAAACATACACAAAAGAGTACAATAATCCTAAAATATAGGGCTCTACATCAAAGAAAGCTACGCGAAAACATAACAAGCCGTACAGATCCTAAGGACACTAGAACCTGATGCTCTGATACCACCTGTGACACTCTGACTAATTAAATATTGGGTAGCTACTCCTTTATTCAAATTAATTCAAAATGTCAAGTTGGTTCAGTTTGTAGCATCACTGTCAAAAACGTTTTAACAATTACTAGCCACCTAATATTTAAAAAGTGAGTTGTCAATTTTAATTTAATTCGATTTACATACAACCAAATTAAATTATGAATTACTGATACCACAACCACATCACAGCCACAATAAATAACGATGTAATAGACTGAATCTGGAGGAATACACCTCACAACAATCTGAATACTGAAATAAACAAATACAATCCTGAATCATTAATTTAATTACAACCCAAAATATAAAATAAAAACTGAGTAAATAAGATGTCTCTGAAAGAAAAGGGGTGACATGCCCTAAAGATGAATGAATCTGAAGTAGAGTCAAGATATAAAGTGGAAGCGTCTACTATCGAGGTCCTGTAACTTTCACAGCAGCTACAGCATGTCGCGGGAAAAGAAATACTATGCTTGGTGTCCTTGTGGATGGGTACCTAAAAAGGTTTTTACAAAAATAGATTTGAAAGCAAACGGGTCAGAGCCCGATTGTGAAAAACAGTTTAAAATACAGCAAGTGTTTAATATAATTAAAAGTGAATATAAAGTACATGATAGTGCATGCACTCACATGAGTTCCTCACCTCTCAACTAATTGTGCACTCCCATCGTACCCGTACCCGTTCTAGTTATTCCCATATCTAACTAGTCCAATACACAATCTAACATTTCTATACGATTCACGATTTAAGTCCCGACATCTTAATTTAAACAGAGAGTTTTATTTTCCTTCTTAGTTCCCATATTAGTCATGCTAATCACTAGAGATTTTCCATTTTTTTAACTCTACTTAAATGTTGCTATTATTCACACTTACATTTATTCATAACAGTTCATTTCAATTAGCAGTATATTATTCTCATCATAAATATACAATACTGGCACCCCGAGACTAAGCTGCGGTGCACACATACTCTGCTATCCAATTCCGGTACATCACGTACATAAGGACCACGTATTTCGAATCTCTCAGGAATCGTTTTCAATAAACAACAATCACACATAATGGAGGCGAACATAGTTCACATCACATGGGTCACGCACATACCTACGCTCCCATGATCAGCAGACTTATTAACTTCTCAATAAGTCATTCTCTGACCTATGTCCTCGAGGTACCAATCTAAATCCCCCGTAGGCACACAAAGATTAGATGGCCCTTATCAAACACCGACCTCCCGTGATAGCAAGTATGGTAGGTATGTTATACACAAATACTACATATACCAAGAATTCACACATCTTAGGTATCCCATAATATTAATAGAGGTATATTTCTCATCCCTATACTGTCATTTAATGTTACACATTTACAAGTCCCCGATTTATATACATTAAAGTTATCAACTCTTCTCATGTCGTAATTTTAGTTACTTATACCCTAACCCGTAGAGGTCATCCAGTTTACTACTTTATTTTAAGTCTTAATCCTCAACGTACTTCCAATCTCGCAAATATATCCACTAGTCAATAAGGGAAGGTTAACACTCAATTATATAAGTCTACTAGAAGTTTTAAAAAAAATCAGGCCTAAAAAGGCATTATGTCAACTCGTTAGAAATCTCGTTCGAACGAGGACGTTCTAACGAATGGCTTCAAACGAACTACCAACTCGTTAGAAGGGTTACTATTATCTCGTTAGAAGTCTCATTCGAACGAGGTCATTCGAACGACCTGGACAGGTCTTCTAACGAGATGGCAGAATACACCCAGAAAATTCCCAATTCATTTTTCTCAATTTTACTCTTCTCTAAATTCATCCTAAGATCATCCCAATCGCATTTTAATGTTCTTAAACATCTCTAAATCCTCTTAGGTCATTTCTTAACATATTTTTGGGGTCAAATCCTCCTAATCAACATGTAATTATCATTAATCTCCAAATTTTACCCCAAACCCTATGAACATGAACCCAGAATTTTATTATCCCTAATTACTCATCATAAATCCATTTTTAAATCATCAAAGTTAAGTCTTCGAATACGAAATTCATCCATAACCATTCTACATGCAATTCCTAACCCAACTTTAGAGTTTCTACAACAATTTCATTATGGTTTCCTCAAAACTTTCAAGACAAAACAGTTCCTACACTAAACATGGAAGAAATATTCAATGCACTTAAAAATATCAAATCACTTGCATCAGATTTGTTCTTCGGATGTGTTACCGGTGTTTCAAGGTTGATTCTTCCCTCTTTATGGTCACAATCTCTTTCAAAAATGATGGTGGTGGGTGTTTTTGGTTTGGAAACCTATGATAACTCCTCTCTAACTCCCGTAGCCCACTTCTAATGCTTTTGGATGGTAATGGACTTAGTGGCCTCTATAAAAATATATATATAAACTCTAAAATTCGTGGGTTTTAATACCCTTATTTTTAAAATTACCAAACTACCCTTCTAGGTTGCCGGTTTGGCCTAAAAATACCCCGCGATCCAAACTAAACCCCCGGCTAGTGTTTTTTTACTATCTCAACCATTCTGGACACGTTGGCGAACTCAAAATGACCATTCGGTTGATAAAAATATAATTCACTTTCTAATCTAATTAAATTCATTCCTGACGCGACTGACACGCGCGTCCTAACTTAATTTTAACAAATTGTCGTATTTCAGCCTCGTGATAACTTTAATATTTTCAATACTCATGAAATATTCAATTTTAACATCATAATCAAATACCAACTCACATCTCACTGGTATTTATATCAGGATTAATTTCCAATTAATTCTCATTTAATTTAATTAATCCCTTAAATAAAAATCAATAAAATTACGGGGTTTTACAATATCAAGGAATTAAATTAGAACAAGGTTCCCCTTAAATAAAATCAACTCCAGGTGATTTTGAAGCCAAAGAAGTGGATGCAGGTTCCTTATCTGGGTTGATAGTAAGTTGAGGCAATGCAAGTAGTGGTCAAGAAACAAAAGAAGTAATTGAGTTCTTGTACTCTAATAGTGTAGAAGCATCTCTGGTATGCTGTTGTACAACCCTTTGATTGAGACCCCATAAATATTTGAGGTCTTTAGGATTAATTTCTCCCTCATTAGGACACTTCTTCTTACTCTCCTCTGCATCAAACACAAAATAAGAAAGTTAGTTCATAATTCTGTGAACACAATAGTAAAAAGAAGAAATTGAAGAATAAAGTTATAACCTATTCCACACCCTTCTTGGGGGAACCAGGGATCAGTGTAAGATACCTCCTCAAGAAGGGGGCATATTGTCAATTCTTGACAACAACACCATAATCCCAATAGTCTTTATTGGAATTTGGTAGATTAAATACTAAAGCCTTATTGGCTTGCCTAGTCTTCAAATAGTAAGTATTATCTCCAATGGTTCCCCACTTGTAGCAGAACATCAACAAAGGGATCCTAATATGATTCCTATAAATTCCATTCAAGCTACTTACTCCATTCACCACCCTCCATGTGTTTGGAACTATTCTAGCAGGAACGATAATAAAATATTGACAAAACTGAAGAAAAATTTGATTTGGGGGAAAAGTAATACCATACTTATAGACACCACATTCTAGGAGCCCCTAAGTATCTCCTTAGGTCCCTAGCACCTCCCTATTTCACTACAAACCCTAGGTCGCACTCTGAGTACCGATCTAGAGGCCATCAGGAAATCTCGAGCCCCGTTTGACTCTGTTCAACACTATCATCAGAGAGAAAGCTCATTGAATCTTCTAAGGGCTCTGAATATCCTTTCCAATAGTCTGCCCCGTTCGCAAAATGGCATAACTGTTCGAACGAACAATCAATTTTCCCCTAAAAATTGATCCAAAAGCCATTGAGTATTCCTGGGCTTCTTTTTACCAAGGTCAAATATTCATCTCAAACGATACAGAATGAATCTCTGAAGGTCACTTAATACCCTTTCCAACAATCTACCCCGTGCATAATTCGGACTTACGGTATGAATGAACGATCCATTTTACTTCGAAAGGTCACTGAGCACTTTCGGGCCCTAGTTGACCAAGGTCAAATCACCGAACTGAGTAAAACTATTTATAATGGTGAAATACATCTCCTAACGTTTCCAACGGTCTGCCCTGTGCACAATTCTAACTTACCATGTGGATGAATTATCCATTTTCGTCTGACGATCTCCCATCCAAAAGATCGACGTGCGCTTTTGAGCCACATTTGACACAAAGTCAACTCCCGAATCTGGGAGAGTTCCAAGTAATCTTGAACGTCTATGAAGTAACTTTCTAAAGGTATGCCCCATGCTCAATTTGGATCAAAGGATTATATTCTACGAACATTTTTCCAGACAAATTTACACGAGACTGCCAATAGGCAGGTCTAGTTCCCTGCCTATAGGCAGTGTGTCTAGGGTCACCTTCCGATAGGAGGGGCTGGGGAAATGTCGATCAAAACCACCCCTCACCCTATAAATAGAGGTTAGGATCTCACTCCGAAAACAAACCATAGATCCATCAGCATCAGTGATCTCAGCAACATTCTCTCTAAATCAGCAAAGTTCCTCCATGTGGAATTCCATACAACATTATATTCCCATCCTTTTCACACCCAAGTTGGCAAAATATCATTCTCTCTCATCCAATCATCATCTCACACTAAAGGGAGTTCATCCAAAATCAAAGATCAAGCTTTAAACAAGGTCCAATTCCTTCCCTCTCTCTTTAAATTTCTTGTTTTTGCATAAATTGCGTTATATTCGTAATCTAGTTCATACTTTAGTTCATACACATTAATATCTACATTTTTATTAGTATATTTCACATATGTATTTTCTATAAAAAAAAAAACCAACAAAAAGAGGGTTACACTCATAAATTCCGAACGGGATTATCCACCACACTTTTTCAAAACTAAAACACATTCTTTACACACACACCTATAATAAAGTCCCGTTCGGATTTATGGGATAAACCCCACCCCCTATGTCACATTCGAACTACGTGGACTTTGATTCCTTTATAGGCTACATAGGCATTTCGGATTAAAACCCGAGACTCGAGTCCAATTTTTCAATTTTCTCAATTTCCCTAATTCCTCCAATTTTCCTAAATTCCTCATTTTAATATATATCATATTCTTGCATTATTATACATATTATGTTTGTTAGCGTTTCATCCAACACATATTGTCATTTCATAATAACGATCAATATCGCGATGAACGCATAAATCATATTTCTATATATATTATTTTGGGAACATTCTTATGGATGACTTCACTCTATCTTTCCCATGGTATGAGTTGATCGATTTCGATCTCCATTATATTTACACGCACACACTTCATGGAGAAATCAAGGAAAATATTAACACGATCCCATGAGAGACCGAAAGTGTGGGATAGGTGCCTAACACCTTTCCATTCTGTAACTTAGCTCCCAAACCTTCGAACTATTGGTTTCGTATGCATCAGTTTGTCTTTGATGCCACTCTGTCAAGGCGGCAACATGTTCTTTTTCCTGTTTTGTGCAAAATACGCTGGCGACTCCATCTCTTTACATTTACCCCACATCGAGGACGGCTGAAGAATTCCTAAGCAAAGGGCTCGAGACCTTTCGATCCCCCCACCCCCCACCCCGCGGGCATCCGATTCTCGATCGGGATGGCCAAAGTGGTGACTCCGCTGGGGAATTTTTCATAAGAGGGTTAGACTCTGTTTGCAAGGGTGTTTTATTTTCTTATGTACGTATGCACCTACATGTATGTTCCATTTTCCTCCTCTATTATTTCTTTCACATATACACCTCATGCTTATATCACTACTTACTCACACACTTGTAGAAATTCTCCATGTACGCTTCACACCACGTGCACCTAGGATCACTTATATCCACATGTTTCACACACCACTCAGAAATTCATGCTTAGGTGTCACTAACACACACCTTCACTTATCACACTTATATATATACATGCTCACTCACACTTATCACACACCACTTGTAGTTAATCCATGCTTAGGTTCATTACCACACATTCACTTGTAGATAATTACACATCACTCACTCTCACATATCAATGCTTAGTATAGATTTACTTTTTATACTTGTGCCTTATTCCCTTCTTAGCATGATCAATAAAAGTACTCTCTCCACAAGATGCTAATCAAGAATCATGCATATTGAACACTACATCACCAAAGAGCATTGCTATTAACCTAACTTTGTCTTGTAGCTAGGGTGTCACTTCGTGATGGGAGTTGGTCCGACAGGTTGTAGTTAGCCTAAGCGATATGCCTCTCACCTTTCATTGGCCAAGTACCTTTGACGTATATTAAACGGTTCCTCCTGCATTATACCTCTTAACCTAAGTCATGACGGGAGGTATATCACAGGGAGCTCATTCACGTACATCAACTATATCCAATTCTCTCTCACACATACTATCCCCACGAGGTATATAGTGAGGCAATTGACGTACACTTAGGTTTATAAAATAGCTCATCCACACGTACTGATTGCCCTGAAAAGTAAGACATATATCTTAGAAGTCATGCCAAAGGGGGAAACACCTTCTAATTAACCCAACAACTGCATACCCGCATATACGTGTCAAGCTTAGGACACTCATATTCAGTTTCCTGGTTTCTACCCGAAACTCTGCCGAAATAACGGGTCATCATGCCACCCAAATTTTTGCGTAATTTTTAAAACAGAACCTTGCCCATGACCCTGGTAATAAGTCCAACCATAGTTTCTACATATTTTTCAAATCCAATTTTTCCAGGCTCGGGTCCCGCTCGACATTTCTTTTTGCATTTATGTAAACCTAATATAAGTGAGAACCTAATAAATGTAATAATAATCATGGTGAGACCCGTCTCTCGCTTTTCCTTCTTTCTTTTCCAAAATACCAAAAACATTTTTCCGCCCATTTTACCCCAAAAAAACATTTTATCCCCATCTTTTCCAAAAATGTAAAAGACATCTTCCTTTCTTTTCTAAAAATAACAATTTTCCCTTTCTCTTTTCCAAAAATAAATCCCAATTTTTCTTGGCCTGGCTCCCTACTGGCTTCAGTCTTTAGTCAAACCGCTCCGAAGCTCCGTCAATCCCCTCACCTCCTCCATGTTCGGAATTCATTTGCATTCCATGGAAAACATAGACCAAGTACCGAATGTCCAGCCTAATTTGTTGATGGTTATAGCTCAGCTCACTGCAAAGATTGACAACCTTCAAATCGAGGTTCATGAGATGCAACGAAACTGGGTCCCTCTTCCCGAAGAGCCTGAGGTCCTCTTCCCTCGTGCTATGGGTCCGCCTATACTATTTGGGTTCCTGAGGAATACCAGCGCGCTCCACGTGCTCCTTTTGATAATGGGCCTCTGTCAGCCCAGCTTCCTAAGCTGAATCTTGTCAAGCCAGGGCTAACTTACTCATGATCAATGATCCAAAGGAGTAAGAGTTAAACAAGGTCAAGGAAGACCTCAAGACATTGGCCAAGAAATTTGACCAAGTCAGACTCTCTGGGAACTACATGGAGTACATCCACATGTCTCCCTATCCTAAATTTAGGTTATCAAAAAAGTTCAGGATACCCAACATCGAGAAGTTCGGGGGTAGCGGACCCCCGATTGTTCACCTTCGTAGTTATCACCGAGACATGACCCTCTTAGGTGCCTCTGAGGAAATAATGTCCCAAATGTTCCGACAGACCTGTAAGGATAGCACTCTCCATTAGTTCTTATCTCTCGATGAGTTCAGAATCCGTAGTTAGGAAGATGTTGCACGCGAGTTCAAGTCAAAGTACAAGTACAATGAAAAATTAGAAGTCACCGGTCATAACTTAGAGTTTCTCATATACAATCCTGGGGAATCGGTCAGAAACTTCATATCAAGGTAGAGAGAGAAAGAAGCCACCATGACCAACTGACCTTCTGAAGAGGACCAAGTCAGCATCATGAAGAAGAACTTTCTACCCCATGTTCGAGCAACGATGGTAGGACAATACTACCCTTATTTTTTATCCCTTCGAGAAGTGGGAGTGGAGATCGAAGAAGGTATTGCCAATAAAGAAGTTGAACTGAAGAAAGTATCTGGACAGTTCACTCCCATAAAGTTCGAAAATCTATCCAGTACCATAGTTTCAACCATCAACAACATCTCTTAGCATGCCACTTCATGAGCACCAGAAAGATGCCTTAACCCTGTCTAAAAGGAATACATTGGGCTTCATGATCTCCTCTCCAAAGTCTACGAGGCCGTCTTGAGCCAAAACCTTATCAAGCCTTTGGACCCTCATCCTTTACCAAACCCACTTCCTAAAAATTTCAGCCAGATGCATATTATGACTTTCACCAAACTATCGTCCATACCACTGATGAGTGTTTCCACCTCCAAAATATGATCCAAGGCCCGATTGACCGGGGTGCCATCTCCCTACCAGCTAATCCTAAACCAAACACTGCCCATAATCGACTCCCAAATTATACAAATGCCATCTTCCTAGAAGAAGACTCAAAATTTGACCCATCTACCCAGATTATACAAAGAAAATCACCAATCATACCCGTATACTGTCCTAAACCTCTCCAAACATGCCCATATTTTCTCCTCCACCCTACCAGCTTCGTCGATCAGACCTTATCACTCCTTACCAGATCATGCATCATTGTTCGCACCCGTTTTGGAGGTAAAAATATGGAATTATCAGAAGTGGTGAACCAACTCTTGGAGTTTGGTCTGAAATTTCCCTCCCAGATGATCGTCGACTATCAGAGATTCAGTGTGTGGTTCTTAGAAGCACGAAAATCGGCCCGAGAGTAAGACAATTGGGTTGTACCAACTGATGAAGTCAGTCTAGATGATGCGGTCCAAATCATTAAAGACTTTTTCCGATAGATTGGTGATATTTGTAGTATATCCAAGCTGCTTGATGTTTTAAAATTATAAGGGCACTTGGTCCCTTCTCTTTTACATCTCCCCGCTGAATGGGAGGACATATACACAGAGGCCGATGAAGTTGTGGAGTGTATTGGCTTTTTTTGGAAAGATAATGTCGTTGCTACCGGATAGGGAGACGAATTTGATGATTCAGATGTAGAGCAAGGTCTAGAAAAGGCTGGTATGATAGTCAGCATATGCGGGATGATATCATTTGAGGAGCTGCTAGGAAAAATCAACAAGGTGGCTGAATAACCCGAGATCGATGAAGAAACTGGATTTCTATTTTTTCCTTCTTCTGTGAACCATATAACTAGGTTAGGGAGGCATTACCAAATATCGAGCCGACATCCGCCAATAAGCGATAAAGGAAAAAGTTGTTAAGAATCTTCCTATGCCAGAAATGACCCTCAAGGAGAGTAAGATCCTCGATCAGTTAAAGAAAACCCAAGCTTACATCACTCTGTGGGGACTTTTTATGTCTTCCCAACTGCACCGAAATGCCCCGATCAAGCTACTCACAGGACCCACAGTTCCTCATTCTACCATGCCAGAAGAAGAAGTGAATCCGGTCAGGTCTCTAACCTTTAATAGAATGCTCTCGTTATCCGAAGAACAAATCCCCAAGGTTGGTCCAAACCATAATTATGCTCTCAATATCTCTGTTGAAGTCATAGAAAAGACTGTCTCGCTCTCCCTTATCAATAATGGATCAACTCTAAATGTCTTACCATTAAGGACTCTTAATTATTTGATACTTAAAGTAATAAACCTCACTCCAACCCCGGCTGCTATACGTGCCTACGATAATACCCACCGAGAAGTGATGGGATTTATAAAACTTTCAATAGGGGTTGGCCCTATAAATTTTATTTTTGAATTCCATGTCATCGATATCCCAACCTGTTTCAATCTGTTTCTCGGACGACCATGGCTCCATAGCATCAAGGGTGTGTTTTCTTCCTTTCATTAGAAACTTAAGTTCTTCGCCAATAGGCAGGTCATCACCATCTTGGGCGACGGTGACAATATTAATAATGCAAGCACCAGCATCCAGTACTTGAGGTACAGCATGAGGAAAATGATGTGTTTTTATCAGGTTTTCGAGTTGAACCACTTTTACTCCCATCATGGGACAATTTCAAATATATGGTTTTTCCAGAGTATAACCCCCATGGAAACGCCAATATGATCTTGATGTTCAAGAACATGTACTTTATGCCTGGACTGGGGCTGGGACAAAGATAACAAGGGATACTTGAAACCATTGTGTTAAAGAAAGATTTTCCTAGTTGTAGCCTAGGATATCAGCCATTAGTAGAACAACTCAGAATGAATCGTCAGCCTAGACTGAAAAGAAGGCTAGAAAATGCCAAGACTGTCTCGAAAGATTCCTTAAACGAAAGATTCATTAGAGAGGGTGAATATTTCCCCTTCTGTGGCTTTCCTGAACCATGGTATGATCATGTGGACAAAAAGAAGAAACCAAGAATGGAGATCTTTTTCCAAGATAGCTACTCATGGACTGAAAGTTCCTAGCATTATGTGCAACCACTCATTAAAGAGACCATAATTGATACTGGAGATTCTGAGGAAAGTGACTCCGAGGATTCTTTTAATTTATAGACACCGGGGTTGATACTCTACATGATCCACTCAGGGACTACATCGTCGGATCCATCTCGCCTAATCAAAGTTGCTGATACACTTCTCCTCAACTAGCATGTTGAACCTGTGCCACCTTCTGATGTTCAACCTAACCCTCATGTTTATCCCCATTCTTCTTCCCTAGTTTTTTCTCCTTAATCTGATGTAATCGATACCTCCTTTGATTAGGTTCTCAATGTTTCTTTTCCTATTAATGAAATAAACGAAGATTTTGAGTATCTTGTTGTGCCTTACATTAATTGTCTTGATTCTAATCAAACTCTTCTTGATGATGATTTTGCAAATGAATAATTCTTAACTGATCTAAATAAGGTTAATAATAAATAACATAATCGTGTTCAAGTTAATGAAGATGAAACTATTGTTGTTAATCTCGGTTCTAGTAGCCAACTGTGCGAGATTAGGATAGGGTCACCCTTGACGCGCATGAGTGCGCACAACTCGATGAATTATTTAGGGAATTTATGGACGTCTTCGCATGGTCCTACAATGATATGCTTGGCATTGACCTTGAGATATCTCAGTATGACATTCCTACTCTCCTAGAATGCAAACCAGTCAAACAAAAATTGTGAAATATCTGCACCAAACGGTCGCTCAAAGTTAAGGAAGAAATGGTCAAATAGTTGAATGTGGGTTTCATTCGTGTGATCGAATATCCCACGTGACTAGCCAATATCGTACCCGTGCCAAAATTAGGAGGGAAGATTCGCATTTGCATCAACTACCGAGACTTGAACAAGGCCTCTCTAAAGGATGATTACCCGCTACCCAACATCAATGTGATTGTAGACAACATGGCCAGTCACAGTCTCAAATCCTTCGTTGATGGATTTCTCGGATATAATCAGGTCAAAATGCACCCAGATCATCAAGAGAAAACTACATTCATCACCCCTTGGGGAACCTTTTGCTACACCGTCATGCCATTTGGTCTAAAAAAATGCAGGGGCTACCTACTAGAACGCTGCCACAACCATCTTGCACGATTTGATACATAAGGAAGTTAAGGTCTGCGTATATGATATGATTATCAAGTCCAAGACTAGGGAAGGTCATATTCCCGATATTTCAAAGTTCTTCGAATGACTGCGACAATATTAGATGCGACTTAACCCAAAAAAAGTGTCTTCGGCATTACCAAAGGAAAGCTATTGGGACTCATGATTAGTGAGAAAGGGATAGAAGCAAATCCTGCCAAGCTGAGAGCCATACTTGAGATGCCACTACCCCGAACAGAGAAGGAAATTCGGGGGTTACTTAGAAAATTACAGTATATCAGCCAGTTCATCAGTCAATTGACTTCCATCTATGAGACCATCTTCAAACTCCTCCAAAAGTATTCGACCAAGGTTTAGAACAAAGATTGCCAAGAATATTTTGACTGAATCAAGCAATACCTAACCCTACCTCTAGTACTCATGTCGACGCAGCCTGGTCTTCCCTACTCCTTTACTTAACCGTAACAGATTCCATAGCTGGGGATCTGCTAGCCCAAAACCTTGAGGAAACCCGCAAAAAAAGAGCCATCTACTATCATAGTAGCAAGTTGGTCGGGTATGAAGTTAAATACACAGCCTTGGAAAAATCATGTGTCACTCTTGTCTGGGTCACCCAAAATTTGCAGCACTACATGCTCCCCTTTCCCATCAAACTTGTATCTCTAATGGATTCGATCAAGTACGTACTCAAGAAGCCTGCTCTGTCTTGTCGAATGGCTCGTTGTTTGATGCTTCTAGCCAAATTTTATTTGTATATGTCACGCAGAAAGCCATAAAAGGAAGAGCCATCTCTTATTACCTTGCTGACTACCCTATGGAAGAAGACGATGTCTGGATCTATGAGTTTCGAGATGAGAATATCCTTTATACCTCCCAAGAAGACCTTTTATGGTGCCTCCAATAAGAAAGGTTATGGCATTTGGATACTCGTAATTGCCCCTAATGACTCACACACTCCCATTTCCATCAAATTAGATTTTCCCTGCACACCAACAAGATGAATACACTGTGTGCATTGTAGGCCTTAAAGTTTTTCTTAAGAAAGGAATTCGATACCTCGATGTCTATAAGGATTCATCTCTCATCATCAGTCAAGTACTCAACAGATGGAAAGTCAATTACGAGAAACTCTTACCCTTCCATGACCACCTAGAAGAGCTAACTTCCCAATTCCAAAAACTCATCTTCCACTACTTGCCACGAGCAAAGAATAACCTAGTTGATTCCCTTGCTACCTTAACCTCCGTGATTGACATGCCCGAAAGAATAACCATGTCCCATTTCCTTATCCAAAAGCAAGACAACCCAACCCACTACTACCACATTGAGCTTAGCACAGAAGAATATCTCGAGATAAGCAACTGCTGGTACTATGATATTTGGCACTTCCTCAAGCATGGTAGGTACCCCCAAGGTTTTGACAAGAAAGACCGAATAACCCTCCGCAGAATGGTTGCCAGTACATTATCTGCAATATTTGGCGATAGTTGTTTTCGATTTATGGTGTTTCTCCCGGTGGTGATTTTCAGTCTATTTTTCGGTGGATCCCTTCTGTTTCGGTTTAGCTGATTTTGTTCCCAATTTTGACATTTTTCGGTGACGGTTTTCCACTCATTCGTTTTTAATCTCAGCTCATTTTCAGCTTCCACTGTGATTTATATATATATATATATATATATATATATATATATATATATATATATATATATATATATAGTCCTGCTCTTGTGCGGACTAGTCCGCATTTTAGGAATGCGGACCGAACATGTGTCACCTGGCGGTGAGCCCAGAAAAGAGAGAGAGCGTGCCTATAATTTAGGCGATAATTTCTGGGCTCACCGCCAGGTGACACATGTCCGGTTCGCATTCTTAAAATGCGGACTAGTCCGCACAAGAGCAGGACTGTATATATATATATATATATATATATATATATATATATATATATATATATATATATATACACACAGAGAGAGAGAGAGAGAGAGAGAGAGAGAGAGTCAGGCTCTCCAACATACCTTCTAGCAACATACCTAACAACATAACCTTTTTTTTAAAATAATAAAAAAAATAATTTTGAGATGATATTTTTTATATGGGTTCATGATATTTAAATGTACCCCTATAAAAAAATCAATTGAAAATAATGGTTTTTGTTATTTTAAAAAAAATAGGCCAAAAAACTGTCAGTTTTTACCCTTTAAAACTGCCAGTTTTTTACCTATTTTTTTTAAAAAATAAAATCATAATATTTTGATCTGAATATTTTTACAAGGGCACATTGAAATATCATGAAACTATATAAAAATATTAACTCAAAATTATATTTTTTACTATTTTTAAAAAATAGGTATGTTCATAGGTATATTGGAGAGCCTCTCTCTCTCTCTCTCTCTCTCTCTATATATATATATATATATATATATATATATATATATATATATATATATATATAAATTTACATATATTTTTTGGGGTTTGGTTTTAAGATACTCTACATGTTTAGATCGTAGTGGGAGAAAGTTTTTTTTTTTTTGGATTAAAATTTATTAAATTTTTTTTTGAACTGTTAAGTTTGTTTAGTGCTTGAACTCTTTGGACTGAAATTAATTGGACTGCTTTTGGCTTAATCTGCTTTGGGTGTTTGGTATTGAGTCTCTATTTTACACCCAACTCAATTTGTGTGTACACTTGTTATTGGACTTAACTTTTGAAACTTAATAACTTAAGGTTTTTTTTGTGTCACGCATCTTTTTTTATTTATTTGGGGATAAAGATAATCTCATTTTTTACTCTAACTAGTTACACCCTCTCAGTTGAACTTTTGTGTGTTTACTTTATTTAGTTGGGTTTAATTAGTGTGGAGACTTTAATCATAATAATCATTATTTGTTTAAATTTTGTTTTAGTTAAACCCATCATATTTTATTGAGTCAAGTGCTACACTCTTTATCTCATACTCAATTTGACTTGGATTCGACTAATTGACTCATACACTATTTATTGCCTAAGTTAA
Source organism: Sambucus nigra (assembly GCA_949130495.1). Classification (NCBI taxonomy): domain Eukaryota; kingdom Viridiplantae; phylum Streptophyta; class Magnoliopsida; order Dipsacales; family Adoxaceae; genus Sambucus; species Sambucus nigra. The sequence continues at coordinate 119,127,918 of OX422223.1, forward strand.
ATACTTTTTGTTGCATTCTTTTATACTTAGGTGGTGTTTGTGTGTGTATGAGTTTTTTATCCAAATCTAGTTATAATATTGGCTTAAACTAAAATTTGGAATTTAAATCTTTGTGATTATTTTTTGTGTTACACAAATTTAAAATTTGGACTTAACTAATTTATTAGTATCTTTCTTGTGGTAACTTTAATTAAGTCCTAATTTGTATGAGATAAGTGCTACACATATTTATCTTTTGCTCATTTTACTTGGATTTAATATTTTAACATAACACCTCTTTAAATTGATTCGTATTCTATTTGGTGTTAATTTATTTATTTATTTTAGTTGCGCAACACAATTGTTGCAATTTTATTTCCTATTTTGTTTGTGGTCATTTGTGCTAACTAAATTATTTTAGGATTAATCTTTACTTGAATATTAATTATTAAGGAAGACCTTACTTATGTCTTGTGACTTAATATTTAATCATTCTTTTTAGTATCGATTAATTCAATATTTTCTTACCTTTCACTTAGTCATTGATTGGTAATTTTTCTTGTCAATTAAAATAGACTTAACATGGTTTGTGTTTAGTCTCTTTTTCTAAACAAGTTTATTTTGTTGTTTTGAATCAAACAAACTTTATTATTAAATTCGTTTTGAACATCTACACGGGGTCTCGGGTTTGAGTGTGTAATTGTCTGTGTGTCTCATGCTTACACTACCTGGGTTGTTTAGTTAGATTCGGGTATTGTGGGGTTATTTAGTTTGTGTCTGGGTGTACTGGTTTTATATTGGCCTAACTATTTCATTTACACTGGGTTGCTGAATTCTTTATCTAAATATTGGTATTAGTGTTGCGTGTATAGTGAGTGATTGATAGTCACTATTACCTTATTGGGTTAACTGATTTTCTGTCAAGTTGGGTTGTTTTAGACTAGGGTGGTTGTACATGTGTGTATTTTCTTAGTTTAATTCATTCTGGACTTGGGGACTGTAATCTGTAACTTGTAATTGCTAATAGTGGACTTGAGTGTGTGAGTTGTCCTGGGACTAGGGACATGGGGTTTACCACCATGGCAGGTTCCTCAAGAACAAATATTGTGTCACCTTCCACTTTTCCTCATCTCATTCTTAAAGGGAATCATTTTTATATCTAACATCACCACATTTTACTTAATAGTGTGCGTGAGTGTTTTTAATTTATAATAGATGTTATTAAAGAGTTTAAAAGAGTTTTTAAAAAACCTAATACGCATTAGGGAGTACCCTTTTGTCCTTTCTAGTGACAGTTAGGTCGTTTCAATGTCCTTCCTGGTAAGCCAACGACATAAAAGTGAAAAAATCAGAGTTGAACTTGACCTAGTGGATGGATGAAAGAATTAGTCCTTGTAAATATTGCCTCCTATCAGCAACAGTTAACCACGAAATACTATAATGGAATCAAAGCGAGGAGATTTATGATTGGGGTCTACGTCCTAAGCAAGATTATGGGTAGTGGAAAGAATCCCATTCATGAAAATCTCGATCCTAAATAGTAAGGTCCATACAAGGTTATCAAAGACAACCTGTAGGGAGCCTACCACTTAGATAAAATAGAGGGCAGGGAAGTACTATGAGCATGGATTAAAACCAACCTAAAAAAGCTTTACTTTTAATTTGAATTATCTTAATTTTTAGTTGCTTTTTAGACATTTGGATTTCTTACAAATTTTATTTATCAATAATTAATTTAGAGTTTTGTTTCAAACCTTATGTTTTTATTTGTTTGCATTATTCCAAGTGGTAGCCAACGAGTATTTAATAAGAAGATTGTTACCCAAATGGATTGTGTTTGTCTTATTATCTAATACCTAGGTGTTCATCTTCTTTGGATGTCTTATTTAAGATTGATTGACTTATCGACCAAGGACCATCATTTGGTCGAACTCTTCTTTAAATGTCTTCTTTAAAATTGACTAACTGGATGACCAAGGAGAACCATATAAATGTCTTCTTTAATACTGATTATCCCAGTCTTCTTTAGGACTGATTAGCTGGCTGATCAAGGAGAACCATATAAATGTCTTCTTTAAATGTCTTCTTTAAGACTGATTAGCCCAGATTATTCTTTTAACGAAATATTTAAGACTAATTAGGTGGTTGACCAAGGAGCACCATCTGTCTAGTCTTCGACCAAAAACTCATACTTGTTTTTTTATTTAATAAAACATATAAGGTTGTTAATAGAAAATAAAAGGCTTATGGGGAAACCCTAAAAACCTAGTATCGTTCAGGATAGAAAATCCTAGCTAAGAGATGAAGCCACAACTAGGTGCATTCTTGATTTATTGGCTCTGGGCCTAAGGTTTGGCGCGAAGAAATCATCTAAAAGGTAATACTAGGGACCAAACAATATAATGGAAAAAATGTTAAAAATTCGATTAATACTCAAAAATATTATAAGGAAATTGGAGCTTTGAACAATTTTAAAAAAAACAATTACAAATGAGTCACTTATATGACTTGGGTGACCTAGCCCTGGAGGATTCAACTTCATCGATCGAACCATCACGCCTGTAACGCCCCTACTCAGATTTATGGGTTACCCGTGTTCAACTGGGTCTATTCCAGACATTAAGTGTGAAGTGACATGAGGTAACTTAAATAATGTTGTTAGTCCAGTTTTATTTAATTAACATTTCAATTATTTAATATGGATTCCAATTTATATCAAGCTACATATGGGACCCGTGGAAAGCATCCCCAGAATTCAAGCATTCAGAGCTACTGACGTAAAATAAAAAGAATAATTACCTGTATAACGCTCTCAAAATGTGAAATCATGTACAACCTGACATAACTAAGGAATTAAATGAGTCGAATGTCCAGTGAAAAATACAACAATGCAACATAGAATCGAATGATAGAAAGAGACTCTATAACATACAGACTACATGCACATGCAAATACCGTATATATATATATATATATATATATATATATATATACACACACACACTAATGAATGAATCTGTTTATTCCAATTGTTACTTGAGTTGATTAAATCGCACTAACCTTATGAAGACCCAATTTTGCCCCTTTTTACTTGACTAAACATTGACTTCCCAATTTAAATCACTCGGTTAAATACATAAAAAAAATAGTGTTTGTTTAGGAAAATCACTTTAATTACCGAAATTTTCCATTTACTCGTACCAAATACACTCATGTTAAATATGGGTTAAACCCATCTTAGGTTTCTTCATTACCCATTAACCATTCCACTAGTGTCAGTAACTCACGCTTTACTTGGACTTAATCATTTTCATATTTCTTGTCCAAATTACCCTTTCAAATAGGAACATTTATCAATTTCATTTCACAAAGGTTGTTTTTTCTCATTTTTTAACACAACCAATTTCTTTATCATGTTCCACTTTTTCTCATTATTTGTTTCTCGAATTTTACCACATAATCGCATATTTTAACAGGCTCCACACTGTCAGCTATGCTACCATGTGCTCTGCAAGTAATTTTAGGTCTTTAACTCAAGGGCTCCAGAACCTTCTTAATTTTTCCTGATCACAATTGTTTCCTTTTTCAATGTGTTTTAACATTTTGCGAATGTCCACATTATTCCAATTTTATCGGTCAAAGCCAAAACGCCGAAAACTACGTCCCATATTTGTGCTATACTTGAAAATCACCATTTCTTGTCCTTTACACATTTACATTGATTTCATCCAGAAAATCACTTTCTTTTGGATCATTTTGTGTAACACCATTTTGTGTAAAAATGTTCCATTTTACATAAAATTATTATTTATCCATTTCATTCCAAACTTGAAGTTTGTTCTCTTTTATAAGTGTTATTTTTCCAAATCCATTACACACACTAACTTCTTATATGTTTTTAACTCATTAAGGCTTCTTTAACACTTTCGAGTAATGCACTTTTCAAGTTGAAAATCTCTTTATTTAATTACTTTCTTTATCAAGGAAGTCATTTGGCATTTTGAAGGCTACTTTATGAGAAAATACCCTTTTACCTTTATTAAAACATGTAGTCATGAATACATACACTTAACACATTTTCCACACTCATTAATACACTTTAAGGGATGAAATTTCTAATTTCTTTATTTCATATTAAAACTCATTAAAACCTTAACTACACTTGTCTATATGCTTATTGCCAAATTACTACAAGTTTATATATGTTGGAATAGTGATTTTAAGTCCAAAAATTAAAGAAAATGAGTTCAATACAAGATTTATTCAAGAAATTTCATACTACTTGCAAAAATATGCTATTCAAGACTAAAGGGCATTTTTGTTCTTGAAAACATTAATAAATGTCTAATTTCACAAAAATCCCATTTTTTCAAGAAAACTTCAAGACTTTGTTCACAAAATATCTCAACAAGATAAATACTATTTCAAAATATTTTATTTCATACAATGTTTGACACTAAGTTTTCTTGAAGATGTATCATTTTCTCAAAAGGATCATTTGTAATTCATTTTACATAGAACATGAGAAAATAGCTATCTTGAAACATGCATACATTCTACTTTTAAAACTCTACATACAAGACCAAATGCTAGGAAAATAGAATTCTTAAACTTAAAAGGTCGACTTTTTAACCTCAAAGAAGGTCCAAAGATGTTATGGTGAATAAGATACTGATGTCAACCTCCCACCTCCTAAGGTTGCCTTAAGGAAGTTGCCTAGTTTCTCTAGTTTGGTCCTTGAAATCTCTAAGAAAACCCACTTAAACTCTATTGTTACTTCTTCTTTTCTTCTAACAACATCTCTATAAATTGATATCTAGACTAACATGTGGTGTATATGGGTTTTATAGGCTTAAATGTGGTAGAATATAAGGTAAATATGGTAGTTTAGGGTGGAGGGGTAGTGGTGTTATGGTGGTAGAGGGTGGTTTAGGTGGTGTAGAAGCTCTAAGAGAGAGAGAGAGAATTTGAGGGAAAATGGTTAGTGATGGACCCCAACCCCTTTTCTCATCTATATATACCAAAACACTTAAAATCCATTACCCAAAGGTTCCTATACCCCCCCCCCCCCCCCGATTAGATCTGCTTCATTGAGAGCTTGACAACTCAAATGATCCAAGGGTTGGGATTATTATAGCATTTTTTGAACCTAAAAATTATAATTTTTTCATTCTCGTTCGAATGAGAACGTACCTCGTATGAATGACAACGCAATCAAAGAGCTTATAATGAGTGTGGAAATGCGAATAAGTGATTTTCGTTCGATTGGCGTTTGAAGCATCGTTCCAACGAGATAGGGATCTCGTTCAAACGACCAAGGGTATCATTTGTACGACCCTAATTTTTCTCCAAATTAAATATAAGGCCATTATAATCTAATTGATTTCACTAAGGCCACTATACTACCCAAATTTGACCCATTATTCATCTCAAGCCCAATTGGGTCACATCAAGTAACCAATTTATACGGTAAAGTCAACATTGCGGGGGCAAGTGTTACACTACCCAAGGATACTAATAGTATCAAACAAGTCTATAAGTCCTCATGGTACTCCTGGAGTCACCTAGTTGACTAACTTTGGAGGTCGGTGGAGTTCATCACCCCCATCAAGAACATGTTTGCCCAGATATTGCCTTATTAAACTGATCAAGATGGAATCCACTCCGATACACAAAGCGTTAATATATAATAGGGAGATTAATAAGATGTTCAATAAGGGTCACACCAATCACATAACTCAGAATCCCTTAGAATAATTGAAATATTCAAAGCATTACGCCACCAATTTATATAAGAAACATTCAGACGGTTAATGAAAGAAGCATCAGAATTGAAAATAGCCTCATATTAGTTGCCATTCCACACTTGATGAGGTTGCCTATGGAATTTGAATATGGGATGATTAATCATCTCAAATAATCCCATAATGATTGCCTCATTATCGTGTAAAGACTTCTGGGTCTTTGCAAGCTCTTCCCTTAACTGATCGTTCTCCTTCTTAAAAAATAAAGCACCCTCTCCAACATTACTTTTTGGTAAAGACTTTTGGTTCTCCCAACACATCCCTCAAGTCATTATATCCCTTCTCAAGGATTTAAGTAACATCCCTTGCTCCTAGGAGGTCGACTTGCAAAATTAAAGTGTTTTTTGCATGCATGGACTCTGTATTGGCCAACTTTTGATTAAATCTTCCAGCTTTAGCTATCATGACAATATCCTTGTCAAATTAGACTTCAAATTATATCACTAAGACTATCTTAGTTTGCAAGTATCATAACATTATAGAACATAGTGGCCACCATTGCATGATGGAAAAGTGGATGCATATTTGGATAGGCTTCTTTTGTCGACAAAAATGCATCAGATCCAATATCTGGTCGAGGTCACTATCTTCATCGATATCATCACAACAAGTAGTTAGTAGTATTGGATGATTTTTCTTAAAGTCATAATGCACATCAAAAAGTGATGCACTTATTATCTCTAATTGAAAAGTGTAAGAATAATTGGTCAAACATTCATCCCAATTAAGGAAACATTATGGAAAACATTGCAGGATAACAGAATAATGAATATAATCAAATATTTATATTTCATTGACAAAGGTTAAGGGTGAAAATCCCATACATTACAGACCAAATGACAATGAAAAACAAATACAATGTCTCCTAAAGTGATCTAAATGGATCTCGTTGTGGCTTTTTGTCCAACCTCTGCCTTTTTAACAACATGGGAAGCACCTATGTGTTCTAGGTAGTCGGCCCCCTCTTTTGCCATCATAACATCTTGAGAGGAACCAAAATGTTCCAAAACCTTGATAGCGTTAGACATATCTATATAATTCTCAACATATTGGTAACATCCAGCGTGTTTTTATTAGTCGGCATTAATGTTGTCCACCTCAACACCAGTAGGTGAGTCTCTAAATAATTCTTTCTCCTCATATTCATCATCATCATCTTCATCAATTAGAGGAGACCCAACATCATTCTCTTTAAAAATCTCAGAGCCCTCTGAGATGAAATCCTTGATAAAGCCTTCATCCTAGCTATTCTTGAAGAATATCTTCTTGATCTATTAGATCTGCTTTTGATATTTGACTAAAGCTTTATCCCATTCACGAGTAAAAGTAGAAGATTTGGCTCGTGAAACTTCATCCTTAGCCCCCTCATCTTTGGCCTTTACCCCTTTAGATTTGGCATCAGCATCCTCGACCTCGACCTTGTCCTTTTCAATAGCAATCTTGGCATTCTCGGTAGTAAAAACAATGTCAGATGACTCTTGCATATTTTTATTAAGGTCAAAATTGGCAGTCTCTAACCTATGAACCTTATTTTCAAGCTTCTTCACGTTGTCGATCATAGACTCACTAACTTTCTTGGACAAATCCAAGTATTTTGTAACCTTATCCAAAGCCACCCCAAGTCATAGTAATACTTCATCATTATATCATATATTTCCAACAACTAATAGTAGTTAACCAAAAACCACTAAGCACATAGGAAATAAAAGTCAAAAACTTACAATTGAAAGATTATTGAAAATAAGTACACAAGTAAAAATAAAAATTTATAAGAGAGATGGTATGAGTGGAATATTCCACCTGACGATCATGATCCAAATGACATAATTGGCAACATATTTGACCTTATTTACTAATCTCCCCCAAATCAATAGGTGGGGGAGGAGGATTCTTATCCTTCTTGGTTTTCTTGTAGGGGTATCTACTAACTTAATTAATGAATCCCTATTTTCTAGGGATTAGTAGGATCCTCAACTTCATCATTTTGGCTTATCGGTCGAGCATATTCTTTTTTCTTGCTTGTTGGGCGAGCAGTAGGGGATCTAGGGCCTAGATTAACGGATATTAGATTAACTGGTTTCCTCTTAGGGGACATTTCACCAGGAAAAAGGTTAGAAGTAGGTATAAATAATAGATCTAACGACTCAAATGAGGATGATATTTTCCCTTATTTAAAATTTTTAGAAGTGTAGGACTTCAGATCATTTAGATTAATCGAGTTCGGTAGAGTCTTATCAATTATCTTTATGACAACTGAAGTGGTTGAACTCATGTAGAAGAGGATAAAATCAACCAACTTTCTATGATCACTATCTCTAAGACTTTTCTTCACTGTCCAGATCTTTTGGATATTGACAAAGTTGAATTCTTTGCTAACAAGAGTTTTCCCTTTTTCATTAGTTTTCAAGAAACAAAGAGAAAATAATTACAACAGGGATAATGCAATAGAAATAGAAAAATACAAGGTAAAATCAAGGTTCTAAAAAATACGGGGCGTGATTGAGGCGTGGAGGCCAAGCCTTAAGCCTTAGAAGTCTAGGCGGGCCTAGGCATAAAAAGGCGTGAAAAGGCGTTTAGGCCTTCTTAATATTTTTTAACTATAACAAGGCTATTAAAATACAAAAATTGCACGTATCATAAAAATATGTCTGAATATATGCAAATTAAAATACTATTTGATTATTTTGGATAAGATAATGGTTCGGTTTGTAAACAAATTCTTTAAAAGGCGACATCGTTTAACTAAGGAATTGTTGTTTTTAGAAAAAAGTGCGCCTTAAGAGTTTTACCAAGAATAAGGCGTGAAAAGCGTAAGGCGAGGCGTTTCTCCCAAGCCTTAAGCGTAGGCGGGTTTTTTAGAACAGTGGATAAAATAAAGGATAACCTAATATATTCCTCTCCCTTCCTGAAGGCACCTTGGACCTTTATATTTTTCGCTTTTAGGAAGATGGGTACGTTTTAAGTTCTTCACAATCACATCATCATCTCAATACTCTTTGTCGGAATCAGACTACTAAGCCTTGACTAGTCTCCCTTCTTTTTAGATAATAAATATTTTCATAAGTCATCACCCATTGGTAAAAATAAATTATATTAGTAATGTCGAGGTTGGTCCCATATAATTCTTTAATGCAATGAACCCCATTATTGATCTTTCAAATATTTGGAATGACCTGGGTTGGGACCACATCAAAGTATGTTCACAATTAGAGAAAAAAACTTATTTAGGGGAAAAGTCTCCCAAAATTCGGTAATGAAGATTGAGGGAAACCATTATCCATCATCAAGCTTATAAAAGTCACAATAACCACCAACTAATTCTGCGATAACCCTGCTGAGGATATAACAATATTGAAGTTTTCTATGGTTTTTTCATTAATTGTGTACACCTTTTTTAAGAGGAGGTGGCAATATGGAGAAATACTTGAAGATAAATTTGAAAATACAGTAGCACAAAACGAGATAGATGAAGATAAAGTTCTTACAAAGAAATAGAGCGAGTAAAAATCCTTCTTCCACTGCTCCCATTTTTAAATGAGGAGGAAAGAGAGGGCATGGTCTTTTTTATGAGAAATAAACTCATTATTACCCAACTTATAATTGCGTGCACAGAAGTCGAAACAACATTTATTGCCTACCAAAGTAAGGACGGTTGAGTTATGAGCGTGCCCCTAGGGCACTTAGCGGGATAAGGCCTTTCAGTTCCTAGGGAATTTATGATATTGGCCACTATCAATGCACATAAATCTCGAATTGATATCGACCCTTGAATAAGAGAGGACTCATGTCATCACTAAGGAGTAAGAGGATTTATCCAACATCGGGGTTGACTAGGGAACAAAACCCAACTACCTCAGTGAGCCCATGGACTTTGGGGGTAATTATGGGTTCAACAGTTTTACTAGAACGTGATCAGCCACGTGCACTTAAAAATCATATAGTCTACTAGTCAAAGAAGAATTGCTCAACTCAATCATATATAATGACTAGTTACAATAAATGGATAATCCTATCTCTTAGAGACAGTTGTTAACAGGTAGGTCTTAAGACTCTCCTAAGATACCTTAGAAGTATAAATTCTCCCCCTATGGGCATGACATGTAATATCGAGAACTACTGAAACTCTGTCGACATGTGTTATAAATTAATCAAAAATAAAACCTAGCACCCTCTGGACGTAAGAAAGTTGTCGAACCATGGACCTTTTATGTTGTTGTGTGTGTGTGTGTGTGTGATATCACTGTCAAACCATGGACCTATTATTTTTTTGTGTGTTATATCGTTATTTTTTTAATAATTAATTTGCTTGGGCTTATGTGTATTTAATCGAACAACCTGTAGGAATTTAATGTCCCTATAAAACTTTAATAAAAATCTATTACTATTTTGATTTAATTAATGAATAAAGATCATAGTGTGAATTATTTAGGAAATTGGGTATTTCACACATGAAAATGCCTCTTGTTATAACTACTAAATCATGAATCTTGCTAATAACACTTAAGTGCATGATATTCGGTAAATTATGATGTTGTTAGTTTGATTAATCACCCTCTTACTCTTATCATGATAAGATTGTTATGACTTGATGAAATGATCATTGTGTAGTGATAATGAGACTTACCTAGATTTTATAATCTCCCCAAGTTTCTCCCATGACACGTCATTATTTAAAAATGATAAATGTAAATAATGTTATAGGAATGATAGTGTGATGAAAATAGGAAAAATCCAAAATTTATTCAATTAAGAAATACTCCAAGTTTATATGAATTTATGAATAAAGAACGCATACTTACTTGAACACTTGCACAAGATAAATATTTTGAATGTTACAATAGTTACAATAAAGGCATTTGGGGGAAAAAAGACTGAAATAAAATAATTAAAGAATAAATACAATTATAGGGATAGAGACTTGAGATAAATTTCCCAATGAAATAAGGATTAATTTATGGTAAAACAACTAGTGGCATTGACGCTAATATTTAGGGAATGTCGGCGGTGAACTTTATGATTATTTGTGAATGACCCGTAGTCAAGGGTCATGGTTGATTATTTATTTTGACCATGTATTAATGGGATGTATATGTTATAGGTTGTATTTTAATTTGGTGATGTGTTTTGGGGTGTATATGGTGGAGGTTGAATATTATTTGGTTCTGTGATAAGCGAATGACAAACCTTGTGATTTGTGATGATGTGATTAGACTGTATATGGTGGAGGTTGATATTAAGATAATGGGGACTTATTTAATTAATTTAATATATTTTATGTGCATCTCAAGGGACTAGTGACCCCGATGGGGATTGGGGGATAGACACGATTAAAGTTTTTTATAATAAAAAAAATTACTTATGAAAATCCGAATGATTAATGAAAAATGAGAAACATTCATAGGATGAGAATTGTGCATGATAATTACTATGGATTTATTATTCACTTATATAAATTTTTGGGGTTAAGTATCATTTACAGCTTGTTGTGGGCCTAACTCATCGATGTTTAACTCAAGCTTTAGGTGCTTGCGATTGCCCCACTTAGATTTCCTAATTTTTGAAGCATCGGGTCCTTAAAAACTCATCACCTGTCAGAGTGTGTAGGTGTCTATTGCTATTTACTTTTTTTGGTTATCTTTTTATATGAGAGATGTGAGAGTCATTTGCTTTATTTTCAAATTGGAGCATGTACCCAATTTTACTTTTATCGTAGAAAATGACACTCTATTTTAGCTTATGATGTTGGAGGTTTACCCTGTGTTACATTATTGAGATCCATTGTTGTGACAATTTAAGGTTATTAGATTTTAGTTGGTGGTGATTCATTCTATTTATATGTCTTTGAGAATTATCTTATCGCGCTCCATTTGTATAATTTATCTATTCTTTCATCTCATGCTAAGAATGTTATTTAATTAAAATAACAATTTATATAATTTTATAGTTAGATTTGATCAACCTAAGTATTAAAATATACGAGATGTTATAGTGAAGGAAAATTAAGACAACAACAAATGGTAAGGGGAAAGAAAAAATGTCTAAGGATAGAGTACAAGTTTTTTGTATTAATGTCATAAATGATATGGTAATGAGGAGATAAAAAATAATGGAGAATCTCACGGGCATTGGATCTTCTTTTCATGGAGGAAATGATACGTGTATTAATATATATAACATTGGTGAATAGTTTACAAAAAACCTCTCAATTGAGAGGTGGCTGACGTAACTTCAAATAGTCAGCAACATTTTAGTCTAAGCTAACACGATTCAAGATGATATTTCAGAGACTAAGTGGTTTTACTAAGTTAAATGGTATTATTTAAAAAAATGATTATTCTTTTACAACACTTAACACATAAGACATAAGTATCTTGGGCTTTCCACCTATAGTTCTAGGCCTCAAGGATTTAAGTAGTCCAATTTGGCTAAAATCTTGATTTTCCCTCGTGTTCTTAGTAAAATTTAGTATTTTTGGTTCAAAGAAAATACTATTTGATTAGACCATTTAAAATGTTTTTTTCAACTAAGATTCTTCGTCTAGAATCTGAAATGGGGGTGGTGGAAACTATATCATATCTACAAGCCGCATCCGTTGAGCCTTGGCCATTATCTCTGCTTAGAGTCCATTTAGACCCACTTTTGAAGGCCTAATTCTCCATTGCTGATGACTTATGTCTGTCCAGAATCAATATTTTCGAGAGAGCTTTGGCGGGGAGAGTTGGGAGTGCTGATTGCTTACAACCGTCGAGTGGATTAACATTCACTGGTGAACCTAGGTGGAGTGGTGGTAAGATATCTAAACTCGTCGCTTTTTCGCTTCATATTTGCGTCTGAAAAAGAAACAGTGAGGATTCTAATGAAGAAGAACTGGATTGTGAATGGGGCTCATCTTTTGTTAAATAAGTGTCATCTTCTGGGGGGTTGTTCTAAGGATGTTAGGCGACCGTCTAGACGTTGGATTAGGGTTATGGGACTTCCACTAGACTTGTAGGAAATGAGCATGTTTTTTTTTAAATATTGATGAGGACACTCAGACGGAGGTAGAATTGAGGTAGACAAGGATTTTAATTCATGGGTGTGAGAGTAAACTAGAGAAAGTTTTATTCAAAGCTGGGGGTTGGGTTTTTAAACTCCTCGTATGTGTTGAGTTTCCCTCTTTGTGCAATTTTGGAGGTGAAGAAGTTTATGATAAGGGTAAGTGTAGAGGGAGTTATTCTCTGACTCAGGGAACCGTGGTTGGTCCGAATATCAATATTAGTGGGATTAAAATATTGAAGTAGGTGGGTGGAGGGAACGATGGATATAGAGGGCGTAGCAAGGGCAACCGAGTTTTCTTCCAGCGCATGGAGAGCTATAACCTTCATCCAGTAGTAGAGGAGAGTTTGAAGTGGGATGTGAATCTGGCAGTTGTGGGTGCATTGAGAATATTGTACTGGAACCTCCTGGTGATTAGAATGAACTCGGGGGAGGGGTTCAGTCATTTTTGGACGAACCTTCTTCTGATGGGGATACTATGATGAGAGGTGTAGCTTTAGGATCAAGGGTCTTGTTAGGAGTGGGGAAGACTTCGAGGCTTTTTGGGATCCTAGTCGCTGGTACAAGTGCATGGGCGAGGCTTTACATGAGTGTGGGAATAATAGGGTGCTAGGACTGGGTCACGTCAGAGGTAGGGTTGTTGATGAGACTAAGGTTGGTAGCTTCTTGGGTTTGGGGGATTCAGTAACCAAAAGTGGTCAGTTGTTGGAAATTTATGTTGTTTGTGATGTGGTTGACTTGCAGGTTGTCACTTCTAAGAAGACCCACTTGGGGGAAGTGGTTTCATTTGCAGACAACTTGCATAGCATGGATTTCCTTAGGATCCCTTATAGTAATAATATGGCAGTGTCAGATGAGATCCCTTCTAATGTCATTCAATGTGGTGGCGTGTCTACTAGGTTGGAAGTTGGGGGTAGGACGAACGTGTGGGTTGGTATTATTTCGTTGGAGAAGTTTAGTCAGTTAAATAATAGTATTCCTATTGTAGGAAAAAATGGTAATCAGTCATCCAACTCTAATAGGATTGACCCACTTTTAAATTCCGGCAAAGTGATTAAAAATGGGGCCTTCAGGAAAAAAATTAGGCAAAGGGGGGATTCTTTTAATTGGAAAAATAAGTGGAATGCGGTGATCGTTAAGAGTAAAAAAGTTATGACTGGAGGGGAGATGGGTAAGGACTGTGCATGTTGTATTGTTGATTTTTTCAAGGACACTATTCTTGTGTGCTCGCCTCGTGTGGGAATACTTAGTGGTGGTCCTCTTTGTTCGGTCAATGAGGAGGGTAAAGGAGTATTAGAGGAGGAGTCGTATGTGTAGGATATCTCTAGCACCTAGGGGGATTCTTTGAGTGGGAAGGAGTTGTTGTGTAACTTGGTAGGCCTATCTCCTAAACTGTGGGTTGAGCTCTGGGGGTCAGAGGGGGAGGGGGAGGTGTTCGGGGTTAGGAGACAAGAGAAGGTCCTGGAGGGTGAGGTGGAGGAATGGGTGTCTAGTAAGATAGGACGATTTAGTAAATTCTTACGGTAAACATATTTGGGGAACGAGAAGGAGGCACTAACGTTGTTCCATAATACAGAGGAGAGGGGGAAGGGGAGGTAGAGGTTGTAGAAGAGGGGGAGGGAGGGGCTAAAAATGGTATTTAATGAAGTTACGCATTATTTCCTGAAATGTGCGGGGTTTGAATGACCCCAGGAAAAGATGAGTGGCTGGTGGCTCCACATCGCGATGGTGGCCAGATATTGTTTATCTTCAGGAGACTAAGATGGGAGATATTGATAGCGAGTTGGTGCGATCTATCTGGGGAGGGCGTAGTATAGAGTGGTGTTTCCTGGATTCAGAGGGGGTATCAGGAGGGATTGTTATTATGTGGGATAACAGAGTGGTGGAGAAAATTGACATCTTCGTAGTATATTGGTCCCTTTCTTGTTTATTCAGGAATATTGAGAACGGATTTACGGGGAGTTTCTCGGGGGTCTATAGGCTAGTCGAGGACTTAGACCGATGGGAGTGTTGGGAGGAATTGGCATGGGCCAAAAGTGCCTGGGGTGTTCCGTGGTGTACGAGGGTGATTACAAAATTGTTCGATTCCCCTCTGAGAGGAGTGGGGGGGGGGGGGGGGGGGGGGGAGATTTAATTCTTTTAAGAGGGATTTCTTTGATTTCCTCGATGAGTTGGAATTGGTGGATCTTCCTTTGGAGGGAGGTTTATTTACCTTGTCCAGTCAAAGGAACAACCCTTCGTTTTCTCGGATTGGCCGATTTCTTATTTATAATGAGTGGGAGGAACATTTTACAAGGGTAACTCAATCATGCCTTTCGTGGATTACTTTTGATCACTCCCATATCCTCTTGGAGTGTGGTGGGAGAAGAGTAGGGAGGTCCCAATTTAGATTTGTGAATATGTGGCTTAAGGAGGAGGATTTTGTTGATAGGGTCGAGTAGTGGTGGGGTGGGTATGAGCTGGAGGGGAATGCTAGCTTCATATTGGCGTCTAAATTGTTTCGTCTTAAAAGGGATCTTATTCAGTGGAACCATGATGTGTTTGGGCATATGGGGGTGTGATTGCGTAGTTTATGGGGGATATCCGAGGCCTTGGCAAGAAATAATGGTTGGGCGGTCTTTCGGGGGATGAAAAGTTGGCTAGGGAAGAGAAAAAAACGGAGCTCGGGAGGCGACTGATTCAACAGGAGCTTTGTTGGAGGTAAAAGTCTAGGGCTCTTTAGCTTAGGGAAGGGGACCGCAATACCAAGTTTTTCCATAAAGCGGCTAACTCGCATCGCCACTTTAACCATATTGGGAAATTATAGTAGAGGAGGTGGAGTACACCGAGGAGAGAGACGTTCATAGGGAGATCAATCAGTTTTATGCGAGATTGTATACGATGGAGCAGTCCTGGCATCCCAAGTTAGATGTGCTTTCGATGGCTAGCATTTCGGGGGATGATGTGGTTTAGTTGGAAAGGGTGTTCACGGTAAGAGGAGGTGGTCCAGGTTTTGACGTCTATGTGTGGGGACAAGGCGCACGGACCTGATGGGTTTACTATGGCCTTTTTCCAACATTTTTGGATGGTTATCAGGGAGGATGTGATGGCAGTCTTTTACGAGTTCGATGATGGGGGGTACTTTTTGAGGAGTCTATACGCTCCTTTCATTACTTTGGTGCCTAAGGTTGGGGGAGTGACGGATGTGAGGGACTTCAAACCTAACATTCTTGTTGGCAGTGTGTATAAACTCATCTCTATGGTCTTATTGGTTAGCCTTAGAAAGGTGATTGATCCTCTCGTGTCCGATGCTCAGAGTGCTTTTGTGGTTGGCCGTCAGATTCTTGATGAGGTGTTGGTGGGGAATGAGTGCATCGAGTTTAGGCTGAGAAGTCGGATCGCGAATATTATTTTCAAGATTGATATTAATAAGTCATAAGATCACGTGAACCGGGACTTCCTCTTTTATCTTCTGAGGAGGATGGGTTTCGGGGTGCGGTGGTGCAGGTTAGGGGTGGCCGTGGGCCGGGCCTGGGCAGGCCCGGTCGGGCTCGGGCCGGGCTTGAAAAATTAAGTGTTATCCCAAGCCCGCTCGGGCCTTATTATGTAATCCCAAGCCCGCCCAGATTTGAAAGCTCTTTACCCAGGCCCGCCCGATCGGGCCCTATTATGTTAATTAAAAGATTTTTTTTTTAAAATTAAAATACCTATTTTTTTATTTAAAGACCAATTTTTTTAATTACAAATCTGTTTTAAACTCCATATATTACAAAGTCCATATATAAAGTTTCTCACTTTACATGAAAAGACTTGATATACATTTTTATATTTATAGAAGTCCCCTCCCCCCCCCCCCCCATATATATATATATTTCGGGCCTCGGGCCGGGCCGGGCCTCATCGGGCTTAAGAACTCATGCCCAAGCCCGCCCGAAAAAAAATCGGGCCTATAAAATTTTGCCAAGCCCGCTTTGCGGGCCTATTTACCTTACCCAAGCCCTATTTTTTTATTGGGCGGGTTGGGCGGGCTTGGCGGGCCTCGGGCCTATGGCCACCCCTAGTGCAGGTGGATGAAGAGATGTATCTCCTCTGTCAATTTCTCTGTCCTGGTGAATGGGGTGCCTGAAGGGTTCTTCTCAAGCACTCGGGGTCTTAGGCAAGGCGACTCGTTGTCCCATTTTCTCTTTATTTTTGTTATTGAGGCATTTTCTCGGATGATGAGTCGTACTATGGAGGGTGGCCTAGTCTACGAATTATTTATCGGGAGCACTTTTTCCCAGCCTATTGTGATCTCTCAGTTGTTGTTTGCATATGATACTATTATATTTTTTGGGACAACTGTGGATGAGGTGAGGATGTTGAGGTTATTGTTGGTGTATTTTGAGGTTATGTCAGGGCTCCGTATCAACGTCGTAAAGAGTGTAATGATTGCCATTGGTGATGTCGACAACGTGGGTCGCTTGGTTGAGGTTCTTGGGTGTACGGCCGGCTCGCTACCCTCTACTTATCTTGGCCTACCCATAAGGGCTAAGTTTAAGTCCACATCGATGTGGGATCCGGTTCTAAAGAGGGACCAAAGGAGGTTAGCTAATTGGAAGAATAGTTACCTTTAAAAAGGGGGAAGGTTGACGTTGATAAAAAGTGTGTAATCGAGTCTTCCAACTTATTTCATGTCGATCCCCCCTTTACCAGCTTCTATTAACAATATACTCGATAAGTTGATGAGGAATTTTCTATGGCATGGTCATGATGTTTAGTTCAAATACAGTCTGGTGAGTTGGGATGAGGTGTGCTTGCTACTGAAGGAGGGCGAGGCGGGGGTAAGAAGTTTAACCCATTTTAATAAGGCTTTACTGGGCAAGTGGTTGTGGCGATTTAATAGGAACGATGGCAAACAGTGGAGAAAAGTGACGATGGCTAGGCATGGGCCGACCTATTTGGGTGGGGCTCTAGGGTGGGGCATATTGTTCATGGGTGGAAGTGCATTGCTCGTGGGTGGGATGATTTCTTTAAGTCCACTTACTACTAGCTTGAGAGAGGGAATCGTATCAGGTTTTGGAAAGATAGATGGTGCAGAGGGGGCTTGAAGGTAATCCTGAGATTAGGGATAATTCCCTAATTAGCAACAGTGTTTGAGGATTAACGCAATAAGAGGCAACTCAAGCGTGGCAGCTTGGTGAGACAGCTTAGCGTGGCAACTCAGGCGTGGCATCTTGGAGAGGCAACTCAAGCGTGGCAGCTTGGTGAGGCAGCTTAGCGCGGCGACTCAGGCGTGGCAGCTTGGTGAGGCAACTCAAGCGTGGCAACTCATACTTCGGCTTGTTGTGATAGTCATATTGTATCTTTGGTTACATTTACTGTAAGCTATAACGGTTGTAATGACGTAACGATAATAACAAAAGAGTTTGTATGAGGTCAAACGGTACTCGCGAGAGACCAGGCTTGGCAGGGCCTGGGAGAGCTTCCGTGCTCTATCGGATGACCTCACCGTGGGAACTTTAGAGGGACCTGGTTTGGAGGTTTGATAAGTAAGGCACCGTTGGGGCTTTTCCTGACCATACTAGATACACCTGGTAAAACACCGAAGGACCCTGGCCGTGGAACCTCAAGCGGAGCAGCTTGGAGTCCCATCGGGCGTTGAGTTATGAACCAAGTAGCCCTCTACTTAATGTCACATCTACTATAGGTGATGTCACTAGCCAGCTAAATAATGTCAAGCCTGCACTTGAGTAAACCACCGTGGTATTTGGGGCTGTCAGGCAGTTGGTGAGCCACCTCTGCGACAACAACCCCCTGACACACAGTGGTTAGGCAAAAGGCATGTCTTGGCATTTAATGTTTATGACATGGAGACAACTGGTGCATCAGGCATTTAATGTTATGACATAAAGTATGATGGATATCTTTTCATAGTTTCAATGACTGAGTTGCCTCGGGGGTGGTGTGGAGGGCTATTTAAGGACCCCAACCACCTTTGAGGAAAGAGAGAGACTTTTGGAGAGTTCAGAAGTTATTGCAAAACCAGAGAGTTTACTCACTCACCATTGTCATTTATTATAAATCTTTTAATACTTGACAGAGATTCTTGAGGGTCTTTGGTGTGTTTCTACCTGCCTATCAAGGTGTATCTAGGATGCTTACTTCTCTCTCCCTCCAGCTAAGCCACTTCTAAAGTTCATTATTATTCCCTGAGTTATACACGAGAGACTTTGTGAGCCTAAGCTGAGTCTATCTTCATTGGGTCCATGTTCACATGTTCTGTCATTAATCCAAGCTTTGGCTAACTAACTCGTCATTACCATACTCAATAGGGGTTACGCATCCATATATAATCTAAATTACCCTCCTACATTTGGCGACTCCGCTGGGGAGGCATCCTTCTAGATAAGGAGTATGGCGCAAGATAATGCTACTCGAAGACTCAATTTCGATGACATTCAGCATAATGAAGAACAGGCTGCGAGAGGGCAGGAGGCCCTAGGAGATGGGGCTCCTCGAATAGAGGTACCTCTGACGACAACAACGTTAGGCGTCCCAGGGGCGACACAACCTTCCACGAGCGCAGGGTTGGGACCAGCCCAGATGTCGCTCCTCATGAGCAAATTTTATGAGTTTCTACAAACCCCAGTAGCTTCAACCATGTTGGGGGGATTGGAGGCTAATGCCTTCGTAACACCAGGAGTGGCCCCGTCGGCCCCATCAGGGGCAGGTGTTACAGGAGGGGTACCATCAAGTGTACTCTCTGTTGTGAATCGAACTGTGGGCACCTCAGGATTCTCAACGGCACTACCAGTAATGTTCACTTCGGTTGCAACGGGCGCTCGACCCTCGGACCCATTTCTGGTGGCCCCAGTAGCCTCGCCCTTGGAGGAGATGAGAAAAGAAATGCAGAAGGAGATGCTGAAGTTCATGTAGGCTTCCTCGCAGGCTGTGGGCAAGGTGGCAGCGGTCTACGATGACTTCCGAACACCTTACCCCCAGGAGTACAACGACGAACCCTACCCGAAGGACTATATTCCCCCTACCTTCGAAAAATACTCAGGGAAGGGTGGGAACCCGAAGGAACACATTAAGCGTTTCGTTGAACACTTGGGAGCGCACTGCAATGACAAAAAGCTTAGACTGAGGGAGTTCTCCAAGTCCCTGACTGATAAAGCATACACTTGGTACTCTCATCTGCCTCCCAATAGTGTCTCTACGTGGGAGGAGATGCATGTATTGTTTGTCTGAAAGTTCTTCTTAGCAGAAGATGAGTTCACCCTAGCCCAACTTGGCAGGGAGAGGCAAAGGCCAGGAGAAGAGGTAGTGGCCTATATTCGAAGGTTTAGGGAAAGGTCCCTCGATGTAAGGGAAGAAGCTAAGGAGGCCAGGTTACTACAGATTTGTGCTGAGGGATTACTCCCTGAGTATATCTGTCACCTAATCAATGAGACACGCGAGGGAACATTTTCAGCATTCTTAAAATCCGCAAGAAATATATCTTTGGTGGTGCGATCCAACCCGATAGTAGCTCCCATGGTGTTCAGAAAACCGATACAACCCATTGGAGGAAGGTCTCAGGTCCCACGGGTGGGATATATCGAGAGGGAAGATGGGGACAAGGCGCTGAGGAAGGACAACAAAAGAAAGTTCGGAAGAGATAGAGAAGACCCGCCACCGTTACCTTGTACGGTGGAGGAGGCTGTGAGTTGCTATAATGTAATGGTCCAAGGCGGAACGGTTTACGAACCAAAGGGTGTCCCGGCGGAAGAGCCCGACGCGGCAACTAGGGTCGA
Source organism: Sambucus nigra (assembly GCA_949130495.1). NCBI lineage: Eukaryota > Viridiplantae > Streptophyta > Magnoliopsida > Dipsacales > Adoxaceae > Sambucus > Sambucus nigra. The sequence continues at coordinate 119,148,490 of OX422223.1, forward strand.
TCCCAAATATTGTCAGGTGCATCGAAAGGTCCAACATCAAACAGAAAGCTGCTTCACACTGCGAAGAATCATCGATAAGTACATGAAAGCGGGAACATTACAGATCCCCCCGCAGAACGTTAACAATAACCCACTCCCGGCACATGGGGCCAATCTTATAACGGCCTACGATAAGGAGGCGGAACGGGAGGGAGGCGGGGCAACAAGGGAGTTCCATAAGGCACTGGAACATTGCACCAGGGGAATGGCTAACGTAGTTCTAGCTTATGATGAAGCAAGTGCTAGGGACGTAGAAGACGCATACAGCGTTGAGGATGAGGAAACGGACCCAGTTGTAGAATGTAGCGCAGTATCAAAATCTCCAAAGTTCATTTGGTTCTTCGACCAAGTGGGAATCCCGAAAGAGAGCATAATGGAGATAACTCAGGTAGTCTTAGATATTGTAAGAAGAAATGCAGTCCCCTCGCTAAGATGGAGGGGACCCATGTCCAGGCTGGTGAAGAAGTTCCTATCAGAGGTAACGTTCAGCGATGCGGATAGAGCTGTAAGGTTCCCCCATAATAGGCCTCTGTATGTAACCGCCAGTGTTAACGGGGTTAGCTTTGCAAGGACTCTTATGGATGGGGGTGCTTCCATCAACATTATGCCAATCAACTCCTTCCACGCGGCTAATATTCCAAAAGAAAGGTTGGTTCCTATGCCCTTGGTAATCTCGGGCTACGATAATCAATCTTCCAAATCCATCGGGTGTGTAAACGTGGGGATAGTGATGGGAAATCTGAGTTCCCATGTCAAGTTCCATATAATAGAAAGCACAACTTCCTATAATTTGTTAATAGGGAGAGTATGGATGCACAACCAAGGGTTAGTTCCCTCAACGTACCATCAATGTGCTAAGACGAATATCAAGGGGACAGAAGTGACTATTAGGGCAACTAAGAGGCCTTTCGCTATAGAAGAAGCACACTTGGTGGATGCAGCCTTTTATACAGAGCTCGAAGAGGACGTGTGGGTTCTAACGAGGAGAATGGAGGGAGCATAGGTCCCCTCGATTAGAGAAAGAATGGGACCTTTAAATGAGAATGGCGAAGGGAAGAGGATCGAGGAAACATATCGGGCGGTCCCTCGACCCCAGAACATCTCGAAGCAGCTCAAAGAAAAGATGAGGCCTAGGGCAGACCCGGGCGAGCATGAGGTCCAACGACAAAGCGTGTTAAGTCGTTTTTCAGGGGAAAGAACCGCTGAGGCTTCCAGAGAAAGGAAGAGAAAGGCCGTAGCAACAGCCACCAGCAGGCAATGCAAGAAAATTGTCACTGAAGAGGGAAAAGTGGTGTACCGCTTATAATGGTGTGAACGGGCGGCCGAAAAAGCTAACAATGAGGTTAACCCGATATATGAGTGTTTTTAGTAGATCAACGGGGGTAGTGTATGGTGATAGACAACTCCAGCATACAAGAGTTCGTAAAAGATGTCACCGAAGAACCAGACTACATGACAGACCAACCAAGGCCCCAAGCACAAGAGTTGGAGCAACTAAACTTAGCAGGAGAAGGGGAAGATCCCAGGCCTATCTTTATCTCGAAAGATCTTGTTAAGGAGAAACAAAAAGCCTTGGTTGACCTGATTCGGGAGTTCATAGATGTCTTTGCATGGAAGTACACTAAAATGGAAGGGCTGGATGAGGAAGTGAGCTGCCACAAGTTGAACGTGATGCCTTCGGCTATTCCAGTAAAGCAGGCAACAAGAACTTACAAGCCTAATATAGATTTAAAGATTAAAGAAGAGGTCCAACGCATATTAGCAGCAGGATTTATCAAGCCTATACAACATCCCCTCTGGCTATCCAGCATTGTGCCAGTGGGGAAGAAAGACAAAAACCAAATAAGGATCTGCGTGGATTTCAGAGACTTGAATAGGGCTTTCCCTAAGGATGAGTTTCCCCTACCCTCCATCGACATTTTGATAGACGCCATGGCTGGTCATGAGATGTATAGCTTCATGGATGGGTATGTGGGATACAACCAGATCAAGATGGACCCCTCTGACGCAGAGAAAACAGCATTCAGAACGCCGTTGGGCAACTTTATGTACAAGGTAATGCCGTTTGGACTCAAGAACGCCGGGGCTACGTACCAAAGAACAATGATGGCCATTTTTCATGACTTCTTCCACAAATTTGTGGAATTCTACGTAGACGACTTGGTCATCAAATCAAAGAAGGAGGAGTCCCATCTGAACGATTTAAGGAAGGTGTTTGCTCGGTGCAGGAGGTACAAGTTATGGATGAACCCGTTAAAGTGTGTCTTCGGAGTAACAAGTGGTAAGTTTTTAGGCTTCGTGGTTAATCGACAAGGGGTACAGATGGACCAGGATAAACAACAGGCAATCTTGGAGATGCCATGTCCAAGAACGGCGAAGGAGCTGAAAAGTTTTCTCGGTAAAGTCTTCTACCTTAGGAGATTTGTGCCTGGATTGGCCGAAATAACACACCCCCTGATGCAGTTGCTACGAAGGAACATGAAATTTAGATGGGAAGAGGTCCACCAGAAGTCCCTTGTTGGGTTGAAGAAGCTGCTCATGTCACCACAAATCATGGTTCCTCCCCAGGCGGGAGCTCCGTTGCAGCTATACCTTACATCCACCACGAGGCCCGTTGGAGCTCTGCTGGCACAAGAAGTAGACGGGCAAGAACGACCGATTTACTACCTCAGCAGAATTATACATGGGCCAGAAACTAGATATACTAGCTTAAAAAGGCATTGTTTAGCCTTGGTCGCTGTAGCACAAAAACTTAGGCATTATATGTTGTCTTTTACCATTCATATTGTAACTAGATGCGACCCAATTAGGTATTTACTCGCAAAGACTATATTGATTGGAAGGGCAGCTAGATGGTTCCTTATTCTCTCTGAATATGACTTAAAATGTGTGGTCCCTCGCACAATCAAAAGCCAGGCGTATGCCGACCTATTGGCCATCTTCCCTTCAGGAACCTTCGAGCCACCTAGGGAAGACATTCCAGGAGATGATTTGCAGGCCAATTACCTGGATGCAACCGAGGAGGAATGGACGATGCAGTTCGATGGATCTTCGGCAGAAAAGAAGGGAGGGGCAAGGGTTGTTCTTTCAAAAGCGATGGAAGAGATTTTCCTTTCCTACAAACTAGATTTCTCTTGCTCTAATAACGAGGCAGAATACGAGGCGTTGGTACTAGGGCTTCTAGAGGCTCTTCGGAGGGGAATTCGTTCACTCTGCATTAAGGGTGACTCGAACTTAGTAATTCAGCAGGTAAATGGAGAATATGCGTTGAAACACATGAGCCTGGCGCCCTATAGAACAATCATTCAAAGGCTCCTCAACCAGTTCCATCGGACCAAGATCAGGAGACATCCCAGAACGATGAACCGCCATCCAGACGCCTATGCCACTATTGCCCAGAAGATTATAGTGAAAACCAATGAAACTACAGTTGTGATCCAACGAAGAACAGCTCCTTCAGTAGTACAGCCACTACTGCCGATGGAGGAAGAGGTGGGCTGGAGAAGTGATATTAAGAAGCAACTGGAGTCTGGTGAGGGGGCGATGAGGCTAGGAGAGTTAGCCCAATATATTACATGTCAGGGAAATTTCTATTTCAGAAATACAGGAGGGTGGCTGTCAAGATGCGTCAGCCCAGAGGAGGCCGAGCAAATATTGAGGAAAACGCATGAGGAGCACTGCGAAACGAATGAGATACCTATATATAGGAGAATCCAAAGGGAGGGGTATTTCTGGCCTAGAATGAAGCAAGATGCGGCAGAGCTACAACGGAAATGCAACAAGTGTCAGCTATTCTTCGAAGCAGCTGAATGCCATTTTATTGAAGCTCAAACGGACTGGAGGCAGCCCTGCATCGACTTCATTCAGGAGGGGGTTGTCCCAACGGAGAAAATAGATGCAATGGGTCTGAGAAGAAGGGGTCCAAGGTTCTATGTCCAGGAGGGGCAGCTATATTGAAAAGGGTACTTTAACAGGCCCTTGCGATGTGTCACGAGGGAAGAAGCAGTGGAGGTCCTCAAACAAGCGCACGACCCAGCACATATAGGAGGAGCCAAGCTGTATGATCAGTTGATGACATTGGGGTATTATTGGCCAACAATGGAGAAAGAATCTGCGGAGTTTGTTCGAAAATGCAAAGCTTTCCAACTTCACGGGAATATGATCCATGCCCCATCGGTAGACTTGCACTCTCTATCAACACCCTATCCATTTCATGCTTGGGCGTTCGACCTAGTGGGGGCAATACACCCCTCTTCGAGAGGCAAGATATGGATACTAATAGCAACAGAATGTTTCACAAAATGGGCCGAGGCAATACCACTCAGATGGGCAACGACTAGGGTGATGAGCAACTTCATCAGGGAATACATCATTTGCCGTTTTGGGATCCCAAAAGTTATTCTCTCGGATAACGGGACCCCCTTCGTCAATTCGGAAGTAACAATGCTCACGGACAAATACTCCATTGTTCATCACACTTCAACGGTGGCATACCCAAAGGGAAATGGTCAGGCAGAAGCAACTAACAAAACTTTGGTTAATATTTTGGCCAAAATGATGGAAGACTTTCCAGGGGCGTGGGATGACAAGATACCAGCTATTTTGTGGGCCTATCGAACAACCAAGCGAAAACCCACAGGATACACGCCGTTCTCTCTTGTTTATGGGGCTGAGGCAATCCTTTCAGTAGAATTGGAAGTTCCCTCTGCTCGTTATGCCTTAAGAAGTAGCATGCTCCCTCATGGTAGACATGTACAGTTGGAAGCGTTGGATGAACACAGAGATAACTCGAGGCAACACTTTCAAATATATACGAAACAACTCTCCAGGGTATATGACAACTTGGTAAGACCAAGGAAGTTCGTGGAGGGAGACCTCGTATTGAAAGCAGCAGTGAAACACATCAGGGGACTTCCTCTACCAAAGTTCGCAGCCAACTGGGAGGGACCGTTCGTTGTTAAGGAAGCTCATGATTCAGGTTATTGCTTAATTTCGAAGTTAGAAGAAGACAAGCCATTTAATATTAACAATAAGTGGCTGAAGGTTTATCATGTGTAGACAACCAAGTTTGAACTGATGTTATGACTAGCTATCGTTATAAATATACAAGTTTTGGATGACATTTTTTTTAGCATAATGGAAGAATTGAAGATATACAAAATTCTATATCACACAACAACAGTCACAACACGCGAAGGGATTAAAAAGTATATGTTCTTCATTCATAAGCAATAGAGCATTACAAAATTCCTTTTGGGAGCTATTGCCCAAGAATTACATAGATAAAAGCAGTAAAAGATATGTATAGAAGAAGTAACTAGTCTAAAAGAAAACATAAATCTAAGGAAGAGAAAAAATCTCCAGGAAGGCCCGAAGAAGCTGCTGTGAAAGACCGTTGGGCGTTAATAGAAACCTCCAGCCTCGTTTGCACTTGTGTACGTTCGATCAGGAGTCTCTCACGCTTCAGTTTGACCAGGCACAAAGCTTCTTCGGCATCCTTTACCTCTTGATCCACTGCTTCCAAAAGAGGTGCCAACGCGACCAACCTAGCTTCCTCAGCTTCCTGGTCCTCCTGGTGCTTTCATAACACCTCCCTCTGGCCGATCAGTTACTGGTTCTTCAAAGTCTTCAGATACATTATAAGCCAGTCAAAACGGAAACCATCATATCCCAACTCCTTCAGAAAACCCAGAAATTGGTTAAGAAGGGATCTGGTAACACTTGCAGCAGGGGTACTGGCAATTTCAGCAACAACGATCGCCATACCTTGCAGTCTGTGACTCATCACATGAATATTGGAGCACAGGCAATCTGGTGTGAAGGTCTCAGGGTGGCGATTCACCAGTTGCTCGATCACCAAGCGGTGGTTGACAGGCACTTGAGGAGACTGCCGAAGCACCATTAGGCAGAACGCATGAGGAGCCAGGTCAGGAAGAGGCAGTTCGCACCCAGACTCGCTCTCGGCTGCAGCACCAGTCGTAGAACCTTGATCATCATGAATAGAATTTTCTGAAACATCAGGTTCTCGGAAGGGCGAGCTTACAGGTGAGAGAACTGGGGGAAAATTTTCCCGAGCAACCTGAAAAGAAAAAGTCCACATGATGAAATTATGAATAAAAACTTAACAAGTGTTTTCATTGTTAAGTCACCGTTATAAGGTGGAATGTATGAAAAATCTTAACAAGCGCTTTCGTTGTTAAGTCACCGTTATAAGGTGGAGTTTGTGAAAAAATCTTAACAAGTGTTTTCGTTGTTAAGTCACCGTTATAAGGTGGAGTTTATGAATAAAAACTTAACAAGTGTTTTCGTTGTTAAGTCACCGTTATAAGGTGGGGTTTATGAAAGAAACTTAACAAGTGCTTTCGTTGTTAAGTCACCGTTATAAGGTGGAGTTTATGAATAAAAACTTAACAAGTGTTTTCATTGTTAAGTCACCGTTATAAGGTGGGGTTTATGAAAAAGCTTAACAAGTGTTTTCGTTGTTAAGTCACCGTTATAAGGTGGAGTTTAAGAACAATCTTATGAAAAATCATAAGATGGAGATTATGGAAAATCTTAACAAAAGATAGCAAGAAAAATATACCTCAGTCACAACGGGAGCATATGAGGCAGCCACGGGGACAGGAACCGTTGGGGGATAGATTATTACCCCAGAAGCCATAACGGGGTCCCTGGACGCAGAAGCCTCCACACTGGGCAAAACCCGATCACCCGTATAGGGCACAAGGGCCAGCATACAGGGTTCATCATGCGAAGACACTGAGCCCTCAAACAAAGCCACATCAGGAGGGGCTGTAAACACACCAACATGGACCCTCACTGCAGGAGTTGGTGCAAGATTGGGAGAAAACTGTGCACAAAGCCAAGTGTTAGAAAAGAAGAATGAGCACAGAAAATATGAAGAATACCCCTACGTGTTACTTACCTCGGTTATGATACTAAAAAGAGGAATGGCAGTTAGAGGCCTCATCAGCGTCATTGGAAGAAGAACGCTTGCCAACAGCGAGGATATTTCAACCTGGGGTACACAAAAATATCTCAGAGTTCAGCAGGCCAAATAAGAAAAGAATGGGACCAAGGACAATAACAAGCAAATTAAAGAGGAGACCATACCTCGGGTCCACTCTCCTCAATAGGAACAATGGGCAGAGGAACCTCAGGTGAGGCCTGTAAATCAGAAGGGACCAAGGGTGTTATCTCGGGATGTGCCATTTCGAGCAGGGTTACCACTTCAGGCGAGGAATCACTCGCAGGATCAACGGCTTCACCTCCCACAATGACTTCCCTCACACGTTGGCTGACTCCACGACGAGAATACGTAAGCCCTGTCATGGGGGAACGGGGAGGAGTCACATCGGTATGAGATGCACCGAAGCGTCCCCCCACAAAAGGGATCACGGGAGGACTGGAGGGGTCTGGTCTTTCTATTTCAACTCCCTGCACCACAGTCGTCAAAAAAAGGGGGAGAGATAAATATACACATAAGTAAAGACAGTCGTCCTTAAGCAAAAGGAGATAATAATTTAATCAGTCATACATACCTCCGATTCAGAAGGAGAACGAGAAGACACGACCACGGGCGAAAAGGGAGGAGTAGTAGCAACTGAAGGGGCAGGGGTGGATTGCACCTCAGGGGTCGGGTGTACCTCAGGAGTCCGTTTCTTCTGGGACTTGGTGCCCAGAGTCTTCTTCCTCGAGCCAGCTGCACCAGTACTGACCCCTTGAGGAACCCTGGAACTCTTCCTCTTTCTAGCCGTTGGCTCTGAAGGATCCACCACCACCGTGGGGAAAGCAACGGAGGTAGGGACAACGACTGCATGTCGTTGATACTCGGCATTTATTCGGTCTAGTTCTGCTTGGGCCTCCCTCCTCACACGCTCAGCCATCTCAGCAGGCATGGGAGGTGGAACGGAGGCTATGGGAAGAGCTGCCACGGGAGTTTGGGGCTTTTGGGACTTTGATTTTGATGACCCACTCTTGACCGTTTTTGCCTTCTTGGCAGGTGGTGGAGAAGCCCCCTCGTGGGTAGTAAGCAGTAGAGGGGGCAGCCTTCTTTGGAATGGAAGGAGTCCTCGGTCTTGGCGTTGCAACTGGAACCATGGGGCAAAGTGGAGGAAGCTCGGTAGGAGGTGCTTTGTGGATTGAACTTAGGGGGAATTCTACCCCAAGTACAGAGTTGCCCTTTAGCCCCAACTCTAGGGCAGAAAATGAAGAAACGGGAGGATACACCGGCTCTCCCTCAACGAACTCAGCAATTTCATCTAGTTGCTTCGGCCAATACTTGGTGGCAAACAAAGGGGTCACATCCCCCTATCTAGTAATACTGGGAATGGTGACACGCCCAGCCATTGTTGAATATATCGCCCACGCAGTGGTCGAAGAAAAAGGGAGCATGCCTCGCCAAAGGTGACCTTGGGGTTTGACGACTGAAACACTGGACGTGGCGCCCCCTGGTCAAACCCAAACTGACGGCTGCATCGGTTGGGATTATAATGCTCGCTCGTGTATCCCCACTCGGTGTAGGAGGGTAGATATCCAGGAGAAAGCAGAAGAACCACGGCAAGCGAGGGATCCTCAATGTCGGGAGAAGGGTTCTGTATCAATCTGGCATCGTGATGAAAAAATTCACAAGTGTGAAAAAAGGCCTCATCCTGATAGGGCCTCATAACGAAATTCTCGAAACGGTCAATAACAGAAATCAACTCCTTTTGGCTTTGTCTCTTATGATAAATGAAAGACCGAGGAGGCAAAATCGTTTCACCTGAAGGAGGACTGTTGGGCTTGGCCGCTACGGCAGGAAAGCGGAAATAGAGAAAGCTGGTCAGAAGAACGCTGTTGGCAAAATTGGCCAAGTTATAACGACCAATAGAGCGTTCCATGTCAAATAAAGCCCTATCCAACCAGGTGTACAGGGATCCCAAGGCAATTGCAGCCAGGGGAAGCTTTATGCCTCGAGCTAAGCGAAGGGACAGGTTGATGAGGTCTCTTTGGGGCTGGTCGTTGGGCTTGCCCGTCAAAAGGAAACGGGACAGAATCACAAGAATGTAAGCGGGAAGCTCCAACGGCGTACCCTGACCAGGGGCAGTTGATGAAGAACTGCCTTCACTAGAACTCTTGAAGAAATAATTGATCAAGGGAGAAAAAGTATCTTTGTTGGAAGAACCGATGCAGCTTCGGCATATGCGATCCAACTCCAAACGATCTGCAGTCTCTTGAGCATCAAGAGCCTCATCGGTGTAAGGCTCATGGCTTGTTGCATCGAGGCCCAGGAGCTCACACACATCATCCAGAGTTATGGTAAACTCACCCCACGCAGCGATGAACGTATGAGTATCGACGTTCCATCGAGAGACCAGGACAGGAAGGGAAGCGTTGTTCTTTGATAGAGTAAACTCACCAAACCACCTAGCCCATTGTAGCCCGATCTTAGTAAGGACATCAGCATAGGAACTCTGCATGTGAGAGTTCCAGGAAGCAAAGTGCGCGGGGGATCCCCCGGGTGCTTCGAAATCAATATGGGACCATGAAAAGTCCCCTCGCTCCAAGCGAAATCTGAGAGTTCCTTCTGGGGGCAGAAATCCCCACTTAGACAATTGTTCGTCTTCATCACCCAACATTAGGGCGTCAAAATTGGAAGAAAAACAGACAGCCTTACAGGCAACAGCAAAGACATCACCCTCCCCAAAAATGGGGGAGCGACGGTAAAACCTCAGTTGTTCCTGGCGAGCAGCACCCAGGGCGGAGGCAGCAGTGGTGGTGGCAGACGGAACACTGGTGGCAGACACGGTGGGGTTGTTTGAAGATGCCATGGCCAATAATGAAACCGTAACAGAGAAAGCTTAGAGAGAAAAAGGGATTGAGAGCGAGAATGGAGAAACACGATCACAAGTGGTGGTATAGAAGGTGAAGAATGAAGCTCTTGCAACAATGGAGTCTCTCTCTCTTTATTTCCAAAGAAAAGAAGCGCTAATCTGAAGAAGATAATAACAGAGTAAGAAAAAAAACAAAGGAGAAGGTTCAAAGTATTTTGAATACGGCTGTTTGAAAATCTCGAGTTTTGGCGTTTAGATTTCCCCACCCCCGCACGTGCATGGCCACCTATAATCATTTCACATGAACACGTGGCACCTTGGAAAGTGCTTTGACAGTTGAGAGGACGGCGCCACCTCATTAATGAAGTGACGTTTGGGGAACACTAATCATTTCCTTCCTGTGCAAGCTTGAGTTTTGGTGCCAACAAAATTTCTTGTCAGACTTATCCCTTAAAGCCCCAACAAAGAAGATGCTCCAACGGTCCTGCATAAAGAAAAAAAATGCCTGAATATTTTCACACAAAGAAAGGTCCATCTGTTTGAGACATTTCTTGTAGACATTTCTCGTTTCAACAAATCTCTCCACGAGGGGGCAAATGTAGAGGGGGCTTGAAGGTAATCCTGAGATTAGGGATAATTCCCTAATTAGCAACAGTGTTTGAGGATTAACGCAATAAGAGGCAACTCAAGCGTGGCAGCTTGGTGAGACAGCTTAGCATGGCAACTCAGGCGTGGCAGCTTGTTGAGGCAACTCAAGCGTGGCATCTTGGTGAGGCAGCTTAGCGCGGCGACTCAGGCGTGGCAGCTTGGTGAGGCAACTCAAGCGTGGCAGCTCAAGCGTGGCAACTCATACTTCGGCTTGTTGTGATAGTCATATTGTATCTTTGGTTACATTTTCTGTAAGCTATAACGGTTGTAATGACGTAACGATAATAACAAAAGAGTTTGTATGAGTTCAAATGGTACTCGCGAGAGACCAGGCTTGGCAGGGTCTGGGAGAGCTTCCATGCTCTATCGGATGACCTCACTGTGGGAACTTTAGAGGGACCTGGTTTGGAAGTTTGAGAAGTAAGGCACCGTTAGGGCTTGTCCTGACCATACTAGATACACCTGGTAAAACACCGAAGGATCCTGGCCGTGGAACCTCAAGCGGAGCAGCTTGGAGTCCCATCGGGCGTTGAGTTATGAACCAAGTAGCCCTCTACTTAATGTCACATCTACTATAGGTGATGTCACTAGCCAGCTAAATAATGTCAAGCCTGCACTTGAGTAAACCACCGTGGTATTTGGGGCTGTCAGGCAGTTGGTGAGCCACCTCTGCGACAACAACCCCCTGACACACAGTGGTTAGGCAAAAGGCATGTCTTGGCATTTAATGTTTATGACATGGAGACAACTGGTGCATCAGGCATTTAATGTTATGACATAAAGTATGATGGATATCTTTTCATAGTTTTAATGACTGAGTTGCCTCGGGGGTGGTGTGGAGGGCTATTTAAGGACCCCAACCACCTTTGAGGAAAGAGAGAGACTTTTGGAGAGTTCAGAAGTTATTGCAAAACCAGAGAGTTTACTCACTCACCATTGTCATTTATTATAAAGCTTTTAATACTTGACAGAGATTCTTGAGGGTGTTTGGTGTGTTTCTACCTGCCTATCAAGGTGTATCTAGGATGCTTACTTCTCTCTCCCTCCAGCTAAGCCACTTCTAAAGTTCATTATTATTCCCTGAGTTATACACGAGAGACTTTGTGAGCCTAAGCTGAGTCTATCTTCATTGGGTCCATGTTCACATGTTCTGTCATTAATCCAAGCTTTGGCTAACTAACTCGTCATTACCATACTCAATAGGGGTTACGCCTCCATATATAATCTAACGTACCCTCCTACAGATGTAGTGAGGGTGGCTCTATTGAGGATCTTTTTTCGGGGATGTATCAGATGGGGGGATAGGAAGGGGATAGTAGAGGCTCATGGGAGGGGGGTAGGGGATCGTGTGGTGTGGGACCCGAAGTTCAGGAGGGGGCTTAGGGATTGGGAGCTGGAGGAGGTAGAGGCATTATGTGAGTGGTTGCTTTCGGCGCCTATTTCGTCCGTTGGGGCTGATGGATTGAGGTTGACAAGCTCTCAAGATGGCCTTTTTCGGTTAAAAAATATTACAGTCTACTTAGGGGCAGTGGGAGTGTCTCCATTCCTTAGAAGGTGATTTGGAAGAGCCATGTGCCCCCGAAGGTTAGTTTTTTTTTTTGTGAACTGCGGCCAAACAATCCATCTTGTCTATTGAGGGGTTGCAGAAGTGAGGGAGGAGGCTGGACAGCAGATGTTGGTTGTGCAAGAAGGAGGAAGAGACGACCGATCACTATCTCTTTCATTGTCACGTGACTAGGGGACTGTGGAATTTGATCTTCTCTTTAGGCAAGATCTTGTGGGTTATGCCACGGGAAGTGAGCGGGGTGTTGGCAGCTTAGGGAGTCCTATGGGTTGGCTTGGTCCGAGGGGTGTTTGGAAGATGGTTCCGCATGTATCTTCTAGACTGTTTGGCAGGAGAGAAATCGAAGATGCTTTGAGGGGGTCGAGTTGGATCCTTCACGTTTACGGTACTGCTTTCTGAGCCTTCTTCTATCTTGGTATCGGAAAAGGTGGGATACGTTGTTGTCTCTTTTCCTTGAGTTTTTGGAAGAGTTTCGAGTGTCAGGCTAGTCTTTGTTTGGATTTCGACCCATTGTTTTATTTTCTTTGTATACTTCCTGTATACGGGTTTCCACCCACTTAGGTGGGTACATCTTATTGAACCATTTACTTATTAAAAAAAAAATTATCTCCACGCATCAAAGTGCAAATTGATGTTGCAAAATGCATCATAATTACATGCTCACGTAAACATTTTCTCTCTTACAAACTATTAAATGTTCTCTAATTTAATTTTTTGTCTCAAAAGATGAGCCCATATTATTATTTTTCTTATGAAAATTATATATTTAAACAGCTTTTGTCAAAATTTTATCATTCAATATTCACATTAAATACGGTGAGACGACGAAAAATTCCTTAACTCTATTGTAGTTAATGTTAAGGACGCGTATTTATTAGACTTTTCAATAAGTCTACGTATGTTATAATTATTAATGTAGATACAGTTGCACTGAATACCCTGTTAAATATTATTTTCATCTAAAAAATACACATGTTATATGAGTTTGTGTTCCATTATTTTCTTCAATATTTTCACAAAAAGGGAAACCAAATACATTAAATGAAAAAAAATTGCCTACGAGTCATGGATGGCAGGTGAGCATAGTAAATGACGAAACAAATGTTCGCAGCAAAATAGTATACCCCTAAACCGTCCAATAAACGAGTTTGTTGGCTAGCTTCGGATAGCATTCATGGCCAACTCTAGCATTTGTCTATATATATAGATATAGATGTTAGAATATAATAATGTATATTTGAAACGCATATACATAGGATACGAGAGATTTAGGCAGGTTAACTTGCAAACACAAGTATGGCTTCTAAACCTGGGATCCTCACTGAATGGCCTTGGACACACCTTGGAAGCTTTAAGGTATTTTCCTTCACTTATTCTGTAATCCTATATGTATGTATATAATCTAATATACATATACATTGGCAATCATTTGTACTTAGAGCACATACTTGAGCTATTTTGTATATGTTTGAGCAAATGAGGGACCAATAAGTGAATCTTAAAAGTTCGATATAAAATTTTAAATAAAATGATAAAAAAATTATCCCTGTCATTTTCATAACTCTTAGAATTTTTAGTGCTTTTCCATTATAACATATACAAGCAGGGTCGATCCTAAGATTGGGAATGCCCTGTGGGAAAATTAATTTAGGATCCATCTAAAAAATATTGTACAAAGATATTAAATACCTAAAATGGACCCCTAAAAAATTAAACTTATTTTTTAGGGGCCTATTTTAGTTGGGTGAGATTTTTGAGTTGTTGAATTATTCTTTATACAGATTGTTTTTGGATATTTTTGGGTAGTTGGATCATTCTTTGTACATAATGTTTTTGGATAGTTAAAAAAATGAGCCCCTAAAAAATTAAACTTATTTTAAAAATTGACATTTTTAATATACATAAAATATTTTTGGACTCCTATAATGTACATGTATAGGTGCATACTCTAAAATGCGCCCTGTGTCATCTCCCATTTGTCACATGGCCAAGGCCAACCATGCACACAAACTCATGTGCACACTAAGTTTACACATGTGCGCACACACTAATTTTTTTAAATATTAAAAAAATATTTTCAGTTGATTTTTTTTATGTGATATTTAAACATTTCAACGGACCCATATAAAAAATCAATTCAAAAAAACGTTTTTTGCTATTTTTAAAAAATCAGTCAAACTTTCGCAGCTTTTAAAGTTCTTAAAAGTAGCGAAAGTTTGACCGATTTTTTAAAAATAGCAAAAAAAAAATTAGCTGATGTTTTTTATATGGGTCCCTTGAAAAAATGTTTAAATATCCCACAAAAAAATCAACTCAAAAATGTTGTTTTTACTATTTTAAAAATATGTTGTCCAAACTTAGTGTGTAAATGAGTCCATATATATATATATATATATATATATATATATATATATATATATATATATATATATATATATTAAGGATCTCATGCATACCTGATTTGCATAACCTCTGTGCGGACCATTTTTTTAAAATAGTAAAAAAAATATTTTGAACTAATTTTTTTATGATTTTTAAATATTTTAGTAGGATCATAAAAAACCAACTCAAAATGAATTGTTTTGCTATTTTAAAAAAAAGGTCAAACTTTGTCAAACTGACAAAATTTGACCGATTTTCTTGGAATAACAAATAAATTGATTTTAAATTGATTTCTTTATAATTATACTGAAATATTTAAAAATCATAAAAAAATTAATCCAAAAAATCCTCCGGTTGAATGATGTGTAAAGTAACAATTATAAAATGAAAAAGTTGACTACAAAGCAAATGGATGAAACCGGTTATACCCGGTATGCACCACAAAATAGTAACCAACAAAAAATCACATACCCCATAACTGTTATCATATATGAGACAAAACAAAACAAATCCCCATTAACTGCTATCTTCTTTTTCCTCCTCGTAGAAAACCATTAACTGCTATCACATTATCACATCTCGGAGCAAAACAAAAGCCAAAAAAACTTCTAAAGTTCCAAAACACCATTGACGCCACACATTAACGCCACAAAAATTTACAGTGTCACAAAAAATTACAAAAAAAATTACAAAGTCACAAAAAATTATAGTGTCAATATACTTAATATACAACCACAACAACTAAATTTAAAGATTAAGTGAGTAATTGCTTTGTCCATTTGCATTTGAACTTTGATCACTTCTCATTTGCATTCCATCGTTCCTCTCATTGACGCCATTCCAAAATGGATAATATAAATCCTGAAATAATCCATTATTAGAATTTGACAAAAATAATGAAATAAAAATTAGTTTTGTGAAGCCTCAAATTACCTGCATAAATACGTCACGAGTAGACTCTTGAGATCGTTCCAAAAATGAAAATTGATTTTTTGAAGCCTCAAGTTGACTAAGAATTTGAGTAGTGCCTTCTTTCTCCTATAATTATGAAATATCAAAAAATATTAAATAACAATAATAAACTATTGAAAAAAATAAAAATTTAATAAAATTGATCTTATTAGTTAACTGGCCTTTCTTATATTTTTTTTCCTCTTATGGACAAATTTTTCCGTCATTCCTTATTGCCTTCTACAACGGGGTTGACCTTTTCTATTAACGGCTAATGGAGAACGAACAATTGCGCTTTCTTTGGCATTAGCATCTTCCCCATGCAATGATGTTTTGAGTTGTTCAATTGTAGATGGAGTAGGTTGGCTACTTGTACAAATTTCACCATTATCCAACTCATTAGATAACCATTTAATCCAATTCATCACCAATTTCATGCGATCTTCACTTCCCGTTGCCTTTTTCACAACCTCATAAAACGAATTACACATTCTATCATTACGCTCATTCTTGAGATTCATTGCCATCTTTGAGTGGCACTTTTTGACATCTTTTCTCCATCGCCGAAGAATGTATTTTTCAGGAACAAAATTATACTTTTTTTAATTAAGACATTGAGACAATGTCTACATAGGATGTGCCGTGGCTCAAATAAGCGGCAATTACACTTGACATCACAATCAATAGGGTCGAAAGTGAATATAAAAGTGACATCCCGTTCTCTAATCCCGACAAAATCCTCATTTACTCCATACAACTCAATAGTAGATAAATTACAATATAATTTCCCTTTCATCTCCTCTTGAACCGCTATAAATTTTGCATTAGTGTAACAATCTTGGTGTTGTTTCTCAATCTTATATCTAGTTACACATGGAATTGAATCAAATTCTTGTTGGCTCTCATTTTCAACCTTACTTCGCAACACATTCTCGTATTGTTCAACAAATTATTTAAGGGTGGTCTTTGAATTTACATACCCATCAAAGAAGAAATTCATACTCTCACTTATTTGAGCGGTAGACATCTCCGCCCAAAATGTATTTTTAACGCAAGAGGGAACCCATCGATGCCTCTCACTATATAGCCCACTCAACCACTCGTTCTCTTCGAGGCTAAAATTTTCAATTAATCTATGCGAACTTGCTTCAAATTCAAAGACAGTGAGAGAATCATAAATCACACGTTTTAAAGAATTCTTCATGGACTCATATTGGGCATAAACTTTTAATTTTTTCGATAATTTCTTCATAATGTGCTATAAACACCACCTATGTCGTGAGTTTGGAAAGACAATTTCAATGGCATTTTTCATGGCTTTATCTTGATCAGTTATGATTGCATAGGGAGCATGGCCATCCATGCAAGAAAGCCATGACGCAAAAAGCCAAGTAAATGTATTTGCATCCTCACTCGATATCAACCCACATCCCAACAATATTGACTAGCCATGCGTGGCGGCAAAGGGTATGTCGTACTTGTTGGTCAAGTATCGAACGTGATAAATTCCTCAAACTCCTCATACGCCGCCCTACTTCTAGCATCCGCCCAAAATAAATTCTTCATTCTCCCCTCGTTATCAAAATCCATGTCATAAGAGAAATTAGAATTATTAGCTGGCATTTTACGAAAGTAGTTTTGAACGGCTAAAGCATCTCTCTCTCCAAGTCTCAACTTTCTTACCTTGTCAATATAATTATAGCAATCCTTGGTAAAAAATGGCACATTCTCATTCCCACCGGCTTCCACTACACACGCGCTGAAATTTTTATTAGGTCTCATACCGGCCCTATCATTCAGTTCAAGTCTCATTTTCACCACTTTTGTTATTACCCGATTAGCCTTAAAATATCATGATTTCCCCCCGGCTCACATGATGGTTGTGGTTAAGGGATACACTTTTAATCATCCATTCTCCACTAGAACACAACACGACATTAATTTTCGCACCACAATTACCTCGACAACTTGGTGGCAATTTGAAGGAATATTTGTTCGTACTTTCTTTTTTTCCCCCTCGAGTGCAAGCAAAACTAACCCATCGTACAACACCATCATCCCCTCTCTTTGAAATCCTCTTCTTCACCGGAACCTTTTTCATTACCATATTTTCTATAATACACCATCATATCATCAATAGTGTCAAATGTCATTCCAACTTTAGGTTCAACCATGTTTTCTTCTTGAATTTCCTTATTTTTATCTTCCTCATTTTTTTCAATACATTCTACTTATCCTATTTCATTTTCCTCAACCTCTTCATTATACTTATTCAAGTCAATGCTAGGATAGTCTTGACAAAATTCAAAGTCCATTCCTATTAAATTTTAACAAAATAAAGCACAACTTTTAAAAAAGAGAAATTGAAACTTGATAAAAAAAAATACTTATTTACCTTTTTATTTTTTTAAAATATTTGTTTTAATCTACATATTCCATAGAAAAAATATTTTTGAAAAAATAATATAATTTATTAACTATTATAAAAGCCCTAAAATTTTATTATTTAAATAAATACATAAATGAAATGAACCAAATTAAAACTTGCCATTGCTATAAAAGGAAAGATATTTTATTTTTAGTGCACAGGTGGAAAAATGTTTTAAATATTACTACTAACTCGTCTTTTGTTTTGTTTTCTGGGGTCAATTTGTTGGGCTTGAAGTATGTGATTTTGGGTCCTTTGGTGGTTCATAGCGCGTATAGTTACATGAGCAGTAAGGACGATGAAAGTGAGAGGTGGTTAGCGATATCAAGCATTCTCATATTCCCATTTTTATTGTCAAGAATGGTTCATAACCAGATTTGGATCTCTCTCTCGAGATATAGAACTGCTAAAGGAAATAACAGGATTGTTGACAAGACTATTGAGTTTGAACAAGTTGATAGAGAAACAAATTGGTACGTAAATCTCTTTCGTTCATTTTACATACATATATACATTTAAATAAATTTGTAAATGCATGTCTAGTTTCGCAGGTAACCCATAATTAATAGAATAAAGCTATGTACACCTGTGTGGTTACTACTTTGTGCACTGTTATATTACGATCTAATGTACACAGAGTAAGTGTAAAGTACTTAAAATAATGGGTCAATTATTTAATAGTTCCTACTATAAATATATATTTTTTAAAAAGGACACATATTTTTAGTTTAACCCATTTAGTCCCTCAAGCACTCAATATTCTCTTATTTTTAGAGGTCCGCGCCAGCGGCACTCCCTTTCCAAAATATGTGGCAAAGGGCTTTTTGAGGCAAAATAAAAAGGCTTGAACTAAATGAGTATTAAAAAATGTTTGAGGGACTATTTGTTATATGTCCCTAAAATAATACCTGTAATACCAACTGAAATTTGTAAGGCACAAGTAGTCAAACAAGACTTACTCTCTCATCGTGGCAAACATTTAAAAAGATTACTTTTAAATTTTACTTACTAAAAGTGATTAATACATTTAAATGCAAAGACAAGAGCTTAAATTATTATTCTGCCTTCGATGTTACTCATATTCGTAACTATAACTATATAACAAGTGGTGGAGTCAGATATTTTCACGTGATGGGGCACCCGGATAAAAGTATGGGGGTTTGGGGACAATAGCCCCGGGAAAAAAAAAATTACGGTTA
The DNA here is from genome assembly GCA_949130495.1 of Sambucus nigra. NCBI lineage: Eukaryota > Viridiplantae > Streptophyta > Magnoliopsida > Dipsacales > Adoxaceae > Sambucus > Sambucus nigra. The sequence continues at coordinate 119,167,513 of OX422223.1, forward strand.
TTTACACATTTATACCTTAGTGGCTAAAAAGATAAATATTCACATTAATTTTAATAAAATAAAACAATCAAATCATAATACTTCATTGCTAAAACAAGTATCCAAAATCTGAATTTGTCAAAACAAGTACTAATTAAAATATAAAACGAGCAAATTACAATCTTTCTCTACGATTTTTCATCTTTTGGAATCTTTAAAAGAACTTAAGACAAAAAAAATTAGGGAATTCTGTAAAATAAAATTAGGGGATATTGTAAAAAAAATTTGGAGTAAACTATATCTTTAAATGAACTTAAAAAAAATTAAGAGTAACTATATCTTTAACAAAATTAAGGGGCAATGTACAAAAAAATTAAGAGTAAAAAATAATTAAGAGTTGCTATACCTTCATCACCGCTGTAGCTAGATTAGAGGCCGGAGCAGACGTACGAAGCATGAGCAAGGGCCGGAGCAGAGATTGAGTAGAGGTTATCACCGGAGCACATCTTGAGCAGAGGTTGGGTATCACTGGGCTTGAGCAGAGGCAAGGAACATGGGATTCGAACTTGGGCAAGAAATTGTATTTGTGTTGTGTGGCTTTGTGCTGCTGACGGGGTATATTAAGTTAGGTTAGATTTAAAAAAAAAAAATTAATCCTGGACGAAGCACGTGCACCCCATGACTATACTCCCTCCGCCACTATATATAACTATATATATACACTTTTGAAAGCATGACTTCAATTGGGACCTATTAAAAATTAAAGTAAAATTAATTTGAGAGGGCTGAAGTATTATTATTTTTGTTTTCAAACCCACGAAATTATATAAATAGAAAGTTGTCTAATGTTTTTCATATATATATATATATATATATATGTCGTTTTGAGTGTGGGACCTGTGCGGACAATTTTTTCCAAATAATAAAAATTTAATTTTTGTCGTTTCGAGTGCAGGACCCTGTGCGGACAGTTTTTTCCAAATAATAAAAATTTAATTTTTTTAATGAAACTTTTTGGAAATCATCTACAAAAGTATAATTAAAAGTGGGTGAGAGCCACGACCGAAAATACTCATATTCATTAAAAATTGAAATTTTTTGTAGATGATCTCCACAGTGAGGATATATATATATATATCCGGTGCGCACTCTTAAAATGCGAACTGATCCGTACAAGAACCACGCACACACAATATTGCTCTTGTACGGAGTATCCCGCAATTTAACAATGTGAACTGGACATGTGTCACCTCGTAATGAGCTCAGAAAAGAGAGAAAGTATCTATAATTTCGCTGATAATTTCTAGATTCACCGTCAGGTGTCCGTACAAGAGCATTATTATATATATATATATATATATATATATATATATATATATATATATATTCACAAAATGAAAAGAAGTGTGCTAAATTGTGCTGTTTTAGGGGGGAAAAAACACTACCGTGTTAACTAAAAGTTATTTTGAAAAAGGTCATTAAAATAAAGTCTTAAAGGTATTTTCGGATTACAAGTAGCTGATGAAAATAGTCTCAGTGTACAAGTCTTCCCCTTAATTGTAGGATTATTATATATGGAGAGATTTGCCCATGTTTCAAACTCGAGATCAATTATAATTTGGACCGGGGATAATTGACATCAGACCGAGGTCGAATCTCTAACTTTTAATTACATATGAAAATAATGAGTGTTTGGCAGGGATGACCAAATTTTGTTCAATGGGATCTTGTATTATATGGCTAACCAAATACTCAAAGTTGGGTCCCACCTGACCCTTTGGAGAACCGATGGTGTGATAATCTCAATTCTGCTTCATACTGGTCCTGTTGAGTTCCTCTACTATTGGTTTCATAGGGCGTTGCACCACCATTTCCTCTATTCTCGCTATCATTCTCACCACCACTCCTCTATTGTCACTCAACCCATTACATGTAAGCTAACATTGATTATTCTCTATTTCACACACACACCCTCACACACACGTTACATTAAATATAACATTATTTCATCAAATTATTAAATCATTAATGGTTTTCTTTTTTTCAATATTATTTCAGTTTTTCAATAAGTTAGGATTTATAGCAGCGGGTATCCTTGCTATACCTTGATTCTTTTTATTTGTGTTTCAAGTACGAAAGGTTTTGGTTCCCAGTTTTGTGAACTGTTACGTGATTCCTATAGATTTAAAATAAAATTTTGAACTCAATCCACCTTATTTTATAACATAGCCCATTTATCTTGCTGTTCAATTAAAAAAGAATTTTAATTTTTTAGCAAATTAGTAAGTGATTAAGTGTATAAAGATAAAACCCCGTTAATTTTTTCACTATGTTTGTGGCAGCTGTGATTCATCCGTTTGCAGAGCACATTGCATACTTTATCCTATTCGCAATACCATTGCTAACAATGGCAGTCTCCAGAACTGGCTCATACATTGGATTCTTTGGTTATGTCACTTATATTGATTTGATGAACAACTTGGGCCACTGCAACTTTGAGCTTATTCCCAAAAAACTCTTCTCTATCTTTCCCCCTCTCAAGTACTTCATGTACACACCCACGTAAGTCTCCTAACACATCAAACTTATTCTTGTGCATCTACCTTACTCAAAGTAGCGATTGTTGCGACAAATAAAATTGAACTCCATTGTAGTTACATCCACCAAATGTCATATAAATTGAGAGCATATGGATTTGTGGGATGGACGTACAAATTTCCAATATTGAAAATTAGACATAACATATGAAAAAGAATATAAATTAAACACTTGAAGAGTTTGATCTTCCCTCATTCATCTTCTAAATATATTCTAAGGACATTTTGTAATTTTCTACGTAAATAGTTCAACAAATTCTTCAAGAAAATTCTCTTGATCCCATAGAAAATATAATTAAATGATTCCAACAGCCAAATATATAATTATAAACCCTTTATTAACTTCTTAAGTTTTACAAGGGTATGATGGTATTTTCAATTAAATGATTGAAAACAAGTGAATTAACTCGGGATGCATCGATAATAGATTCTACTGAGTTTTCAAAAATATTATTTTAATGATTGAAATGAAAAACATGAAAAGTATGTTGTCCCTTATAAATATTACTTTGAACAAAACCACCCCAAATGCACTTCTATTATCTAAAAGCTCTCCCTCTCTCTCTCTCTCTCCCCCTTTAGTGCACTTTTAATTTCATTTTTTCAATGAAAATCTTAATGAGATATATATTTTTGAATGCCACAGGTATCATTCTCTACATCACACCCAATTTCGAACCAATTACTCACTTTTCATGCCCGTCTACGACTACATCTTTGGTACCATGGACAAATCTACCGACACATTGTATGAAACTTCACTGGAGAGGCGAGAGGAATCGCCAAACGCGGTGCATTTAACGCATCTAACAACACCGGAGTCCATCTATCATCTTCGCCTTGGATTCGCTTCCTTGGCTTCAAAGCCCCACACTTCCAAGTGGTATTTGTGTGTAATGTGGCCTGTCACACTTTGGTCCATGCTGGTCACGTGGGTTTATGGTTCAACCTTTGTTGTCGAAAGAAATGTGTTCAAAAATCTCAAACTACAGACATGGGCTATTCCAAAATATAGCATACAAGTAAGGATATAACTCATGTTTTCATAGGCACGTATATATAACACCAGATATGCTTTGAGTTGCCAAAAAAACTCCTCCAAATCATTTCGAAACAGTAATAAGTATTTTATTTTGTAGTATAGTTTTCAGAATAACGCAAGACTTTATTGTTTTTTGAAAAAAAATTGGAGGTGTTTTTGTTACTCGTATCATTGGCTCACATAACACACAGGTTATCTTACTTACATTGTTTTTGCAGTACTTTATGCAATGGCAAAAGGAGTCTATCAATAGCTTGATAGAGGAAGCTATCCTAGAAGCTGAAGGAAAAGGCATTAAGGTTTTAAGTTTAGGCCTCATGAATCAGGTAAATTGTTGAAAATTTCCCTCTCTATCATTTACTTCATACATGTGTACATATGTATGTGTGTGTGGATATATTATATGATGCCCAACTTGCCATCAATAAATATACTCACTTGTGCCATACATTTTATGCATCTTGCCATTATATTTGAGCCAGGCAATCTTCTCTGTGTAACTACCTACTTATACCTCAAAATGATGTGGGTGTAAAGTAGACCCTAAGAGCTCAAAGCTCAAATTATTTATGGTTGAACTAGGGGTGCAATCGGTACGGTATGGTCGGTAATGACCCCTTACCAGGGTGTCAGTTATTTCCGAACTTCCGAATTTTCCGTTTTCCGATCCGAATTTTTCCAATTTTGGCACCATTTTTTAATTTTTCGATTTCTGAATTTTCCGATTCCACATTTTTCGAAAAAAAATTGGAATGGAATTGGAAATCATATATGTTTTCCAAATTTCCGAATTTTCCAATATCACGCCGATCCGACCCATCCAAAATAATAATATTTTTATTTATTTTAATACATTTTTACTGCCCTTTTTTATATATAAAATTTATTATTTATCAGTTTAATCTTGACCCTCCATTTAAAACCATCTCAACTATTAATATATACGACCCATATATATTAACCTTCTACATCACACTAATCCTAAATCGAAAGACAATATCCGGAATTATATTCAATTGTTATGCGAATTTAGATTCCAGGGATGGTTTATATTAAGTATCCCCCATCTTCCTTTTGTTCATTTTTTGTATCTGAAATACTGAGGCGCAGGCTCTTTTGCTAACCATTCTTGCATTTCCTTTTTTTATGTAGGTAAACATTAGTTTTTTTTTCCATTCACATAGCTTTGTAGTTTCTTAGTATCATAGTCAATCCGTGATTGATCTTTCTTCAAAATGGTAAGAGATGCATAACTCTGTTGTTTATTGGATTTTCAAAAGGGTATGAGATGCATAGCCTTGTCATTCACATAGCTCCGTAGTTTATTGCATAGGTGATGAAAAGTGCAGTGTTTGATTTTTATTTTTATTTAAAAAATATCCTTTTAAAAAATGACATTTCCGATATTTTCCGTAAATATTATAACTTATAATTCCAATATTTTTACGAATAATAAAATTTCCGAATCAACCTAATAGGAAAAAAATGATTTTCCAATTTTTATTTTTTCCGAATTGAAAAGGATTTTAAAATTCCGAAAATTTTGAATTTTTTTTCGAACACCCCTATTCCGATCTGATCCATCCGAAACACACCCCTACCCATTACCAATACCAAAATCATAATCTAAATGGTAAAATCGTACCGTACCAATTTACCGGCCGATACATCAAAACAAAAACCAAAACCAAACCGGTCGGTTTTTCGGTTTTTTCAGTATATTCGGGTTTTTTTGGTTTCGGTAATTTCGGTTTCAATTCGTTTTTTTCGGTAAATACCAAAATTTCAAATCGGTTTATGCATTCGGTAGATCTAGTATATATTTTGATATTATGATTTCGGTAAAATTTTGTACAAGTTTCGGTACCAAAATCTTAAACTCATTTAATTGATGAAATGCATTACTTAAAACTAAAATATAATATGAATTGCACTGAAAAATAAAATGAAGATCATGAAGCATAGACAAACTAAATTGCATAAACAAACTAAATTACATTAAAAAACATTAAAACAGTTATGTATAAATTAAAAGATCAATATATGTAGTTGTGTATAAACGTATATGTAGATATATATATAAAAAATTAGATTCATATGTATATATGTTTTTGAAGAGAAAAAACACAATGAACAAAAAAAACATTGAAGAGAAGTTCAAGATTCGAACAGATCAACAATGTTTTTTAAGTAAAAACACATTGAAATAAATAAATGCATCTCAGATGCACAAATATTTACCAACTAACATACTAAAAACTCATAAGTTTGTGGCATAGCAGATCTAGATATACACACATAAAGAAATAAAAACTTTGGTCAAAACCCACAACTTTGAGGCATAGCAGATCTAGACATACACACATAAACAATACAGTCGTACCGGTTTCAGGCGGAGGGGGAAACCTGTACCGTTTTGAGGCCAAAAAAGAAAGAGATATTGAAGAAGGAGTTACCTTTTGTTGTGCGGCTGGAGGGACTTATGTGGGTATGATTGATTTGTAAGAGAATAGAAAAAAAATAGGATTTTGTGCTTTTATACTAAGTGAAATGAAGGAATGAGATGAGTTTAAAATGAAGGGTCTTGATAATTTGGTATATTTTTTTTAAATACAATTTTCATTTGGTAATTGGTAAGGTAATATATGGTAAGTTTGGTACGGTATTTCGGTACGATAAATTCGGTACAATAAATCTGTATGGTAAATTCGGTAAATCGGTTTTTTAGATCTTAAAACCAAAACCAACCAAATTTTTTGCGGTATTTTCGATTTCTTTAAAATTGATTTTCGGTATTTCATAATATGGAACCAAAACCATTTTTTTCCGGACCAAAACGGTACGGTACGGTAAAAATTCGTAACGATTGCACCCCTAAGTTGAACAATTATACTACATTCAACGCAAATGTAGTAGAGAGACCCACCATAGACGTTGGGTCAAAATGGGGTCGGCTCAAGAGAAAATTGAGGGCCAAGGAAAATTTTAAAACGAATGCAATTTTTCACAATAGATATTTATATTATATATTAAAGAATTAAGTATATTTGACTAAAATTATTTGTTCTTTCTTTTAAGATGCAAAATTATTAATGTTTTTTTTTGTATTTTAGTTAAAATTTATCCAACGCATCTTTTTACATCATTTACATACTCATTTACTTTTCTTTTAAAAATATTTTTGTTATAATCTGCATTTTTTGCGGACATGTTAACACTTAATTAATAATAAAATTATATTCACTTTAAAATTGTATGTCACAAAATGAAAGTACAAACATGTCAACTTAATATGTGTTGTGTTGAAAAATAGGTCTGAAATCCTTCTAGATCGACTCCAATGGATGGATTTCTAAAACCCTTCTTATCCTATGTAGCAAAGTTATCTCATTGGTTCTCTATATCTAGTTGGAAGTTTTATATTAAAATGAAAATACGACTTTTTTTGGTTCTCCAATGCTAATGTGTTTTCTGCATGATGTGGCATAAATTTAAAAAACAATACATTTAGGTAGTTACAAAAAAAAAACATTTTTTAGACCATAATTTTATCCACGTCAGATTCTCTAACTGCATCAAAATTTCTAGATGTAGAAATGTTGATTAAAATCATCAATGTGACTCAGCACCCATATCATACCCACCTCCGGATGAAAGGGTTATTGGAGAACTCTTTTTTCTAACAAAGAAATTCAATAAGATAGAAACTCCAATTGGAATAAGCCTTAGAATGATATGAACAAAAATAATAAAATTCTTAACACAAAATGTAAATTGCATTCTTCTGATAAAAATATGATTGTTGATAAGGGGTAGGAAACCAATCGGGTATGAAAGGATAATATTTATATAGATATAAAAAAGATGAGTGTCTGCAAAAATTGTATAGTATCTTGAAGAGGGAAAGTAAAGATAATCCGTGATAGAGGGAGGGAGAGAGAGAGAACAAAAGCAAAATGTGAAAGCATTAGGAAAATATAAAACAAAATCTTGAAGCGATAGATAAAAGAATAATAATAATATGAGTACCAAAATCTCCCCCAACACCTCCCTAAAAGTGACTTGGATTCCACTTATTCTCTCACATACCTATTAAATTTTGTCTTGTGGCATGGGTCCCATCAGGGTATAAAAAATTATTGCTTTTGGGGAGGTTTTAAAGAACTTATTTGGAACAGCAGGACTCTAGATAAAATCTTGTGTTTAGTTGGGGAAAAAAAAAGAATGGTGTAGCTTTTGGATAAAGAGATGTTGGGAATGGAAAAATAGCAAGTGGATACATTTTTCAAGATTGAGTAAAGTAATTATTTGGTCACCCCAATATATATGTATTTAGATACTATCTCTTTCGTTATATATACACATGTATACATAAATATTGAGGCCCTGGGGAAGAAACTTACTTTTCCAAGGGAAGGTTCAGCATTGGGTCAAAATGTATGAATTGCGTAAATCTGAAGTTCTTGGATAAGTAATTATGTAATATTTCTTACATCTCCATTTTATTTAAACGAGGTCTAATAGCTGCATTAAACCAAACCATGTAAATTAGTACTTGAGCCACGTAAATTCGTGTGTTTATTTATGTGATCCTTTCTCCACACTTTTGAATGTGATGTCATTTTTTTTCATAATTGACATGTTAGTTTATATGCGTTCATTCATGCATAATGTTTTTCAGGGTGATGAACTTAACGGAAATGGGGAGCTTTATATAAGAAGGCACCCTAAACTCAATGTGAAAGTGGTAGATGGGAGTAGCTTAGCTATTGCCATTTTGCTCAATAGTATTCCCAAAGGGACAACCCAAGTGGTTCTTAGAGGCAAAATATCTAAGGTTGCTTATTCGATTGCCTTGGCTCTATGTCAAAGAGGCATCCAGGTATGCTGTGTGTGCACTTGTTTTATTATACAAATTTTCTTGCTCCCATATACCTAATTGAAAAGTTGGGAGATTTATACCATTGGATCAAAATAATCATAGGAAAAATTAATGAAATTTAATTAAAAATTTATATGCCAAGAAGTTCTAGACATTTATATGCTCAAATAGGCAACTAGCAATTTTAATTTCATAATTATAGGATATTTCGAAAGTGTTGCTCTTATTTGGAATAAAATATTCAGTATTCTTGTTAAAAATTATTAAAACTATGGTTTACTTTATTTTAACCTTCTTTTCAATAGGTAACAGCACCACTCAAGGACGAGTATATGCAACTTAAAGCAAGGCTAGACACCGAGGAACAAAATAATTTAGTCAATCGAAAAAATTACAGTCCAAAGGTAAATTTTCTTAGATTTTCTAACTAACTTTGTCAAATTCTATTCAATAAGAGAATAAATATTTAAAATTTATAGCACTGCAAAACCTCCAAGTATGTTTGAATTACATTAAAGTCTAATTGTATACAAAAGTGGAATCTATAGGGGTTAATCTTTCAAAATATTGAGACATTGCAGATATGGTTAGTAGGAGATGGATTAACTGATGAAGACCAGAGGAATGCATCAAAAGGAACTATATTTCTTCCCTTCTCCCAGTTTCCTCCAAAGAAAATATGCAAACATTGCTTTTACTATAACATACCGGCAATGTTGGCTCCCAAGTATCTTGAGAACGTGGACTCTTGTGAGGTTAGAATATGAAGCTTTTCTATATCATGATAATCAAGTTTTTATATAGGTTCCTTTAATTTGGATTACGTATAATATGGAGAAAAAAATACAATTACTAAAAACATTGATTGGAAAAAATTACAAAAAAGGCTCTTTGTATTGGCTTACTCAACTTGAGTGCCAATGTGTATATTTATATTAAGAGACAAGAAAGGAGAAATGCTAAGAAATCAATGTGGGACAAACCAAACCTAAAATACATACAAACATAAAAGCACATTATCCACCAATTGCAACACACCCCCTCAATCTGGGGCGAAGATATTTATCAATCCTAGTTTGGCAATAGAGGATTGCATCAGAGCAGGCCTAGTTGACTAGATGAATATATCTGCAGTCTACTATGAAGATGGGACAAATGAAGGATGAATGATGCCAGATCTAACCTTATCCTTAATAAAGTGAATATCCACCTCAATGTGTTTTGCTTTCTAGTAACAACCCGCCTAATGGGATACCGGGCGATTACTCCTATATCGAATTAAAATAGGAGTTACATATGGATCATCCTTAGCATCACTGTCGAAAATCCATTTAATTACTAATATCCTATTAGGCGAGCGTTAAAAACTTTTACTTAACTACTCTTTTTAACGATTAAATAAAACATCCACAAGTTAATGCGTAAATGAGACTGAAAGGAAAATGAAATGAAATAAAATAACCGAACACTCGGTTCAAATTATACAACCATATCGAATGCTGTACTGAAAGAATAAATAAATGCAATTGAGTCATTGGCTCGAATGTTTATACAGTACCTCCTATCTAGAGTACAATGATGGAAGCGGCTATCAAAACCTGCACGCATCCACAGCTGTTGCAGCTGACGTTTGACTCGAAGGAAGTGTCATCCAGGCGTCCCTGTGTCTGGACACCTATATATATATATATAATATATAGCAAGAAAGAAAAGTAGATAAACGGGTCAGAGCTCGAGTTTTGAAAATATTTAGCAAGTGCATAAATGCCTTATTATTTTGAGAAAGGTTTTATCTCATATTTAAGTTTGGTATCGCACTCCCATGAGATACCCCTTACCTCTCCACTAATAGTGCACTCCTAGCGCATCCCTCTAAACATCCTGATCAAGCTACCCTGCTAGACTAGTCTATCACCCAACCACTATAAACCCTAGATAGTCCAAGCAATGTACTAAGGGATAAACTTCACCACAGTCTCAACGCTATGCTATGTTCGTGCGTGGGGTGTCTCGCAAAGCGAAATCCAAACAAGGAACCCCCCCCCCCCCGATACACTACTACGCGGCACGATCGATAGTCGAGATCCGCCAGTCCCTCAGTACAGAATATATATTTACATCATATAGTAAATATCAATATAAGAGCACTAAGGATGAAACTTCTCCCTAGTCTCAAAACGTTGCCATATTCGTGCGTGGGGTGTCTCGCAAAGCGAAATCCAAACAAGGAACCCCCCCGATACACTACTATGCGGCAATGTCGATCGTCGGGATCCATTAGACCCTCGGTACTCGATTCATCTATATATATATAATCATATTTTACCATAACCATCCGGATCTATCTTCCGGACTGAGGATTCATATATCAAGTATTTATTAATACTTTCATTTTTCTCAAAACTTCCCATTTCCCTTTTTATACTCGGGAAATGTAAATATAAAAGCCAATTCATTATCATGAATTGCTTTAACAAATCATATACTTTTAAAAGCCAATTTTATTATCATAAAAATGCTTTTCCATTTTATATCATCCCATTTCCCTTTTTACACTCAGGAAATGTACCCAAAGCCATTTTCATTATCATGAAAATGCGTTGATCAAATCATGCTTCCACATCCCTTCTTTCATCCGGGAGTCTTACCGAAGCCAAACCTTTATCCCATTTCCCTTTTTATACTCAGGAAATGTAAATTAAAGCCAATTTATTATCATAAATTGCTTTAATAAAACTAAGACCGCCCCTCCGGGTTTCCCCACTGGACGCGCCCATAAATGACTATCATCTTCCAGGGCCTATCTATACAAGACAACCTGGGAACCTACCAACGTCGGGAAGCGGCCATATTGTCTGCGGGAAAGTCAGGACCACACCCAGAATCCCCTAACCAGCGCAAAAAACAAATAACCGCCCATATGGCCTAGGGACTATATCCAACCTGCTCAATAGCCAGGAAGGCTTCACCACAACGCGCGCAACTTCCCTTATGATAGCGATTTAGGGAGGTGCGTAACCATAATTTATCAATTATGAAAATCATTTGCCTTTTTCCCATTTTGAAAATATTCATCTATATATTTTCAAAATCATTTATATCATATCATATATATACATAATCACATAGTATATATATATATATATATATATATATACCATATATTCCTACCTGAATACATAAAAATGGCTATATTTGCCAAACCATCTATCGATGACCAATAATCCCAAAGATTCTCTCAAAGAATCATAATCATGCAATCATATATGCATGATACTAAACCCAAAATATTTTCTTACTTTAATAAGTAATATATACAAAAATCCCATCTATGGATTCATTTGGATATCTTTAATTATGCTAATTCACTCTAAGTGAATATACACATATATATACATTCCCAATTCCTCAAGTCCTTTAGGACATAACCCTCTATAATACTCTAATTTAGAGGGCCCTTAAACTTTCATCTCAAAGAGGAGAAGTCATACTAATCTTCAAAATCTTGGGCTGAAAACAGGGCACCGGTCGACCGGTCCTGGACCCCCGGTCGACCGCAGGTTGCAAAAAAGCCTACGAAACAAAGCAGTAGGCCCTTTCTTCTTGACGCGGTCGACCGGTCACACCAGGTCTCCAAAATTAAAATCCTCAAGTCCCTTATCCAACAACCCAAATTCATTTTCGGGGTTTCTAAACTACCCCAAAAATTATCCCGAACATCTACAAAGTTAATTCTAGCCGTAATTTTTCCAATTCCCGATTTGATTTCCGAGTTGATGATTTCAACCCGGAGTTGCCAACTTGTAAAAATCATATCAAATCGTAGAAAAATTAGAAAAATACCCGGTCGGCGCCCACACGACCGTATTGAAAATATCTACAACTTTCGTGTTTTGGGCGAAAGCTAAATCAATTCTTTTCCTGGCCAAAAAGGCCCCTTAAAGTGACGGGTTACTATTCATCGTCTTCTCCGAGACGATTTCGTCCATTAAAGCTTCTCCCAAGCTTTTGTCGCCTCACCCAATGTCCTACAACCTCAACCAACTACAAATACACACATATATTAAGGGTTCTAAACATCCTAGAACCCGAAACCACCAATTAATTTAGGTTAAAACCTAAGTTCCACAAAATTGAAATATTATTGGGGTTTAATTGTTTTAACTCCCAAAAACCCGTTTTATCCACGGTAACCCACCCCAAAACCATTAGGGTTTGTTTATACCAAACTACGGTATGAGATATTTTTGCAAAAAGATAATTAAAGCAAGTAAACACTTGTCTCGTGGATAAAATCCGACGTCCTCGAGTCGAATCCGGCGGAGTTGGCCCGGGATCTCCATTTTCTCCTCCTCTTTCTCCTTCCTCTCTCTCTTCTCTCTCTTTTCTTTCTTTTCTTTCTCTTTTTCTCTCTCTCCCTCTCTTTATAAAGAAATAAAAGGGTTATACCCCTTAAAACCCCAAAACGACTCGTTTACCCAATTACGAGTTACTTTTACCTCTAAAATTACCCGAAACTCATTTTCGACAATCGGACACTCTTTTCCGACTATCTCGGCCATTCCGAGAATTATGGAACAGTCGAAATTCTCATCCGGGGTACTTGACCGCAAATCACTATTCCAACCCAAAATAAAGAAATGCGAATTTTCCAATTAAAAATCTTACCTCATGTCGCTTTACTCAACGGCGACCTATAATTAAAATATTTCGACCTATATAGTCCCAAAAATAATCACAACATCCCTTGAAAATCATTTAATCCTCGAAAATCCCAAAAATTACTATTTAGGAAAATTTTCCAAATTCCAATTTATAATTAATTATGGAAATCGTCTCCAAAAAGGGCGGGTTGTTACATACTCCCCCCCTTACAACGGAATTTCGTCCTCGAAATTCAGATATAACCTACACCATCCAACTAGGATCACTACGAATCCTAAAACCTCAAGGGAAGGATACTAACCCGATGGTTCCCAACCATATGCTACACGACCACCACGATCGTAAAGTGACTCTAATACGTCACATAATACCCATCATCTATAATGCCTATCGGCATGAATTTCAACCTTATATACTACGCCCATTCTATTCCATGCGGTATATAAAACCATCTTACCAAGGTGCCCATACACCTTTCTAACTTGTGCACATCTGCACATCCGTAGTGAACGTCTGACACGTAACACTCTCTCCCAATAAGGGTCTTCTTTCCTCGGTGTAATACTCACCTATGGGTCCTTCCAACCCGCGAAATTTCAATCCTCCTAACCTCGACGCCACTAACTCTATCGAACTTACATCCTACAAATGCTACGATCTATGCGTTACTCTACCTAGGCGAAACGAGTATCCTAAATATGTCCCTAGTGCCCAAGGCCTCTCTCAACTCCCGACATTTGCTTGGTTTCGTGCGTGGGATGTCTCGCCAAAGCGAAATCCAAACAAGGAACCCTCCCGTTACACTACTCCCTCGCGTAGTCGGTCATAGAGATATAGCGACCTAAGGCACACCAGCGGGACGTCCTAAATCCTACCTACGCTAACCTACAAATGAATTTCTACTATCTTATCCTTCCGCCCATACGGAAGGAAACCTAATCCATTGAAGTGCCCACTTTCTGTAAAAGTGTCACGTACATAATACCCAAAACATACCTTCTCAAAATTTGCCTTTTGTTAAGGCTGGTTATTATCCTCGAACCAATTTCTCTAAGTCCAACCTCAACCACCCACTTGTGGCGAGGGGACCACTTTAGTGCTTTTTCATAGCACCATATCCCCATAAGTATCATCATCATGTGGCTCATAGCCTATAGTGGTTCATCCACACTATAAGACCTTTCCACAAAACCAACATCCTTGCATCCTATAACAGCTCTCCACTCCCGACGCCGTTAAGAGTCATGTGTGGAGTGTCTCGCAAAGCGAAATCCAAACAAGGAACCCCTCCACACATTAACCCTTGACTTCGTTGGTTATGGAGTTCCGTTATTTCAACATGCAACCGGGATATCCCTATCCCCAAATCCAACAAAAAGGTGGTCTGAACTCCTATCTCAAACTAAGAGTCACACCACCCAGCGCTCGCACTCAATTTAAGTCCTTGCGCAAACAATAATGAGCTTAATCCTACAACTCAATAATAATCATGCAGCCTTAAATCATGTATATAAGGTCGCCATATACCCAAATCACGATAAGGAAACCTCTACTCAGCGAAGTTTCGTATCCCACAATAAATAAGGTGAACTCAACCTATATCTAGGTGAGACACCACAACAATAACCCGTTCCCTCCAAGAACCATGGACACGATAGACTTACCATTCTTAGCCGGCTATCGCTCCGATCAACCAAATACATTATACGTATATACACAAAATATAAACACTCGCCTCTATGACGAGTGAAAGAAAACAAAATTCCGCTATCGCGGAAAACACATAAACACACATGATATTATGTTATCGTGACCCCCATAACTCAAATTACACACACGAGTCTAGGGCTAACTAATACTGCGACTTTATCTAGCCACGCCAATTATACCTCCTCGATTGCCGCAAAACTCATAACAACAACTTCATTTTAACAAATTCCCCCAGGTGGATGTCCAACAATGGGGTCCTCGAACATACCCATTCTTTAGTGAGCCCATCCTTCCTGGAAAGAACTCATTATTCATTGCACCTAACTCACTTAGGTACAAGGTTCACTTTGCCATAATACTCTTTATTCACTGCCGGCCTCTGGCTGAACCTTAGGTGAATAATTCTCAAAACAGCATTCTTCTCGTCCTGCTGATTCATGGGGACTCACGGTTAGAACTATCCGTAAGATCCCTTTCGAACCCTCAACTTCAATGAGGAATTCAACTTTACTACCACTCTCTACTTGAGTGGTACTGCGGTACTCCTAACTACCACTATTTAGTAGTCTCCGCCAAAATCCTTAACAATTACCATAAGGAGAGTGACCTCTACTAAGGTCCTCATCCCAACCTTCTACCGGCTGCTCCAGCTAAGCCTCACCTCCTGCTGCCATCCAAGCTCCGCACGCGATTCTCAAACGAGCGCGCAAAAGATTTCTATAATTTCATAATATGGCAGGAGAACGAAATCTCACAAGAGAAATCAACAATCCTAATCCTGAGGCTCTATATCAAATTGAGAGCAACGCTGAAAGCGTAGTACGTACGCACAGATTCCTAAGGACACTAGAACCTGATGCTCTAATACCATCTGTAACAACCCGCCTAATGGGATACCGGGCGATCACTCCTATATCGAATTAAAATAGGAGTTACATATGGATCATCCTTAGCATCACTGTCGAAAATCCATTTAACTACTAATATCCTATTAGGAGAGCGTTAAAAACTTTTACTTAACTACTCTTTTTAACGATTAAAATAAAACATCCACAAGTTAATGCGTAAATGAGACTGAAAGGAAAATGAAATGAAATAAAATAACCGAACACTCGGTTCAAATTATATAACCATATCGAATGCTGTGCTGAAAGAATAAATAAATGCAATTGAGTCATTGGCTCGAATGTTTATACAGTACCTCCTATCTAGAGTACAATGATGGAAGCGGCTATCAAAACCTGCACGCATCCACAGCTGCTGCAGCTGACGTTTGACTCGAAGGAAGTGTCATCCAGGCGTCCCTGTGTCTGGACACCTATATATATATATAATATATAGCAAGAAAGGAAAGTAGATAAACGGGTCAGAGCCCGAGTTTTGAAAATATTTAGCAAGTGCATAAATGCCTTATTATTTTGAGAAAGGTTTTATCTCATATTTAAGTTTGGTATCGCACTCCCATGAGATACCCCTTACCTCTCCACTAATAGTGCACTCCTAGCGTATCCCTCTAAACATCCTGATCAAGCTACCCTGCTAGACTAGTCTATCACCCAACCACTATCAACCCTAGATAGTCCAAGCAATGTACTAAGGGCTAAACTTCACCCCAGTCTCAACGCTATGCCATGTTCGTGCGTGGGGTGTCTCGCAAAGCGAAATCCAAATAAGGAACCCCCCCGATACACTACTACGTGGCACGATCGATAGTCGAGATCCGCTAGTCCCTCAGTACAGAATATATATATCTATATATATTTACATCATATAGTAAATATCAATATAAGAGCACTAAGGATGAAACTTCTCCCTAGTCTCAACACGTTGCCATATTCGTGCGTGGGGTGTCTCGCAAAGCGAAATCCAAACAAGGAACCCCCCGATACACTACTATGCGGCAATGTCGATCGTCGGGATCCATTAGACCCTCGGTACTCGATTCATCCATATATATATAATCATATTTTACCATAACCATCCGGATCTATCTCCCGGACTGAGGATTCATATATCAAGTATTTATTAATACTTTCATTTTTCTCAAAACTTCCCATTTCCCTTTTTATACTCAGGAAATGTAAATATAAAAGCCAATTCATTATCATGAATTGCTTTAACAAATCATATACTTTTAAAAGCCAATTTTATTATCATAAAAATACTTTTCCATTTTATATCATCCCATTTCCCTTTTTACACTCAGGAAATGTACCCAAAGCCATTTTCATTATCATGAAAATGCTTTGATCAAATCATGCTTCCACATCCCTTCTTCCATCCGGGAGTGTACCGAAGCCAAACCTTTATCCCATTTCCCTTTTTATACTCAGGAAATGTAAATTAAAGCCAATTTATTATCATAAATTGCTTTAATAAAACTAAGACCGCCCCTCCGGGTTTCCCCACTGGACGCGCCCATAAATGGATATCATCTTCCAGGGTCTATCTATACAAGACAACCTGGGAACCTACCAACGTCGGGAAGCGGCCATATTGTCTGCGGGAAAGTCAGGACCACACCCAGAATCCCCTAACCAGCGCAGAAAACAAACAACCGCCCATATGGCCTAGGGACTATATCCAACCTGCTCAATAGCCAGGAAGGCTTCACCACAATGCGCGCAACTTCCCTTATGATAGCGATTTAGGGAGGTGTGTAACCATAATTTATCAATTATGAAAATCATTTACCTTTTTCCCATTTTGAAAATATTCATCTATATATTTTCAAAATCATTTATATCATATCATATATATACATAATCACATAGTATATATATATACCATATATTCCTACCTGAATACATAAAAATGGCTATATTTGCCAAACCATCTATCGATGACCAATAATCCCAAAGATTCTCTCAAAGAATCATAATCATGCAATCATATATGCATGATACTAAACCCAAAATATTTTCTTACTTTAATAAGTAATATATACAAAAATCCCATCTATGGATTCATTTGGATATCTTTAATTATGCTAATTCACTCTAAGTGAATATACACATATATATACATTCCCAATTCCTCAAGTCCTTTAGGACATAACCCTCTATAATACTCTAATTTAGAGGGCCCTTAAACTTTCATCTCAAAGAGGAGAAGTCATACTAATCTTCAAAATCTTGGGCTGAAAACAGGGCACCGGTCGACCGGTCCTGGACCCCCGGTCGACCGCGGGTTGCAAAAAAGCCTACGAAACAAAGCAGTAGGCCCTTTCTTCTTGACGCGGTCGACCGGTCACACCAGGTCTCCAAAATTAAAATCCTCAAATCCCTTATCCAACAACCCAAATTCATTTTCGGGGTTTCTAAACTACCCCAAAAATTATCCCGAACATCTACAAAGTTAATTCTAGCCGTAATTTTTCCAATTCCCGATTTGAATTCCGAGTTGATGATTTCAACCCGGAGTTGCCAACTTGTAAAAATCATATCAAATCGTAGAAAAATTAGAAAAATACCCGGTCGGCTCCCACGCGACCGTATTGAAAATATCTACAACTTTCGTGTTTTGGGCGAAAGCTAAATCAATTCTTTTCCTGGCCAAAAAGGCCCCTTAAAGTGACGGGTTACTATTCATCATCTTCTCCGAGACGATTTCGGCCATTAAAGCTTCTCCCAAGCTTTTGTCGCCTCCCCCAATGTCCTACAACCTCAACCAACTACAAATACACGCATATATTAAGGGTTCTAAACATCGTAGAACCCGAAACCACCAATTAATTTAGGTTAAAACCTAAGTTCCACAAAATTGAAATATTATTGGGGTTTAATTGTTTTAACTCCCAAAAACCCATTTTATCCACGATAACCCACCCCAAAACCATTAGGGTTTGTTTATACCAAACTACGGTATGAGATATTTATGCAAAAAGATAATTAAAGCAAGTAAACACTTTCCTCGTGGATAAAATCCGACGTCCTCGAGTCGAATCCGGCGGAGTTGGCCCGAGATCTCCATTTTCTCCTCCTCTTTCTCCTTCCTCTCTCTCTTTTCTTTCTTTTCTTTCTCTTTTTCTCCCTCTCCCTCTCTTTATAAAGAAAGAAAAGGGTTATACCCCTTAAAACCCAAAAACGACTCGTTTACCCAATTACGAGTTACTTTTACCTCTAAAATTACCCGAAACTCATTTTTGACAATCGAACACTCTTTTCCGACTATCTCGGCCATTCCGAGAATTATGGCACAGTCGAAACTCCCATCCGGGGTACTTGACCGCAAATCACTATTCCAACCCAAAATAAAGAAATGCGGATTTTTCAATTAAAAATCTTACCTCATGTCGTTTTACTCAACGACGACCTATAATTAAAATATTTCGACCTATATAGTCCCAAAAATAATCACAACATCCCTCGAAAATCATTTAATCCTCCAAAATCCCAAAAATTACTATTTAGGAAAATTTCCCAAATTCCAATTTATAATTAATTATGGAATTTAATCGTCTCCAAAAAGAGCGGGTTGTTACATTTCTCTTGAAAGACTGAGTCTGAGGCAAGCTTGCTGGCAGACTGATTATCACAATACAATTCTGTTGAAACTTTCTCCTCAAATCCTAATTCTCTAAGGATAAATCTGAGTCATAGTAACTCACATGTGCCTTGTGCAATAGCTTTATATTTTGCTTCGACAAAAGATCGAGAGCCAACAACTTGCTTCTAACTTTTTCGTGATATGAGATGATTACCATAGAAATTACAGAAGCCGACGGTAGAATGTCTATCCATATGGGACCCAGCATAATCTGCATTCATGAAACATGAGAGGCCTGATTGCTTTCCTAAAGCATAAAATAAGCCAACACTACGCGAGATTTTAGGTACTGCAAAATGTGATGTACTTCATTTACGTGAGTTGTACGAGGGGCATGCATAAACGGACTAACCACACTCACTGCAAATGTGAAGTTTGAATGAGTATTTATCAAATAAATTAATCGCCACACAAGTCTCTAACAAATGGATGAGTCAGGGAGTAAATCTCCATCTCCACTTGTAATCTTAAGATTGGGATCTAAAGGTGTCAAGGCCGGTCTACAACCAAACATACATGTATCATGTAGAAGGTCTAAAGTATACTTGCATTGAGACAAGAAAATATCACGATGAGACCTCGCAACTTCCATGCCCAAAAAATAACGAAGTAACCCCAAGTCTTTTACATCAAAAACTCTTCCCGAGTGAAGGTTTACTTGCTTAATAGTTTAAGCATCATCTCCTGTAATAATAATGTCATCATTATAAACTAATAATATGACCCTACAACCATTTCAACCCTGTCGAATAAAACAAGTATGATCAGAGTGGTAATACTGGAATCCCAAAGACAATACTACATTATTGAATCACAATAAGCATGACCGGGGAGATTGCCTAAGGCCATAGAGAAACTTGAGCAACTTATAGACTTTCCCCCCATACTCCCCCTTAACTCAAAAACCAGGTGGATGATCCATATAAACAATTTCAAACAAGTCACCATTAAGAAAGGCATTCTTAACATTTAGTCGATGGAAAGGCCAATCATATGAGGCAGCCCAGGAGACAAGAAGTTAAATCGAAGTAAGTTTGGGAAGTGGAGAAAAGGTAGTCAAAAAGTATTTTCCATGAAATTAAGTAAAACCTTTTACTGCCAAACGTGCAGTATATCTTTCAATATTACCATAAGCTAAGTACTTCATTGAGAATACCCATTTTCACCCAATAATTTTCTCTCTAGTAGGTAAAGAAACAAGTTCCAAACTCTTGTTATTTTACAATGTGTCAATTTCTGCTTTCAAAGAGGCGACCCAATTTGGATTACAAATAGTTTCTGACACAGATCGAAGAATGGACACGGTTTTGATTTTCCCCAGAAAGGTTTAGTAAGGACCTGAAAGATTGTCTAAGGATATATACTGGGAGATTAGATTATTAGTAATACTAGAGAAAACATAACGATTAGGAGCACATTTAACACACAAAGGATCACCATGAATAACAGAGGTATTTTCAATAGGAGGAGAAAGGGTATTACCTGGATCTTGCTCTGGGGAAGATACTGACAGAGGCGATGAGTGAAGATTCCTTATAGAATAAATCGAAAGAGGTGGAGGAGAGGCTGTAGGCTCTGGTGTACAGGTTTCTAGTTTAGGAGGGGTTTCCCAAATAGGAAAAGGTCGGGTAAGTTCAAGACGCATGTTTAGTGATAATAAGTGAAATTGTAACGCCCCGACCCGAATTTAAGGATTAATAAAGGATAAACCCGATCCGGTTCGTACGTTAATTGTGAAGTGCAATTAAACAACCTAAATAATATATTTAATCCAGTTTTACTATCATTTAACGTTACTCTTATTAGCACGTGATTCCATCTTTCATCAAACTATGTGATAAGACTCGAGGAAGTGCCCCTGAGGCCAAGTAAATAGAGCTACTAATCGTATGTACAAATAACTACTTACCTGTACAACACTCTCAAAATATGGAACATCATACAACTTGCCGTAACAAAAAGGAGGGATGTGAGCCAAATGCTCAGTGGGAACTTATATAGCGCTGGAAATTTTTTACCCGATAACCCGTTTAAGAAAATGACCCGAACATGACACAATTAGCTTATATAGATTTAAGAGTACCCAAAACTTATACTAAAATAAAAATCAACGCGACCCGAAAATGACATGACTAACCCGAATTGCCACCCCTAAACGTATACAAATGCAGTATAGAAACGAACAGTAGAAAGAACACTCACACACTACAACTACATGCATGTGAAAATACGTATATATTTACATATATACCTTAAAAATATATGTCCCAATGTATTAAACCGTTTTATTTCAAAAAGGTTGTTTAATACCGTTTATCATCCTTGTCCTTACAAAAGACTCATTTTGTATTCTAGGTTAGAAATAATATTCTTTCTCATTAACTTCCACAGTTAAACAATTAGCAATTTGTTAGAAAAAAACCTTTCATTTACTTCCAAAACGTTTATTACCCAACGTTCATTAACTCACACCCGAGTTGTTAATCACTACTTAAGACTTTCTTTTAACACAAGCGCGCATCATGTTAGAAAATATCCAATAACATTGAAAGTCTTATATAACACGCACACTTGTGTTATTATGGGTTTACACCTCATTAGGTAGCTTAATTACCCATTAAGTCACCTTACTTAACCATTTCACTTTCCTTGTGTACATTTG
This sequence comes from Sambucus nigra, assembly GCA_949130495.1. Lineage (NCBI taxonomy): Eukaryota > Viridiplantae > Streptophyta > Magnoliopsida > Dipsacales > Adoxaceae > Sambucus > Sambucus nigra. Next base: position 119,189,598 of record OX422223.1, read on the forward strand.
TCATTATTCTCAATTTACTTGCCCATAGTATATTAATCGGAACATAATTGCTCTCATAAGTTAAGTTATTTCTGACTTATAACCCGTTTCTTATCATGTCCCCCATTTCACCATTATCTTTGGGATTTATCCGACATACACGAACTTCGTGGCCTCTCACCACCGGTCTCCACCGACATATGCTACTACAGTTACTTTGGGGATCTTTTATCACTAGGGACGTTGCATGCTTAACTATTTCTTAGGCATCATCCGAATATTTCATTATCTTTTCAATGTGTTTAACATTATCCCAATGTTCACATTAATCAACATTTATGGGACAAAGCCAAAAGCCCGGACTTAATAGTCTGTTTTTTCATTTACACTTGAAAAATTATTACTTTCCCCTTTAAGTTCTTTATTCACACCCACGTTGATTTTATACCAAAAAAATCATTCACGTTTTTAGGACTTAATTCGATTTCACCCATATTAGTGTAAAAACATTCACCAACATTTTTAGTTCATAAAAATATTCCACTTAAAGTAAATTATCAATTTACCATTTTTTTGTCAAACTCCCAATTTAGTCTTTTAACAAGTACCATTTTTCCAAAAAGTAGTTTAAGTTTCGAATTCAACACTTAAACACATTTAACCATTAAAACACTTATTCATCTTCATACTTTACTCAACTTTCACATTTTTACACTTTATCTTCCTTTAATATATAAGTTCATACATTTTATACATTAAAGCCTCATTTTTCACATATTTAATAAACACACTTTATTCTTGGGTTTTCACATTTTAACATCTACTTTGTTACTAATTCAAACTTTGAACCCTTACCTTTCATTTATTAACTTTTAACCAATAATTTCTTTTTTTGAAAGACCCTTACATTTTGTATATTTGTACATTAAACCCGTACTACTTTTTATCATGAGTTTATACACTTTAAAATGTCCATTTCAAGTGAAAGCATTTCTTTGCATATAAAACTTCTTATTTAACGTAGGAAAGCATATATTCATTTTTATAAAATGACATGAACAAACTTAGAACATTACCTTACATCGAAATAAAATTTCCTTCATTAAAACCCACTTCTAATACATCTTATTTCATAAACTGTCCACGAATAGTGTTCATAAAATTTCAACACTTTTAAACCCGTTTAAGTAAAATTTTATCTTCTTCTTCTTCTTCTACTTCATCATTTTGAGGAATAAAACCCTACTTTTATTTCATAAAAATGGCTTACACAAACCCAATGTATTCCAAGACATTAAGTCACATTATCTACTTTTGAAACATCACTTAAACACATTTTATTTCACAAATAGCTTAATTCATATGTTCTGAAATTTATTGATTTTCAAATATCATCTAAAACCTCATTTAAACTGACCATTTTCATACCAAATACTAAGAATACAACTAACAACCCATTAATGCGTTTAACCCTTAATCTACATATTTCAAGTCTAAAATATGTAAAACAACAAGCTGAAAATATACTCCGTTCTAAACTTATTTCAAAGTTAGAAAATTATACCTAATGGTCTTGAAAAAAAATAGAGAAGATGGGTGACTCCCCCACCTTCAAAGGTGGCCACAAGGGGAGTCACAAATGCAACCTCCAAGCTTCATCTAACTATTCTTCTTTAACACCTTGAAATACCTCTTTCTTTCTCCCAAATACCCCTTTTTAAACCCCCAACATGTTGTCCCACCTTCCAAGTGAAGCTTCAATGGAGTTTCAACCCATTTCTATGGAGTTTGGGTAGGGAGATTATGAGGAAAAGATGAGCTACGAATTTGACAATGGAAGTATGACTGTTGAGAGTGTTTCTAGTGAGAGAGGGAAGTGAAAATCTGATAACCCATTAATGCCCCAACATGAACCTCTCTCACTCTTTCTTATAATCTTTAAAGAGTAAATGAGAAGTATTAATTGTAAATTTAAGGTTTTAGGTGGCCTAAAAGGGTGCAATAACACTAACTAAAGTATGCAAATGAAGTGGGAAATAGACAATACAATGCAAGTAACCTTGGCACATGTGATACTCAGGACCCACCCAAAAACAACCCCAAAATATTGATTTGCGTCACTTTCTCTCTCTATAATTTTTGTTGTAATTTTAAACCCTTGTACCTTCTTCCTTACATTTTTCAGTCAAAAAATATATTCGCAATATTTTTTTGACCTTCCGAAACGTTCTACACGAACCGTACAAGAATCGGGACCTCCGTATAAATTATCTTTTTTTTATTTTTCTTTGTATGGTAATAGTTGTTATATTTTAATGAGTCTAAATATATTTTTAGTCCTAAATAATTCGCGCAAAACTAGACTTTCACAGTGTCGCACACTGTCAGACAATTTGTACCCAGACTCGCATAGCGCTTATTGCTTGTCCGAATCACGTGAAACTTAACCAAAGTACGTAAAGTAATTATATAAATTCAAAATAAAACTCATGTGAACCGTGCAATGTAAAACTTTCTCATTTAATCCATATTGCGAAATTTTGTTTTCGTACCATTGAAATATCGCATTGTATTAACCTTGTCTGTGTCACATCCGTTCCTTGATATTTTTTCCTCAAACTTAACGGGAATCCTAGCTAATATTATTAGAGATTAAATAAGCATTCGTGTGACACATGCATCGTGAGATTTTTCTCGTTTAAACCATTTACGTAATATGCCACCTCACGTATTACTTGACATGTTACACTTGGATTATTTATTCCACCAATTTTTTTTTTGGGCAAAATACGTCAAATAACGTTAAATACCTATTTTCTAGGGCGGGGTATTATAGAAATATCCTCCGTGTGTGAGGTACTCCTATAGAATGGAGTATTTTCATGAAATGTAACATCAAGTGTATGATATGTATGTTTGTGAATAGGATCATAACACCTATAACCTTTTGACATAGAAGAGTATGCTAAAAAAATGTAGAGAATAGATTTATCATCAAGTTTACTACCAGTAATATTATAATTATGAATAAAGAAAGTACACCCAAAGATCCTAGGCAAGAGAGGATAAATCATGTGATTAGGTTAGAGAACCTGGAGAGGGGCCTATCCTTCTAACACCCTACTATGAGTCTGATTTATAAGAAAGATTGTTGTTAGAACAAATTTATTCCAATAAAACTTAGGGGTATGTGTACTCCTTAACAAGCAGAGAATTACAGATATGAGGTGGCAATATTTCCTTTAAGCCACCCCATTCATGTTTAGGGGTATAAGGACAATTTGGTGTAAAATCCCTCTTTTAAAAAGTTCACCTCGAAAAGCATCAAAAATATATTCCCTCCCAATATCAGATCGGATATTACAAATCGTAATATTATATTGATGTTTAATCATTTGAAGAAATTATATAAAGAAAGGAAATACTTCATATTTTTTCTTCAGTAAATAATTCCAAGTACAACGTGAGTGATCATCAATAAAAGGTACATAATACCGATAGCCCGATAAAACACTAATAGGAGAAGGACCCCAAACATCAAAATCACGATTCATACCAGAAATATAACGAGTACGAGTATGCTTAGACGGTTCCTAAATTTCATATTATAATGTTTTTTTTTTGCAAGTTATGTGTAACTTTGGAAATAATCATAAGTACTAAAAATTAACATGCCTTAAGCGAGCATGCCACAGACACAAAGGTTCAAAATAAATATCAAATGACTTAGACACTAGGTGGTTGGATGTTTAAAAGCTCGATGCTTATGGTGATGGTGATAAGGAGACTCTCGAAAGCAGTCAAACTATCTCGCTCATAACCACAGCCAAATATCCTCCTCGTATGAAACTCGTGCAAAATACAATGATCGGGAAAGAAAATTTCCTAACACTTTAATTTTTTTGCAAGACAACTAACAGATAAAATATTATAAGCTAGCTTAAGAATGTGGAGAAAAGAAGTTAAGGTAAGATTTGGAGAAAAAGTAACATCACCCTTATTATGAATGTATGAGGAAGAACCATTAGCAATACATACAGATTGATGAACAAGTATAGTAGGAGAAGAAAAAAGTGATGACTCGCTAGTCATATGATCATTAGCTCCCGTATCTATGACCCAAGTAGGTTGTGTCTTAACATGAAAAGGAGTAGGAGTACCTATAGAAATGGTAGAAATGGTTGCTAAAGCAGAAGAATGAGTGTCAACTCTAGTAAATGTGCCAAGATGCTCCCGAATTCGACTAATCTGTAACTGAAGATGACCTAGGCCATGGATCAATCCATAACTACCAACATGGGGGGCTCTATGATGACATGTAGTCTTTGTAATAGCTGCTGCATGTGAGGAACCTGTACCAGAAGAAAAATTCCTAACAAACTTTTGCTTCAGGTCAGGGTGAAATTTGAAGCAAGGAGATTAGACATGGACAACGACTCCACAGTGATGGTAAATAATTTATCCTGTGGAAGAGAGGGACCCAAATTTGGCTATAAAATACATATTATCTCCAATATTCATAACCGATGCTTTTGGGGCAGTGGGAACAGTTTGAATAAACCACTAGTGACGCTCTTCATTTTTCAGAATATCAAACGCCTCTAATAGGGAAGTTATGGGTGATGTGTTCAAAATCTGAGATTTCAGGGGCTCATATTCTGAATGTAACCTCATCCAAAACTGATAAGTGTGCTTTCGATCAAGTAAACGGATTCGAATCCGATCTGTAATTCGGACCGGATCAGGTAAATCTAAATCCAAATCCATTTATGTTAAACGGATTCGAATCCGATCTGTTTATTAATCGGATCGGATCATGCAAATCCAAATTCATATCCGTTGATGTTAAACGGATTCGGATTCGATACAATTATCCGATTATCTATTTATGTTAAACTTGATTTGCAACATTTTTATTTTCAACTCTTATTTCATAAATTTGTTTTGCAAATATTCCAAAAAATAAATAATGAAATAAAGAACTATTGCAATATATGTTTAAAATATTATTAAATACAATATATATTAATTAATAATATTATATATATATATATATATATATATATATATATATATATTAAAAATATTAATCGGATCGGATTATTAATAGATCGGAATATATGAATTCAAATCCGTTCCATTTAATGAACGGGTAATCGGGTAATTGGATAATTGAATTTTACGCATGATCTATATCCGCTTAAATGGATCAGATTCAAATTTGAATAAAATCCGATCCATTGAGAGGGTACCTCCATTGAGTTAAAAACCCATGCAAGTATAGTGCATCTCTCCATGTCCCATTACGAATAAATGGGATCTGTATTACTTGGTGCCATTTCATTTACCGACAACAATCCTATTTTACCTTTCCAATCAATCAAAAGATAAATAGATCGAGACTAAGAGGTAAAATTCCGTCCATATAGTAAAACAATCGTGACTCGTTGAGCCGATGAATGTTGGGCAGCAAAAGTGTTCTTAATATTACTTGATTCAACCATAATAATCTCATAAAATAATTTGACAAGAGAGAACAAATAATAAAAAATGAGAACCTGGATTTCTGCGCTTCAAAAATAGTCCAAGTCTGTACTGGACTGGTTCAGTTGTATGACCAAATCAGTGCTCTTTAATAATCCAAACAGTGCCACTGTAAAACCTCGACAGCCACAAATCAGAGAAGATGGACCCTTAGTTCATGGAAGAAACTACCCTTATAGGGGTCTAGAATAGCAAGAGGAAACTTACCCTGCTTAGCCGCTACTTGCAGCTGTGGTTTCTACTGTTTACAGCAGCGTTAGAAACAAATCGGGTGAACTATGTGTACAAACAAAGGGGGAGCAAAGTGAAGGTTGGGAGACTTGAACCTAAGACCTATCCTAGACCAGAGCTTTAATACCAAATTGCAAAAGAGGTTCTTCGTATTGGCTTACTCAATTTGAGTGTCAATGTGTATATTTATATTAAGAGATAAGGAAGAATAATTGTTATGAAATGGATGCGGGATAAACCATACCCAAAATACCTGGAAAAATAAAAACATATTATTAACTGATTCCAAGGAAAAAAATTAAGTTAAATATACAAAAGGAGAATGTTCAACAACTACTCTCTTTTTTAAACCATGGTTGATATTGTTTTTTTTGGACAGTATGGTTTAGATGATTTCAACTCAATTTGGTCATTCCCCCTTCCCCCTCCCCTATTTCATTCTTTCTCCAAAAGCCCCCACCCAGCAAGTTTTATAGGTTCAAGACATTTTGGTGTTAAAACTACTGGTTATGATCAATTTTTTATTTTGTTCCCTTCCAAAGTTTTAGGGTTACTTGGGATACTCAAATTTCTTGGCTTTTTTCTACTCCAACACAAAAGTAATTCTTGGGCAAGATATTCTGTGTAAATTTTATATTCTCAACATGCTCCTTGACACATGGCGTGTTTTGAACGAAAATTGTGTGGAACTTTTGTTGGGCCAAGCATATTCTACATATACACTATTGGTTATGGAAATGCAAGTATAGTGGCATTGGAGAATCCAGGAATTGACTATTTATTGCAGGGGATAATGTACAAAGTAAATTTACAAGGACCAACCCAGCACCAAACCCCACCCCAAAAAAAAATTTGCCACTTTATTCACATATGTTTGAATAGTATCATAAGCATGGCTAATGTAAAGAAACAAATAGTAATGAAACTACTTTATGTTTTAATTGTGAATTTTTTTTCTATATTTATGTTACAGAATTGGTTGCCAAGAAGGGTGATGAGTGCATGGCGCATTGCTGGAATATTGCATGCTTTGGAAGGATGGAATGTGAATGAATGCGGAAATGTGATATTTGATATTGAAAAAGTTTGGAAAGCAAGTCTCCAATATGGGTTTCGTCCATTGGTTATGTCCACACAACTGAAGAATTAGGGGGTTTTTCATTGCCTAAATAATGAGAATAATGCTACGAGTCCCGAAAAAATCCCCTAAAACTCCCTTAAAGCGCATGAAGTGTTTGTACCATGTGTGGACCCCTAATGTACAAACATTTAAAGCACTTTGCGGGGTTGTTTTGCTTGATTTTTGGGGTGATGTAGCATTACTCAAATAATAATGCACGTATATTTTTGTACCTGGTAACCCATATATTATGTATGTTCCATCCATCCATTCATCCATCTACCCATATATATATCTAAGTATTTATATCATCACATAGACTTTCCACGGTTATATTTCATCATATCAGTTGTTTTAGTATGTAAAATTTCTATGATTTGCGTATGATATATGTAGTTTTATGATTTTCAGTTTGAATTGAATAGGTGTTTGGATATGGAAAATGTGATGAGAGCTCTTAATTTTCCCTTATTTACTGCAATTAGTCCTTTTAAATCTAAAGTTCTTTATCTCAGAATAATAAAATGACTAATCAACCCCTCAAATATGATATTGCCTATCTTAGAGCATCCAATTCAATATTTTGTATTTTTAAACTTTAAAAACCCATAATTTAATATTCACATATCCAATTTTTGTAAAAAATAAATTCACCTATCCAATTATTGTAAAAAAATATTTTCGACTCTATTCTGTATTAAATACATCATTATGTAAAAACTAAAGCAAATAAATTAAGTATTTGAATGTTTTTAACGTGGCTTAACTTTGTTGTCTAATTGGAAAAAATACGATTCATAACTCATTCCAAAAATTAAAAACTATTAATCCACATGCTTGCAAAAATTCAAAGAAATAACATGATTTTTCTATTTATAATGTATCCAACATAGAATTTATGTATATAAAGAGACTTGGGAAGATGATTTGCAGATTGTTTGTTTCCGTTCAACAATATATTTATTGAAGATGTCAACGAAATTCTATAAAACTCTAAATTAAAAATTTGTATTACCCCATAATTGTGAGAACATGGTTGAACTAATTAATTAAAATAATTTTTGAGGTTGGAATTTTAATTAAATGAGAAAATATTTAATTTAAATGAATTTGGTGATTTTTGAGTTAATTATCTAAATAAAATGAACATTTATTTAATTTATTGGTCTTTTGGGGCCATTCAGTTGTTACCCTATAGGGATTTAGTCATTTAGGACTTGTTTGGACTCCAAGCTAAGCCTTTAAAGAAGTCAATCAAGCTTTAATTTGTGAAGTAAGTTGGATTTCGGTACTAAAAAGTTTAAATAAAACTCAAAAAAATAAGAAAGGGGAAGGGGAGGGGACTGAGGCCCACTATAGTGGCCTAAACCCACGATAGAGGCTTTGGTTCGTGGCTTCTCCATAAGAGGCACTGCTTATTTATCTATTTTTAAAGGATCGTTGTTTGATGAAAGCTCTTTTCTTTTACACATTGTTTTCTCAAACCAAAGTTACGTAACTTATTTCTCCTTTCCAAACATTAATCTGAAGGCTTTTCACATGGAATCTGAAGAAACTCTAAGAACATAAATGAATGATTTTTAAAGAAAGAACAAGCTTTGCAAATAAGATTTTTCAGAATACTCTCATAAGGCGAGAAACTCCCTGCTTTTCTACTTGTTCTATTTGGACTAAATGTTTCCTAAACCCTAATCATATATGATTTTTGTAATTTGATTGGGAACATAATTAGGGAAATTGGAAATCTAGTTATATTTATTTTATAAACTAAATGAAATTGGACTCTATACTTGTAATGCTGTATGCTTTGGGGAATTGGGCTATGTTGGGAGATTTGGACTACACTACATGATAACTTTATATTGATACCGAAAATATGCTAATATTTATGACATTGATAAGTGATGGATATTGTTAGGATGGCTTGATACGTTTTTAGAGGTGTTAATTTACATGTTTAAATTGATATATGTTATAAATTGATTAAAAATCCAATGAATTCGAATATTGGAACTTAATAACTTGTCAGAATGAGATGTTGGGCTTATAAATTGGATAATGGCATTTATGTAATTGAAATATAAATGGGTATGAATAAATATGAAGTAAAGGGATATGACTTGGCCTAGAATATTTATTATTTGGAATATATTAAAATTATATCATCGTTGGGATTACCAGATTACGTAAATTAGCTTGTAATTGGGTTATATGTGTATAATAGGTTATATAAATTTGTTGTTCTCTAAGTATGGGATTAGAGGGTATGTTATTTTTCGATTGTTTATTTTCTAGATATGGGACTAGAAAATGTTAATGGCTTTAGGTATTTCCTATGTATAGAACTGGGGAATACATATGGTTTTTTTGATATATGAGTATGGGATTAAGGATGGTTAGTTGGTTATGCCTGAGTATTTTGGGGCAAGAAATAATTGATGATATGATGTTGATTCATGATGAGATGTTGATTTGAGATTAATATATTAAATATGATAGGTATTGGAGATTCAAGAGTTTATGGGCGTTAGTTTATGAGCGTGGTATAAATAGGATGATTCATTGCATGTGAGGGACCTACATTGTTTGGATTTTTTTATCGGGATTTATGTGGGTATAATGGTATGTGTAAGGATTATGTCGGCTAGCTACCATAGTATGGGCAGGACCTAGGCTAATTGGTTATAGTAACGTTTTTTTGTGTATGTTATGGTTTGTGCAGGGTTTAATGTTGGTTAGCTACCATATAATGTACAGGACCTAGGTTAACTGGATATAGTGAATGTGGACCCCTAATTCATAATCGGGACTTGAGTCCATCACCCATTCACATCGCGATAATCCGAAAGGAGTGGGAGTGAAACATCAATAAGATACGAGGGTTAAACTTCATGTTCTAATAGGCCATTAAAAAAGTTTGGGGACACAAATAGAAATTTCCCTCAAAACCAAGCTAAAATAAAAAAAAAAAATTAGAGATGGGTCCATTAACTATATGGTTAATGGACGTTAACTAATCATTGCCAAATCCACTCCATTAACTGAACGGTTAATCAAAAGTGATCTGGTATGGAACTGTTAACTATCACATGTAATCATAAATACAAAGTGTGATATAAAACTATCCATATCATTCTAAACTATCTAAATACGATCCGAGTTAGGGGACCATGTATGCATTTTATAAGATTTATATTTTAAATTCAAGTTTTTACCCAGCATTTGTATCTATTTTTTTAACTAGAAATTTATTTAGAAACATATAGGAGAAATAACCTCTCCCAGGATGCTCTTACCTGAGCTAAAGAAAAATTTAGACATAAAATGAGAGAAAACTACCAAAACTAAATAGGAATTTATAGAAAACTTGGGACTATAAAAATTTAAGAGATTTTGATCGAAGGGCAAAAGACCTTAAATTATATTTGTGCAGCAATTTCTCTTCAAAGCTTAAAGATGGAAAATAATCTAAAGTAAAGTGAGGTAATGATTTTTTTGTTACACCTTTTGAACTCTGAGTTGCTTCATCCACAACATCTTGATTGACAATTGTTGAGTCTTCAATGTTTCTTGAAATATGAAAGGAATTGCAGATATGAGTAATTTGAACTTTATTTTTTCCAATTTTTCGACCAACTAAGTCTTCAAAAAAAGCATGAGCTTGAGCTGAACTAGTAGACATTCCCAAGTCATACTCGATGGAATTACATAGATTTGTATTTTTTGTAATTTCTGTTTGGCTCAATGCCATGGTAGTTGGGTTTGAAGCAATTAAATCATAACAAGGGTTTGTATAAGGATTAAGAATTTCAACATAAATATTAACCCCAGGACTATCATAATCTGGAACCACATCATTCGGCACAATGGTCTAGTCATAAATTTCTAATAACTCATTTCTAATTCCTTCGATTAGATTGGAGCTTTTCGAAACATGATCTTTGCCACTGATTTGACCAATATCAGTTGTATCATTTTGAACGTCTTTACTGATATGGTCAACCCCATAATTTTAGTCCACATTTTTCACTTTAAAAGAAGCAATTCCTCCTTTGGATTTTATCCACGTGTAATTGATCCCTAATATTCTCACCCATTGGAAATTTAGTAGCCTTTGTCTCCTGAACTTGTATCTCCTGAATATCTAGAAATTCCATATTTTTTGGATTAGTTAGCAATGAAGTAGGTAAAAGCATGTCAGTCAGCACACTCCTCCTTGAATTACTCCAACACTAGCAGTGATCGTATTTGTTTAGTTAGCAAAGTCGGTTAAGAATACTAAATTATTTACACGTGTAGAGTTTTGACTTACAACTTCACAATTTTGTAAATTTGGATCTAACAACTGAGAAATCTCCTGAGTGTGGATTTCTTTACCTTTATGAATCAAAACTTTTTTTACCTGCAATAACATCCGTTGATTTCCTTTTAAGAACACTCAGGGTTGTTTTAGAACAAGTTTAACAGTTTTATGTATCATTTTGCAACTTGAAATAGAGTGACCCACGCACCCATGATAATCACAAAAAGTAAGTTGTTGTTCAAACACAATTTTTATAAAAATAGTATAATCTTCACCCTCAATTATAACAATGTTTGGAACTTTGTAAGAGAAATCTACTTCAACCAAAACTCTTGCATAAAGACCATATTTTTGTTCAAATATAGAAGAGCCAATTCTAATAGGTAATCCAACACCTCTTGAAATTTCTAACAATAACCTAGGATGTCAAAATTCATCTATTAAATCTAATACTCTTTCCCAAACATGCGATTAAGATGAATCAAATTTTGATAGAGTGAAACTAGGGCATCATTGCATAGTTTGAAATATCCTACCTCGAAATTTAATAAGCCAAGCATCCATGCTTTCTTCAAATATTTCATTAAGTCAAAGATAAAACTGTAAAAAAACTTTCCCTTTAGGTGCAATTCACTAAGGTTGGTGTGTTTTTGATTATTTCGTGGGATCAATTTTAATTTTTCAACCGTGATTGGTTGTTGACCATTTGCAAGACCAAGTTTACCAGAGACATATTGGATTTATATGTTTATAAAGATTGTTTATAAACATTTGAGGAGGTTTTGATGTGAGTAATATCATCATGAAATGTTGGTTGAGGAACATTAGCAAAATACAAAGATGTATTTTCTATAGATTTCATGATTGAGGAGGAAGAATTAGTTTAAGAAGAATTATTTAGAACGGTAGCAAAAGATAAGGATGGGTTGCCATGAATGGAGGTTAAAAGGAAAAATTTAGGAATTGAAGATGAACTTTAATAACAATTTAGAAATTAAAGATGAACTTGAAAACCATGACATGAACAATGTTAGATAGAAAGCAAAACTTCTCTTGTTTATCTTCTCACCTCTATTTGTTGAACTCACATGTTATACAAATGTTAATCAACTGGTAAAATTAGGTGAAAAAAAAAACATACTTTTCAAAATCGTTCTCAAGAAAGTATATGTGAAGCGACTCATTTCGAAACTTTACAAAGACTAGAGCCTAAAATTCAAATACTTTTCAACACTTCTTCGAGCAAACATTCCCATGTCAACGACGACACTCAAGAATCTCTATCTTCCACGAATAATTATCAAACACTCATCTTCGATTATGTATTTTTAATATATGAATATGAACTCCAACTCATAAAAGACACATTATATAAGGACTATGATCCCTAAATACCATAGTGTTGTATATTGAATGACCGTTATCTCATTGCCTCCACCCGAAAATATGTCGCGTAATTGAAACTACGTTGGCTTTAATTCCAAGACCTCTTAGGCATGTGGGCTCAAATCCAAGAGTTATTTTTTATGTTCGATTGTTTAAATTTGCCTGTGATAATAAAGATAGTGAATTTTAACTATGTAATATCACAAGCTCATGCATAAGTTTTTTAGGTTACAAAAGAAAAGTGATAGATTGGTTACTAAACTCAAGTTATTTGAAAATGAAAAACTTGAGCTATTGGACTTGATTTGCATATTGAAGAAAGAGGTGAACACTTTGCAAGAGGAAAATGAATCTTTAAACTTTTGAAAATTTAAAGTGAACATGTTTTTAAGATTTTTGAGTTCATTAAGAAGGAGAAAAATGATTTGGTTTTGACACTTGAATATGTCAAAAATGAATTTCAAATGTGTGAGGTGTCCAAATGTGTTTTTGAGAAGAAACTTGACTCACTTTAACATGAATAAATAATGGTTCAATCATGTTTGAATGTTAAAAAAATATATCGAGTTTTAAAAGAAAAAAATTAAGTTATTTCCAAAAGTCGAGAATTGAAGAAAAATTTAGTTGTTGCTCCAAATGTTTTGAACAAAAAGGAAAGTGACATAATATTTTCAAGGTCCATTGTTTTGAAAAAGGTCAAGAATATTTGAAAAACCCTTTTAAACCCTACACTGGCACATTTTGTCAGAAAAAAGGTCATTTGAGAAATTATTGCTACAAGTTGTTTAGGAAATCAATAAAAATCAAGGATTATTCCTAAGAGTTATCCTATGGTGATTCATCATGAACCTTATTTGTGAACTCATTATCATAGAAACGCTCACCTTAGAGGTTTTTATTTCATGTTTAGGAATGTGAAGGTTACTGTCCTTAACTCTTTGGGAATTCTAGACAAAATTAGGCTAGAAGATCTCATAGGTGTCCTACAAACTTGCAAATTAAACATGTTTCCTAAAACCAAAAGGAAAAAGGAAGGAATACCTTTAAAATCCATATCGAAGAAATAAAAAAGGTTTCTGACTTCGATTCCGAAATTATGATCATATCATGTGTGCTAAAAAATTCAAAAAGTTTCTTAAATTTAGAAATGAAAAATCTTCCAAATTGGATAATAAAAAATTTGAGGAAAAAAAAAAGTTTAATGCAGGTAAAAATATTTTTAAGAATGATCAACAGAGAGATAGAGGTGAATACTTTATGAAAGTTGAATTGGAGAGATGTTACGAGTATAAGGGGAAAGGTCATAATGCCCATGAATGTTCCACTAGAATTAACAGATGGGGTAAAGGAAAAACTGCATATAATGCCACTCTAAGCGATAATGATATTAAGTCGGTAAATGTCGAGGATGAATCACCACATGAACATAATTTATTTTCATTCATGGATAGTCACGTCAGCACTACTAAAGACAATTCTAATTATGATAGCCTCGACAATGTTTCAAACCATTATAGATAATGTGAAGGCAATGATTTGAGTGAGGGTGATGATTTGAGTGAGGAAGAATGTGGTCTCCAATCTGGATACTATGAACTTTACATCGAGTTATTAAAAAACAAATTAAAAATTATGCTCTTAAGGTGTTATCTTTAGAGAAGGAGTTGAAAGTAGGAAGGAAGAATAAAGACTTGACCAAAAAAGTGGCTAGTCTTAAGAGAGATATCCAATCATCATTCAAGACTCGTGAAGAACTTGAAGCCCATGTTTCCTTATTCCAAAATGATCTCAAACATGATGGGGAGGTCAATGTCACTTTAGAGTATAAATCTAAGAAAGTTAGAAATAAGTTCGTAGGTCCCGATTTAGGTTTTAAAAAGAGACAATACATAGGTTATGAGGGTGCATCCAGTTCTCATACCACACCCGAACCGATTTCCAAGTTTGTGTTATAAGTTTATGGGCCTTGACCTAACCCACCATGGAGAAATCGTCCTACACGATTTAACCAAGGTCGACCCAAACCAAGCTATGTTTGTATCCATTTCAAACAAAGTAGTCACCTTAGGAATTTTTGTTTCAAGCTAGTAAGAGTCTCTCACACACGCTCACATACACCACCATATCTTCGTGAGCAAGTTGAGCTTCTTGTCAAGTCTTTTCAATATTTAATGGAGGAATTTAAAAGGATATTTATGCCTTTCGGGAACACCTTCAACACAAATGATTGAGTTCGGAAATTATTTCTAGTTTATGTTATTTTTATGATTGATATCATTTACGATACAACTAGATTGCATTCCTATTTGTATATTTTAAAAAATCTGAAAAAGATTTTCTTGTCTTGTAGAAAACATTTCAAAAGATTTCAAAAAGATTTTCTTTTTCATAAAATTTTCACAAACTTCAAATAGAAGTTAGTATTTTATTTTACACCATATATGGATGCACATTTAAGATGTTCGAATCACAACTTCATTCCATGCATTCATATGACTTTACCACGGTGTCCAATGACTTAGCTACGTTTTTTTGTGTAATTACTTTTGCATGTTTAAAATTGCGTCATTCATTATTTACTACTACCTTCATGCTAGACTCATTATGTCGCCTTGATTGCACACATGGACGAACATTTTGAACATTGTACTTGCTTGTCATATGTTTAATGGGATGTTCTCATCTCAATCGTACTTAATAATGAACCAAATGTTCTAGAAATTAATTGTGCATGTAAAAATCATTGCCCAAATTTATTTTCCCGGGAAATTGATTTATGATTAAGCAGTGGAAAGGGGTTATGAAAGAAGCAATCTTCTTTGCGCTAAAGGTTACTATTGGTAAGAGCCTAAAAGATAATTTTTGCACATAAAAATAGAAACGCCAAGGCTAATGTTTTTCATTGACACCTCATTATACATAAGCAATATAATTCATTTAAAATTTTGAGAGTTAATATTTAATATGTGAGATTTTAATGGTGTCATAAGTTGAACATCAATGGGGTTGCATAATAAAATTTCTTCAAAATATTAAGTTTGGTGTTAATGATTTGAGAAGCATTGAAATTTGTGATATTTTGCGCGAGTTGAGTCAATTTTAATTTATTCAATTTATTTACAAAAGGTTGAATTAAATTATTTCTTTACTAGTGTCACTTTAACTTCATGCATCATCGCTTCGTATGTCTATGTTGACATTTTTGTGCATTGTTTTCACATATTTTCATTCCATATCCATAATTCGAATATTATCGTGCTACTCCATGGTGCGACTAGTTGTATTTGTAGTCATATATATATTTAAATAGTCAAAAATTTTAAAATTTTCAAAAATAGTTTGTGAGTTTGTTGAAGTTTCATTGCGTATGCTTAATTATTTATTATTTATGATCATATTTCATATTTGATCATTTTTCGCCACCATGGTGACATCATGGGCGACACAATAATATCATGGACTATTCGATGAAGTTTTTTTACATAAACAATTTCACAAGCATCCTTTCTTTTTCAGGTTTGGGAGGGACATTAGTTGAGTTTGTCTTAGGGTTTATTTTTTATAGTTATGCGATTTTGTACCCAAATAGCCAAAGGTGGAGATTTGTAAGAGCAAAATTTACAATTCTCATCATGTTTTTAATTTGAAAATATTCCATTACACATCTACATCATCATGTACGTTATCAAGAACTTCAAGTGAAAACAAGTTATTAAGCGAAAGCAACAATCGGAGATCGAAGAGCTGAGATCGTTTCTAAAATCATGTGGAGAAGATATATTGTAACACCCCGCATAAAACACGAGGCGCTACTACGATTAAAACTAAACTAAATCCTCAACAATTAGTATAGAGCATCTATATTCCACAAAATAAATATAATGAATCCAAAATTTACACTTCCAAAATAATTACAATTAAATTTCACTCGAAAATAATACTAATCTCTCCAAATAAAATACACTGCCAAGATATACAAAAATAAAATCCTCCAAACTTCGTGCTCTAAAATTCTCTAAAAATCCATAGCCTCCAAATCCACGCTAACCCGCCACTAGAAGAAAATTATGGGAAAGTACACCATGTGACAAGAATAGATGTTCAAAATAATAATGGTGAATAAATGCAACAATATGAATATGAATTTAAGTTCAAGGCGACATCCGGGCATTATACCAATTTAATTTTTTCGATAACACATCAATAGGTCACCAGGCCTCACCTAAGCTTCGTAAAGCCTCATCCTGGCTATAGGACGTTTAGACTATTGACACCCATGACATATAAAAATTTATGACACGACGCCCAACAACAAATATAATACCTCAAATCAAATCAATATTTTAGATTCTAATATACGTCATGACATCAATAATATGAATACAAATAAATGAGGAACACACTACACCAAAAACAGGATTCTGGCACGGTTTAAAACTGTGCCAGATCAAATCTGGAACGGATTTGAACTGTGCCAGAATCAGGTGTTCCAAAATGGCAATTTTTTTCTGGCTCGGCTCAAAAGTGTGCCAGATTCAGTCAAACAGGAACACTTCTGGCACACTTTTAAACCGTGTCAGAATTTGATATTTCTGGCACACTTTTGGCACAGTTTTTAACTGTGCCAGATTCAGCAAAATAGGAACACTTCTGGCACACTTTTAAACCGTGCCAGAATTTTATATTTCTGGCACACTTTTGGCACAGTTTTTAACTGTGCCAGATTCAGCACAGTTTAAAAAAATTTGACACAGTTCAAAATCGTGCCAAAATATGATACACTTTTGCTACGGTTTTGAACTGTGCCAAATTTTTTATTAAAAAAAAAATAATTATTTGAAAGCACAAAATTCACAAATTAATAATATTGCTCGTTGTTAATAAACTAATGTACATACAAACTTCAAAATATTACAAGTCTTTAACAGCTCATAGGCCCCAAAAAAATTGGGCAAAATTTCCTCTATTTTCTGAACATTCCAAAACCTGTTAATATAAAACCTGCCTAACATAAAGCCCGCACGACCATAAAAGTCAACAATAAAACAACAAAAGAACGTACGACCATGACACAAAAAAATGGAATCATTAATAAACCCCTTGTTGTAAACCATTGAGTTCTTTGTGTGTTCAACGCGAATAAAAGCCAACGATAAACTGTTATCCTGCAAAAAAAAATAGGATACAAAAAAGATACGATATTAGTAACCCAAAAATTTACAAAAAAAAAATACTCAAACAAAAAAATTACATATATGAGTGGAAGATTTTTGCAAATTATCGTCATACTCTCAAACCGGGAGACCCGGGACTACGCGGCCAGTTCCTACAAGTTACATTGGTCCCGTGCGAAGCGTTCGTGCCTTCTACGGGGTCGTTTGGGGGATGGTTTGGGTTTTCACCCTTTAACGACATGTTTTTAACTCTAAGTGTGATTTTTGCAAATTATCGTCATACTCTCAAACCGAGAGACCCGGAACTACGCGGTCAGTTCCTACAAGTTACATTGGTCCCGTGCGAGGTGTTCGTGCCTCCTACAGGGTCGTTTGGGTTTTCACCCTTTAACGGCATGTTTTTAAGTTTAAGTGTTGATTTTTGCAAATTAACGTCATACTCTCAAATCGGGAGACCCGGCGGGACTACGCGGTCAGTTCCTACAAGTTACATTGGTCCCGTGTGAGGTGTTCGTGCCTCCTACGGGGTCGTTTGGGGGCCGGTTTGGATTTTCACCCTTTAACGGCATGTTTTTAACTCTAAGTGTTGATTTTTGCAAATTATCGTCTTACTCTCAAACCGGGAGACCCGGGACTACGCGGTCAGTTCCTAGGTGTTCGTGCCTCCTACGGGATCGTTTGGGGGCTGGTTTGGGTTTTCACCCTTTAACGGCTTGTTTTTAAGTCTAAGTGTGATTTTTGCAAATTATCGTCATATTCACAAACCGGGAGACCCGGGACTACGCGGTCAGTTCCTACAAGTTACATTGGTCTCGTGTGAGGTGTTCGTGCCTCCTACGGTGTCGTTTGGGGGATGGTTTGGATTTTCACCCTTTAACGGCTTGTTTTTAAGTTTAAGTGTTGATTTTTGCAAATTATCGTCATAATCTCAAATCGGGAGACCCGAAACTACGCGGTCAGTTCCTACAAGTTACATTGGTCCCGTGCGACGTGTCCGTGCCTCTTATGGGGTCGTTTGGGGGTTGGTTTGGGTTTTCACCCTTTAACTGCTTATTTTTAAGTCTTAAGTGTTGATTTTTGCAAATTATCGCCATATTCACAAACCGAGAGACCCGGGACTACGCGGTCAGTTACTACAAGTTACATTGGTCCCGTGTGAGGTGTCCGTGCGTCCTACGGAGTCGTTTGGAGGCTGATTTGGGTTTTCACCCTTTAACGGCATGTTTTTAAGTTTAAGTGTTGATTTTTGCAAATTAACGTCATACTCTTAAACCGGGAGACCCGGCGGGACTACGCGGTCAGTTCCTACAAGTTACATTGGTCCTGTGCGAGGTGTCCATGCCTCCTACGGGGTCGTTTGGGGGCCGGTTTGGATTTTCACCCTTTAACGGCATGTTTTTAACTCTAAGTGTTGATTTTTGTAAATTATCGTCTTACTCTCAAACCGGGAGACCCGGGACTACGCGGTCAGTTCCTAGGTGTTCGTGCCTCCTACGGGGTCGTTTGGAGGCTGGTTTGGGTTTTCACCCTTTAACGACTTGTTTTTAAGTCTAAGTGTGATTTTTGCAAATTATCGTCATATTCACAAACCGGGAGACCCGGGACTACGCGGTCAGTTCCTACAAGTTACAATGGTCCCGTGCGAGGTGTTCGTGCCTCCTACGGGATCGTTTGGGGGATGGTTTGGATTTTCACCCTTTAACGGCTTGTTTTTAAGTTTAAGTGTTGATTTTTGCAAATTATCGTCATACTCTCAAACCGGGAGACCCGAGACTACGCGATCAGTTCCTACAAGTTACATTGGTCCCGTGCGAGGTGTTCGTGCCTCTTACAAGGTCGTTTGGGGGTTGGTTTGGGTTTTCACCCTTTAACGGCTTATTTTTAAGTCTTAAGTGTTTCTTTTTGCAAATTATCGTCATATTCACAAATTGAGAGACCCAGGACTACGCGGCCAGTTACTACAAGTTACATTGGTCCCGTACGAGGTCTTCGTGCGTCCTACGGAGTCATTTGGAGGCTGATTTGGGTTTTCACCCTTCAACGGCTTGTTTTCATCTCTAAGTGTGAGTTTTGCAAATTATCGGTATACTCTCAAACCGGGAGATCCGGGACTACGCAGTCAGTTTCTACAAGTTACATTGGTCCCGTGCGAGGTGTTCGCACCTCCCACGGGGTCGATTGGGGGCTGGTTTGAGTTTTCACCCTGTAACGACATGTTTTTAACTCTAAGTGTTGATTTTTGCAAATTATCGTCTTACTCTCAAACCGGTAGACCCGGGACTAAGCGGTCAGTTCCTAGGTGTTCGTGCCTCCTACGGGGTCGTTTAGGGGCTGGTTTGGATTTTCACCCTTTAACGGCTTGTTTTTAAGTCTAAGTGTGATTTTTGCAAATTATCGTCATATTCACAAACCGGGAGACCCGGGACTACGCGGTCAGTTCCTACAAGTTACATTGGTCCCGTGCGAGGTGTTCGTGCCTCCTACGGGATCGTTTGAGTGATGGTTTGGATTTTCACCCTTTAACGGCTTATTTTTAAGTTTAAGTGTTGATTTTTGCAAATTATCGTCATACTCTCAAATCGGGAGACCCGAGACTACGCGGTCAGTTCCTACAAGTTACATTGGTCCCGTGCGAGGTGTTCGTGCCTCTTACGGGGTGGTTTGGGGGTTGGTTTGGGTTTTCACCCTTTAACAGCTTGTTTTTAAGTCTTAAGTGTTGATTTTTGCAAATTATCGTCATATTCACAAACCGAGAGACCCGGGCTACGCGATCAGTTACTACAAGTTACATTGGTCCCGTGCGAGGTGTTCGTGCGTCCTACGGGGTCGTTTGGAGGCTGATTTGGGTTTTCACCCTTCAACGGCTTGTTTTCAACTCTAAGTGTGATTTTTGCAAATTATCGTCATACTCTCAAACCGAGAGACACGGGACTACGCGATCAGTTCCTACGAGTTACATTGGTCCCGTGCGAGGTGTTTGTGCCTCCTACGGGGTCGATTGGGGGCTGGTTTGGGTTTTTACCCTTTAACGGCATGTTTTTAACTCTAAGTGTGATTTTTGCAAATTATCGTCATACTCTCAAACCGGGAGACCCGGGACTACGCGGTTAGTTCCTACAAGTTACACTGGTCCCCTGTGAGGTGTCCATGCCTCCTACGGGGTCGTTTGGGGGTTGGTTTAGGTTTTCACCCTTTAACGGCATGTTTTTAACTCTAAGTGTGATTTTTGCAAATTATCGTCATACTCTCAAACCGGGAGACCCGGGACTACGCGGTCAGTTCGTACGAGTTACATTGGTCACGTGCGAGGTGTTCATGCCTTTTACGGGACCGTTTGGGGGTTGGTTTGGGTTTTCACCCTCAAACGGCTTACTTTCAAGCCTAATCAACGTATTTTAAAATTATCGTCATATTCTCAAATCAGGAGACTCTGGACTATGCGGTCAGTTCGTACAAGTTACATTGGTCACGTACGAGGCGTTCATGCCTCTTACGGGGCCGTTTGAGGGCTGGTTTGGATTTTCACCCTCAAACGGCTTATTTTCAAGCCTAATCTATGTATTTTGAAATTATCATCATATTCTCAAATCGGGAGACCCAGAACTACGCGGTCAGTTCTTACGAGTTACATTGATTCCGTGCGAGGTGTTCGTGCTTCTTACGGGGCCGTTTGGGGGCTGGTTTGGATTTTCACTCTCAAACGGCTTGTTTTCAAGCCTAATCTACATATTTTGAAATTATTGTCATATTCTCAAACCGGGAGATCCGGGACTACGCGGTCAGTTCGTACAAGTTACATTGGTTCCGTACGAGGTGTTCGTGCCTCTTACGAAGCCGTTTGGGCGATGGTTTGGATTTTCACCCGCAAACGGCTTGTTTTCAAGCCTAATCTACGTATTTTAAAGTTATCATCATATTCTCAAACTGGGAGACCCGGAACTATGTGGTTAGTTCGTACAAGTTACATTGGTCCCGTGCGAGGTGTTCGTGCCTCTTACGGGGCCGTTTGAGGACTGGTTTGAGTTTTCACCCTCAAATGGCTTGTTTTCAAGCCTAATTAATGTATTTTGAAATTATTATCATATTCTCAAACGGCTTGAGTATCTCCGATACAATCTACACCTCCACTTATATAATAATTTGGAATACACTCACAAAAGTGTTGCTAAAGCTCACATAATGTAATACAATGCCCTCAAAATGACACTTGGTTAGATTTACCAATACTTTGGGGAATATATCTCAAACTTATAAAATGGGTTATAATAAATAAAAGCAAAGGAGGTTGTGAGAACAAACTCAAAAACCAATAATTAATTTCAAATGTTTTTTACCTTCTCAAGTGAGCGGCATATTCTTGGCGTCTCACGTTCTTCACATACTCCAGGTCTTGTTGATAGTTTTCCAACTGCCAAAATATCACCGAAATTTGTATTTACATTTCAATAACCTGAAATACAGGCACCATGGGATTTGAATAGCATATCCCCAATAAGCATGACCATTACAAGGAATTAATAAAACAATAAGTCGTCAGATCATGAACCAAAAAAGGGACCATATATGGAACTGTAAAGCAACACTTCCAAACACACAGTTTAAACAACTAAAATACATTTTCGGTTCTATTTTTTTTTATTTCCCGTCTAACTTTGTCTTCCTTTTCTAGTCTGCCCTTCTTTCTTGCAACTGTTGTCCCATAAAGGAGCTTCATATCTACCTGTCCACCTATGCCTCTAGATCATAAATGAAACCAAACTGTTATATAAACAATTATATAAATGTTTATATGACAGTTATATAACTGTTTATATAACTGTTATATAACAGTTACATAACTGTTATATAAACAGTTATATAACTGTTATAGAGCATATCATATAGCGATACTAGAAATTTGATATATAAATCATCAATCATTTTCAATAAACATCAATCATCAATCATTTTCAAGGTATATATAAGGGGTATTACAGAAACTTAATCTATTGTTGAATGGAAGGCTATGCAGATTTAAAAGTAAGCACCATCTAATTTTCTTTTAGTTAATAAGAAGTTAATTTGCATAAGATATTACAAAGATATGGGGATTTTAAAGGCAACACATGATCTAGTATACAATAATAACACTGATGTTATGGAGGAGGCATCACATGTAAGAGCGTCTCTCACAGATGTTGCTGGTAGGCATTACTTCCTTAGGCAATAATAGTAGTACAGTAATATACTGTGATGGTGTAGTATTACGGTAGTGGGAATGATTGTAATAACAAGACGGTAAAATAATATTAGATAATTATAGAGTAAAGATAGATTCATAGAGTACGAACATTTATTTCCCTCATCAATTCAAAACGAAAGAATTGGTTTGGTTATGTATTAAATTTTTGTTTTAGCATAGTTATCTTCCTCCAATTTTACACCGGCTAATAAAAACTCTAGTCTTTTCAAAAGCATATCTATTCTGAGAATGAATAATGGTGCTCAAAAATTTGCTACAAATAGCAGAAACAGTTATCATCTCATTTATGAACAGGTGAGAAAGCACCCCACCCGCAAACGTGGGGCCACACAAAAGGAAGAAACATATTTCAAGGAACTTGTGAATTATGACAATAAAACTTGCAAAGCTATATCTACAATAACATTAAGGTTGTGCACCATACTAACCTTTGAACTTTCTCGCTTAGATGGCATTGAAGATCACGCATTTCTTTCCATGACATAGCATGGTCGAAGTTCATTAAGCACCTCCAAAATAACTTGAATTGATTTTATCAACTTATTGGACTCGGTAAGTATATTCTCCCGTACCTGAGTACAAACAAACGACAATAAATGTTCTGTTTTCAAGTATCACTAGTCACTAGTTCACCAAAAGGCTGCCTAACTACAGTGTTCCTTCCTTTTTGATATTGGCCAAATATTTTTCGTCACCACCCTTTTTCATTAAAGAAAGTCTCATCCACAAGTCCGAGTTGAACTAGCTGAATAGTTGAACCACTTCTATGAAAAAAGACCCTATGATGCTACATATTGACTCTCTATGGGAAAAAAGTAAGTGCAACTTCCCCCCTTCAATCCATGAATGTCACTACACATTTACAAGTCCGACGGAAATTTTATTAAAAAACAGTAATCTTAACGTTTTGACAGAATGTACAGTATTATCGTGAATCTTTGAGAAGGTTTCTGGTTAAAGAATAAACATGGAGAAGATTGGCATTGTAGGTAGCCTTATCGAGAATTTAATAAATAGATCCTAAACTGAAATAATAATGATAATAATACACAATTTAATGCACAGTAATAAATAAATATAAACATTAATTGGTGCGGGCTGCGTTATACTCCCCAACATTTAAAAATACTTGACCTCAAATTTAGTGATCTTGAAAAATGAGAATCTGCAGTCATGCATGGGGATAAAAAATGAGAATCTACAGTTTAATTCACAATGTTATTTGGGACCTTCATTGCAGGGGGATTGGGACTGGAGGAACTAGAACATTTCTCTTGTGAGAAAATGGTCATGACAAACAGGCTCGTCCGAACCAAACTGAATTTCATCACTGCATGATTTCATCTTCATCGCACCTAGGGGTGGCCATTTTAGGCATTACACGGTTACACGACACGATATATCATGTTCGTGTCGGGTTACACGACCTGAATCAAAGTTGTTTCTAGCTGTGCAATTGCAGAATTGTTGCGATCAACACTGATGCACACTAAGTGTTAACCAGCATGGTACACGATGTATTAAAGCTGCAGGAATACATGAATATAATTGTAATGGCATGAAACAAACTTCTTACAATTACCACGAGATAGAACACCTCAGGATCCAAGTCGAGCTTTTACTGAAGTAAACTCGTCCAGTACCTTCAACCTCCAATGGAGTCCCAAAAGATGCCCGTTTATCATTTTCACGCTAAGGCTGCAGATTATGATTCCTTTACTACCGACTCTCAAGTTACTGTTGCTGCTATCTGGCATGATGGAACTGAATGTGAAGGACTTGTATTGCTTGATTTTTCTCAAAAAAGGAGGCTACAATTTATAGGGACATGAGCCATGACATCACAAAGGAATCTTCTAAATTCCAGATTAAATACAATTCCCGATAATTAGGGTCGGCTACATGAATCCTATTCTTTCATTCCATTTTGTTCAGCGCAATATCCTCGGTTATACAACATGAAATCATGTACTTTTCTACAATATCCAACCAAGTCAACTTAAGCCTACATCTATTCTGGCATTACCATTAATATTAACTAAATCACTTCATTACGAGGACACTTATTGGTCTACGTCTGATGTGTCCAAACAATCTAAGTCAATTTTCTCTAAATGGAGCTACTTCTAATGTTTCACAAATACTTTTAAATATAATTTTATCCTTTCGAGTTTTACTATACATCTATCTTAACATCTGCATTTCCACCACGCTGATTTTCTGTACATTTTTTTTTGGTTGGCCGACACTCTATCTCATATAACAGTCTATCCTATAAAACTTTGCCTTTAACTTCAAAGGTATACACTGATCACACAATCGATAGCACTTCTTTCACTTGACCTAACGTGCTTCAATACAATGGATAGCCTCATTGTATTTAAACCTCATTGCATTAATAACACTATAGAAATACAAAAAGATGCTACTTCTCAATAGTGGGACAATTGACCAAACATGTAGAGTGCAATAAACTACATATTAGGTGTTGTTTCCTAGGATATCATTGCATTGTTCTTGCAGACACAGAATAGGAACGGGAGGCCTCCTTTCGATCATATTGACATAAGTCGTTGGTTTCAATGCTATGTTGAGGCCCAATGTTGCATTGCTTCAAATGATTAAAAAGGTGGTTTGGAACTCTTCACAAAATTTCTACAACATTTTCCTAACAATATAGACTTATTACTTGAAATAGCAAAGGTTGAAGACATTATTGGAAAAAGTGAAAAGCTATAATGAATTTTGAGAAGGTTCAATCAATTGATCCATATATGGTCACCTATACGAATGAATGCAATGCTTTTAAAGCTCTAGTCTGGTCACTCAAAGTTGAAGTTTCCACAAATCACAAAAAGCTGAAAATGGATTGAATTAAAGAGTGATGATTTCTTAACTCTTTTCTACCACTAGAGAGAAACACGTTGGGCAAAATAGGATCTCACAGCCCACGATGAAATAAGCTTATAATATAAACATGAAAATTATTAAAGACAAACCCAAATCATGAAATAATCTTACAATCTAACAAAAATAATGAGAAAAGGAAAGAGAGACTCACAACCCATAATGGCAAAATAGGATCTCGACCAGTAACGATGAGCCAAACCCAACCATAGCTAATAAAGTTTTGAATAGCACCAATAAGAAGCGCCACAAGGGCAAAAACTCGCACAATATACCAGCGAGGAAGCCAACACTGACCACAAAATTATACACACATACAAATAAATATAATCTCAAGTACACACACACACATTTTTTGGAATTTGAAAACTGATTTTGTTTCACACACAATTTTTGGAATTTGAAAACTGATTTTGTTTCAGCATTCATGATTTTATGTGTGTATAATCATAACTACGATACACTATACACTTTTAAATTAAATGTTATTAACCCCTACTTACGTCGCTACCTAAACCTCTCCACAATAAACATTTCCATTAAAAAAAAAACTTTCTCCAACAACACATATCACAAAATCGCAATCTTACCTCAACAAAAAAATTGTACATTTTTAGCTAATAACTTATATCCCCAACCAAAATATCCCAAATTAGGTGTTCCTAAAATGCCCAGATCACAAAATCTTAATATAAAATCGAAAATCTATCTCATTTGCTCATCAATATAACAGAAAATGGTAATCAAGATTTCACAATCATCAGAATAAAGATAAAGTAAACTTGTTACATATATTTGTTTAAATATCAAAACTACATTTCAAAGCTTTGGTCAGAGTTTACCTTGATTCGGAGCTTTTCTCAGTGGCCAAACATGATGGAATTGCTACCTTTGGTCGATTGAAGTCTCAGTGGCCAAAATCGATCGGAAGTTTTTTACCGGTTGAGGTTTTTTACCGGCGAGAGAGAGAGTGTCGTCCTGGATAAATGAAGAAAGATCTATTCGGAGAGAGAGAAAGAGATGGAAGCAGAGATGATAAAGATGGCCGGACCTAGAGAGAGAGAGACGAGAGCGCCAAGAGATGAAAGCGAGAGAGGCTTGAGCGGGAACGAAAGAAATGTTGTCTAATATTTTTTTTTAGGTATTTTATATTTTAATAAGTGTACTCAATTTTGGCACACTTTAAAGCAGTGCCAAATTTTGGCACTGTTTTAAAGTGTGCCAGATTGCCATTAAACCGTGCAAAAATTTGGCACAGTTTAAAACTGTGCCAGATTTTTAATATTATGGTGTGCCAAATTGCTGTTTTTGGTGTAGTGACAAAACGACTACTCTCGAGAGATTCAAGGAGCATATTGCATAAATTCCGTACCTTAAAATCATCAAAAGAAACTAATAAGATTCTGCCTCAAAATTTTAATCGCACCACTGCGTTCCTCCCGGGAAAATAATCAAAACTAGTTCTAGTCCAAACTAGAGAAAACACCAAATAAGCCTTTAAATCTTTTGTTGAAACTTGATAATTTTGGGGCTAGGGTTTGTGTGTGGAAGAAGATGAAAATTGTAAGGGACTACTGCTCTTGGAGTTGGTGAAAATATGAATGGAAGAAGATTAGAGTTTTAATGGTATTATAATTCTACAAAAAAATAAAATATTGTTGCTGCCGATCTAGGCAGACCCGTTCGGCCTACCCCCCTAACCGGTTCGGGTGCCCTGACACCCAAAATCCCCCCATTTTTTTATAAAAGTTGTAACACTTAGAATTTAGCTCCAATTTCAATTTTGATTAAAACTCTATTTTTCCTAGATAAAATCCAACATTTTAAACTATTAAAAATATTTAAATCCAAAAATTTTATTTCTCCAAATTCTGAATTAATTTAATTAAAATCAGTTTAAAAATCAAGGTTGTTACATATATGAGGTTAATTTAGTGTAATTGATTTATCCAGAGGTATTTTAAAAGTGTTTGAAAACATAAAATATTTTTCCAAAATATTTTTTGAAAAAATTTCAAATTCGTTTGAATGACATTAGATGTCTTTCAAACGATTATGTATATCTCATTAGAAGAACTTGGAACAAGACTTTGAACAAAATAGATTTTGATAAACATTGGTCACTCTAGAATCTCGTTGGAAAGTTTGTTTAATGGTTGTTCGAATGAAATAGGGTATGTCGTTCGAAAAAGATGTACCTAATTCAAACAAGGCGGAAATTTTTTATTTTTTATGTGATTTCAAATGTAATCTTTCAAGCTTATCTCTTAGATATTTTTCTCCCTACATATAGAGATACAAGCTTGGAATTTTAAACGAGCCTTTTCGACATTTTTTTTTATCAAACTCTTTTATTTTTCAAATATAAACCCCTTGTATAATTTGAGATCACTTTATCAAATCTTGAAGAACACATCTATTGTTATAAACCTTCTGGAATTAATTTTTCACTACTGAAGATATTGTAACACCTTGTATTTTTGAGTCATTAGAAATTAATTATTTCGGCTATTTTAAATTACACATGTGTCATAATTTATTTGAATTAAATATTAGATGTTGATTAAAATATTAATCAGGAGAGAAATGGTTAAAGTTTATGGAATATAATTACTAAGTGAATAGTGATATAGTATTTTACGTCTTGACAAGTGATAGTGGCATAAATGTGTTAGATCTCAACCAGAAGTTGCGTACAAACTATATGAGTTCGAGATTGGAAATTATTGTAGAGTGACTCGGATGGCAATTTCGAGGTCACGGTTGCTTCCGAATGGGTCTAAATAGTAAAAAAAATAGTGTACCTAGATGTGCTGATCGGGTCCTGAGGCCATTTTAGACCAAACCGGCACCAAATAAGGGTGTTTCGGCCATTAAATAGTCTAACGTAGATGGAACTTCGAAAATTTAAGAAGTATATCAGCCCATTTTAGTGAGAGGTTATGGTTACAACACTTTAGAGAGAGAGGAGACCATGGGAGAGGTAGATGGGAAGGAAACTAGGCCTTCCCACATCATTTTGCACCACAGATATTGCCGAATCGAGATTGGAGTAAGGAAATATCAACTCCATCATCAATTAATGAAAATCAGACCTACTAGATCAAGGAAAGTTGTATCTTGCAATTTATTCAAGCATGTTATAACACCCATGTAGTGTAGGTTTTCAATTACATGTTGATGAATTCTTGGGAATTGGATGGGGGTAATCCATAATTTGATGTTGGAATTCATGTAAAATAAATTCCTTTATGTAGAGGATTCTAAATAAGATGTTATGAGATGAATATAACGAAAGAAATCTAGGTATCTTTATGATTACACATGAAGAACACCATAAATTAGGGTTTTGAAAATTTTGAGGTTCAAATCTGTTCTTGGGTAACTTTCTTAATGGATTTAATGTATTATGTACGTTAAATATCATCCCTACACTTATATTTGATGATTGATGACGTTTGATGGGATTTTGGGATTGTATCAGAAAGGTTTAATTGAATTTTAATGGAAGAAATCGGTAATAGTGAAGATGGAGATCTGTCAGGGGTTCCGATTCGCCTGCATACCAGAATCGGTTCGAGTGACCTATTATTGCCAGAATTTTTATTCGTTTCATTCTTCGGGAAATTAATTATTGGAAAACTTTGGGATGGTTTAAATAATGGTGTAAAGACTTAGGGGAGATCAGTAGGTACATGATTAAGGCTCGCTTATTCTTAATGAGGGTAAATTGGGACTCGGACCGATGATGTTTAACCGATCGATAGTAGTATAGTGATGTATAAACTACTGAATTAACGTAAGGGATAGATGGGACCCTCCGGATAGTGAGTGATGCTTGAAAAATATGAAATAAACATTATTTGAGACTTATTAGTACGTTGTGTATTCGAGTGAGATAATTACTACGTACAGGATATATTAAAGATTGTGTATATACCTATGTTGATGATACATATATATATATATATATATATATATATATATATATATATATATATATATATATATATATATATATATATATATATATAGGCTCTGTTAATTCCTACTGCTTGTTATCATGGGAGGTTTCGCGCAGAGGGCAATCCCACCTTGGTGATTCCAGCGAGGTCTGGATTTGTGCACCAAAACATAAAACTTGGGGCGGCTCACTATGTGTTTTGTATTAGTGGTACTGGCGTGTCATTTGGGTATGTTAGGTATGTGCATATCCTACAGGCTTAGAACTATGTTCGCCTCCATTGTGTGTTGTTGAAAGTTCAAGAATACATTCTGAACCAATAGTCCTTAATTTGTACGATATGTACATGGGCTCGGTAGCAGAGTACGCATGCATAACAGTGGTCATTTCGGGGGTTGATATAGTTATATATATTATAGTGTGATAAATATATATATATATATATATATATATACAAGTGTCATTATTCTACTTATATGTGATAGTAAAAAAGATAGATAGTGTATATCTAAAAGCAACTTAAGTGGGACGAAACTTACTTAATGGTGCTATAGTAAAGTGTGATTTTTCTACTTATGTGATGGTAGGAAAGATAGATAATGTATATTTAAAAGGGACGTAAGTATGGGAAACTTAATAAATAGATCCAATAATAATATGTGGGTAATATTAGTTATTGGTAGTACGGTAGCGTATTGTATGGGCAATACGGGGGAGTTGAACCTTTATGGTTAGTTATATACGGATGTCTAGTTAGGCTGGGTAGCATAGCTAGGTAGGATGTGTTTGGTGTGCACTATAGTTGAGAGGTGATGAACTCAAGGGAATGTACGTGGAACTAAAATATGTATCTAATAATTGCATTTAAACTTTGATATAAATGTTTGCTAAATATTTTTAAAAGTTTTTTGGGCTCTGACCCATGTCAAATCTAATTTTCCAAAATAATTTTAGGTGTCCAGCCACAGGGACGCCAAGCTTGATGATTCATTACAGGAATGCATATCTGTAGCACTTGTAGAGGATTGTAGGATTTTATAGATGTTTCAGTTATTCATTCCTAGATAGGATTTCATTTCAGTATGTTATTTGGGCATGTTGCCCATTCAGACTATTCAGTATTTCAATTATTTTATATTTATCAGACTTGGTTTTATTTACTTTAGACTTATTGTTGGATTTTATTTTAGGAACCGATGGTTTATTCGGTGCTAATTATTTATCTACTTATCGTGTGTTTAATTCAGACTATCTTTAATTGTGTGGATGGTTTGTCTATTATATTTATTTTCTGCATGTTGTTACGTTAATGAAAGATAAAATTTAGCACCTTCTTAATTTAACATAGGTGGTTTGTAATTTAAAAAAAGTTTTTGACAGTGACGCTAAGTGAAAGAGTTGTGCGTGCGTTCAAAGAGAAGTATTATATAATTAAATCCCACTTTAACCCAATTAAACCCTAAACATGCAACAAGGTGTGATTGAATAAAATGTAAAACATGCTAGTATGATCAAACACACACAATTGAGGAAAAATCCCCCAAAGGGGCAAAACTATTTATTTTCTTTATAATATTGTAACATACAATTTCGGATTACAATGAAAAATACAGTGACACAGAATTACCCGCATGTGTCAGATCTGTAGTCGGCGGATGAAAGTTTCCCTTTCCAGGAGGGCAGGAATGAAGAAGAAGTACGGTCTTCTCCACAAGGGTATGATCAAACCTGTGTTTGTGTTCTAGGGTTTCAAAACGATTCACAAATGATTTGGAAATTTGTGTGAATCAAAACATGACTTTTGGTAACTCACAAAGGTAAAGACTTTGAGTTTATGAACTCTGAAAATCGTGTGTATAAGTCTTGCTAAACCAACTCCCCGTAGTGGGTTTATAAAAGAAGTCATGGCCCTAAAGAATCTCAGCACGATCTGCTCGAATATATCCCAGGCGGACCGGTCCAGAACTGAGGCGGATCGGTTCGAGGTCGGACCGGTTCATTTTTGAAAATGGTCTCTTCGGTTCGCATTCGATCCGGGGTCTACTGGTTCAAGAGCAAGGCGGGTCGGTCTGGGTAGAGGGCGCATCGGTCCGGGGGCGGACCGATTCCTTTTTAAAACTGGCGGACCGATCCGGCTGACCAGAACTCTGATTCCTTCCATTCTTTGATATTCGGATCCGTTTGAAGACGATGTGATCTTGAATTACTTCAACGATGTAACGGCTTATGACATACACAATAATGATGGAAAAAAGTCCTTACAAATCTCCCCCTATGTCTATACCGGAACAAACATAAAAAAAACGAATTATCAAGAATCAAAATGCCTATACAAATCTACCCTTCCATGAACCCAAAATTGAAAAGGTACATATGAATAAGACTTCATCGTTTGATCTTCAACTCTTCAGGAATATCAACGCTTTTCTCATCAGGGTGTGCAATCCAATGATAATCCATGTAGTACCTACACACATGAGATAAAGCAAATACCAAGTGACGTATCGAGTTTAAAATGAGATAAACATATATACCAATTTATGAGAAAACTCAAAATTTCAAAACTCTCCCATAATAAGATAATTCATTCTCTCCCTTTTTATGATGTCCCCAAATAGACAAATGAGAGAAATAAATCAACCAAGCAAGTGCGGGGTGTCACAAGGACTAAATCACACCATGAATGAATACAAAACAACCAAGTCCATGATCGCTGACGCGACTAAGAATTTGTCTCAAAAATGCATTTTACTCTAGGCTCAAGTGCAAGCATGTCGCTCAAGTAGTAACCCGGTAAGTCGGGATCGTATCCACAGGGATCGAGATTGCCAAATAGTAATAAGAAAAATTATTAAATCTGGAAATGATTTCTTAAAAGAAACAAAAAGATGATTAATGATTGGGAAAATTTCTAGTGAAATAAAAATTTACTTAAGAAAAACAAACTGAAAATTGCAAAAAAAATTAGATCTGACAAATGGGAGTAAATAGGGTAGGGTACAACCCCTCAATCCTTAACAAATTACCGTATAGAATACTAGAACTGTAAATTAAAATTATTGACTAGATTCGGTCTTTATAAATTCTAAGCATTACATATATGAGGGATCTAGCCCGCATCATATGAAATCAAAGATAGATATAAAGCGGTGAATGATAAATTATACTCGCAAAGCGTTCTTAAACATCTCAAGTACCTAGGGCAAGAGAGATTACAAGATTGACAATGTTTGTATGAGTTTCTTTCACGATTCAATCAATATTTTAATTTAACCTCTATTTTCTACATAAATAATTTGCCTTAGATTGAGTTCATGTAACCCAACCCTTGGGAATTTAGCTACTCATGATTTGGTTCAAGAATAAATTCACATATAAAATTATGGATCTACAAGACATTGTAAATAATTTGCAAATAATAAAACTAGAGAATGGAAATATTTTACTTGAATTCAGCAACAAAAACGGAATTGGAATTCAGAACTTCTTACAAACTAGGGTTCATGAAAACTCTTGAAGGAATAGAAAATTTTCTCTCAAAATCTAACCCTAAAATTCAACCTCTAATTCTCTCTAGAACTCTCAACCTAGCAACCCCCCATATGCTTGTGACACATGATCTAACCTTAAAATTCAACCTCTAATTCTCTCTAGAATTTTCAAGAGAATGGAATGATGTATGGAATGGGCTTTTATAGCACAAAGTATCGAAATTTACAGCTCAATTTGCTTGTGACACAAGTTTCACCATCTAGCACGCCAAAAATCTGCATAATTAATGCCAGGATTTCACATGACCGGACCGGTCCGGATTATCATCGGATCGGTCCGATATCCACCGGATCGGTTCTTTTTCCATTTCCATCGGTTTGCTATCCATCCGGGGTATACTGGACTTGGTCAATTCGGATAGGTCCGGTTTCCATCAGATCGGTCCGATTTTCTTCTACTTTGACTTTTTCCTTGCAACTTTGACTAGCCATATCTTTTGATCTAGAACTCCGATTTGGGTGCCGTTTCTTCCTATGCTCTTGTGAACTCATGCCCTTCAACTTCACTTTTGGTGTCGCCTTCGATTTTTGAGTGAAACTTTACTCTTTTGCCCTTTGACTTTTCTTCTGATTTTCTTCTTTTCCTTTCTTGCATTCCATTCCTGAAAACATCATCACAATTACACAAAAACTAAGGAATATTGTTAAAAACAGACAATAGAGTGATATGGACTAAAAATGATTCAATTACCTTGTTCGAGATATTAAAATCACTAAATTAAGGGGCTAAATTCAGAAGAATTTACGCTTGGTGAAATCCCCCTAACTTAGGACTTTGCACGTCCCGGGCAATGTAACTGAATCTAACCAAAATTCTACTCTTGAAAATTCCTTTATTAAAATAAAATTCCACTTTCGCAGGCATGCGATTGCATTTAGCGTATGCAACAAGCCTTTAAACCTCTAGGTTACCCTAGTAGGACGAGTTTTGTCTCGTGAGGGTTTGAAGTGAATTTACCCACAAAATTCTTTATTGACTCAAATAAATATCAAAATACTTAAAAATTGTACAATTTAAACTTTTCAAAAAAATAATCACCATCAGCTCATATTCAACTGTCTCAAACCATAGTGTGTGTGTGCAAAGCCAAAAATTAAACCTCAAATTTCCACCGATAGAGCATTACGTTACTTTCCGAAAATTCGTTTTGATTCAAATTCTTACGGATGCACTCACAAACGAATCACTCGGATTGTGGTTATTTTCTCTCGGTATGCATGATATAAAGAGTAAATATAATGGACACAAATTCACGCATACAAAATTGAAAAGAAGGAAATATATGGTGAAAAGATCTCATCATCAGAGTACGGTTATAGGGAAACGGGAAACATCATATCTTAATCACACCCTTTTAATCTCTCATATTATCTTTTCATGTCTTAGCTCTCCATGCAGTAATTAATTTCACCATTCGGACTCGGTTAGGACTTTTTGGGTTAAAAAGTGTAAAGGGTGAAATTGGGAATAGACGGATTGTTCGGAATTGGAAAATTTACTGATGACGTCCATTAGTGATTTTTCGGGCATTTGCTCATTTTTCTCTTTCTTTTTCTATTTTCATTTTTTTTTCTCACTGTTTTTTTTTGGAACATTTTTTTTCTATTTTTCTCTTGCCCCTTTTTATTGCACAATTTGGACTTACTTGACGAATTTTCTCAATTTTCACAATTCCGGGCTATTTGGGTTTTTCGGGTTATCAAACGAAAGATTTTTTTTTATTAGGTTCAATTTGGGTTGCAAAGGGATAATTTTTCACAACTTTATTATGGCTAATATTTTTGGGTAACAAACGAGGGCCTACTTCATTGTCCAAATTTCTCATCACATTACCATATGCATCTCGAGATTAATTAAGTTTAGAGATATATTTAGCACGAATTTCGAGAAATATTTCACACATTTCCCATAACCGATCAAAATAAAGGATTGAGATCATCAACGACTTATTAAAACGCTGAAAAGAACTTTGAGTTAATCATAAACTCGGATTGATTTAAAAACTCAAAAAGATCAATAGGCTCGAAATCTCACCGGGTTGGACTACTCTCCACACTTATTCGTAAAGTCGTCAATTTTCTTTCAATTTCCATCTTCGGTCAATTTTGGCTTAGTGCAATTTGATTGTTAACAATTTGAGACTTTAAATAGAATAAAGGTGACATTTTTGAAAATTTTAAATTCCAATTTTTATTTATTTTGAAGAAAAATATTTGGGACATATACCAAATAGTCCCTCGGACATTTTTTAATACCCATTTAATCCAAACTTTTTTATTTTGCCTCAAAAAGTCCTTTGCCACATATTTTGGAGAGGGAGTGCCGCTTGCGCGGACCTCTAAAAATAAGAGGATATTGAGTGCTTAAGGGACTAAATGGGTTAAACTAAAAATATGTGTCCTTTTTAAAAAATATATATTTATAGTAGGGACTATTTAATAATTGACCCAAAATATTTTTGGCTTTTCATTCAAAATTTTATTTTTTTTTGAAATTTTCTAAAAAACACACTTGGAAAGAACATGTGATTGAATCAATGAATCTAAACAATAAACGGGAAGAATATCCCACATCCCCTAACTTAAATGTTGCATTGTCCTCAATGCAAATCAAGAACACAACATAAAGAGAGGAAAAGAAAGATATTACCCAAATGGAGCGATCCCCGATGAGTGCGAGTCCATTGAATCTACAAAACATGTTAGAACCTAGCATAACAAAAAGAATAACAAAAACTCTAACTAATTACTCTAAATTATAAAAAAATAAAAATAAAAATAAAAAGCTAATTATGTACAACCTACGATTTGAACTTCTAATAAGTTATACACTAGAAGTCGAAAAATTTGAGGGTCCACCCAAAATATAATTTGACTTTGAGGGATTAATAGTGTACCCTCACTATTAAGCATGCCTCCCAGAAAATAAGAATTACGTTTGAAAAACGGAAGGCATGTGCAAAGTTTAAAAAATGAACCATCACCAATTAAAAAATTTAGGGGGATAATGAGGGATTTGAGTGCACAGGGGGACAAGTACCATTGGGATCCAAGAAAAATAGAATCACGTTCCATAGATTTATCAAGTATGGGAAGCGGATCACACAAATAAAAAGAGTCCATCTTGGAAAATAATTTAATCATAGAGTCCTTGTCCTCAAAATCTTCTCCCCCAAAATTTTCAAATGGATCTGGTGGAGTGACACGTCTAAGTGTATGGCCCATAAGATGAAGCATCTCAAAATAACATTCCCATACAAGAATCGGATCAACATCCTCAAGACATTCATCCAGTTCTTGTGATGGATATAATGGTTCGATAATAGTGGGGCCACAAGGAGACAAATGATCTTCAACCTCAATAGGTTTTGAAATATTTATAAGAGGTTGATATTCAAAATAACTTGGATCACTCTCAATGATTTCATTCTCAAAAGTATTAGGTGAAGCGCAAGTCTCGACCTTCTCTAAGGTGTCCAAATAATCATTCAACTCCTTGCAAGTTGCTGTAATTTTCAACTCGGTAGTAGCAAGGTCATCAGATTGCTTTTTTATGACAAGCAAGAGTTCTTCCAAAGTAGGCTTCCTTGGTTCTAGCACCTCGAATTCCTCATTTGGTTGAAAACTTACTTCATCTTCAAAACTATCGGAAGAAAAATCCTCATTGGGTTCAAATAATGCATCTAACTCTTGCTCCCAATAACGATTTTTTTCTCGATATTCTTTTTCAAGTCTTTCTTCTTCAAGCAATTGATTTTGATAAATTTGGATTGCCTTAGCACTAGGCTTGTATTTATGAGAATCATCTTTAGTGATATTGATCCAATGTTCATAAATCGTGAGTTCATTCTCCTCCTCACTATTAGCATAACAATTAAAGCCACCAAAAGAGTTAAAATAAGACATTTCAAAGTGGGCAATTCAAAAACGTGACACACATTTTTCTTTTTTCATTTATTTATTTACTTTTTTTTATGAAGTAGTAAGTCAATTATAATCGATAACAAACACTCCCCGGCAACGGCACCAAAAACTTGACGCGACTAAGAATTTGTCTCAAAAATGCGTTTTACTCTAGGCTCAAGTGCAAGTCTGTCGCTCAAGTAGTAACCCGGTAAGTCGGGATCGTATCCACAGGGATCGAGATTGCCAAATAGTAATAAGAAAAATTATTAAATCTTGAAATGATTTCTTAAAAGAAACAAAAAGATGATTAATGATTGGGAAAATTTCTAGTGAAATAAAAATTTACTTAAGAAAAACAAACTGAAAATTGCAAAAAAAATTTAGATCTGACAAATGGGAGAAAATAGGGTAGGGTACAACCCCTCAATCCTTAACAAATTACCGTATAGAATACTAGAATTATAAATTAAAATTATTGACTAGATCCGGTCTTTATAAATTCTAAGCATTACATATATGAGGGATCTAGCCCTCATCATATGAAATCAAAGATAGATATAAAGCGGTGAATGATAAATTATACTCGCAAAGCGTTCTTAAACATCTCAAGTACCTCGGGCAAGAGAGATTAAAAGATTGACAATATTTGTATGAGTTTCTTTCACGATTCAATCAATATTTTAATTTAACCTCTATTTTCTACATAAATAATTTGCCTTGGATTGAGTTCATGTACCCCAACCCTTGGGAATTTAGCTACTCATGATTTGGTTCAAGAATAAATTCACATATAAAATTATGGATCTACAAGACATTGTAAATAATTTGTAAATAATTTGCAAATAATAAAACTAGAGAATGGAAAGATTTTACTTGAATTCAGCAACAAAAACGGAATTGGAATTCAGAATTTCTTACAAACTAGGGTTCATGAAAACTCTTGAAGGAATAGAAAATTTTCTCTCAAAATCTAACCCTAAAATTCAACCTCTAATTCTCTCTAGAACTCTCAACCTAACAACCCCCCACAAATGATGTATGGCATTGGCTTTTATAGCACAAAGTATCGAAATTGACAACTCAATTTGCTTGTGACACAAGTTTCACCATCTAGCACGCCAAAAATTTGCATAATTAATGCCAGGATTTCACATGACCGGACCGGTCCGGATTACCATCGGATCGGTCCGATATTCACCGGATCGGTTCTTTTTCCATTTCCATCGGTTTGCTATCCATCCGGGGTATACTGGACTTGGTCAATTCGGATCGGTCCGGTTTCCATCAGATCGGTCCGATTTTCTTCTACTTTGACTTTTTCCTTGCAACTTTGACTAGCCATATCTTTTGATCTAGAACTCCGATTTGGGTGTCGTTTCTTCCTATGCTCTTGTGAACTCATGCTCTTCAACTTCACTTTTGGTGTCGCCTTCGATTTTTGAGTGGAACTTTACTCTTTTGCCTTTTAACTTTTCTTCTGATTTTCTTCTTTTCCTTTCTTGTATTCCATTCCTGAAAACTTCATCACAATTACACAAAAACTAGGGAATATTGTTAAAAACAGACAATAGAGTGATATGGACTAAAAATGATTCAATTACCTTGTTCGAGATATTAAAATCACCAAATTAAGGGGCTAAATTCAGAAGAATTTACGCTTGGTCAAATCCCTCTAACTTAGGACTTTGCACGTCCCGGGCAATGTAACTGAATCTAACCAAAATTCTACTCTTGAAAATTCCTTTATTAAAATAAAATTCCACTTTTGCAGGCATACGATTGCATTTAGCGTATGCAACAAGCCTTTAAACCTCTAGGTTACCCTAGTAGGACGAGTTTTGTCTCGTGAGGGTTTGCAGTGAATTTACCCACAAAATTCTTTATTGACTCAAATAAATATCAAAATACTTAAAAATTGTACAATTTAAACTTTTCGAAAAAATAATCGCCATCAACTCATATTCAACTGTCTCAAACCATAGTGTGTGTGTGCAAAGCCAAAAATTAAACCTCAAATTTTCACCAATTAAGCATTACGTTACTCTCCGAAAATTCGTTTTGATTCAAATTCTTACGGATGCACTCACAAACGAATCACTCGGATTGTGGTTATTTTCTCTCGGTATGCATGATATAAAGAGTAAAAATAATTGACACAAATTCACGCATACAAAATTGAAAAGAAGGAAATATATGGTGAAAAGATCTCATCATCGGAGTACGGTTATTGGGAAACGGGAAACATCATCTCTTAATCACACCCTTTTAATCTCTCATATTATCTTTTCATGTCTTAGCTCTCCATGCAGTAATTAATTTCACCATTCGGACTCGGTTAGGACTTTTTGGGTTAAAAAGTGTAAAGGGTAAAATTGGGAATATACGGATTGTTCGGAATTGGAAAATTTTCTGATGACGTCCATTAGTGCTTTTTCGGGCATTTGCTCATTTTTCTCTTTCTTTTTCAATTTTCATTTTTTTTCTCACTGTTTTTTTTTTTGGAACATTTTTTTTCTATTTTTCTCTTGCCCCTTTTTATTGCACAATTTGGACTTACTTGATGAATTTTCTCAATTTTCACAATTCCGGGCTATTTGGGTTTTTCGGGTTATCAAACGAAAGGAAAATATTTTATTAGGTTCAATTTGGGTTGCAAAGGGATAATTTTTCACAACTTTATTATGGCTAATATTTTTGGGTAACAAACGAGGGCCTACTTCATTGTCCAAATTGCTCATCACATTACCATATGCATCTTGTGATTAATTAAGTTTAGAGATATATTTAGCACGAATTTCGAGAAATATTTCACACATTTACCATAACCGATCAAAATAAAGGATTGAGATCATCAACGACTTATTAAAACGCTGAAAAGAACTTTGAGTTAATCATAAACTCGGATTGATTTAAAAACTCAAAAAGATCAATAGGCTGGAAATCTCACCGGGTTGGACTAATCTCCACACTTATTCGTAAAGTCGTCAATTTTCTTTCAATTTCCATCTTCGGCCAATTTTGGCTTAGTGCAATTTGATTGTTAACAATTTGAGACTTTAAATAGAATAAAGGTGATATTTTTGAAAATTTTAAATTCCAATTTTTATTTATTTTGAAGAAAAATATTTTTGGCTTTTTTTTCAAATTTTTTTTTTTTTTGAAATTTTCTAAAAAACACACTTGGAAAGAACATGTGATTGAATCAATGAATCTAAACAATAAACGGGAAGAATATCCCACACCCCCTAACTTAAATGTTGCATTGTCCTCAATGCAAATCAAGAACACAACATAAAGAGAGGAAAAGAAAGATATTACCCAAATGGAGCGATCCCCGATGAGTGCGAGTCCATTGAATCTACAAAACATGTTAGAACCAAGCATAACAAAAAGAATAACAAAAACTCTAACTAATTACTCTAAATTATAAAAAAATAAAAATAAAAAGCTAATTATGTACAACCTACGATTTGAACTTCTAATAAGTTATACACTAGAAGTTGAAAAATTTGAGGGTCCACCCATTAAAAAATTTAGGGGGATAATGAGGGATTTGAGTGCACAGGGGGAAAAGTACCATTGGGATCCAAGAAAAATAGAATCACGTTCCATAGATTTGTCAAGTAGTATGGGAAGCGGATCACATAAATAAAAAGAGTCCATCTTGGAAAATAATTTAATCATAGAGTCCTTGTCCTCAAAATCTTCTCCCCCAAAATTTTCAAATGGATCTGGTGGAGTGACACGTCTAAGTGTATGGCCCATAAGATGAAGTATCTCAAAATAACATTCCCATACAAGAATCGGATCAACATCCTCAAGACATTCATCCAGTTCTTGTGATGGATTTGATGGTTCGATAATAGTGGGGCCACAAGGAGACAAATGATCTTCAACCTCAATAGGTTTTGAAATATATATAAGAGGTTGATATTCAAAAGAACTTGGATCACTCTCAATGATTTCATTCTCAAAAGTATTAGGTGAAGCGCAAGTCTCGACCTTCTCTAAGTTGTCCAAATAATCATTCAACTCCTTGCAAGTTGCTGTAATTTTCAACTCGGTAGCAGCAAGGTCATCAGATTGCTTTTTTATAACAAGCAAGAGTTCTTCCAAAGTAGGCTTCCTTGGTTCTAGCACCTCGAATTCCTCATTTGGTTGAAAACTTACTTCATCTTCAAAACTATCGGAAGAAAAATCCTCATTGGGTTCAAATAATGCATCTAACTCTTGCTCCCAATAACGATTTTTTTCTCGATATTCTTTTTCAAGTCTTTCTTCTTCAAGCAATTGATTTTGATAAATTTGGATTGCCTTAGCACTAGGCTTGTATTTATGAGAATCATCTTTAGTGATATTGATCCAATGTTCATAAATCGTGAGTTCATTCTCCTTCTCACTATTAGCATAACAATTAAAGCCACCAAAAGAGTCAAAATAAGACATTTCAAAGTGGGCAATTCAAAAACGTGACACACATTTTTCTTTTTTCATTTATTTATTTACTTTTTTCATGAAGTAGTAAGTCAATTATAATCTATAACAAACACTCCCCGGCAACGGCGCCAAAAACTTGACGCGACTAAGAATTTGTCTCAAAAATGCGTTTTACTCTAGGCTCAAGTGCAAGCCTATCGCTTGTAATATGCCGTAATTCATTAATTTTAAATTACGTAAGTAGAGTAATTTAATGGGATTTAAATACACTTTAATTAAATTACGTGAGTAGAGTAATTTAATGTGATTAAATTAATTTTAAATTACGTAAGTAGAGTAATTTAATGGGATTTAAATACGCTTTAATTAAATTACGTGAGTAGAGTAATTTAATGTGATTAAATATGTTTGATTTAAATTACGTGAATAGAGTAATTTAAATAGATATTATGTTAATATAGAGGAATATGTTGATATGTACGGTCTAGTGACTATATGGACGTACCGGTAGTACCTCGACAAAATTAAGAATGAGAGTAGAAAAATATTTACGAGACTCATATGATAATTTAGAGTCCACGGTTGATTCCGAAAGGGTCAAATTAGTCAAAATAGTGTACCCGGGGGTACTAGTTGAGTGTCGGGTCATTTTCGGGCTAAACCGGGACCATTCGGGGGCATTTTGGTCTCTTTACAATTATGGGAAAGAAGACCTACGAATTTTTGTAACCCTAAATCTGATTATAAGAGTGGTGGCTAGGGTTAGGCAATTAGAGTTACACCATAGCCATTAGAGAAGAGAGAGAGAGAGAGGCAAATTCCTTAGGCAAGAAGGAAGGAGGGATCATCTTAGGAAGATTTCACCACAAAGATTGTTGGGAAGAAGGATTGAGGTATCAATATCATCAATCATCATCAACAACCACGAAATCAGACCCTACAAACCTTAAGGCAAGTGGTTATTTGCAAAATAATTGAGTTATAATACCCATGATTAAGCTTGAGGAAGAACATGATTTTTATGATATTCTTGGGAACAAACAATTGATAATAATCCATGATTGATTAGGATTTACATGTAGGACGTTTTTGAATTACCAAGTATGTTTATATCATAGAAAGCTTGATGAGAAATTCGTAAGAAAATCTGGAATTTAGATGAAAAATATAAAGAATGCAGTTTTAGGGTTCTTGAATATTAGAGAGATTTTCAGTGAATTTGGCCAAGATTTATAATGATTTTGTTGTTTTAAATCGTTAGTAATCATCCCAGAACATGTAGGAATGATTAGAAATTGTTGGTTGTGATTAAGATGGCTTATCATGAAAGTTAGAGATGTAAAAATGGTGGAACCCGTAGGAAGAAGATGAACTGGGTATGTCACTGCTCGATCGATCGATCGACCCTTGAATGTCGATCGATCGAAGCAGTCGATCGATCGACCATTCCTTCGATCGATCGACCCTGTCTGAATTCTAGAGAATTTTGTGAATAAATTTCTTTAATTGCCGTTGCTTAATGGGAACCTTAGAAATGATATTTTTCCTATGAGGGGACTTTGTAATTACCAGTAGGTGTACCATTAGGATTCCTTCACCAATGATTGAGTAGGAATGTTGGAGAAATAGAATGACGAAAGAACGATTGACTTAGCCGTGGGTTGAGATGGTTAATTTTATTTCGGTTAGAGTGAGACTTAATTCCGGAAAGAAAATACCAGTAGGTTAAAATTTACTTAACTACTGAATTAAGGGAGGGGTAACTAGGGCCCTTAGAGTTACGCGAATACTCGAATAAATACAATAGTGAGATATATTGTAATTAATAAGTACGGAGAATATAAGTAAAATATATTACGTACGGGTATGATTTATTAGGTCGGGTGCGTACCTACTAAATTTATATAAATAGATTTGGGTTAAGAGAATATTACATAAATTAATTATGTTAGGGTCGATGTGACATTCCGAACTAACATAAGGTTATTATAAATTTGGGGTCGATGTTAAATGCCGAACCAAACCTTGAACTGGTGCCGCGATGAAAGAGTTCCGAACCAGAATATGTGTATATATTTATATTTGTAGATAGTTGGGGTCGATGTATCATTCCGAACCAACTTTCACTTGGAGTCGATGAATTATTCCGAGCCAAGTGTCCTTGTGTGTAATAAAAGGATATATTAGTAGTAACTAATATTAAATACATTGTTGTGGGATAAAATGTTCTATGTTCATAATCTACAAATTGAGAATAGTAGATAATGAAATGATATGTAAATGTCTTAGTAATAATTTTTGAGCATAATGAAATTATTACAAGAATAAGGAAAATGAATAGTAAATGAGTTAACTACGGTTATGGGAAGTATAACTAGGTAGGCTAAGTACCCTTGATAGTTACGTATCACGAAAGAGAGGTGAGGAAGTTCAGGGGAGTGTGTGAATCCTTAATATGTGTAATCAATAACTTAATTGAAATAACTGCTTGCAAAAATATTTTCAAATGTTTTGAGTACTAACTCTTGCTATGTAAAATTTTAAAAACCTTTTAGGTGCACAGCCACAGGGACACCCAGCTTGATTTCATGTCAGAGATTTGGGAGCTGCAGCCAGTGTGGAGGTTGGAGGGATTGTTTAGACGCTTCCTCTTTTTCAGTTCTAGTGCAGGATCTCAGTTTTATTATTCCTTGTTGGAACATGTCGTTCTACCTTTACTATTACAGTTTATTCTAGTTATGGATTTGTAGTTGTCTTTTTGGGCCGTGGT
This sequence comes from Sambucus nigra, assembly GCA_949130495.1. Classification (NCBI taxonomy): domain Eukaryota; kingdom Viridiplantae; phylum Streptophyta; class Magnoliopsida; order Dipsacales; family Adoxaceae; genus Sambucus; species Sambucus nigra. Next base: position 119,234,112 of record OX422223.1, read on the forward strand.
TGACGGTAAGACTTTAACTGCTTTTAGATTATTCTTATACTGCGTATTCATATCTAGTATTGGTAATGTGTGGTTTGGATTATTTGTTGTTTAAGAAAGATAAAATTTGGCACCCGTTTTAATTTCATTTAGGTGGTTAGTAATTTTTAAAAGGCGTTCGACAGTGATGCTAAGAATGAACCATTAAAGAAACCTGTTTATATTAAAATAAGGCTTGATCACCCAAGGTTTAATTAGGCGGGGTGTCACATCGCTCAAGTAGTAACCCGGTAAGTCGGGATCGTATCCACAGGGATCGAGATTGCCAAATAGTAATAAGAAAAATTATTAAATCTTGAAATGATTTCTTAAAAGAAACAAAAAGATGATTAATGATTGGGAAAATTTCTAGTGAAATAAAAATTTACTTAAGAAAAACAAACTGAAAATTGCAAAAAAATTTAGATCTGACAAATGGGAGAAAATAGGGTAGGGTACAACCCCTCAATCCTTAACAAATTACCGTATAGAATACTAGAATTGTAAATTAAAATTATTGACTAGATCCGGTCTTTATAAATTCTAAGCATTACATATATGAGGGATCTAGCCCGCATCATATGAAATCAAAGATAGATACAAAGCGGTGAATGATAAATTATACTCGCAAAGCGTTCTTAAACATCTCAAGTACCTAGGGCAAGAGAGATTAAAAGATTGACAATGTTTGTATGAGTTTCTTTCACGATTCAATCAATATTTTAATTTAACCTCTATTTTCTACATAAATAATTTGCCTTGGATTGAGTTCATGTACCCCAACCCTTGGGAATTTAGCTACTCATGATTTGGTTCAAGAATAAATTCGCATATAAAATTATGGATCTACAAGACATTGTAAATAATTTGCAAATAATAAAACTAGAGAATGGAAAGATTTTACTTGAATTCAGCAATAAAAACGGAATTGGAATTCAAAATTTCTTACAAACTAGGGTTCATGAAAACTCTTGAAGGAATAGAAAATTTTCTCTCAAAATCTAACCCTAAAATTCAACCTCTAATTCTCTTTAGAACTCTCAACCTAGCAACCCCCCACAAATGATGTATGGCATGGGATTTTATAGCACAAAGTATCAAAATTGACAGCTCAATTTGCTTGTGACACAAGTTTCACCATCTAGCATGCCAAAAATCTGCATAATTAATGCCAGGATTTCACATGATCGGACCGGTCCGGATTACCATCGGATCGGTCCGATATCCTCCGGATCGGTTCTTTTTCCATTTCCATCGGTTTTCTATCCATCCGGGGTATACTGGACTTGGTCAATTCGGATTGGTCCGATTTCCATCAGATCGGTCCGATTTTCTTCTACTTTGACTTTTTCTTTGTAACTTTGACTAGCCATATCTTTTGATCTAGAACTTCGATTTGGGTGCCGTTTCTTCCTATGCTCTTGTGAACTCATGCTCTTCAACTTCACTTTTGGTGTCGCCTTCGATTTTTGAGTGGAACTTTACTCTTTTGCCCTTTGACTTTTCTTCTGATTTTCTTATTTTCCTTTATTGCATTCCATTCCTGAAAACTTCATCACAATTACACAAAAACTAGGGAATATTGTTAAAATCAGACGATAGAGTGATATGGACTAAAAATGATTCAATTACCTTGTTCGAGATATTAAAATCACCAAATTAAGGGGCTAAATTCAGAAGAATTTACGCTTGGTCAATCGCGTAAATGAATGGGTGTGATCAAATTCGATAGGAAAATTAATGCATACAAACATGACATATGTGCATGATGAATATCGGATACTCCTAGCGAATGAACTCTAATGCTTCCTTTGATGTAAAACAAATGAAAATAAGAGACATTGACTCAATCAAATCAACAAATCAAAGCTCACGGTGATTTTCACACCAATAACGTCCAAAACGATTTCATGCTTTTTCAGGACTTTCAAGGAAGTGCAAACCCGTTTAAATTCTCCAACCAAACTCCCTCAGATTTATATTTTGACAGTGGGTGCTCCAGACATATGACAGGTGATACCTCATTCTTTACGTCTCTTGAGGATTATCAGGATGGCAGAGTCACCTTTGGAGATGGGAACAAGTCTAGCATTATAGGACGTGGTACTGTCGAGTTACCTGGATTCCCTAAGCTAGAAAATGTTTTGTACGTCAAAGGTTTGAAAGCAAACCTTATCAGTATTAGCCAGCTGTGCGACGCTAACTTTGTCGTGAAGTTTGACCGGGACGCTTGCAAAGTCTATAATCAAGCCGATAAACTTTTGGTGCAAGGGGTGAGGACAAAGGATAATTGCTATGGAACTGAGCCCACATCCTCACTTGTCTGCAATAGCTCCACGATCACTCCTATGGATCTGTGGAACCAACGTCTAGGTCACGTGAACGTTAGAGATTTGACTCGTTTAGCCAAAAAGGACCTAGTACGTGGCTTAGCATCTCTTGGAAAGTCGACTTCCACGATTTATGGACCTTGTCAATTGGGAAAGCAAATTCGGAGCCCTCATAGGAAGTTGCATTCCATTACCACCTCCCGAGTTCTTGAGCTGATTCACATGGATCTTAAGGGTCCTACTCGTACTGAGAGTTTGGGTGGTAAGATGTACATCCTCGTGATGGTAGACGATTTGTCCAGATACTCCATTGTCGGTTTTCTGAGAGAGACATCTGATGTTGTAGAGTTTTTAATGACCAAGTGTCGTGTCCTATAAAACCAATACGGAGTCACTATTAATAGGATCCATAGTGACAACGACATATAATTTAAGAAAGCAAAAGTAGATCTCTACTGTGATAGCCTCGGGATCAAACATGAGTTTTCTGCTGTGAAGACTCCTCAGAAAAATTGGATTGTTGAGCGAAAGAATAGAACGATTCAGGAAATGGCTAGATCTATGCTTCTAGGTCGTAAAGTTTCTAGGAGATTTTTGGGATTTAATTATATAAAACATGCTAGTATGATCAAACACACACAATTGAGGAAAAATCCCCCAAAGGGGCAAAACCATTTATTTTTACTATAATATTGTAACATACAATTTTGGATTACAATGAAAAATACAGTGACACAGAATTACCCGCAGGTGTCGGATCTGTAGTCAATGGCTGGAAGTTTCCCTTTCCAGGAGGGCAGCAATGAAGAAGAAGTACGGTCTTCTCCACAAGGGTATGATCAAATCAGTGTTTGTGTTCTAGGGTTTCAAAATGATTCACAAATGATTTGGAAATTTGCGTGAATCAAAACATGAGTTTTGGTAACTCACAAAGGTAAAGACTTTGAGTTTATGAATTTTGAAAATTGTGTGTAGAAGTCTTGCTAAACCAACTCCCCGTAGTGGGTTTGTAAAAGAAGTCCTGGCCCTAAAGAATCTCAGCACGATCTGCTCGAATATATCCCAGGCGGACCGGTCCGGATCTGAGGCAGATCGGTCGGTCGGACCGGTTCATTTTTGAAAATGGTCTCTTCGATTCGCATTTGATACGAGGTCTACTGGTTCAAGAGCAAGGCAGATCGGTCCGAGTAGAGGTCGGATCGGTCCGGGGATGGACTGATTCCTTTTTAAAACTAGCGGACCGGTCCGGCTGATCAGAACTCTGATTCCTTCCATTATTTGATATTCGGAGCCGTTTGAAGACGATGTGATCTTGAATTACTTCAATGATGTAACGTCTTATGACATACACAATAATGATGGACAAAATGTCCTTACACTAAGAATAAACCAAATGAAATTTTTGGTTATTTTGATAAAGGACTGATCACCCATGATTAAAATAGGCGGGGTTTCATAGATGGTATCAGAGCATTAGGTTTTAGTGTCTTTAGGATTTGTACAACTTACTACGATTTCAGCATAGCGTTCTTTGATATAGAGCCTTATTATAGGATTTCTGTATCCCTCTATGTATGCATACTTACATTCTTCTACTGATTACTTTGTATTCGATCATGGACCTATAAAAACCTCAATCTCATTTTAGATGTCGTCAAAGGGGACTCGTCATATGAGAGAGAACACTGGGGAGGGAGCCCCACAGGGAAACATTTAAGCAGCGGAGGTGGCCGAAATCGTGGCACAAGCAGTTAACGCATCGATCACCGCAATAGGACAACACTTTTCATAGATTCAACCACAATGGCCAGTAACACCGATTGTTCAGGCCCACCCGGGCCATTTGATTGACAAAAAGTGAGGGAGGCATTTCAGAAGAGCCACCCACCCGAGTTCTAGGGTAGTTCAGACATGATTTTGGCGTGCAAGTGGAAGAAGGATATTCAGCGCCACCTACGCATGGATGAGTATAGCGATGTGCAGAAGTAGATGGCCAACCACTTTTAGGCTTGTCGGAACAATTCTACAATGGTGGGAGTCTATTACCACTGGCGAGGAGAGGGACACTATGTCCATTGCTGAGTTCTGAGTGAGGTTTGACAGCAAATACTTTCTGCCAACTGTCAAGACAGATATGCAGAAGAGGTTCATTGAGGTGGTTCAGGGATATCATTACGAGGAGGAGTTCACACGTTTGGATAATTTTGTGCCAGACGAGGTGAACAATGAAGAAAACAATAAGCTAAAGTTTATCGATGGAATAGTTTGGAGGATCAAGCAAAACTTAATAGGTGATGTCGTCAATGACGCACTTCTACATTGTTAGGACCATCGCTTCCATATGAAGGGAAGTAAAATAGGAGGTGAGCCTAACCATCCGGGCAAGGCAGGTGGAAGAACTTCTAGTGGAGTACCGCAGCAGTAACAGACAGGCAGACAGTAGGGGCAGGATTTCCAATAGGGGGATTCTTCTAAGATATTTTGATCAAGGGGTTACCAACCTGAGGGAGGTTTTACGCAGGGCTAGCAGGGCCCTCAATAGCAGCATCATTCCATTCCTCAGGCCCTCCAGGGCTAAGAGAATAGTGGGGGAGGCCATCACGGCCAGGGCCAGACATAAGAAGGTTTTTTTGGCAGTTGTTTCGATTCTGTAGAGATGGGCCACAGAAGAGGGATTGCCCAAAGTGAGACAGGGGGAAACTACATGATGAGGTTCTGGTTGTACAACCATTGCAGCAAGTCTTGGGTTCGTTCCGACGTGAGAATTACGTTCAGGAACCCGTGAACCAGGCAAGGCAAATAGCAAATGGAAATAAAAATTTTGTTTTATCCTTATGAGTATAAGGAAGGTTTTGGGTGACATGGGTGTGTCACAATATAAATAGTAAAACTAAAATTCATGGGTGAGTCAGGTTTAGTAGGTGCATTGGTTGTATCAGCCTTATAATTACGAATGTATCTACTGTTGAGTAGTGGAACCTTTTTATGTTTATATTGTGTGATAGTTTTTGCTCCTTTTAAGAGTTATGAGAGTAAATAATATTTTTATCTTGTGTAGTGACTAGTTAGCAAGGGTTCGAGTAGTAGTGGACGGTTATGTAAGACTATCGCACTCGTTATTCCAGAGTGAGATACATTATCTTGCAAGGTATCACGGGAAAGAGGGTCTAACCTACATATATATTGTATTGTATAGTATACTTGGAAGAGTATAGTTGTCTCGTTACATTTGATCCCAGTGCGCGGGGACCTTTATTGATGTGATTCAGGGTATATAGGGTCTAACGTTGAGTGGGGAGGTTTAGCTTGTTATTGATTTGGTGCTAAGAACATAGTGATAGTGATATAACGGTGTTGTATTACTCCTTGAGTGATAGGGAGTGAACGACTTGACTTATGTGTCGGGGGAAAGGATTTGAAGTGTCTTAGTTATGTGATTTGGACCTACGGATCTTGATGATCGACATGCTAGGTAGTAGTGTATCGATGGGTTCTTTGTTTGGATTTTGCTTACGAGACATTTCACGTATGAACCTTAGCGAACTTTGGAAGTTGGAAGATGTGTGGTCTTTAGGACATGTATCTAGTACACTAGTTGTTGCGCGAATGTGTGGTTAAAATCGCGAGTTAAGAGTTATTTTATGATTTGAGGCTAGTAGGAGCCAAGTAGTATTTATGAAGTTATGCACGGTATATAGGGTATATGGGCGCCCTAGTTGGTTAGAGTTTTAGTAATGTCGACAGTCAAAAGATGTGGAAATGTATGTGTAACATAAGAGTATATGAATAAGGGAGTTGGCACATGGGGATGTTGGAGCTTTCCCGAATAGAGGAAATACTTTAGCCGTTAGTAGATAGGCTCATCGTAGTGGAAAATATTGGGTAAAATTTTAATGTGTTGTGTAGTCGCCAAGGAGAAATGGTAGATAAAATGGAGTATTTTGGTATAAGTGACTAAAGCGGATTGGTTACTACATTGAACGGTAGTGTATAGGCCGTCGGAATGAAGGATACCATTAGTAAATATAGCGGGAACAATAGAACGATTTCGAATTTAGGGAGAGGCGGATGTTGTTCGAGGTTACATCCGAAGCTTTTAAGTACCAGACTTATCCAAATTTTGAGGGCAAAATTCCTTTGTAATGGGGAAACGCCCCGTATTTTTGATTAATTAGAAATTAATTATTTTGATTATTATAAATTACATGTGTGTCGTAATTTAATTTAATTAAATATTAGGGGTTGATTAAAATATTAATTAGGAGAGAAATGATTAATGTTTGAGGAATATAATTACTAAGTGAATAGTGATTTATTATTTTATGTCATAACGAGTGATAGTGACCTGACCGTGTTAGATCTCAACTGGAAGTCGCATATAGACTACATTAGGTCGAGATAGAAAATTATTATAAAGTTACTCGGATGGTGATTTTGAAGTCACAATTAGTTCTGAATGGGTTGAAAAAGTCAGAATGGTGTACCTGGATGTGCTGATTGGGTCCCAGGAAAATTTTAGACCAAAGCGACACTAAATAAGGGCGTTTTGGCCATTAAAGAGTCTAAGGTAGGTGAAACTCCAAACATTTAAGAAGTATATCAGCCCATTTGAGAGATAAAGACTAGGGTTACAAGACTTTATAGAGAGGGAAGACCATAGGAGAGGAAGAGTAAAAGGAAACTAGGACTTCCCACACCGTTTTGCACGACGGATATTGTCGGAATCAAGATCGGAGCAAGGGAAGATCAACTCCATCATCAATTAACAAAAATCAGACCTAGTGGATAAAGGCAAGTGTTTATCTTTAAATTTATTTAAACATGTTATAATACCCATGTAGTGTAGGGTTTCAATTACATGTTTTGTTGAATTCTTGGGAATTAAATGGGGGTAATCCACGATTTGATGTAGAAATGCATGTAGAATAAATTCCCATATGTAAAGGATTAGAAATCAGATGTTATGAGATGAATATAATGAAAGAAATCTTGATGATTACACATAAAGAACACCATAAATTAGGGTTTTGAAAATATTGAGGTTCAAATATGTTTTTGGGTAAATTTCTTAATGATTAATGTATTATTTACCTTAGAAATCATCCCTTCTATGTGATGATTGATTATGTGGGATAGGTGTTTAAGACTGTATCATAGAGGTTTGACTGGATTTTAATGGAAGAAACCTGTGATAACGAAGATGAAGATCTGTCAGGGGTTTCAAACCGGTTCAGATACCCCCCCAAAATCGGTTCGGTAGCGAATCGGTTCACCTGCATAGCAGAATCGGTTTAAGTGACCTGTTATTGCCAGAATTTTTATTTGTTTAATTCTTCAGGAAATTAATTATGGGAAAACTTTGGGATGGTTTAAATAATAGTGTAACGAATTAGGGGAGGTCTGTAGGTACATAATTAAGGTTCGATATTCTTAATGAGGATAAATTGAGACCTGGATAGATAATGTTTAACCAATTGAGGGACGTATTGGGAATTTACAATTAGGGGTTACGGGAAGTGGGAACGAAAACCTAAGACTTCAATTAGTAGTATAGTGATGTATAAACAACTGAATTAACGTAAGGAATAGATGGGATCCTTCGGGTAGTGAGTGATGCTCGGAAAATATGAAATAAACATTATGTGAGACTTATTAGTACGTTGGGTATTCGAGTGAGATAAATATTATGTACGGGATATATTATAGGTTGTGTGTATGCCTATGATAATGATATATATATATAGGTTGTGTGAATACCTATGATTTTATTTATTATGTTTATGAACATACCTATGCTGCCTGCTATCACGGAAGGTTCCGCGCAGAGGGGGATCCTACCCTGGGGATTCCAACGACATCTGGATTTATGCCCCAGAACATAGAACTTAGGGCGGCTCACTATGTGATGTGTATTAGTGGGACTGGTATGTCATTTGGATACGTTAGGTATGTGCATAGCCCAAAGGCTTATAACTATGTTTGCCACCATTGTGTGTCATTTGATTGAGGGTTCGAGAAGCCAATAGTCCTTGATTAGTACGAAAGGTACATGAATTTGATAGCAGAGTATTCATGCATCGCGGTGGTCATTCCGAGGGATGTTATAGTTGTATATATTATTGTGTGATGAATATAAACAAGTGTGATTATTCTACTTATGTGTGATAGTAGAAAATATAGATAGTGTATATCTAAAAGCAACTTAAGTGTGATGAAACTTACTTAATAGTGCTATAATAAAGTGAGATTATTCTACTTATGTGATGGTAGGAAAGACAGATAGCGTATATATAAAAGTTAAGTAAGTATGGGGAACTTAATAAATTGATCCAATAATAATATGCAGGTAATATTAGTTATTGGTAGTACGGTAACATATTATATGGGCATTACGGGGGAGTTGAAACTTTTATGGTTAGTTAGATACAGATGTCTAGTTAGGCTGGGCAGCATAGCTAGGTAGGATGCATTAGGTGTGCACTATAGTTGAGAGGTGAGTAACTCAAGGGAGTGTACGTGGAACTAATGTGTGTATCTAATAACTTCTTTTAAACTGTGATATAAATGCTTGCTAAATATATTCAAAAGGTTTTTGGGCTCTGACCCATGTCAAATCTATTTTTCCAAAATAATTTGAAGTGTCCAGCCACAGGAAAGCCAAGCTTGATGCTTCATTACAGGGATGTGTAGCTGTAGCACTTGTGGAGGCTTGCAGGATTTTTATAGATGCTTCGGCTATTTATTCCTAGATAGGATTTCTGTTGGGCATGTTTCCCCTTTAGACTATTCAGTATTTCAGTTATTCAATATTTATCAGAGTTGGTTTTATTTACTTTAGACTTGTAGTTGGATTTGTGTTGGGAATCACTGGTTTATTCGATACTATTTATTTATCTATTTATTGTGTGGTTGATTCAAATTATCTTTAATTGTGTTGATGGTTTTGTTATTATATTTATTTTTCGCATGTTGTTACGTTGATGAAAGATAAAATTTGGCACCGGCTTAATTTAACATAGGTGCTAGTAATTTAAAAAAAAGTTTTGACCGTGATGCTAAGAATGAACCAAATGAGGTTCTTAGTTATTTTGATAAAGTACTGATCACCCGTGATTGAAATAGGCAGGGTTTCACAGATATGAAAAGAGTTTTCGAAGGTCAATCAATCGACACTGAGGCGAGTGGAGCTTGTTGTGTGATATTACTAGATTTGCATCGCCTGCTAAATAATAATGAGGAAGTAAGGCATAACTATATTTCTTAGAGGAATCTAAGTTCTGTAAGTCTGTTAGTGTCATTTGTAATACCTAGTCATAACAATGCTGAAAACAGCTTTACCCGGAAGGGATTTTTCCCCTCATATCTTATCTTACGTTTTGTGGCTTGTTTTGATTTGATTTATATTCGTATATCTTTTATGTTTTGGTCCAACTATAATAGATAAATTGGACTTAATTTAATTTGGCTTGTGTGTGTGACCTAATGTACGATTTCTATATATTATTGGATCAGCCCACAAAATTCATTTTATATTTAAGTGTGCTTGTGACTAAAATCAAAGATTTTAATGTGGATTATGGTAGGGATTTTGAAAAAAAAATGGGGGGGAAACATGAATTTTAGACCACGTGGTTTTGTTATTTGGAGAAACATGCCATTCTCCTCAAAAGTGTGGTAACCGATATTTTTTGAAAGGTGTGGATTTTGTGGAAAAAAAAAGTTTTGAAAATGGAGTTAATGTGATATTTGTGACTAAAGTTATTTCGAGGGTTCTCACTAAACTCAAGAATCCCTTTTGAAGGGATGTTTTGAAGAAGAAAAGTGAGTTGGTTTATTTATGTGCATTTCGAGCTCTAAGAGTGTGTCATCTTCAAGTGTTCCTCCACCTCTCATTGACAAAGTAGAGATACCCCCACACACTCGAATTGTTTGGCGTGCCATACCTAGGATCATATAATCTCACGTGTCTTAACAAGTCCTAGGCCATGTATTGGATGTTCTTGGTGTTTGTATATGGTTTGTGTTGTTTTCCTTGTGTATGGATGTTTTGTATCTTTTCATTGGTTATTGTTATTTTTTTTATTTCAATTAAATAAAAACCTATAAACATTTTGAGTTTGTTTGTTTTGTATGAGAGTCTTTTGTGATCCATGGGTGATTTGTTTCTCTCATACCTTGATTTTGTTTGTTTGTTTGATTTGATATTTTTTAAAAATCCAAAAACATCTTTGTTTGAGTTTCAATTGATTCCTATCCATGATACCTTGGATGTTGGTGAAAGTTTATATGCTAAGGCATATCTTGTGATATGTTGTTGTGATCATGGTATAAATGTTGATGTTGATGTACGTACATGCTTATTGATCAGATACCATGTTTCTTGGGTGCTTGGTATCATTTGTATTGAGATGTTTAAAACTGTTCTATATCACATGCTAATTTTGGACATATATTCTCTTATGATAAATTCTCATGTTTATTCATATGTTCCGTGATCATGTGCATGCCATGCTATATATCATCATGATTTTCATATACTTTTCATGGTATTCATGCTTCACAAAATTCGTATGTTCCATATTTTTTGAGTTTATCATGCTTCCTTGGTTGATGATTAGAGTTTGTGGTTGAGTTTGAGTTAGCTTATTCCCTAAGAGTGTTGAGTGCATTTATAATTCCATATTTGCACATTTGATCCTGATTTAAAATTGTAAATATCTTACTTATGCTTCTTCTATAAAATTCAAAAATAATTTTCATTTATTTTGTGTATTTTAGGTTATATACCATGCTTAACATGCTAATAAATCAATAGGATTGCGTAACTTGGAGTTAAGTTTCTTAAATGGATTTTTTTTATGTGATTGTTGAATTTTTTTTGTCAAAGTAAATTTTTCAAAAATATCAGTGTAAACATAGAATTTTGTTTGACTTTGATGATTTGAAAGATTGTATTCACTTTACAGTGCATGATGTTCACAAACGGTGTTACTTATTGTCATTTTTATTAGCATTTGTAACTTTAAAGTGAAAATCAATCTTACGTAAGTTTCATAAGCACTCCATGGTCTATGTGAGAGAAGAGTGATAATATTTTATGTTTGAGTTGAATATGGACCATTTTGAAAGTGTTGATAAGGGATATGGTTAATGTACCATCCATTAGTTTGGTGTCGACTAGGTGTGTAATAAGCCAATCAATGGCAAAATCCTATCTGTTGGAAAGAGCTACAATCCAAAAGCTTAACAGACATTAAAAACAATATAGGTCTTCAGCATTTCAAACTGAAATTGCTTTTTAGTTTGATATAAAAAATGTCTGATCAAAACTTACCGAGGGAGTTTTTATAGACAGAGTTGAGCTTAAAGAGAAACTTATGATCGTATTCCATTTTCCAAGAAAAAGTTTTCTAAATGTGTCAAAATGCAATTTGAAAGAGTTTTGTGATTTTCCATGTTTACACACTTGCAAGTTCATAACATTCTTAGGATACTTTTATTATGTATCAAATGTGAATTGAAAATGTTTAAACATTTGTAAAAAAATTAATTTTTAAATATTTAGTGATATTACATTCTACACTATGTGATTTTATATAATTTCATGATTGTTTGTAAGAGCACGATTTAATAATTGCTCATAGTTTAGATATTTTAATGTATTCTATTACAATACTAACACTACATCCACATACGCTTCCACATTATTTAAAGACATGTTAGTGATCGAGCAACGTTATGAAGTTCAAGCTGCTGGAATCATTACGAAACTATATAGAGGTATAGGGCATTTTGGTTTTTTATTTAACTTATTCAAATTTATTCTGAGATGTATTTATTTTCAATCGAGGCATTTTTAAAAAAGGATTTTCAAAAAAAATTATTTGAGGGTTCAATGGAATGAGATAAGCATCTCGTTAGAATAAATATTTTTCTCTTTAGAACGAACACCTTAGTTTAGTAGAACAAAGCTCCATTTTCATTGGCACGCAGTTCTTTAGTTTGTTAGAACGAACTTCTAACAAGCTTAAGACGGGATCCATCTGTTTAACAGAGCTGCAACCATTGGAAGTTCATTGGAAACTAATTCGAAAGAACTAAGCCATTCGTTCAAATGAAAGAAAACCTCGTTAGAATGAAACTGTTATTTTCGTTCGAATGAAGTTGACTTTTCATTCGAACGAACTCCACAACCTTGAAACCCGTGATTTTTTTTATAAATATAACCCTTATGGACTGTTTTACATAGATATTTTGGAATAAAAGAGTTTCCATACATGTTCCAAAAGTCCAACAAGTTTTATTTTATAGAAATTTTATTATCAAAATATTCTTCATACCAAGAATGATTCGTTGAGTTTGTCAAACCCTAGTTCATACACAAACACCCAACCTTTGTAGAGTGTTATCTACGGCCGATATTTGTGGAGTTGCAACTCTACTGATAAAGAAAAAAGGATTTCGCAATCCTAAAGTTGATCGGTGGATATTAAGGGAAGAGCTCCTTCATGTCGTAGTTCTGGACTGCATCACATTCTTTTGCAGATTTGAAGATCATGTGCATTGTACTTAGTGGATATCTAAGTAGTCTATAATCATTCGAGTCTGTCAAATTCTTAAATAGTGCTGAATATAGAATTTTTTCTCGAAAGGAATTTTTCCTCAATTCTTTTTCTAGTTTGTTTTTATTATTTGATTTGGAATATTTTGGTTTGAACTTTATCTTGCATGCACACCTAATTCTAATCAAGATAAAATATGGTTAAAAATTGGATCTTTGTCTGTTTGACTTAAGACATAGGTGAATCCGTATAACCCCCTTTTCTAAAACTGGTATCAGAGTCGGTTACACAAATTTATTGTGTGATCTTCACTTTGGGATTATATGGATAATTTGTATAATAGAGTTCCTATTTTTTATGGGTTTAATTATGCATATTGGAAAGATCGAATGAGGTCGGTGTCACACCTCGCAAAATTCGACAGACGGGGTGGCCAGCCACCGCCGCCGAACTATGCCAGGCGTGAACTAAATAAATACCATTCTTAGCATGTGACAGATATGAGACTTAAATAAATCAGTCCATCAAATAAATAATTGAATCAATCACAAATGATCATAAACAACTAAGTGATGGAAGATCCATCACATGCTAAAACTCCAATAATGATTAAATAAAATCTGAATAATAAAGATCTGAATAATCCAACAGAAATCCTCTAAATAACTTTGGAACCGAATGGCCCAATAAAACTCAATTGAAGTCTCATAATCAAATACGACTGAAAAGGAAAATCTATCTAAACTATGCAATAAAATAATAACTCCAGCTGCACCTCCAAATGATAACTCCGATAATCATATGCAGCTTCTCCAAAACTTATCCTGAAAAAGTTAGTCAACGTACGAGGTCAGAGCCCCGAGCATGAATACACACTACTCCCCTCAAATAGGATCCTTGAATCCAGACAGTAGCATTATACGCAATAAATATCACAATAGAATATTTTAAATTAAACAAGATAACTAAACGCGATAATTATAAATCACAAACTACCCGCAAAAATCCCCATTTAAAAAGGTACACCAATATATTTTTTAAATTCCCAAGTCCCCCAATGTTAATTTTATTTAATTAGCCCATTCCATTATTTTCTCAATTTATTATACTAAGAATAGCGGTCTTCCCGCCTCGGGTGATTTCTCCACCAAAATACCCATCCCTTCGTCAAAACGTTGGCTGGCCCATTTAAACTATCGACCTTCGCTGATTATATCGTCAATATATTTTAATACCCGTCTTATTATCTTAGGTATTAATTCTCAAGTTCAAAATTTCTCAATTATAAATTACCCCACCCTTTTAATCGATGTGAGATCCTCAAAATACTCCTTAGTCCCATACCTAAGGGTCCCCAAGTTATCAATACGTCCTACCCTATGTAAAGGATGAATTTCTAACTTAAATATCGTCCTAGTCTCATGGCAAGACTAGCATAATGACGATAAAGTATAAAAAATTATCCCACCCCCAAAATGACAGACACGCGATAATCTACCCTCACTAGTCCCACACCTAGAAGGCATAAATCATCAAAAGGCCTACCCACTAGTCCCATACCTAGGAGGCATCCTAAAAAAATAGGGAGAGAAAAACACCCAACAACCCGTCATCAAAATGACAATATAACATTAGCAACAATTCACACAAACAAGCAATATAATCATCGTACACAACTACGCATGATAGTCCAATTCAATTAAATCTTAATTTAATTATCACCACGTCATGAATACCTAATTAATCCCATTTAATTATGTAAATTAAAAATACCGATATTTCATCATTTAAAACATCAAAATTCCATTTTCATTATTTCTACATAAACTACGTGAGTTATACTCCCCCAAATCCATTTATTTCAAAACTAGGGTTTTTCTACATGCAACCTACACCAATAAAACCCAAAATCCACTCATAAATCCTACGTACCCAAGGGTTATGCATATTAATCATATTAAAGGATTTCATAAAAATAGGCCCAAGTTTTATGTGTCCACTTTCTCTAATTAGATTGCTAATTGATTTTAAGAGAGCATTAAATTAAGGTTTAGGCAACACTTAAAACGCATAATACCAAAGAAAAGGAAACTTGAATCAAAATCTGAATAGAAAGTTGAACTCCTCTTGAGAAAACACCAATTGATTCTTTCAAACTTGTGAAAAGTAGGGGCTAGGGGTTAAAGATTAGAGAAATGTGTTTAGGAATATCTTTCTAGAGAAAGATTGAGAGAAAAATGATTTATGAAGTCCCCGCCCCGTTTCTGTTTAGTATATAAAGGGTTCAAGAGTTAAAACACAACTATGAGTCTTCCTTCCATCCACCATCACGGTCGTTCGAACGAGAACTCCTATCGTTCGAACGACAAAGCGACGTTGTTCGAACGACAGGGCATGTCATTCGAACGAGCCCCACAATTCCCAAAATTAAATCTTTTAAAATATGACTTAATTATCTGGTGAAAAATATATTAGCTGAACAAATAAGCAACTGCCGGTTAAATGTTTAAATAAAACCTTATAACCTTTTTCTATAAAAGTCCTGAATTAATTCCTGATTGAAAATTTATTAACAAAACCAAATTAACTTCTCAAACGCTATTAAATCCAAAATTTTATTTTACTCCAAATTTCTTAAAGTCAATTAATCAAAACACGGGGTGTTATAGTTGGCCTTGAAATCGATAAATGAGCATGTCTGGCTTATTTGTGAGAGAGGGTGGACACCACCAAATGTAACTAATAGCGATGACATAAGTCCTAAATCTGCCACATGAATTTAAATAGATCAATTATAACTCCCGAGGCTTAAGTGTTATTTTTAGGGCTGCACCCCCGACAAGCTTCATCGTATTATGATGTATATCCTATCTAAGAATGCATGGGATATACTCCAACTCACTCACGAGGGTACCAATGCTGTGAAAGCTTCTAAGAAACAAAATCTTTCCACGTAGTTTAAAACTATTACTACGCTAGAACCTGAGACTTTTGATGAGTTTTATGCATGTTTATCTGATATAATTAACTCTAGTTTTAATTTTGGTGAGAAAATTCATGAGACAAGGATAGTTAAAAACATTTTGAGATCTTTTCCATTCCATTTTATCCCTAAAGTCACGGTCCTTAATTCATTGTGAATATCAAATACGCTTAGGTTAGAAGAACTCGTAGGAGACATTCAAACTTACGAAATTGATATGTTCCCCAAAACACAAAACAAAGAGGAAACATGAATTGCTTTGAAATCCCAGTCTAAAAAGAAAAAAGAAAAGATTTTTTTCTGAGTCTTTTGACCTTGCCCTATTTGCAAAAAAAATCAAAACATTTCTTAAATTTAACAAAAAAAAAATCTTCCAAAGAAAATAAAAGTTTTGAGAAAATTAAAAATGTCAATGAGGGAAAGCATATTCTGATAATGATCAAGTGAGATGTTATAAGTGCGAGGGTAAGGGTCATAAAGCCCACGAGTATGACACTAGGCTAAGGAGACATAAAAAAAAAAGCGAAGTTGAATACAAAACCACTATTACCGATAGTGACGTCGAGTCGGTGGATTTCAAGAATGAATCACCACATGAACCTAATTTTTGTGCATTCATGACCGGTCACGTGAGTACTACTAGTTCTTCCCACACTAGCGAGGACATTTCAAAATGTGATAGTGTTGACAATTTATCGAACCATTATGGGGAGCGTGAGAGTGATAAAGAGAATTTGAGTGAGGGAGAAGTGGACTCCAAGGCGGATACGAAGAACTTTATAAAGAGTCTTTGAGAACCAAAATGCAAAATAGAAGTTTGACTCTTAGGGTGTTTGATTTAGAGAAAGTGGTGAAAGATTTGAGAGGGTGTAAGGCAACGGTGAGTCAACTTGAGAAGGTAAACGTTTCTTTGTATGAGTAATTGATTGTTGTTGGTAGGGAAAAGACCAATTTGACCAATACAGTGGCTAGTCTTAATAGAAATCTTCAAGATTCATTAGAGAATCGTGAAAAACTTGAAGCTCGTGTATCCTAACTCAAGAAGGATCTTGAACGTGCTCGAGAAATCAAGGTCACTTTAGAGAACACATCTAAGAAGGTTGGAATGATGTTCCTCGGTCCCGTGTTAGGTTTTAACGAGAGGTAAGGAATAGGTTATGATGGTGCATCCACTTCTAATGCTGCACCCGAGACCGTTCCCGAGTTTCTGATGGATCCTTATCGGCCTCAGCTTAACCCACCAAGGAGACCTAACAAACTAGGGAGAGTGCGTCTTATGCATTTTCACCAAGGTAGACCCAAGCAAGTGTATGTTTGTTCCCATTACAAACAAATACGTCACCTTCTAGAATTTTATTTTAAGCTAGGGAGAGTTTCTCACACGCGTGTCGCACATCACCATAGAGATTTTGAGAGTTTTCAAGATCAAGTGGATTTTTTAATCAAAACTTCTCAAATTTTGATCAAGGAACTTCAAAGCATGTCTACTCCTTTTGAGAACTCCTCTTGGACTAATAACTGAGGTTATGAATTGTTTCTACTATAGTCTGATTATCTTGTTCATATCATTAATTCCTATTACTAGATTGTATTTCTATGTTTATACATGTTTATGCTTTTTGATATGTTTTTAAAAAATCCGTAAAGATTTTTGATTTTTGAATAAAAAGTTTGAAAAATGAAAAAAGATTTTATGATTGATAAATTTTTTGAAAAAGACAAAAAGACTTTTTTGTTTTGTTTTTCACCATATATGGATGTGTATTAAGATATTCGAATCACCCTTACATGCCATCCATTCATGCGACTTTTTCATGTTGTTTTCATACATGGCTTCGTTTCTTTAGTGTGATTAATAACGTGTGGTGATAACCAGATGGAAACCGTGGTGCAAGAGTCACCTACGCGCTGGTCGTTATATTTGGCTCCCGTTGCTATACAAAGAGCTAAACTCTTGACTACACTCTTTTAAAGGAGTATAGCGGTCAGCCCAGGTATCGAAAATCCACATAAACGAGTTGCTAGAATTTAATCGGTTTAATACTTCTAAAATAAAAGTGTAAAAGATATTTGTTAACAAAAAGAAAATGATAACTAGGCGAGTGTATTTAAACTAGATTAACAAAGGAAATAAAAACTATAGGTTGCGACAGATATCCCTCACCTCGAGTTAATTGGTATAAATTGTTACATGGGTTCATAAGTTATTAAGATTGCATCTCATTTAGTCAATTAATTAAATCAAGAGTTATCACACCCCTAAATTCGTATAAAAGACTACTTTGATTTTGGCGTCAACAAATACACCAGAAATTATGCACGCAAGGTCGTAAATACGGAGCATACGTGATATACTGTATTAAATCTCCTAGGCATAATAACTAGGACAACCCAATCGAATTAAACGAGTAAAAAACATCACCATAGCAAAGAAACCAAATCAGCCCTAGGTGAGTTCAATCCAACACAACCTAATTTAAATTATCCACTACACATGATTAAAAGCATAAATTAAATTAACTAATTAATTAAAGCAACTAAGGATTAAATTAACTCTAACAATTAACTAGACATGAAATAAATAATAAAGAAATAAATCTATACTAGAAAGCATGTAAATAAATGATAAAGCAAGAAAATAAGGAATTACAACTAAATTAATTGATAGGGGTAATGAATAGTACACTTACAATCCACAAATGAGGCAAACCCAAATGAGAGAGAGAAGATGAGCTCTCAAAAGCCTAACTAAAACTATCTAATAAAATGAGTCTCCTTTACAAATAAAACAAGTCTCCCCTTAAATAGTAAGTTACAAAAAGGGATAAAAGAAAAAGGTAAAAGAAATAAAAAAGAAAAGAGAAAAAGAAAAAGGAAAAGGAAAAAAGGAAAAAGGAAATAAGAAAAGGAAAGTAGCAGAACACGAGGCCAAAAACAAAGGGTCGGGCGACCTGCGGCAGAGGAGCGGTCGACCGCAGAAGAAGGGGGTGGTCCATTGGAAACATTTTAGGCAAAAATCCCATTCACCGGTCGACTGGTCCTCTGTTTCAAGCCCATGCTACTGTAACTTTCATTCGGACCTGCTATCCTCTACCATCAAAAATCAAGACCTCTAATGGTTAACAACTCTAAACCCGGGATAATTCGTGAGAGGCCAAAAACCTGTTATGACATTAAAGGACCCAGACCTGCATTTGTCGAAGCCTCCAATGGGTGTTACAAACACTCGCAACAATGACCAAAGCCCGAGCTCAAATTGGGCGTGGCAAACAATGGTAAAAGCCCAAGACCCAACTGTGATGTTCATAAAGACCCGAATGATAATATGGACAAAACTCGAGCACAAATCCGAGCAAAGCCTAAATCTTCATTTCTATTTTGCTGCAAAAGATGGGGAAAGGACAAAAATGGAATTTATTAAAATGTTAGTTATTAAATGACTTTCTTATATTTCTTTCCCGATAAAAGGCCGGCGGATTCTTCGTTCGGACTCATATTTGTGCATCGTTCACAGACACACAAAGCTTTTTCTGAGAGCGTCAACTTTCGTGAAGACTTAGGAAAAAATCCCAAAGTATGAATTTACCAAATTGCTCCTGAATGTGCGAATTGTGATGGGACTTTACGGGAATGCCACAAAACTTCATACTTAGCACCTTAATACCTATAAAAGCTCAGTAATACCTCAAATAACATGTTATCATATAAAACGGAGGTTGTTTGATTAACGAGAATTATTATAGACATTAAAGTACCCGAGGGGCCTAAAATGCATAAGTTTCGAGGGTGATAAGTGTTATGATTCGAGACAAATCACACCCCCTAACTTACAAATTTCTAGTCCCTAGCAATGAAATCCAACGCAAGAAGAACTATAAGAAAACCACAAAACATGAGAACTATACAAAAGAGATAAAGTCCACTTTCGCGGGCGAACAATTACCTTTAGTGTATGCAATAAGCCGTTAAACCCCTAGCTCGTGAGGGTTTTCAGGGATGAAACCCACAAACATCATATGGTTTTCTCAAAATATGCCTAATCACATGTGACAAGCCCAACAATACAAAACGGATTCCAATGAATTCACACAAAAGTTTGTATTATTAGCATTATAGAATGAATTTCGTAGAATTAAGACCTTAAATGTAGGAGGGGAGCGAGCACATGCAAATAATGATTTGTAAAAACTTATATAAATCGGATAATAAACATTAAAGCGTGCATATAAGTCAATCCTCATCGAGTATTACACTCAACAAATAAAATCACTATGAATGGGAGGTAATACATGGAACATGCGGGCATAAAGAGTAAATGTAAATGGACACTAGGCCGCGCACATGTCACAAATGAAGAACGCTATATATATAATAAAAACTGTGTAATCTCAATAAAAGATATCACACATTAAAGGAGTGAAATGCATTTTCACAGATTATCAAAACTATTTAAACTTTCGAATTGAATCACCCTAGGATCACATAGGACTTTATAGGGTTGTAATGTAGGCTAGGCTCGTGTTATGAAACGATGGAAATATGTATGGATTCAAAGTGTTCGGGATAATAGAAAATAGCAGGCAATTCTAAAATGTAGAAAATAACTTCCATAAAAATCATTGAATATAACAATGGAGAAAGTAAACAAAGATTATTGAACACTAAATACAATATATATAAGTGTGTGGTGACAATTAAGTTCACCAAAAATTAACAAGAAAAGGGAATCACGAAAGCAAATAAAGAATGTAAAGAACGCCAATCACACGACACAATATTTACGTGGTTCAGTAAAAATGCCTACGTCCATGGTGGTGCTCTCGATATTATTGCTCTATACTCCGGGGAGTGTTTTACAGGAAAAATAATACATGCCTTTTGCCCCAGGCTTAGGGTTTGTTATATACACGTTTATTCTCGGGGAGTGGGGGTGTTGGACTCCCCCACGTCAGTCCATAACCCCTAGAATATTTGCATCCGAGATTTTAGGAACTTGACTGAGTCGTAACTGAATTGATTGGGATACGAGGCTCCAAGGCTTTGGGCCATTTTTATTAGGCTACTCATCTTGGGCCAGAATGAGAAATTGAGGTACCCACAATTTCCCCTAAAGTTGTTGGGCCATAATTCAGGCTCAATAATTTTAAATGATTTGTCATAATTGCATTTTTGTAAATTGTGCAACACTTTCTTAGATTGAAGCGCCTCTTCTGAACTGATTTAGGCGGCATCCCACTTCGTTTCCTGTGCGTTATGATTAGAAACATTTTAAATCCTTCAGAGAAGTGTTTTCCATACTTCTAACCCTCTCCAAGCTCCCGTTGTTGCGCTTTTCATTCTCAGGTCTTCGTCTTCCAAATTCACTATTCTTCATCGCCTTTGCTTGTGATTTTGCATCGTCCCAAGCTAAGTTCTCACTTCGTAAGCTCCTCTTGCTCTTTCTCTTTGCTTTTTCTGTTGACATATCTTCGTATCTGTAATTACGGTTTGTGAATGGCGAAAATAGGCAATAGAGCAGTACCCGAATTTAGGAAGTTTTATAGCATCCCAGATTGGGTAGATATTGAGTGTGCCCCGGTCCCTCGTAATGTTAGAGAGATTGAGGATGCTCACTGGATTCATGTTCTCCTATTGTCCCAAGGGGGTCTTACTTTTCCCCCAAGCAATTTATTTTTGCGTTTCTTTGGTTATTTTAATATTGTCCCTGCACAGTGTTCGCCAAATGTCTGGAAGATTGTTAATGGTGTCCATAGAATAAATCATCTCTATAGCACCAATTTAGGGCTTGCTAAGATCTGTTTTTGTTATTATTTCTCGCAAAGAAGTTATGGTCTTCTTTACCTCAAGTCCAGGAGTCCTTATAGGGTATTGGTAGTAAATCTATCTGATTCCCACAAGGATTATTGGCAAGAGGGTTTTCTTGCTAAAAATTGGTAGTTTCCTCCCCATACTAAGGGGTCGAGGTCTAACATGTTCATGGTCCCCTTTTATGGGGAGGAGTTCATAGGTAGGCTTAGTTTTTTCTCTGCTCATCGATCCTCCTATTAACGTACGATTTCTCTGATATTTTTCTTTCTTTCTTTTAAGAGAGAACAAAGAACTTGGAACCCACTCTCAGTGAGGTTCGAGCTGCTGAGTTGGTTAAAGTCTGGAATATCAAGGAATTCTTAGCTGACGGTGAACACCCTCGATAAATGACTTTTTTCTTAGAATACAAGAACGCTGGGTCCAACTTTATCGCACGACCTGTGGACAGCATCCCTGAGCTAGATATTTTTGAAGAGGTTGATATCGACCCCATCTAATTGGACGAGGAAGGAAGCAGCTCTAGTGAAGGGAGAGAGGGTGCTGAGGTTGGTTCTGGTGAGGATAGCTCCGGTGGTGAGGAATCTTCCAGCTCGAAAGAAGTTTTAGAGGCTCAATCATCTTCGAGCGAATTAAGTAGTTCCAGGGAGGAAGATATGGCTCCTCCCAGGAAGAATCTGATTCGTAATGTGATGATGATGATGATGATGATGATGATGATGATGATGATGATGATGCACTTCTCTCCCATCGGTCGAAGAAGTGTAAATTTGGTGGAAGAAAGATTATAACTAGTTCTCAGTCTGCTGCTCCTGAGCAGGAGAAGAAAAAGAAGAGAGAGGAAGAGCAGTTGAGAGAGAGGGAGAGAAAGGAGGAAGAGATAAAGAAGGTAGAGGAGAGAAAGAAGGCTGAGAGGGGAAATAAGGAGAGAGAAGAGGAGAGAGGATAAGAGAACGAAGGCAGGGCAAGCGCTGGTGCATATGTCCGCTTTACCAGAGGGGGCCTCTATCGCCATCTCTCCTCAGTTGGCTCATGCATTGCTCGAGAGAGCAATTTTTCCTACTGATCGTCAGAAGGCAATGGGGACCGACCAGTTAGCTATGCAGTTGAGTCAGAGACTAGCCTTGGTCAGTCTGTCTTCACTTTTATATGCTTGCAATATTCTATTCAATGCTTTTCTTTCTTAATGTTTTCTCTTTTTTACAGTTTGTGACTGACTTCGTCGTCCTCTATTGCACCGGCGATGAGCTGTGAAAAGGAATGCTGATTTGGAGAAACAAAATGTTGAGCTGAAGGGGAAGAATGTCAAGTAGGAGTCCAGTTTGAAGACTTCCATTGAGGCTCAGCAATATTCCGATCTCGCCCTCACCGAAGCCAATCGGGTGAAGGAGGCGGCGATTAAAAAGCTCAGTGAGCTACGGCAGTCCTACAACTTGGTCTGCACGAGCAAGTTAGCTGTGGTTGAGGAGAATAGGGTGCTGGCAGAGAAGGTGAAGAAGACGGAGGAGGGCTCGTACAATTCCAGGTGGGCTACTGCGTATGAGGATGCTGAGGTTTAGATAGGCTACATCAGTTTACTGAACTTCAAGAAGGGCTGGAACAAGGCTCTTTTGGCTGCTGGAGTGGATATTGATTCTGCATTATTTGATGAGCATGATCTAGGCTCGAAGCCTGTTGTGGATGAGGCTCCTTCCCCGGCCATCGACGATTGTGTCTCTGCTTCTTAGACCATTCTTATTGGTGCTCCTTATACCGAGGGACAGCAGTTGCTCCATCTGAGGGAGGTGTTCCTACTACTGCAGATAAGGAAAAGAAACCAATGACCTCAGAGTCAACTTAGGTTGCTAGCTAGCCTCTCCTGAGGACTTCTTTTGTATTTTTTCTTTGTTTGTATTGTTCTTATGATTATTGATGTACTTGGAACGTTCCATTTTAATGAAATGAAAACACTTTACTTTCCACATGCTGATTCTTCTACTCTTTAATTATTTTTAAGGCTTGTAGTTGATTGATGTGGATGAATATATACCTGCTACCTCTTAATTGGCAAGGATCCTCGGTCCTAAAGCGAGTATTCAAGTTCGCCAAGCCTTTGTAAGTATTTTTAAGTCCCTTAGGTCGAGGAACAAGAGATTTAAAGACCAGTCCGAGCTCATCGCCAAACTGAAGGATAGACTTCAAGAGATGGAAGAGGTTGGTGCTTTTGTTCAAGAAGAGGTGAACCTTCTGAGGGCTAAACTTCTGGATGCCTCCGAGATCAATCAAGTCGGAGAGGTTCTTCAGCAGGAGAATGAAACTCTGAGTAGGAAGGTGTCGCGACTCAGGGAGCATGCACCGAGCATCGCACCTCGAGTTTTATGAGGTTCTTATTCATCAGTTGGTCCGTGAGCTGGCATAGGGTCGAGCGCCACCCCTCAAGTTTTACGAGGTTCCACTTTATCGGCCGGTCCACGAGCTGGTACAGATGCAGGGGGTTTAGCCAGGGAAATGGACGAGCTTCGAGAAGATGTTCGTCGAGCATATGTGATTGCTGTTGGGATTTAAAGAGATTCCACACGGCTGAGGCATCTGTACAGGAAAGGACCTCGATGAGTGTGGGTTGATGGTTATGACCAGGGTTGGACAGATGCTCCGATGAGTTTGGCAGAGTTTCAAGAGCTATCCTTTATTAGGGGATGGTTGAGTGCCTTCAGGGAGCTGCAGGTCCCCAGGAAGTCAATGCTCTAGTATAGTCAAGAGATCTCTCCTTCAACTCTGAGGCTTAATCCTTTTAGGAGGGAAGACCAGTGGGTCCCTATAGATCCTATCCCCAGGTAGTTATTGGAGCAAAATGCGAATGAAGTTGAGGATGAATTATCCCCTCATCCGGACGACGGCCGAAGATCGCAAGTGGCTAATTATCTTACTCAAAGGCCTAATCCTCATTAAGATTTTCTTAATTCAATGTAACCTTTTTGTAAACGTAACGAAGTAATAAAATATTTATGTTTTGGGAGTTTTGCCAACTAAACATGTGTTGTGTATTTTTTACTTCATTAATTTTTTGTTTGATTATCTTGGGCTCTTAGTATCCGACTAGATTTGATGTGGGTAGAGTTATTTTGTCGTGTGAGTATCCTCACAGTCCAGTACGCTTATGAGATACCATTCTGCCCCACTTTACCTTTTAGGTCGTGTCATCACACTCCCTTAGGCCTAAGTGTGGAAATGGCGAGGAGACACCTGGTGTTGGATGTTCTATCCCATCAGGTTTTCTGAGCCAAACATTATTTGGTGACCAATTCAATTTGGCCGAACTGCCTAAGGGTCCCCTGTACGTCTTCATATATTGCCATGGGCAATGCTAAGAGGTTGTTCGTGTTTCATAACGAAAACCTGAGGAGGGTGACTCCCTATTTTTATATATCGAGTAATGTGTATGTCGCTTGGAAAAGGTGAGCAAGTTATAAAGTCCACAAAATGAAATTAACACTTCATATAATGTCACTGTCGAATAATCTTTTACTAAAAATAATGAAAAATGAATTGCCAATTCCAATAATATGATAAAAGATGAATAAAAAATTAGAAATATAATTTTTTTTCATTAAAAATAATGAAAAATGAATTTCCAATTCCAATAATGTGATAAAAGATGAATGAAAAAACTAGAAATAAAATTTTTACAGGTTGATTGCGTTCTAAGATCGGGGTATCTCTCTGCCCTCCAGCGTTTCTAAGTGATAGGCTCCTTGTAGGTCATCCCTTGTCACCTTGAATGGTCCCTCCTAGTTTGGACCTAGCTTTCCATCAGATGGTTTTACTGCGCTGCCAAAGGACTTTCCTTAGGATGTAGTCTCCAACCTGAAATGCTCTTAGATTGACCTTCTTGTGATAGTGCTTTGCGAGCTATTGCTGATAGCTCACTAGTCTCACTAGGGATATCTCTCTGCATTCGTCAGCTAGGTCAAGTTCAGCGAGTAATGCAGCCTTATTCTGGCCCTGGTCAACCAAGGTGGACCTCATGGTTGGGAGGCCAGCTTCTAAAGGGATGATTGCTTCCATTACATATGTTAGTACGAATAGGGTTTCACTAGTTGCTCGCCGTGGGGTACTGCGGTAGCCCCACAGGATATGTGGCAGCTCGCTTACCCATGCGCCTTTGGCTTGCTCAAGTCGTTTCTTCAATCCATCGATCACCATTTTGTTGGAGCTTGGCCGATGCTCTGGGGGTAGGATACCGAGCTAAAATGGTGCCTGATCCCGTGGTCATTGAAAAAACTCTGGAAGGGTCCACTCTCGAATTGCATTTTGTTGTCAGTGATGATGGTTTTGGGGATCTCAAAATGGGTAATTATGTTCTTCCATACGAATCTCATCATATCTGCGTCTCTGATGTTTTCCAGCGGCTCTGCCTCAATCCATTTGGTGAAGCAGTCTGTCGCGACCAACAGATACTTGTGATTGCTGGCAGCGGTAAGAAGAGGGCCCACGATGTCCCTTCCCCATTAGGCGAAAGGCCAAGGGCTGGTAAGTGATCTTAGGTCGCTGGCAGGTTGGTGGACCATAGGAGCATGTAGCTGACATTTTTCGCACTTGCGAGCATATACTCTAGAATCTCTCTGCATGTATGGCCACCAGTAGCCTTCCTTTATTATTCGGAAAGCTACGATCTCCCTCCAATATGGTTCCCGCGAATTCCTTCATGACACTCGTGCAGAACTTGCTCGATGTCCTTTGGGTGAACACATTGGAGGTAACGACCGGTGAATGATCTCTTATACAGCTTGCCCTTAGGAGATAAGTGAAAGCGGCCAGCTTTGACTCTTATCTGATGAGCGGCCTTCTTATCGTCTGGTAGTGCACCACCCTTCAAATAGTCCCTCAAGGGGTCCATCCAACTGGGTACTGATTCAATATGGAGAATATGACTCATGTCTGGCAGCTCTTCGCTCTGGTTGATGGTCGGCTGGGTGAGGAAGTCCATAGGGATTATTATTTTTAAGTCGGAGTCGATTGCTGAACTCAAGGATTCTAGGGCATCGGCATGACTGTTTTGTCCTCTAGGAAACTGTTGGAAACTGACTTCCTCAACGTTGAACATTAACCCTTTTGCTAAAGCGAGGTAGGCGGCCATTCTTTCATCCCTCGCGTTGAAGTCCCCACTTATCATATTGGAGACCAATTGCGAGTCGCCCAACACCTGCAGCTATTTTGCACCCAATGCCTGTGCCTTCTGCAGGCCTGCTATCAAAGCCTCGTATTCTGCCTCGTTATTGGAGGCTTCAAATCCAAGTCTAATCTCCTGCTCGAGAATCGTATCTTCTAGGGTAACAAGAACAATGCCTACTCCTGCCCCCTTTGAGTTAGAGGCTCCATCAACAAATAGTCTCCAGACACCTCCTGCTGAGTGATCTTTCCTCTGATCCATGGTTTGAAGTTGGTCACAAGGTTGTTCGCTTGTGAACTCCGCGATGAAGTCGGTGAGGACATGTTCCTTGATTGCATTTCTTGGTTGGAACTGGATATTAAATCGTCCGATCTCAACCGACCACTTCGATAGTTTGCCGGACAGATCCTCTTTTCGTAGGATTGCTTTAAGGGGGTGTGATGTAAAGACGATTATAGAGTGTTCTTCGAAGTAGTGCTTTGGTTTCCTCGAGGTGACCACTAGTGCAAAGACAAAGGCGAGCTTCTGCAGTGGTAGGTATCGCTACTCGGCGTCCAAGAGGGTCTTACTCGTGTAGTAGACCGGGTGGTAGATTCCAGTTTTTTCACATACCAGTGCAGAACTGACAACGTGGCTGGAAAAAACAAGGTATAGATACAGGGAATTGTTCTCTTGAGGTATCACGAGCAAGGGTGGTGTGCTGAGATAATCTTTGAGATCTTCTAATGCTCTCGAACAATCTTGATTCCACTCCACTATTTTGCTCTTCTTCAATAGTTGGAAGAATGGATGGAAATTTTTAGATTACTTCAAGATGAATCGATTCAAGGCGGTGAGCATGACCGTGAGTTTCTATATGTCTCTTATCTCCCGGGGAGGTTGTACCTTGTTGATTGCATCAATCTGGTCCGGGTTGGCTCCAATGCCTCTCTCGCTAACCAAGTACTCGAGAAATTTTCTTGACTGGACACCGAAGGAACATTTGCTCGCGTTGAGCTTCATTCGGTATTTCTTGAGGATTTCGAAGGTCCTTGACAGGTCTGAGAGGTGGTCTTCTTTGTACCTGCTTTTGACGAGCATATCGTCAATGTAGACTTCCATGGTATCTCCCATTTGGTCTTTAAACATCTTGGTGACCAGCCATTGGTAAGTTGCTCCAGTATTTTTGAGCCCAAAGGGCATAACTTTATAACAGTATAGTCCGACGGTGGTGATAAATGTTGTCTTGTCTTGGTCTAGTGCATACAGATGAATCTGATGATACCTCGAGTATGCGTCCAGGAAACTCATTCTTTCATGGGCTGATGTGGCATCCACTAACTGGTCGATTTTTAGGAGGGGGAAACTGTTATTAGGGCATTCCCTGTTAAGGTCAGTGAAGTCAATGCAAACTCTCCATTTCCCTTTGCTTTTCGGAACCACTACTGGTTTGGATATCCATTTAGGGAATTGAACTTCCCGTATGGATCCTGCATCCAGCAGTATATCTACTTCTTTCTTGACAGCCTTGTCCTTCTCGGGCGCAGTTCGTCGAGCCTTCTGTGCGACAAGCTTGAAACTCGGGTCGACGTGCAACCGATGATAAACCACACTGGGGTCAATTCCAGGCATCTCGTACGGTTCCCATGAGAAAACATCTAGATTGCTCCTCAATAGTATAGTTAATTACTTCTTTTATCGATCTGTGAGAGAAGCTCCAATTAAGAACATCCTGTCTTTTTTGCTACCACCAGCTGCGATCTCTTCTAGGTTCTTAACGACCCGCTCAGAGGGGAGGATCCTGGTCTCCTCCACTCCTAGTCTCCCATAATTTAGCTTCTATTTTGAAGGTATCAAACCTTCCTATTCCTCAAGCTTCTCTTTGGCCTTCTCGGCTTTCTTCTCTCGTTTTGGGCAGATGGATGCTATGAAGCACCTTCTTGCCATCGCCTGATCTCCGTGGATCTCCATCACTCCTTGCTCAGTCACATACTCTAGTTTCTAGTGGTAGGTCGACTAAACGGCCTTCATCGTATGTAGCCATCCTCTGCCGAGGATAGCTTGGTAGGGTGAGTAAATGTCGACAACAAGAAACTCGATCATCTTGGATACACTTCCTGCCCTTACTGGCAGTACAATCTTTCCCAAATGGATAGTTACTTTCCCAGCGAAGTCGACTAGAGGGACGATGGCTTCCTTTAGGTCAGTAACGCTCATCTACAGCTTTCTGAACTTGTTGAGATACATTACTTCGGATGAGCTTCCCTGGTCGATAAGAAACTTATCGACGTTATAGTTGGCTATCCTGAGGGTAATGCTCAAAGCGTCATGATGTGGGGTTCTTACCCCCACTAGGTCTTCGTCCGTGAACACGATGTGTTTGATATAGTCAATGTCATCTGCTCTCCGCCACTTCCCTGACTGTGTCTTTGCTGGATCAATTTGAAAATCTTGCATTACTGTTGTAAGATTTTTCACTTCCATCCGAGATGAGTTTCCCTGAATCTGCTTTAGATCAGATGCCCCATGAATCACTGTGAGCTCATAGCCAGCATCATCCTCGAGCGCGTTATCGGGCCTTGTGTCTCCGTTGGTAGCAACTTTCCCTGTCTTCTTTTCCATAAACTCGTTCAGGTGCCCGGTCTGGGCCAATTCTTCAAAGTGAGACTTAAGAGCCTTGCAGTGCTCAGTCTTATGTCCTCCTTCCTTATGAAAAGCGCATCTCAATGCGTTGTTTCTTTTTTAGGGATCTCCTCCCATCTTTCTGGGCCACTTAACAAATGGATCGTCCTTGATCTTTGCTAGGATCTTAAAAATTGGTTCTTTGAAGACAGTGTTTACTGCCTGAAATGATTTTGAAACATCGTTCTTATTTACATACTTGGAGCCACCCTTGCCCCCATTCTTGCCTCCTCTCTTCTAGTTTTTGGCCTTATTGTTGCACTTGGCAGCGAGCTTAGCTCGACCATTCTCCCCTACACTGAGTCGGGTCGCATCCTCAACTTTGGCGTACTTCTCGATATGAGCCATCAGGTAATCGATGGTTGTGGCCTTATTCTTAGTCAGGGATTAGTACAAGAGGCAAGAGCTGGGTAGGCCAATCTTGAAAGAGGCCACTACTACCTGCTCCGAGTAGTCCTCGACCTCGTTGAAAAACTCCCAGTACCTTTTTGCATAGTCCCGAAGGCTTTCTTGGGGCGTTTTCTTCATTGTTAGCAAGGCATCCATCCTCTTTGGATGGGAGCTTCTGGTAATAAAGCGAGACGTGAAAATCTCTTCCAGGGACTCAAAGCTCCTGATGGATCTATGAGGCAGTCTCTCAAACCACTTTTGGGCCACATCATGCAAACTCAAGGGAAAGATCCGACACATTAGTGCGTCCCTGTGGTTCCAAAGAGTCATGACCTGCCTGTACTACCTAACGTGATTAATAGGGTCAGTCTTTCTGTCATAGATCTTGAATCTCAGAATCGTGAACTTCTTGGGGGCTTCTTCTTATTTTATCTCCCTTGAGAAAGGAGATTTCATCTGGGTCCTGAGAGCTCGTCTGCCCAGCTCTCTGGTCGATCTGACACCCCGATGCGCTGGGTGCTGGTCCATTTCTCTTCTGACTAAATTTCGTATGTCATCATTTCCATGAGCCGGGCTCCTGCAACGGTGAACTGGTCACTGTTGCTCGAGCAAGTCATCATCTGAAAAGTGTTCCTCGATCCTTTAGGATTCGCATCTAGGGCTCCTTCCTCGACTGGGAGACTTACTTGCATTAGGGATAGGAGTGCGATATTGACGTCGCCTGGTGCCACGATGGAGCTATTTTTCCATCCTTTCCAATCTCCTTTTGAGGCAAGCATTCTCAGCTTTTTGCTTGGGAGTGGCCTCTTCTTTCTCCTGGAGCCTTGCCTCATAGACATCGATCAACCTATAGATTTGTGTAGACCTGGCAGTTCCCTGCCTTTCCTCTAAGGCTTGCCGCTTTGGGCTAGCCCTTTGATCTGAACGTCGAACTTCAGATCTGATCCTGTGAGGGGAAGGTTGTTCTTGGATATCCCCTGCTTGAGGGGCATTGCTACTGTGACCAGACATTCCAAATTCTTTGTTGGTGAGGGCTTTCTAAAAGGAAGACAATAGTTTCCCACAGACGGTGCCAATTGTGGTGACAATTAAGTACAACACAAATTAATAAGAAAAGGAAATCACCAAAGCAAATAAAGAATGTAAATAACGCCAATCACATGACACAATATTTATGTGGTTCAGCAAGAACTCCTACGTCCACGGTGGTGCTCTCTATATTATTTCTCTATACTCCGGGGAGTGTTTTACAGGAAAAATAATACATGCCTTTGCCCCAGGCTTAGGGTTTGTTATATACACGTTTATTCTCGAGGAGTGGGGGTGTTGGACTCCCCCACGTCAGTTCATAACCCCTAGAATATCTGCATCCGAGATTTTAGGAACTTGACTGTGTCGTAACTGAATTGATTGGGATGCGAGGCTCCCAGACTTTGGGTCGTTTTTATTAGGCTACTCGTCTTAGGCCAGAATGAGAAATCGAGGTACCCACAATATAAATTTCTCTTTCTTTTCTTTTCTTCTTTTTCTCACTTTTTCTTTTATTTTCTTTTGTTTTCTTTCTTTCTCTTTTTCACTCTTTTTCTTCACTTTTTCTTTTCTTTTCTACTCTCACATGCCTAAATTGCAACCACGAGACAATAACATCATTCAATCCCAAGTATCATTCCAAACAAAGGTATGTGAGGTAATATGTATGGTATATAACTCCAATGTGAAGTTGGTTATGGGATTTTGGGGTTATGAAACGAAAGGCTATATTTAGGCGCAAAGGGGTTGACGAGGGTAAACATTTGAGGTGAGGTCAAGGTCAATATGCGTGATATAACAAAGATGGCCTATGATCATTTCTTAAAGTTTACGTAATTCTCGAGTCAAAATAAACTTTGAAAATCATTCTCAAGTAACACAAATCAAGAATGAACTCAATTAATGAACGATCAAATGAAAGAATAGTGAGATTACCAACCAGTGTAAAGTTTTTAAAGAGGAAAAAATAATGTATAACACTCAAAAATGAAGGAAAGCCCAAAGCTCTTTCGGTGTAACTATATACAATGCAACAAAAGATTACCAAGTTATACAAATCTTAAATCAAATCAATAAAGTAAGAAAAGTGCACGTGCACATGAGATTAAAGTTTAACTCATGAAGTTATTCATAAAATCAATAATTGAGGACAAAAGTCTAATAACTTCTAAAATCGAGAACATGCATAATTAAGTTGTCTATTGGATCGGGCGATTATTGAAATTTATCATCGAAAACGAAAGGTAAAATGCCAAACAAAGGAGAAAAAAAAAAAATCTTTTTGAAAATTTTAATTTTCACAAGAAAAGCATGCCTAGAAAGAACATATAATCAAATCAAAGAAACTGCCAATGAATGGATAGAATATCACACACACCCTAACTTAAAACCTGACATTATCCTCAATGTGAATTAATAACCAAGTTCAAGAGAGGAAAAGAGCGATATCACCCAAAATGGAGCGATCACGTGAAATTACAAGTCCAATGATTCTACAAAACATGTTAGTACCAAGCATAGCAAAAGCAAATAAACAAAACTTAACTAGTTACACTAGACAATAAGTAAGAAAAAAATAGAAAAATAAGAAAACTAACAACTAACTATTTACAACCTACAATTTTAACTTCTAACTAACTATACACTAGAAGTTGAAGTTTTTGAGGATCCACTCAAAATACGATTTGGTTTTGGAGGATCAACGGGGGACCCTCCCTTTCATGCATACCTTCCGAAAAGTGGGAATTCCTTTTTAACAACGGAAGGCATGTGTACAGTGAAAGAAATGAACCATCCCCAATTAAAAAATTTGGACGGAGGATGGGGGATTTGGATAAAATGGGTTACAAATACACAAGGGGGCCAAGAAATATAGAATTTCCTCCCAAATATTTTGAAATTGGAATGGGAGGTGGCACACATGGAGGAAAAGATGCCTTCATGGAAGGAAACTCGAGCGACTACTCCTTATTGGTGAAAAGGTTTAACACTTTAAAGTTTGGAACCGATTCATCAAGTACTAGTGTCGGTATAACAATATAGAATAAAGATGGGGACAAAAGAAATTCAATGTCAAGAGATGAGTCGTCATCGCTTGAAGATTGAGTTTCGAAGGAAATAAGATCATTTTCAATGAAATATTCTTCTTTGGGGGCCAAAGAATAAATCACTTCATTGTAAATGGATACTACATCCATTTCTTCCTCGTTTTCATTCTCTACTATCCTATGGGCCAAGTCAAGAATGGTTTGTTCCAAAGTAAGCAAAAAATCCTCATTTGGTTCAAAACATTCATCGACTTTGAAAGTCTCGGAAGAAAAATTATCGTCGGATTCACATAATAAATCCAACTCATGCTCCAAACAACGATTTTCTTCCCGATAAATGTTATCAAGTTTCTAATTTTCAAGCATGCGCAAGCCCTCGCCAAATGTCATAGGTCGAGGTGCAGATTCTTGAAAATGCAAAACTTGAAAGTCATCATCGGAAATACTATCAAAATCATTAACATAGGAATTTTGAAAGCTAATGCATTTATTTTCAACATTCTTATCATAAGGATCTTGTGACCCAAAATCGTAATGATCATTCCCAAAATTTCCATACCCCATAACTTGACTTTCGTTATACTCACCCAACGACATTTTAGAATTTGCAATTTTTTGGGTTTGTAGGTTAAGTCATAGGGGTAGGGGATTTGGAGAATTATCACTACGATTACTGAAAGAATTGGAATAAGACATGCTTACCCCAACAACGGCTCGAGATGGCAAATTCCACAAAGTAATGTGCGGCCGAAAAATTCAATCGGTTCTTGGCGCTCAAATGTAGAAGTTCTACATAAATGTTAAAAATAAATAAAAATAAAATACTACAAAATACTAAATCAACTAAATTCTAAAACAACTCATCCCCGGCAACGGTGCCATTTTGATAACCAGCTGGAAATCGCGGCGCAAGAGTCACCTACGCGCCGGTCATTATATTCGGCTCCCGCCGCTATACAAAAACCTAAACTATTGACTACACTCTTTTAAGGGAGTATAGCGATCAGTCTGGGTATCAAAAATCCACAGAGACGAGTTGCTCGAATTTAATCGATTTAATACTTCTAAAATAAAAGTGTAAAAGATATTTGTTAACCAAAAAAAAAGATAACTAGGTGAGTGTACATTACCAGATTAACAAAGAAAATAAAAACTATAGGTTGCGATAGATATCCCTCACCCTGAGTTAATTGGCATAAATTGTTACATGGGTTCACAAGTTATTAAGATTGCGTCTCATTTCGTCAATTAATTAAATTAAGAGCTGTCACACCCCTAAATTGGCATAAAAGACTACTACAAATACCCCGAAAATTACGAACGCAAGGTCGTAAATACGGAGCATACGTGATATACCGTTAAATCTCCTAGGCGTAATAACTAAGACAATCCAACCGAATTAAACGAGTAAAAACCATCACCATAGAAAAGCAACCAAATCAACCCTAGGTGAGTTAAATTCAACACAGCCTAATTTAAATTAGCCACTACACATGAATAAAAGCATAAATTAAAGTAACTAATTAATTAAAGCAACTAAGGATTAAATTAACTCAAATAATTAACTAGATATCAAATAAATAGTAAAGCAATAAATCTACACTAGAAAGCATGTAAACAAATGACAAAGCAAGAAAATAAGGAATTACAACTAACTTAATTAGTATGGGTAATGAATAGTACACTTAAAATCCACAAATGAGGTCAACCCAAATGAGAGAGAGAAGATGAGCTCTCAAAAACCTAACTAAAACTATCTAATAAAATCAATCTCCTTTACAAATAAAACAAGTCTCCCCTTAAATTGTAAGTTAAAAAAAGGAATAAAAGAAAAAGGGAAAAGAAATAGAAAAGAAAAGAGAAAAAGAAAAAAAGGAAAAATGAAATAAGAAAAGGCAAGAATCAGCACACGCGGCCAAAAAGAAAGGGCCGGTCGACCGGCGGCAGAGGTGCGGTCAACCGCCGGAGAAGGGGGAGTCCACTTGAAACGTTTTAGGCAAAAATCCCATTCACCGGTCGACCGGTGGCCAGGGGCCGATCGACCGGTCCTCTGTTTTCAAGCCCACGTTGCTGCAACTTTCATTCGGACATGTTATCCTCTTCTATCAAAAACCAAGACCTCCAATGGGTAACAACTCTAGACCCGGTATAATTCGTGAGAGGCCAAAAACCTGCTACGACATTAAAGGACCAAGACTTGCATTTGTCGAAGCCTCTAATGGGTGTTACAAAGACCCGTAGCAATAATCAAAGCCCGAATGCCAATACGGCTAGGGGCGTGGCAAACAATGGCAAAAGCCTAGGACCCAACTGCGACGTGCGTAAAGACCCGAATGCCAATACGGCTAAGACCCAAGCACAAAACCGAGCCCCATATGGATCAAGACAAAACCCGAGCACAAACTCGATTAAAGCCCAAATTGCCATTTATGTTTTGCTGCAAAGGATGGGGAAAGGACACAAATGGAATTTATTAAAATGTTAGTTATTAAATGAATTTCTTATATTTCTTTCTCGATAAAAGGCCCGTGGATTCATCGTTCGTACTCGGATTCGTGCACCATTCACGGCCACGCAAATCTTATTCTGAGATCGTCAACTTTCATGAAGACTTTTGGAAAAAATCCAAAAGTGTGAATTTACCAAATTGCCCCTGACCGTGCAAATTGTGACGGGACTTTATTGTCTGGTTAACGAGCATAATTATAAACATTAAAGTATCCGAGGGGCCTAAAATGCATAAGTTTTGAGGGTGATAAGTGCTATGATTCGGAATGAATCATGTGACTCACATTTCGTTGTTCGTTAATGATTACTTTTGTAATGTTGGACTCTTTATCACCTTTATTGCACACATGCACGAACGTTTTCCACATTGTACTTGCCTATCATATGTAGAATACGGTGTTCTCTTCTCAATTGTGCTTAATAACAAACCACGTAAGCTAGAGATAAGTTGTGCTTTAAGAACCATTACCCAGATTTCGTTTTCTAAAAAAAATTATTTTATGCTAAGCAATGGAAAGGGGCTACGAAAGAGCAAACTCTCTTTTACGTTAAAAGACACCATTTGCAAAAGATCCTAAAAGATTAACGGTAGATAAAAATAGAAGTGTTAAGGCTATTTTTATTTCATTGATGCTTTACTAAGTATGAGTATTAAGATATCTTCAAAATTTTGATAATGAATTCTTAAATATGTGAGATTTTAAGGGTGTTATAAAGTAGACGATCAACGGGTTTGCAAAACAAACTATCTTAAAAAGCATTGGATAGTTTGGCGTTGTTTTGAAAAACATTTAAATTTATGGCATGTTGTATAAGTTGAGTAAATTTCATATTATTCAACATTATTACACCTAAGGTTGAAACTGAGTTCTTTCTTTAGAAGTATCCCATTGACTTCATGTGCCTTGGTTTTGAATGTCTATGTTGATTTTTCCATAAAAAATGTTCACACAATTACATTCCATTTTCATGATTAAGATATTTTAGTGTTATTGAACGTTTTTTTTTATTTTGTACCTATACGTACCTCTTATATATATATATATATATATATATATATATATATATATAGAGAGAGAGAGAGAGAGAGAGTCTTTCATGCGGACTCCTTCCTATACATACCTCCATGCGGGTTTAATTTACAGACCCAATCTCGCCTCTCTTCTGTCACAAGGAAAACCCAATAGAAATTAAACCCAATTCTCTCTCATCTGTCATGTGTCACCTGTCACACCACTTTATCAATTATGCTCCTATGCATAGGTTTCTCTCTCCTATATCAGACGCAATTAACTCACATGCATAGGGAAAATCCTTTTCTCTCTTCCATGTCCCTTTATTTCCTCTTTAAAATGGAGTATATGTTTCATTTTTTGTTGGCTTTTGTGCATTTTCATTTCTAAGGTTGTAATAATTTTTTTGTGAGATAACATAAACTTGTAGTAGACATAAAATTGTGAGATAAATACATAAAATTGTGACAGATAAATGTAGGAGTTAAAATTGTGACACTATAAAATTATTTTTTTCAAAATATATTTTTCAAATTAAAAAAATAACAACTAATTAATTTGGAAAAAATTACTTTTAGTTGATTTTTTTATGTTCCACCTAAAATGTCTAAATACTGCACAAAAAAATTTAACTCAAAAATATTTTTTTACTATGTTAAAAAAATGGTCTGCGTCAGCGGTATGTATAATTTGTTGGACCGTCTCTATATACTGTTGGCGCGAACCACTTTTTTTAAGAGTCATTCTATGCCGACACAGTGACGTGTCGCACCGGTATTGGCTATTGTCGCTGGGATGGACCCACATCCATAAGACAATAACCAATACTGATGCGACACGTCACTCTGTCGCATCAGTATTGGTTATTGCCTTATGGATGTGGGTCTGCGCCTACGACAATAGCCAATACCAATGGGACACGTCACTGTGTCGCACCAAATGTGGCGCAAATCTATGTCGGCTAGTACTATTATTTTTTTAAATACCACTCATAAGAACTCAACTAAAAAATAATTTTTATTATTTAAAAAAAAATGGTCCATATTAGCTGTATGTATAGGTTGTCAGATCGCTTATTATTTTTTAGTTGAGTTTTTTTGTGTGTGGTATTTAAATATTTTAAGTGAAACATAAAAAAATCAACTCAAAATAAAATTTTGAAAATTAATTAACTATTTTTTTTAATTTGACAAATATATTTTGCGACGGCTCAACTGACTTAAAACGCGACGCGGCAAGATCGGACCCCCTACACATACCGCTGGCACAGACCAACAAATTTTAAAAATGGTTCGCGTTAGCGGTACGTGTAGGTGGTTCGATCTTGTCACGTCGCGTTTTAAAGACGGTTCGATCATGCCACGCGACGTGCCATGGAGTCGTATTTTTTTATACGCATGGACCATTTTTTACTATTTTAAAATTCGTCTTTTTACTATTTAGAAAAATTGGTCCGCTCCAGCGGTATATATAGGCGGTCCGACCACCTACACATACTGCTGGAGCGGACCAACATATTAGAAAAATGGTATGCGCCATCGGTATGTGGAGGTGGTCGAACTGTCTATACATACCGTTGGCGCGGACCATTTTTTTCTCAAAATATAACTTTCAAGTTAAAAAAAATAGTTCAATCCAAAAACGCGACGTGACATTAATCTCACTATGTGATTATGAATATTTTATTTTTTAACTAACACGATCACAATCCAAATAAAACGCGACGTGACATTAATCTCATTATGTACGGGCTAACGTTATTATTAGGGATTAAAAATTATTTTTAAAATATGTGATTAAATATTAAAATAAAAAATAAATTATATGTTTTTTCATGTCCTGTAAGTGATACCCCGCCTAATAAGATACCGGGCAATCACTCCTATATCAAATTTTAATAGGAGTTTCATATGGATCATTCTTAGCATCACTGTGGAAAATCCATTTAATTACTAATAACCTATTAGGTCGGTGTCAAAATTTTACTTAACTACTCTTTTTAACAACTAAAAAAAACATCCACACAGTTTATGCGTAAATGAAACTGAAATGAAAATAGAATAACCGAACACTGGGTCAAAATATACAACCAAATCGAATGTTGCTAAAAGAATAGCTAAATGCAATTGGGTTATTAGCCCGAATGTTTATACAATACCTTCTATCTAGAGTACAAGGATAGAAGCGTCTACCGAGAACCCGCAAGCATCCACAACTGCTGCAGCAGACGTCTGACTCGAAAGAAGTGTCATCCAAGCGTCCCTGTGTCTGGACATATATATATATATATATATATAGTAAGAGAGGAAAAGTAGGTAAACGAGTCAGAGCCCGAGTTTGAAAATATTTTGCAAGTGCATAAATGCTTTATTTTTAGAAAAATAGATTTCATCTCATATTTAAATTGGTATCGCACTCCCATGAGATACCCCTCACCCCTCTTCTAACAGTGCACTCCTAGCGCATCCCTTTAAACATCTTAGTCAAGATACACTGCTAAACTAGTCTATTACCCAACCACTATCAATCCTAGATAGTCCAAGTAATGTACTAAGGGCTAAACTTCTCCCCGGTCTCAACACTAAGCCATGTTCATGCGTGGGGTGTCTCGCAAAGGGAAATCCAAACAAGGAACCCCCCGATACACTACTATGCGACAAGGTCGATCGTTGAGATCCGCCAGTCCCTCAGTACAGAATATATATAAATATATATACACCATAAGAAATACTAATATTAGAGCACTTAAGGGTTAAACTTCTCCCCAATCTCAACACAATGCCATCTTCGTGCGTGGTGTGTCTCGCAAAGAGAAATCCAAACAAGGAACCCCCCGATACACTACTATACGACAAGGTCGATCATCAGGATCCATTAGACCCTGCACTCGATTTATCCATATACATACATATTACCATATACATCCGGATCTATCTCCCGGAATGAGAATTCATTTACTTTATTTCATTAATCTTAAAACCTTCCATTTCCTTTCTTATATCTAGATAATGTATTTAAAAGCCAATTCATTATCATGAATTGCTTTAACATAACATATAACTTTTTAAAAGCCAGTTTTATTATCATAAAAATGCTTTTCCGTTTCATATGCTCCCATTTCCCTTCTTCCATCCAGGAAATGCAATTGGAGCCAAATATTTTATCTCATTTCCCTTCTTCCATCCAGGAAATGTAATTAAAGCAATTTATCATCATAAATTGCTTTAGTACCAATAATGTCCAACATTATTGAAAACAGTTATATTTATCATATCATATAACGCGTTCTAAGACCGCCCGTACGGGTTTCCCCACTGTGCGCGCCCCTAAATGACCATCATCTTTCAGTGCCTATCAATTACGACACCTGGGCACCTACAACGCAAGATGTCACGAAGCAACCATATGCCTGCGGGGTAGTCATAACCACACCCGAAATTACCTACCCATCGCAGAAAACATAACATAAACGCTCATATGGCCTAGAGATATATCCACCCTGCATTCACTAGCCAGGGGGCTTCACCACACGCGCGAACTTCCCTTATGATGTCATTTAGAGAGGGTGTGTATCCATAAATTATTAATTAGGAAAATCATTTCTTTTCCATTTTGAAAACATTCATATTTTATTTTCAAAATCATTTACATCATATCATATATATACTTAATTCACATAGTATATATATACATATATATATATATATACATACTAGGGTATGCCCGTGCCTGAAGGCACGCTGATAATATTCCAAAAAATGTAAACGCGAAATGACAAAAAATTTCCAGATTACGTAATCACAAAAATGTAAAAAATTCCAAAGTGAGTAATTACAAAACGACAAAAATTTCGTATAAATAAATCAAAAAGTTTTTTCATAACACAAATAACTAAGTATAAATAATTTACAAAATTTGGGCATAATTCCTTTTGTTTTTTGGACTATCCACCCTGTTTAGCAAATAAAAATTACTCAAATAACAATATTAATAGTCCATACTGGACCTCATATAAACAATATCATAATTTAGTAAAAAAAATTGCAACACAACTAAGTGTATACACTTTGCAAAATATATACAAAGTTCCATATGTTTATAGACCTATCCACCCTGTTTAATAAAAAAAATATGGTTGGAGAGAATGAAACTTGTAATCACTTCATCATCATCTCTCCTTGAAATCCAATGGTCCTGCATTATGGAACAACAAAGAACAATAAAGCATTAGCGTGTAGATATGCAATTTAATAATTATAGTTTTATTTATTTCCTTTCTAATATGCATAGATCACCATAATATTTCATTATCCGAACACCTTATTAAAGTAGCGCACAAAATTTGTAAACATACCTGCCAATTCTTTTCCACTCTTCATCTCCATTTTCATCGCCAATTCCACATCTTCATCGTCATACAAAAGTCTATTCCAAAGTGAACCTCCTGTAATATACATACAATTTGAACACGTAAATTGACTCGACTGATATTATTGAGTTTGGGATTTTTGTTAATATGAAGGTGTGTGTGTTATAAATTTATGAGACAATCCACCTTGCATACAGAAGCTCCTTCCACACGTCGGGCACCCCGTTGTAATTTCTCCAAAATAGCATACAATAACTATGTAATTGAACGTGTCATACAACTTTCTTACGAATAACTTTCTTACGATGTTTTATCTTCTTCCCGAGCTTCTTCTTCTTCTCCCTTCGAGTTGAATAACCCTACAAACACATGTTAATAATTAAAATGGTTATCAAATCAAGCGACATGCATGAACACTGTTATTCACCAAAATAATCCATGGTCTTACTCTTCTTCAAAACTCAACATTTACACAACAGACTAAGAAAATTTATTCACCACACTATTATGCTTATACCTTACTTACTAAAAACAGCAGCAGCAAAAACAATTAGAAAACAACAGCATCAAAAACAATTAGAAAACAACAAAAGCCAATTAGATGATGTAATAGACCTGATGAAGAAACATAGAGGAGTCAAGTTCTTACTTCTCATGGTGTATTGCTACAAATTGAATTAGACCTCTATTTTTAATCGTAATCATAGGCCAAAAATTGAATGAACTTACATAGTTCAGTGACATAGGAAATGACCCTAAAACTTGCACAGTTCATTAAGAAAATAGAAGGAAAAGTTCGTTAATTTAAGACTACAAATACAACCCCGGTAATACCATGTTTGGTTGACCCTATCATGGATGGAAAGCCATATATCAGTTATCAAGTAATGAAGGACACTCTCCCTGATTTAATTACGTTTCAGATTTCCAAATCAATCCACTCGAGATACATAGGAATAGAGAATTGACTCGTGCTTGCAAGAAGATGATAATAAATCTGAAGGATAACAAATTGACTGTTCTTATAAATAAGATCAAAATTCCCTATCTATCTCACTAAAAGACCACGACACATGCGACTGGCAGCTCTACAATTGTACTAAATCTAAATCGTATGAGTCTAACTCCAAATCATTAGAGTATGTCCAACACATAAACAAATATTAAAAATGTAGACCCGACTTCAAAAAAACAAATAAACATAAACGCATATGATCAATATTAACCTATGTGTCGACACGATGTTATTAGTTCTTGGTCCAAGGCACTGCTCGTGCTCACTTCAATATGCACCTGCAAATATTTACACAGAGAGAGAGAGAGTAAATGAACACCCTTTAAATTTCAGGGTCGTACTTAAAATAGATAAAAAAAATTGCATACATAATTTATTAAAGAGAGTAGATGGCGTCATTCAAATCAATGGCAAAGTCAGATTCTTACTCCACTGTACTCTTGCTAAGATAACGTGAAACTTGCACTTAACAACCAAATAAACCATCCCCTGCTCTTTATATAAAGGCATTCTCATAATAAGTGCAATAAAAGATGTATACCTAAAAAAGGTTTAAGCTATTAGTGATGCTTTATGTTTTCTGCTTTAATGCTTCCCAAAGAGGTGTATTCTTTTATGCTATTAGGACCAAAACAGAGCAGGATAATCAATTTGATACCGTGGGCATGGATGAATCAGATGCTAAAATAAATGTATTTGTTTTAAAACTATCGCTTAACTATGATTTGAGTGAATTTATTACCTTTATTTTCAAGGATTTTAAAGAAACATGCATACTGAAATTTGGTAGCGAATAGCGATCCCCGACTGTCCTCCACCTATAGTAATAGGGAAATTGAACTCAAATTTAGCAAAGCAAAGTAAATTGAACTCAAATTTGATCAGTATAATTTAGCAAAGCAAATGAACTCATATAAGGGGGTCTAAATTCAGAATTCCAGCAGTAGTAGTACTTTCCAATACTTAAAAATAGTCAAAAGTAACTTCTTCAAATTGTAGAAATGGGAAGAAAAAAGCTCAAAAAAGAATTAAGGCCCTCACTTTTTTTCGTAATAAAAAATCTCACTTCCTAATAGGGATCTTGGTGACTATTCTTCTTCTTGACACCAAACTTGGAAACTTTGAGGCTTCGTCTAATAGCACTAAGAATTGCAAGTCCTACCTTTTTCAGATCCAGTTTGTAGTAGTTATCTGAAACATGAATTGCAACAGTCTTAGCCGTCCTAGGAAACTCCTTCTTCTTGACAGACTTGTGAAGCAAAGAAACATGCTTGTTCTGCTTCTTTATCTTCATCGTAGACAACAAAATCGATGAATCCTTCCCCGCATGCTGAATTCTAGCTGTCTTACAGTTTGCTACCCTTAGTGCTTGTAGGAGCAAAGATTGTAGAGATTGTTGCTCTCTTTGCTGAAACGACCACCATAAGTTCCATTGCCGAATTCTTTGACCAAAAAGGAATTATTTTTTTTCACTATCTCCCAAATCAATGGACCTAGAACTGTTGTCATTTTTCAGCTATAATAACAGTGTGACAGAGTGCATATGTATGAGTTAGGGTTTAGGTTGTCGACTCGCAATTCAATTTTCAGAGTAAATTTCAACTAATATATAATACCGGATGAGAAAGTGTTAAAATACCTGATGAGAAAACATATTATATTAAGCTGTGTGGGTATGTAATACGAAATGCAGGGACATCGTAATCGTAGTAAATTAACATCCATTTGAAAAATGCAGGGACTTCGTAATGCAGACCCACACGACTTGATACTTTTTTGAGTGCAATATTGATTGGTACTTGAGTTAGTACAACCATCACTAAACAAATATGTAACATAAAGCAAATGTCAAATAAAGATACACAAACTAACCAAAAATAAAGAAATCATATCTCAAATATGAGGACTAATTACCACAAACTAACCTAAAAGCCCAATAAATTGGCTCATTCAATCTACATCGTTCAATGTATATAAACAAACTCCCTTTCCAGTGGGTGAAATAACAAACAGTAAGAATCGGAGAATTTTGAAGAAAATAATACTATATTCCACAAAAATAAAGCTAGATTAGTGAATATGGATTTAATTCATAATGAATTAAATGAAATTTATCGAGGGTGCTCGCCCATGTGTGTGTGTCTGCGCATTTATGTAGATCTGCCCTCAACAACTACTTTAGTTTTAAGATTCCTAATCACCAATAAATCACGATAATGATAATTATAAGAAAATTATTGTCGATATTGAGTATCCTACACACCTAATCATTAAGATGCTGCTTTTTAATGATCTGGCATGGCAGTGCATCGATTGAAGA
The DNA here is from genome assembly GCA_949130495.1 of Sambucus nigra. Lineage (NCBI taxonomy): Eukaryota > Viridiplantae > Streptophyta > Magnoliopsida > Dipsacales > Adoxaceae > Sambucus > Sambucus nigra. Next base: position 119,278,312 of record OX422223.1, read on the forward strand.
AATATTTAACATCAAATCAGTATATGAGAAACTGCAAACATTAAACATTAAATCATCATTTCGACCCACCAATCGTACGCATCCATATTCACTAATTGAGAACATCCTAATTCTCCCAAGTTCCTAAGAAATGATTACAAAAAACAAATATGAAATAGAAAGCAAGAACACGAAAACCAATATACATGGAACTCGATCTTGTGGTTGAAGTGTAAAAAACAGGAAAAGATATGATTTTACAACAAAAATAGTTTTCCCCCAATCATTTTTGTTGATACTTGTGTTTTCCCCCAACTATTATTTATTAAAAAATTGTTTTAAACTTTAAACACCTCTTTTTCAAGAAAAAAAACTTATTAAAAGTTATGAACTATTTTTTCTAGGTTTTTTTGGAAAATATATAAAAGTTATTTATGGATAAGATTCAGTTTATTATAAAAATAACATAGATTCAAAATTTTGCGCAATTTTAGTGAGTAAAAATTCTTATCATTGTTCATACCAATGCCCAAAAATAGAAGCATAAGGAGAAAATTTAGTATGCGCATTAAATCAATTGGTATAGAGTCTAAAGTCATATAGCTAACCGTGTAGCAACAAACACCACTGTCACAGATTTAAGTTTAGACTCAAGTGATTTAGTCCATTTTCTTTCTTTGCTTTCATTCCCTTCTTTATGGTAAGCACAAATTTTCTTTCTTTGCTTTCATTCCATGTTGTTAGAAGGATCCAAAGGCAAATTCAATGGTGAATCAAGCAGCTGGAAGGCCCGCCATACCCTTGCCTTGAAGAATATATTAGATAACTACCGTATTGTGATGTTGTTGCAGCAGTAGATGCACCAATAGGTGCCTGCTGTTTCTATAATTGCTCTGCCATAACTAATACTATGGTTTGCGTTTAATAGATGTGCATAGGTGAGGGTTTGAGAGAACAATGAATAGGATATCAGAAACCTAAAGACAATTGACATATATGAACATATGTGAACATATTTTATTCAATAAAAATATGCAGAAAATTTACCCATAAAGGATTTCAGAGCTTGTTCTATGATTTTTATGACCCCATAACATATTTATTCTTAGTGTATCCCTGGCGCTAACATGCACCATGGGTCTATTAATACAACACTACTTCATGTCTTGAGGAGTGTTGTAGGCACAACATATTCTCAAGCCTGATTGAACTAAGAAAGCTTTCCAACAAAAGAACTAACAAAGCTTGGTGTCCTCTGTGCTACTGATTAAAAATTAAGGATGCAACATCTTGTCAATAAGTGAAGTAATTGAATGGATTGAGCAAAATGTTTTACTCAGTAAGTGAAGGAAGTAGATGAAAACTTGAATAATGGACAATGAAAACTTGCTAATACAAATAATATGATCTTTGAACAAATTCTAATTGGTCTTGCAATAGAAGACATCTTCAAATTTGTCTGTTCACTAAATTTAAATTGGTCTTGCAACAGATTACATCGAAAAATATATTTGAGCATCAACAAAGAGTTCTGTTCCATACATTTGAATTTGCAATTGGTCTTTCAACAAAAGACATTGAAAAACCAAATTGGTGTAGGGATTCAAACCCATAAATGAACATTTCAAAAACCAAATCAAAGTTCAAATAAACCATTTTTCAATTCTATGCATTCAATTGCAAATGCACACTGTAAACACTTATTCAACATGTAAACACCCATTCAGCATTAACAAAAAAATAAAGAGAGAAAGAGAGATGATTAAAAAACACAAACCAAACCTCAAATCTGCTACAACTTTCGCCCAATTTGTACAACTTTCCTTGCTATTGGGTGGTTAGTCATTCCTTGCTACAACTTTCCCCAAATCTGAAAAATACAAACAAAAATTACATCTAACAAAAGGATCTGAATAAAACCATAAAAGAAGTAAGCATGCATAAAAACTCAACAAACTAAACCTCAGACCTGCAAACAAAACTGAACATGAAACCATAAAAGAATTAATATCTAAACAGTGAGATTTGCAAAACTGATAATCAAAGAACAATAAATAAATAAATACATTTCAAAACTTTGATTTAAAAACCAATAAATGTGATTCAGAGAAAAGAAATCATGTGTGAGTCTCAGAGAATAGTGTGTGCAGCGGCAGAGCAGGAAAACTATATGTGCGTGAGTGTGTTCATGTGCGTGGGTAAGAGAGTGAGGGGAAAAGTAGAGATGAGGGCAGCGACGACACAGGTTGAGGGCGGTCGTGACAGAGGGGTGAGTGTGGGATAGTGGGGAGGGAGGATGTTTTTTGGTTTGCTGATGAGAGAACGGGAGTGTGTGAGAAATGAGAGAGTGTTAACAAACCAATGAAGTGATTTTGACCAAATTAGCCCCAATTTTGAATTGAAGTATAAATTTGGTAAGTAAAAAAAGAGGGGGAAATCAAAGATTTGAGGGGTAAAATTGGTAATGCAAGAAAATTTTATTTAGATGACATCATCTTTTGATCTTATGACATACATAAGTTTTATACTTTATTATATAGATATATATATATATATATACCATATATTCATCCTCGAATATATACATATGGCCATAATTGCCAACTACATCTAGGGATGACCATTAATCCCAAAGATTCTCTCAAAGAATCATAATCATGCATTTGTATACGCATGATACTAAACCCCAGTATTTCCTCACTTTGATAACTAATAAATGCCTTGTTTTCATTTAAGAACTTATTTGATATCTCCCATTAGACTAATTCACTCTAAGTGAATATACATATTTATATATATTCCCAATTCCTCAAGTTCTTTAGGACATAACCCTCCATAATACTCTAATTTAGAAGGCCCCTAAACTTTAAATTCAAAGAGGAGAAGGAATAACAATCTCTAAAATCTTGGCCTGAAAACAGGGTACCGGTCGATCGCGGTTTACGGATAAGCTAAGAAACCAACCAGTAAGCCTTTTTTTTTCTTGACGCGGTCGACCGACCATAGAGGCGCGATCGACCGGTCACACTAGATCCTCAAAACTTAATTCCTCAAATCCTCCATCCAACAACCCAATTTCATTATCGGGGTTTCTAAACTACACCAAAAATCATCCCAAACATTTACACAATTAACTGTAGCCTTTATTTTTCCAATTTCCGATTTGATTTTCGAGTTGATGATTTCAACCTGGAACTACTATCTTGTAAAAATCATATCAAATTGAAGAAAAATCATAAAAATATGCGGTCGGCACCCACGCGACCGGATCGAAAAGATATACAACTTTCATGTTTTGGCCAAGAGATAAATCAATTCTCTTCCTAACCGAAATGACCCAACAAGCCACGGGTTTACTATTCATCATCTTCCCCAAAATTCCAAACTCCATTTTTGTTGTTTCTAACCTCATCCAACAACTCAATAAATATCTAATCTATGTTTTACAACTAACACATCAATTAATTTGGGGTATTAATCCATATCCCTTAGTTTTAAACCCTAAAACCATAAAAAACCTAGTTTTGTCATTTCTCCCATTTCAATTCAATTTTATACTCCATTAACAAGGTTTTAATACTAGAAATCATTAAGAGTTTACATTACATCAATATGTAAACTCATATCCAACTTTTTCCAAATTTATTTTAAGGGTTCTAACCCAAAAACCATATTTTTACCAGCTATGATATGAGATATTTGCACAAAATGAAATAAAGCAAGTAAATACTTGCCTCGTGGATAAAATCCGACGACCTCGAGTCGAATCCGGTGGAGTTTGGCCCGAGATCTCCCTTTTCTCCCCTTTTTCTCTCATCCTCTCTCTCTTCTCTCTTTTCCTTCTCTTTTCTCCTTCTCTCCCTCTTCATAAAGAAAGAAAAAGGGTTTTAACCCTTAAAACCCAAAAACGACTCGTTTACTAAATTACGAGTTACTTTTACCTTGAAAATTACTCGAAACTCAATTTCGACAATCGGACACTCTTTTCCGACTATCTCAGCTATTTCGAGACTCACGGCGCTGTCGAAATTTCCATTCGAGGTACTTGACCGCAAATCACTATTTCAACCCAAAACAAATAAATGCGGTATTTCCATTAAAATATTATCTTCTGTCGCTTTACCCAGCAGCGACATATTATTAAAATACTCCAATTCATTTACTTAACACCAAAAGTAAATATACCATCCATCGAGAATCGCCAAATCTTTAAAATCCCAAAAATCACTATTCTGAGAAATTCCTCAAATTACTAATTTATACCCAATTAGGGAATTTAATTATCTCCAAAAAGGACGATTTGTTACATACTCCCCCCCTTACAACGAAATTTAGTCCTCTAAATTCGGATACAACCTACACTACCAATCCTAGGATCACAAATCCCACTACGTCTTAATACCCCCAAAATCAAAAGGTGTTAAAACGATAGTCCTTTACCATATTCCACCTACCTCAAGGTGTACTCCAAAGTACTAGCTTCACTATAAGCTCATCAAAAGTCTACCTACTAACGCACAACATCTACGCGTTACTCCGATGGATTCTCTTATTGCCAATAAGAGAAACGAGTTTATAACTACCGTTTTACATCTTGTAAAGCTTCAACTTCATATACTACGCCCCTTCTATTTTAGGCGGTATATAAACCAACTTACTAAGGTGCCCATACACCTTTCTAACTCGTGCACATCTGCACATCCATAGTGAACGTTCGACACGTAACACTCTCTCCAAATAAGGATCTCCTTTCCTCGGTGTAATACTCACACATGGGTCATCCCAACCCACGAAATTCAATTCTCCTAACCTCGACGCCACTAACTCTACTAAACTTACATCCTACAAATGCTATGATCTATGCGTTACCCTACCTACGCGAAATGAGTAATATCCTAAGTATATCCCTAGTTCCCAAGGCCTCTCTCAACTTCTGACATTTGCTTGGTTTCATGCGTGGGACGTCTCGCCAAAGCGAAATCCAAACAAGGAACCCTCCCGTTACACTACTCCCTCGCGTTGTCGGTCATTGAGATATAACGACCTAAGGCACACCAGCGGGACGTCCTAAATCCTACCACGCTAACCTACGAACGCATTCCTACTATTCTATCATTCCGCCCATACGAAAGGAAATCTAACTAATCGAAGTGTCAACTCTCTGTAAAGCACTACGAACATCATACCGAAAACATACCTTCTCAAAATTTACCTTTTTATTAAGGCCTGACTATAATCCTCAAATCAATTTCTCTAAGTCCTACTTCACCCACCCACTTGTGGCGAGAGGACTACTTTAGTGCTTTTCCATAGCACAATATTTCCACAAGTATACCATCATCATATGGCTCATAGTCTATAGTGGTTCATCCACACTATAAGACTTTTCAACAAAACCCACATCCTTGCGTCCTATAACATCTCTCCAGTCCCGACACCGTTAAGATTCATGTGTGGATCATCTCGCAAAGCGAAATTCAAACAAGGAACCCCTCCACACACTCCTACTTAACTTTGTCAGTCATGGAGGTCCGTTATTTAAAACATGCAACTGGGAAAATCCTATCCCCTTTCAACAAAAGGTTGCCTGAACTCCTATCTCTAACTAAGATTCACACCACCCAGTGCTCGCACTAATTCTAAGTCCTTGCGCAAACAATAATGAGCTTAATATTACCGCTCAATAATAATCCTGCGGCCTTAAATCATATCTATAAGGTCGCCATATACTTGAATCACGATAATGAAACCTCTGCTCATCGAAGTTCCATTTACCCATAACAATAAAGGCAAACTCAACCTGTATCCAAGTGAGACACCGCAACAACAACCCGTTCCACGCTGGAACTGCAGACACGATAGTCTTGCCACTATTAGCCTTCTATCTCTCCGAACAACTAATAACATTATATGCTCACCATATCACCATACTCGTATAGACATATAAAATGCACATCCCAAACTAGATATATATATATATATATTCAAAATATCAACACCCGCCTTTATGACGAATGAAGGAAAATAAAACTCCTCTATCGCGGAAAACACACAGGCATACATGATATAATGTTATCGAGACCACCACAAAACTCAAATTACACACATGAGTCTAGGGATAACAAAACACCGCGACTTACCTAGCCGTGCCACTTATACTTCTTCCTATCACCCTTTATCCATTATAGGCCTCTGGCCGATCCTTATGTGAATAATTCCCAAAACAGCATTCTTTTCATTCCTGCTAAATCACGGGGACTCACTGTTAAGACTTTCCGTCAGATTCCTTTCGAGTCATTACTTCACAGAGAAATTTAACTTTAGTACCACACTCTACTATGGCGGTACTAAGACACTCATAACTACTATTCTTTAGAAGTCGCCACCTAATTCCTTAGCAATTACCACAAGGAGAGTGACCTCTACTAATGTCCTCATCCCCAACTTCTATCAGCTGCTCCAGCTAAGCCCCACCTCCTGTTGCCATCAAAGCCCCGCACACGATTCTCAAACGAGTGTGCAAAAGATCACTATAATCTTATAATATGGAAGGAGAACGAAATCTCATAAGAGAAATCAACAATCCTAATCCTAAGGCTCTATAACAAATCGAGAGCAACGCTGAAAGCGCAGTACATCCGCACAGATTCCTAAGGACACTATAACTTGATGCTCTGATATTATCTGTGATACCCCGCCTAATAAAATACCGGGCGATCACTCCTATATCAAATTTTAACAGGAGTCTCATATGGATCATTCTTTGCATCACTGTCGAAAATCCATTTAATTACTAATAACCTATTAGGCCGGTGTCAAAATTTTACTTAACTACTCTTTTTAACAACTAAAAAAAACATCCACGCAGTTTATGCGTAAATGAAACTGAAATGAAAATAGAATAACCGAACACTCGGTCAAAATATACAACCAAATCGACTGCTTCTAAAAGAATAGCTAAATGCAATTGGGTTATTAGCCCGAATGTTTATACAATACCTCCTATTTAGAGTACAAGGATAGAAGCGTCTACCGAGAACCCGCAAGCATCCACAACTGCTGCAGCAAACGTTTGACTCGAAAGAAGTGTCATCCAGGCATCCCTGTATCTGGACAACTATCTTATATATATATAGCAAGAGAGGAAAAGTAGATAAACAGGTCAGAGCCCATGTTTGAAAATATTTTGCAAGTGCATAAATGCTTTATTTTTAGAAAAATAGATTTTATCTCATATTTAAATTGGTATCACACTCCCATGAGATACCGCTCACCCCTCTTCTAACAGTGCAGTCCTAGTGCATCCCTCTAAACATCCTAGTCAAGCTACCCTGCTAAACTAGTCTATCACCCAACCACTATCAACCCTAGATAGTCCAAGTAATGTACTAAGGGATAAACTTCTCCCCAGTCTCAACACTAAGCCATGTTCGTGCGTGGAGTGTCTCGCGAAGCGAAATCCAAACAAGGAACCCCCAGATACACTACTATGCGACAAGGTCGATCGTTGAGATCCGCGAGTCCCTCAGTACAGAATATATATAAATATAAATACACCATAAGAAATACTAATATTAGAGCACTTAAGGATTAAACTTCTCCCCAGTCTCAACACAATGCCATCTTCGTGCGTGGGGTGTCTCGCAAAGAGAAATCCAAACAAGGAACCCCCCCGATACATTACTATGCGGCAAGGTCGATCGTCGGGATCCATTAGACCCTCGGCACTCGATTTATCCATATACATACATATTACCATATACATCCAGATCTATCTCCCGGAATGAGAATTCATTTACTTTATTCCATTAATCTTAAAACCTTCCATTTCCTTTCTTATATCCAGGAAATGTATTTAAAATCCAATTCATTATCATGAATTGCTTTAACATAACATATAACTTTTTAAAAGCCAGTTTTATTATCATAAAAATGCTTTACCATTTTATATGCTCCCATTTCCCTTCTTCCATCCAGGAAATGCAATTGGAGCCAAATCATTTATCCCATTTCCCTTCTTCCATCCAGGAAATGTAATTAAAGTCAATTTATTATCATAAATTGGTTTAATACCAATAATGTCCAACATTATTGAAAACAGTTACATTTATCATATCATATAACGCATTCTAAGACCGCCCATCCGAGTTTCCCCACTGTGCGCGCCCCTAAATGACCATCATCTTCCAGTGCCTATCAATTACGACACCTGGGCACCTACAACGCAAGACGTCGGGAAGCAGCCATATGCCTGCGGGGTAGTCATAACCATACCCGAAATTACCTACCCATCGCAGAAAACATAACATAAACGCTCATATGGCCTTGGAATATATCCACCCTGCATTCACTAGCCAGGGGGCTTCACCACACGCGCGAACTTCCCTTATGATGTCATTTAGAGAGGGTGTGTATCCATAAATTATTAATTATGAAAATCATTTCTTTTCCATTTTGAAAACATTCATATTTTATTTTCAAAATCATTTACATCATATCATATATATACTTAATTCACATAGTATATATATATATATATATATATATATATATATATATATATATATATACACCATATATTCATCCTCGAATATATACATATGGCCATAATTGCCAACTACATCTAGCGATGACCATTAATCCCAAAGATTCTCTCAAAGAATCATAATCATGCATTCGTATACGCATGATACTAAACCCTAGTATTCCCTCACTTTGATAACTAATAAATGCCTTATTTTCATTTAAGGACTTATTTGATATCTCCCATTAGACTAATTCACTCTAAGTGAATATACATATTTATATATATTGCCAATTCCTCAAGTCCTTTAGGACATAACCCTCCATAATACTCTAATTTAGAAGGCCCCCTAAACTTTAAACTCAAAGAGGAGAAGGAATAACAATCTCCAAAATCTTGGGCTGAAAACAGGGTACTAATCGACCACGGTTTACGGATAATCCTAAGAAACCAACCAGTAAGCCCTTTTTTTTCTTGACGCAGTTGACCAGCCATAGAGGCGCGGTCGACCGGTCACACCAGATCCTCAAAACTTAATTCCTCAAATCCTCCATCCAACAACCCAATTTCATTATCGGGGTTTCTAAACTACACCAAAAATCATCCCAAACATCTACACAATTAATTCTAGCCTTTATTTTTCCAATTTCCGATTTGATTTCCGAGTTGATGATTTCAAATCCGGAACTACTATCTTGTAAAAATCATGTCAAACCGAAGAAAAATCAGAAAAATACGCGGTCGGTGCCCACGCGACCGCTTCGAAAAGATCTACAACTTTCATGTTTTGGCTAAGAGCTAAATCAATTCTCTTCCTAACCGAAATGACCCAACAAGCCACGGATTTACTATTAATCATCTTCCCCAAAATTCCAAACTCCATTTTTGTCCATTTTTGTTGTTTCTAACCTCATCCAACAACTTAATAAACATCTAATCTATGTTTTACAACTAACACATCAATTAATTTGGGGTATTAACCCTTATCCCTTAGATTTAAACCCTAAAACCATAAAAAACCTAGTTTTGGCATTTCTCCCATTTCAATTCAATTTTATACTCCATTAACATGGTTTTAATACTAGAAATCATTAAGAGTTTACATTAAATCAATATGTCAACTCATATCCAACTTTTTCCAAATTTATTTTAACGGTTCTAACCCAAAAATCATATTTTTACCAGCTATGATGTGAGATATTTGCACAAAATGAAATAAAGCAAGTAAACACTTGCCTCGTGGATAAAATTCGACGGCCTCGAGTTGAATCCGGCGGAGTTTGGCCCGAGATCTCCCTTTTCTCCTCTTTTTCTCTCCTCCTCTCTCTCTTCTCTCTTTTCCTTCTCTTTTTTCCTTCTCCCCCTCTTTATAAATAAAGAAAAAGGGTTTTAACCCTTAAAACTCCAAAACGGCTCGTTTACTTAGTTACGAGTTACTTTTACCTTGAAAATTATCCGAAACTCAATTTCGAAAATCGGACACTCTTTTCCGACTATCTCGGCCATTCCGAGACTCACGACGCTATCGAAATTTCCATCTGAGGTACTTGACCACAAATCACTATTTCAACCCAAAACAAATAAATGCGGTATTTCCATTAAAATATTATCTTCTGTCGCTTTACCCAGCAGTGACATATTATTAAAATACTCCAATTCATTTACTTAATACCAAAAGTAAATATACCATCCATCACGAATCGCCAAATCCTTAAAATCCCAAAAATCACTATTTTGAGAAATTCCTGAAATTACTAATTTATACCCAATTAGGGAATTTAATTATCTCCAAAAAGGACGGGTTGTTCAGTGTACTTTTTTGTGTGTAGTTATTAATAAATAAGTTTTCTTTACCTAGAGTTTAACTTCTCTTGAATTTATTTACTTGGAATGCTAATGCATGTGAGCACCTGAGTTCAAAATATATGTGTGGTCCATGTGGAGGAAAGAAGCACTTGTGATGTAATCAAAGTTTGGTTTAAGAATTGATATTCCAGGTAGGATGTCTTCAAAAAACTGTGTTTGCTTTGAGAGAGAGAGAGGTATTAGCTTGCATGTGGCGGATGATTTCATCGACAAAGGAGAAAGAATGTAAGGTTTCAACTATTTTGACAGAGGAGAGAGGAAAGAGAGCGTATGGGTGTTGGGTTAATTTTAAGAACGCATAGAGGTATGTATAGGAGGGAGTCTGCATAAGAGACTCCCTCTCTCTCTCTCTCTCTCTCTCTCTCTCTCTCTCTATATATATATATATATATATATATATATATACTAGGGTATGCCCGTGCCTGAAGGCACGCTGAAAATTTTCAAAATACATAATCGCGAAACGACAAAAATTTCGAGAGTACGTAATCGCAAAACGGCAAAAATTTCAAAATTACATAATCATGAAACGATAATAAAGGCACGCATATAATTTTGAAAAGTATAAAGTCGTGTATAATATAAATAATAAATTTTTTATATATTATAAGTGTAGATTTTCAAAGTATTGAATCGTATAAATTTAAGTAATGAAATTTCTTTTACAATACAAATGTGTAAATAATTTTAAAAAAATTGGGCAGAGTTCCCTTTGTTTATAGGATTATCCACCCTGTTAAATAAATATGAAATAATATTTACAACAATACTAAAGATATGTAGAAACAAAATATTACTCCGGTCCATAATAGTCCCCCAAGAAATAATACATCGATTCGACTAAATTCTTAAAAGCAAAAAGCTCAAATAAGTCACATGCCTACATATATACAACTTCCCAAATACAACTTCATGTATATTATCACAATATTTTAAACTACCATTCATTTCAAAAGGAAAATAGTTGCACTAAACAACTAATATTTAGTATCACTACTTGAATAAAAATCAACTGGAGTGCTACTTCACATTAGGAACTCCAACAATATTTAACTTATTAATATCTCTCCTATATAGCTACTTAGCTACCAACAAACAACAAATGATCTATAATTACTGCAAACATAATCTTAATAGATGAACCTGACATATAATTACTTTAATAGTATAATCAATGAATTGTTTAAATACATAAATCATAAAGGTTGCCAATAATTTCTTTATTGCAATAGGACTTGAATACAATGATGTAGGGGTTTAAGCCAGGAGAAAAGTTAGTAACACCGCCAAAAATGCCCTATCTATATCACTAAACGACCATGTGGGGTGGGGTGGGTGGATCAACAATTGTTCTAACTTTGATCAAAGTAAGTAACATCGTCGTTGATTGTTTTTCTTTCTTGATGAAAAGATCACCAACTTTGAATGTTTGGTTTCTTACTTGTCGATTGTTATACCACACGACGTTATATTGCATGGAGGCCACTATTAATTGCATAAAGAATACATCCGTTGCTAACGATGAGTTATACCTTATTAGACTGGATAAGAAATAAAGAATTAATAACAAATTATATACACAATCATACATAAATAATATACCAACTTATAGTCTGTTGGCGAAAATAGCAGTTTTCATATACCAACTGTGACACCTGTTTTTGCAACCTATCATTCTCCTCCATTAACAACCTATTCATAGCGGTTGACTTTCGATTCACCAATTCCAAACACGGTGCCTCCTTTCATTGTTTCTCCCTACATCTGCATAAATAAAAAACACAAAAAAAACACAAATGAAAACCCATAATTTACCATAAAAACTATAAAAGAAAAGCCAAAATGTCAAAAATGGATCCAAACTTTAATTTGTTTTGGCTCAATGTTTAATAGAATTGGGCAGTCCCGAATTAGCTGTTGCCGATGAAGGCAGCTTGGTTTAGGTCAATCGTGATATAAACTTTCCAAAGCTTGAACCTGTAAGACAATGTCACTGCCATCATCACTTCAAAATCAAGGCCAAATTTACTTCCGAGACCAAATTTAAACATTCTATAAACTGTATACAAGAATCTTCAAATTGAGAAACATTGTCAAATGAAATCCCTTCTTGCATTATCCATATTTCAATACCGATAGCAACAATGGGGTAAAAGTTTGATTTGTCTAGTTCAATACTGATAGGAGCAATGAAGGCCTACTCAGTCTACTATTTATAGATTTCATAAAGTGAGGTTTTATGAGATTTTAAAACCTGCTACAAACCTCATAAAACCTCACTTTTATTGAACTGGACTAAGTAGCACTTTTATTGTACTGGACTGAGTAGCAGGTTTTATAAGACTAATAGCACACCTGCTACTATTTTTATGCCTTAAACTTGCATACCTAGACCTGCTATTACTCCTATTTGGTCTGATATTATTTTTTATACCAGCTATTATAGGAGAGCAGACCTGCATACTTAGATCTGTTGTTACTCCTATTACTCCACTTCCACTTCAAACGGCTTTGTCGTGAGGCAGCGCAGTCGGAGATGAGCTGAGCCGAACATTCCATAAAGCTTGAATCAATGCTGAATTTTTATTGTCTCTGTAGAAATCAAACCAATCAGTGCATCCTATATTCAAAAAACATTATATAACAAATTATTTAAAAGAATAAAATATGACCAATTCTTACTTAAGAGATCATTTTTAGGATTCCCGACAGTGAGAAAATTGAAAATTGGATCTTTGTCATCAGCGTTCATAGTTTCCTTAATACAGAAATGAGGTTTGTTAGTTGTTGAAGGTGCGGGCCTCTTCAATGATATGAATGCAACATTATTCGTTAATCCATATTTAAGTTTTGAAGGAATTGAACATGATAATGAGGCAGAAGCAGGGCCTTCAACGTTTATATCCTTCAAATTTTTAGTTAGAAGTAGGGCCTTCAGCGTTTATATCCTCGTTTGGTGTTGTTCCAGATTATGATTTAAACATATAAGACTTTGGTGATGTTCTAGATTCTGATTTAAACATCAGTCCCAGGTTGCTCTGACTCACCTGGTCATGTTATTTTTTATTCTAAGAACTCCGACAAAGAAATATTTTGTTTTGGTGTACTTTGCCCTCTGTTTAATTCGTTTCCTTATGTGAAAGCTCCAATAGTTTCCGACTAATCTGAATCGAACAGATATAGTACATAACTGGCATTAGAACAAATATAGTACATAACGGATTCGAACAAATTTGTGTTTATTCAGTCATCCTACATTTTGTATGTAATTAGTTTCGGCTTAGTTGTATTTGGTTTTGGGTTTGCCCAATAATCAAAAGGGGAGAGAATATTTACAAAACTTTCAACACAAAAGTGAGAAGAGAAATATGTATTTTACATACATAAAAATCATTCAATAAGAGAAAATTCTTAACTGAAATTAAATTGAAATCAGGGTACGATTGATAGAAATTTGTAACAGGATAAAGCTTGGTTCTAACTCTGATGAAATTAGAAAAATATGCACATATGGATACATAAACAAACCTAGGATTTTGAATCAAACCTTCTATCAAAAATCCATAACTTTCAAGTTTAAGATATATAATTTGAACCCAGCCTTCATCATTCAATTTTAACACCCTACATTACCATAACCTTTGATTTGAACACAATAAACCCCATAATTTAAAGGCATGAACACAGTAAAGAACATAAAAATATAAACCTCCGATTTGTAAGGATGAAGCTCAGTTCTTTGAACATCTCTCTGAACAAAAATCAAACCAAATGTAAACCAAAAATCAAACTAATCTGAATCAGAAACGAACTTAGTTATTATTGGAAATGAACTTCCAAATAGTTAAATAGATAGGCATAGATGGTAGGGGAAAAAAGAAATCCGACAATATTAAAGAAACAATCTTACCATGACATGAGTTGTAAATTTATATATGGTGTCTTTTAAGCAGAGCTAGTGTTTGTTATCCCTTCACGAACTCCTAACATTTCAGTTCTCTTACTTCTCTCCAACACATCCACCAACCAACACACACTCTGTTTAATACTAAGTTCATCATATGCCGTAACATCCTCGAATGTGTAAGCCCTTTCGTCTTAACTTTTTGAGATCAAGATGTCAGGCAAGGTCTGCTGCTGACACGAATTCAACAATTGGGTCCATAATGAGCACCAAAATATATCTCAGCTCATCATATGTAAAAACACTTAAAAGTCACTGATTCACTTCAATTTAAGAATCATGCGTGCAATTGGGTCCATAATGAGCACCAAAATATACAATCTATGGCATTTACCCAAAATATACCGTAAAAATTAATCCAAATTCTACTGCAGACATGCTCTCGGCTGAGGCTGTTCTGATCGATCCAAGCCTAGTCTAAGAGGGGATCACATAGTTCACCCGAAGCTAAACTCAACATCAATTATTATAGATAAAGTCAAAACTATAATTGGCATCGATGTTCATAACACTCTCAATTTTTCTCTCTAGTTAGCATGTAATATTTCATACAATTAGGAATGGGAATACCTAAAATTTTGCATACCTTCACCTGCACACAATTCAAAAGTTCTTATCTCCATCCTTGAATAAAAGGGATCTTGGAGTCATTGAAACATTATAGCAATTCATTATAATGAGAAATGGATGATAAAAATGAAAATTCACTAAATATGGGATTGATATAGCTCATGTTCTCTTAATATTACCCCTATCAGAATTTTTTCATTGTGTATATAATCGCATACTCACTGACTTAACATTAATACCATAGAGCAATTCCAATCATTTATAAAAAAAACTAAGCTTCGTTTAAGTACAATAACACATCATTGAAAAGTGAAATTTTTAATAAGCCCAAAAGCATATCAGTATATCATTAGTAAGAAAACAATATAAAATAGAAAGAAAATATCATTGGCCCCTATATAATCACTATTTTGTAGGTAATCTCTACATATGCTACTGGAGTCTCACTCACATACCTGCTTCTTATCTAACATTTCCAATTGGTACTCGTCATGGATTGCTTAAACTCACTCCTGACACATTTATAATAGTCACTACTTGGAGACACTTTAGAAGGCTGTAAATGAATAGTCAAATAAACATACATCATTATAAACATAAATAAATTAAAATATACAATAAATCTAAAAAACATGCTTTCTGTATTTCATACAATATGTTACCACATCAGTCATTTGGATCATTGTTGTTGAGCAGAACACCGATCATCATTTCACTAAGTCTATTATTAATGCCTCATTAGGAAAATTTTCAAAAATGGAAAAACAATAACTAAGCACTTCAAAATAGTGGAAAATGGTCAAATGATAGTTGGAATAATGATGATTGGTGTAAAGATTTCACACACGTAAAACATTGAATATATAAAACTAAACTGAAAATGAGCCGTATTTTAGCAAGTAAATTAGGCCGACAACTTTAAAACTAATCTCGTTAACATGTAAAAACTTACTAATTTTACACCCTAATTGGTTACTACTTTTCCACAACTCAGCACTGTTGAATCAAGACACAGCAGTACCAGTTGTGAGGCCTCAAGCTGACCTTATAAATTTTAGGATGTAATTATTAAATTATCACTACTTAACTATTTAGACAGACCTACCAATTCTATTTAAATAGTATTATGCATCTTTTACAATCATTAATATCATTAGGGGCTTTAAATTAAAAACTAAATTGGATCATTAATATCATTAGGGGCTTTGTACATCTATCCAGCACCAATATCCCAATCAAATAAGTTATGAAGAAAAAGTAAAACACACATTCAAAAACTTTTTGAAACACCTATGAGGAGAACCATTTTCATTACCATCAGCTGCGATATAAACAACCTCTAGATTTGAACTAAACTTTTCTGAGATCTATGAAATTCCTGTAGAAATAAAGTTAATAAAAAAAAAGTAAATCATTAATGAACCACCAAAGCACAATTTCAACAAAGAAGAGATATATTAAAATTTTAAATCAACCATTAAGAAATTTTGTCATACACCTAAGAGGCTTACCGTCAGGTGCAATGTAAACAACCTCCAGATTTGAGATAAAAAATTTAGTGACCTATGAAATTCCTGTAGAAATAATTTAAATTAAAATACCTGTTGATTCCAATATTAAATTGTTCAACAAATAAACATAATAAGTAAATGCCTAAAGATTTGGGTTTAAAAAACATACTAACAGTCCCAAATTTTAAGGTGTTGAAAACAAAAGGGGCGTGTGCGTGGGTGAGACCCACAAAAATATAATTGAAACCCCAAAAATATTACTCTGAAATTAAACCAACACAAATGAAACACCTAAATATCAAAGGAACAAACTAAACATCAAATTAAATCTACATAATAATCATACATTAAAGGAGGCAGCTATCGCGGGTTCCGATTTATAGTCACGTGGGATCTGTAGTCGCGGGGAGGGTGAGGAGGGGTGCAGTGGAGAGGAGGCGGAGGCGACGAAGAGAGGAGGGGAGGCTCATTTGAGAGGGGGATGATGAGGAAAGGGGTAGAATATGGGAAAGCATCGGATATGAGAGAGAGAAAATGAGAGGTGTGTACCCTTTAGATTTGAATCATAGGGATATTTTAGAAGGAAAAAGAGGGGGAATCCAAAATTTAAGGGGCAAAAGAGGAAATGCAGGAAAAAATTCATTTGATGACATCATAGTTTCAACTTGTGACATACATAAGTTTCCTACTTTATTATATATATATAATTTTTGTACTTGAAAAAATTAAGAATTTTCAAAAATAGTTAGTTGCTTCTTGGAAATCTCATCACATATTATCTTTGTGATGTTATTTCATTTGTCTTCGGGTGATGCTAATGATGATATGCTTAGTTTCTTACCCTATGTCAATTAAGGACGAAAAGGGGGATAACAAACTGAGGGGGAGTTTTATTCTATTTTAAACTCTCGTATGCATCATAGTATTCTTTTGTTTCATGTGTGTAGGTCTCTTCTGCATTGATCATGATCGCATGGACTATACAATATGAAGAATTTTTCAGTTGAAGATAAAGGCTCCAATGTCATTCATTTAGGGTTTGGGAGGGAGTTAGTAGAACATTGTCTTAGTTGTTTAATTTTAATTTGGTTCAGTTTTTTTATTTTTTACGAGAATAGCCAAAGGAGTAGATTTGTAAGAGAAAGATTTTATAAATTATCATACGTTAGATATTTTGGTGTATCCCTTTACAAATCGAATACTACATATGCATATTCTTTCACGATCTTTGAAGATAAGTTAATCACCGAGCAAAGTTTTGAAGTTGAAGCCATAGGAATCATCGCAACATTATATGGAGGTATATGGCATTTAGGTTTTTTATTTAACTTATTCAAATTTATTCTGCAATGTGTTTATTTTCAATCGAGGCATTTTTATAAAGAGTATTTTCAAAATGAAATCTTTATTTTTGGGTTCGTTGGAACGAGATAAGCATCTCATTAGAATGAAGATGCTTTCTCGTTAGAATGAAGCTTCATTTTCATTGGAATAAAGTTCTTTAGTTCACTAGAATGAACTTGTAACGAGCTCAAAATGGGGTCTTTCTGTTTGACAGATCTTCACCCATTGGAAGTTTGTTGGAAACTGCTTCGAACAAATTAAGCCCTTCGTTCGAACGAAAGTCAACCTCGTTCGAATGAAGTATTTGTTTTTTGTCCGACCGAAGTGGCCTTTTTCTTTAGAACTCCACCACCGCCTTGAAAATCGTGTTTTTTCTATAAATAGGACCCTTGTGGATTGTTTTACATAGAACTTTTGACGAAAACCAGTTTCCATACTTATTCCAAAAGTCCCACAAGGTTTGTTTCATATAAACACTTTTGTTTTTCAAATGTTCTTCATCCCAAAAATGATTTGCTGATTTTGTCAAACCCTAGTTCCACACACAAACATCAAACACTTATAGGGTGTTCTCTACGATTAACATTTGGGGAGTTGCGATTGTACTACTGAAAAAGAAAAAATTCTGCAATCCTGAAGCTGATCGATGGCTATCTGTGACAACCCGTGATCCGAAATAAGGGGTGGCCATACAGATACTCCAATAAAACGGAATCATTCTCAGCATCACAACAATAAAATAAGTAGGTATAAGGGAAAACCACCCAATAATTCAGAAAACCGGTTGCCAAAATTTTTAGTTTAGTTTTATTACAAGTTAAGAAAATAATTTAAACAACCCAATCTGAAGAGAAAGTGGAATTCCAAAAGAGCTTATATTACATCCATAGAAAATATACAATAAGAGGACCGAATATGCTGTCGGTCAACAGTTACATACAACGTATTTCAAAGAAATGAAAGCATAACAATAAATTACATAATACATTCATTAAACAGTAACAAAATTTTGGGCCACACGCCCGAGTGAAAGACCCGATCATATCTAGAATACAAAGAAATGAAAGCGTCTAACAAAACATCCTGTAATATCCGCAAAATCTTACAGCTCCTCAAAAGCATTGGAGTAGGAATATCAAAACGGGCGCCCTTGCAGTGGAGCACCCGGGCGGATACAAATTCATGCACAACAAGGAAAATGAACGGGTCAGGGCCCGGTTTTATATGATTACCAGATGAATAAGAAACATGGTAGATATGAACAGTTAATCATGAATGATGAAGATGAGAATCTATCAACATAATTTTAAGCATAAGAATACAATTTAAATGATTATGACTTTCATTCAATTAAGCGAGAAAATATAATTAAACTTCATTAATTAAAAGTCTCCATCATTATTCATCATTTCATTTCATCTTTCCATTCCTTATCAGGAATATAATTACTGTCATATACACTTATGGCATTTCACATATTTCAAGTCCCACTTGATTTAGAATGGTCATATTCTTATACATATAACGATTCTAAGATCTCCCCTCCGAGTTTCCCCACTGGGCGCGCCCCTAAATGACTATCATCTTCCAGGTCCTATCAAACAAGACAACCTGGGCACCTAACGCACGTCGGAAAGTGGTCATATGCCTGCGAGTGAGTCATAACCACACCCAGAATTACTTCACTAGTGCAGAATAAAATATATAACAATCCCGCATATGGCCGAGGACTATAGTCTCCCTGCGTTCATTAGTCAGGGGACATCACCTCATGCGCGAGCTTCCCTTATGATAGCATTTAGAGAGGTGTGTTTAAGTAAATTAGCATTTACCATTTAAATCTCATTTTCATTTCCATTATCCATATGTATGGTTCATTTTATCCGAAACCATAATCATTGAATACTCTCATTAATATTCATCATATTTTAAGTCTCGAATTATTCTCCAAGTGATCACAATAATTTTACTAGTCCCAAGGTTTTATATACCTCCAGTGCGCCCCTAAAGTCTCCAAGTATGGGCTTACAACTCCTAAACTCCTAATAATGTACTAAAGGAAAGAAATGCCCTAACCTCAATTTGCACTACACCAAAATGGCCAAATTGTCACCTTTCATCCGGTCACCCTTGTCAAGGTCATTGACCGTGACAAAAAACACGCATTTTATGTCACGGTCATTGACCTTGACACGACCGTGACAAAGAATTGTCACGGTCAATGGCGTGACAAGGCCCGGGGTTTAAGGCGAATGTCTCCTTCAGATATTAAGGCGAAGATGATGATGCTGTTTATGATGATGTCGTCTGGGGCCGATGGTAGTGGAGGCGACGAGGGCTCTTCCGCCCCTAGGCTCCCCAAATATGGGAAATATGGGATTACCGTCGAGAACAAATCGGAGATATTAGTGAGATCCCTCGTTCTGCTAAAGACGGTCATCGGCCCGGGGTTTATGAGTTGGAAGGAGGTGCCATATGAGCTCAAGTTAGCTGTTTGGGCGGCACTACAGATAATATATTTATATTTATATGAATATTTCAATTTCAATTTCAATTTCAATTTCAATTTCAATTTCAATTTCAATTTCAATTTCAATTTCAATTTCAATTTCAATTTCAATTTCAATTTCAATTTCAATTTCAATTTCAATTTCAATTTCAATTTCGATTTCATATTTATATTTATATTTATATTTATATTTATATTTATATTTATATTTATATTTATATTTATATTTATATTTATTCGCAACTAACATTGTATTTGTTAGACAGGAACAATTCAACTTGGATCCAAAGCTACGCGATCCCGTGTTGGAGCAGATTAGGGAGCAACTCAAGTGGTGGAAAAAAATATGCGGGCACGGTACTTTGGGAAAATACGAGAGTCGATTATCCAATGGCGTGAATCTGTCCCCCCCAAGGAGCCGATCTCATTGGCACAATGGCAGAAGTTCATTGACAATGAGATCGAGGATTGACAATTGGCATCTCGCCAATCGGGGAGGGAAAATCGGGCAAAAAAGACGGACGTGCACTACTCCGGCCGGACCTCTTACGCCGAGGTGGAGCATAGGATGCAGGTAAGATTTAATTTTTCTATAACTATAGAAATATATTATTCTTCATTATTTTACTTTGCGGGGCCGATACTAATTTTACTTTACTTTATTTTATTTCAGGGGGTAGGGAGTGGGCCAGGGGGTAAGCCACATAGGCTCGATACTTATGTGGCTCTTCGGACGAAGAAGGGGAAGGACAAGGAGGTGTCCCCGAGCGTCGCGGCCACGATTGTAAGTAATCCGACAGTTTAATTTTTGTTAATTACGTTATAATTTTTTAGTTTACTTATTTTACTAATCATGTGCTTTTTGTCGTTTCAGGCAAAGCTTAAGGAAATGCATGAGTCGCAGTCTGATGCCAACAAGGCATCTTTGTCCACAGATGCACTCATCCAAGTGCTTGGCTCTGATCGCAAGGGGAGGACAAGGGGAGTGAGCTCGCGGGTGGCCAAATCTAGGATCATCGGATCGGAGACGAGCGACACCGGGTTGGCTCGAACGGTGGATTCACACGATGCGAAGCTGTCCCGTTTGGAGGTGACGGTCCAAGATATGTACGCATTCATGAAGCGTACGTTGGGCGGAGACCGTAAAGGGAAAGGGAAAGGGAAGGAGAATGCGGTGGAGGAGGAGGTGCGGGAGGACGAGGCGCAGGATGACGAGGATGTGGACCTCGCTGCTTCATCACCGACACGTTCGTACTTTGATGATCCACTTCCCTATTTGGCGCCCTTCAACAGACCAATGTCGACACTTGGTTGGCCAAGCGTGTTCATATTGGACATATTTGATGGCCAGCGGATAGGGCGGGGGTTGAGGGACCCGAATATCGTCCAGGCTGGAATAGTTCATGGACGTGCGCTTCAAGAGATGGAGTCCAGGGTGCTCGTCACGCATGTCATACCCGGGAAGGAGAACTCCCTATTGTGGTTAAGCGAACAATGCGGCACGACATATATTAGTGGGTGCGTCAATTCGTATGTCGTGTGGCCTACTCACCTCCTCAGTTTTAACAATACACCAGACATGTAGTGTTTTAAGTTTGAATTGAATTATTTTAAGTTGTTACATTTGAATTATATCGTGATGCATATTGTCTCTATTTGAATATATATTTGCATTATCTTTACTTTGTTTGGATATATGATGTTTGGAACAGGTACAACGTTGCTATAACAGGTACAAATATATTGCTGGGCAGTGGCAGTGGCCATACTGCCCAGCAGATTTTTTTTAAATTCTGCCCAGAATTGTCACGATCATTGACCGTGAAATGTCCGTGACAAAAAGTTGTCACGGACGTGTCACGGTCAATGACCGTGATAATTTTTTTAAAAAGGGTCACGGCTTTGTCACGGTTATAAATCGTGACAAACGTGTCACGGTCATTGACCGCGACACGACCGTGACACAAAACGCGAGTTTTGTGTCAAGGTCAATGACCGTGACACGACCGTGACAAAAAAAGTTGTCTCGCCTCGAAATGTCACGGTCATTGACCTTGACAATTCGGCAGATTTGGTGTAGTGTTGTACACCTCAGGAATAAGCCCCGTTGAACCCATTCCTAATGTAGGGTAGTGACTCAACTCAACTAAAACTCTAGGACTCTAAGTTTACTTCATACAAGAAGGTTCCTAGGTCCTAAGCCTAAAGAAAAAGGGTAAAAAGTGAGTTAGAAAAACAACTCAAAAATATCCTGATTCCAAATCGATTCGCCCTAGGGCCGAATCGATTCGCCCCAGGCAGCGAATCGATTCGCCCAAAAGAGAGTCGATTCCGATGACAAATCCAACTTTCTGCTTCAGCCGAATCGATTCGGCCATAACTCGAATCGATTCGGGTTTGCAGACCTGTAGGATTACCCCTAAGCGAATCGATTCTCCCTAGGGCCGAATCGATTCGCCCTTGTGAATGTGCCAAGTTTGGCTATGGAGTCTTGGACTCCCGAATTCCCCTAACTCCAATCAACCCAAACCAAGATCATTTATTGCCACCAACTGATTATTAATGCATCAAACAATAATGATTTACACCAATACCCCTCCAAATCAACCTCCAAGGATTCAAAACCCATAAATCCATAAAAACCCTAACTTTGCTAAACCATAACTAATACACAACTATCAATACTACTTATTCATCTTAAATCACATAGTAGCAAGTAGAAAACTTGCCTTGGTGTAGGAATCTCAGAGTTTCTTATAGTAGCAACAATCTCCAAGCTTGAATCTCTCTCTCTTCTTCTTTCTCTCCAAAGTTCTCTTCCTCTCTCTTTTTCTTTCTCTCCAAAGTTCTCTTCCTCTCTCTTTATCTCTAGGTCACTAAATGCACTCAAGAGAAATAAATGAAATGCAAGACTTAAAAATCGTGGCTTAAGTCTAAATTCCAACTTAAATGATTAATACCGTGATAAAATGACTCGCAACTACACATTTAAGCTATAACCTGTCAAAAGTTCCAGAAACATCAAAATACAATATGGCACTTATTTCGACTATCAAGCACATTTCGGGACTAACTACGCCTTCCAAATTATCATTTGGAAATTTTATAACTTATTTCAAGTTCCGGTTTCATTTTAAACCATAATGTCATTTTAAATCTTATGACACAATAAAACACAACATGGCGATATTTACCTACACATAAGGTAAATATGAAACATTTTAGTAAATATTAACTTTTCTCTTCTTTAAATTAATACTTACTCCATATTCCAACATTTTATACAATTACATCACACAGTAAGTAAATATAAAATAGGTTCTCAAAAGCGAGGGTTGTTACATACTCCCCCCCTTATGAGGGAATTTTTCCCCCAAAATTCAGGCGTACCTTGTATAAAGAGATGCGGATACTTTTCCCGCATATCATCCTCGCATTCCCATGTTGATTCCTTAGCGTTGTGATGACTCCATTGGACTCACACCAAGGGCACCACTCGAGACCTCAACCTACGTTACCCATGCTCTAAAATAGCAACTGATTATTCTTCATATGAATTGCAAGTCAATATCCTCGAAAGGGATATGCCAAAGGGCACCTTCACACCTCTTATAATTCTTCAAAGAGGAGACATGGAACACATCATGAATTTGTTGTAAAGGTTCCGGTAAGGCAAGTTGATACGCCATTGGACCCACCTTAGCAATAATGGGAAAAGTTCCAATAAAACGCAGCGCAAGCTTTCCTTTCTTCCCGAAAGGCTTGATACCTTTCATTGGAGACACTCGAACCAAGACTTGATCCCCCAATCTCCAACTCCAAGTGCCTCCTACTTGCATCGGCATAACTCTTTTGGCGGTCTTGAGCTATTCGAATGCGACTCCGAATGAGTTTAATCTTAGAAGAAGTATCCTGGATCATTTCAGGTCCAAGGAATTTATTATCTCCCACTTCCAACCAACATGTGGGTGATCTACAAGGCCGGAAATAAAGTGCTTCATAGGGCGCCATTCCAATAGTAAATTGGTACGAGTTGTTATAAGCAAACTCGACCAAAGGGAGATATTGTTCCCAACCATCCCTGAAATCAAGCATACACATACGGAGCATATCCTCCAACATTTGGTTGACTCTTTCGGTCTGCCCATCTATTTGAGGATAATAAGAAGTGCTTAACTTTAATTCGGTTCCCATAGCCTCTTGGAAACTTCGCCAAAAGTGGGAAACAAAGATCTTATCTCGGTCGAAAACGATATTTAAGGGCACCCCATGGAGTCTGACAAACTCCGTGATGAATAATCGGGCATAGCGAGCAGTGTCATAGTCAGTACGCACAGGTAGGAAGTGTGTCGACTTAGTTAAGCGGTCGACAATCACCCAAATAGAATCACAACCACTCTGTGACCTTGGCAAGCCTGTAATAAAGTCCATCAATATGCTCTGTCACTTCCACACCGGAATCTCCAACGATTGCAACAAACCTGTCGATCGCTGATGATCTATCTTGACCAATTGACAAGTAGTGCATTGGGATACAAACTCAGAAATATCCCGCTTCATGCCTGGCCACTAATACTGACGGCGCATGTCTTAATACATCTTGTCCCCACCAGGATGTACCGCAAATTTAGACCTGTGAGATTCTGCCATCACGGCCCTTCTCAAATCCCCCTCCTCTGGGACAATGAGTCTCCCGTGAAAACGTAATCCACCCTCTGAACTTATCGAGTAGGATTCCGCTCCCTCGGACAGTAATCGGCATATATGGTCCTAACAACCTTTATCCCTTCCTTGGGATTCTACAACCCTTGCCACAATGGTAGGCGTAACGGTCATCGACATGAATGCTCTCGCCACTGCATCCATCTGACTGAGCTCTTTCCATTTAGCTTTCCATACACCAGCTAACTATCCCTCGGATTTTCTACTCAAAGCATCTGCTACTATGTTTGTCTTGCCCGGATGATAGTGGATGTCAAATTGATAGTCTTTCACAAACTCCAACCACCGGCGTTGTCGCATATTTAAATCTTTCTGTGAAAATAAATATTGCAGCGATTTATGGTCGGTGAAAAGACTAAATTTCTCCCCTAGGAGATAATGCCTCCAGATCTTTAAGGCAAAGGCAACCGCGACAAGTTACAAATCATGCACCGAATTACTTCTTTCATGGGATTTAAGCTTGTGGGAAGCATAAGCAATAGCTCATCGCTCTTTTTGAAGTACACCTCCTAATCCTTGTAGGGATGCGTCGGTGAAGACTAGATATTGCAACCCCGGCTTTGGTAATGCAAGGACTGGAGCCAAAGTCAACCTATCTTTGAGCTCGTCAAACGCAGCCTGACAAGAGTTATCCCATACAAACTTCACTCCTTTTCGGGTTAAATTTATCAAAGGGCTAGCAATTTTTGAGAAACCTTTGATAAACCGACTGTAATAACCCGCCAAACCCAGAAAACTATGAATCTCGATAGGTGTCGTGTGCTGACCCCACCCCCTCACCGCAACCACCTTGCTCGGATCCACCTATATACCCTGGGATGTCACAATATGTCCTAAAAATTGTACCTCCTGCAACCAAAAGCCGCACTTCTCGAACTTAGCATAAATTGGTGATCCCTCAACCTTTGTAGGACCAACCTCAAATGAATAGCATGATCAGATTCCGTTCGAGAATAGACTAAGATGTCATCAATGAATAAAATAACAAATTGGTCCAGGAAGTCCCGAAATACCTTATTCATGAGATCCATAAATACGACGGGGGCATTGGTTAGTCCAAAGGTCATAACCAAAAATTCATAGGATCCATATCTCGTCAGAAAAGCGGTCTTGGATACATCCTGCTCCCGTATTCTCAACTGGTGATACCCCGTCCTCAAATCGATTTTAGAGAAGTATGACTCTCCCCTAAGTTGATCAAACAAGTCATCGATACGAGGCAAAGGGTATTTGTTTCGGATGGTGACTTTAATCAACTCTTTGTAGTCAACACATAACCGGAGAGAACCGTCCCTTTTCTTCACAAATAACACCGGAGCACCCCCACGGCGACGTGCTACGCCTAATGAATCCCTGCTCCAACAACTGCTGGATTTGATCTCTTAATTACCTCATTTCCACAGGAGCCATGTGATATGGAGCTCTCACAATCGGTCTCGTTCCCGGCGCTAAATCGATCACAAATTTGATCTCCTGACTCGGAGGCAAACTCGGTATTTCCCGAAAAACATCCTCAAAATCTCTAACAACCGGAATAGAATCCAAGGGAACAACTACATCCCGAGAAGTCTCCTCTGCGATACAATACAAATAAGTACTAGTACCTCCTTCTAAACGAGGCATAACTACCAAGCACATTTCTTGTCCCGGAACAGCAAAGACTATACTCTTCCTGTAACAATTAACTATCGCATGATACTTCACTAGCCAATCCATACCCAATATCACATCATACCCAACTATTTCTAGGACGAGCAAATCGGTCTCAAAGCACAAATTACCAAGAGAAATTCCTATTTGTTTACAAACAAAGAAAATGAGTGAACCATCACCCATAGAGGACTCAACGCTAGTGAAAGTACTCTCTGCAAATTTTAATCAACTCTATGGTCTGAGCAAAACTTCTAGAAATGAATGAATGTGTCGCACCCGTATAAAAAAAATGCGACCCATGTGCCCTTGAATAAGGAACTTACCCTCAATGGCTGGCGGCACCGATGGAGCCGGAGGAAGCATAGCATCCTGGATATGATAAACTCTCACATACTGTAGTTGACCCTGTTGTGGAGGGGTAACTAGATTAGGTACCTGTGGTGGTAGCTGAACCTGTGGCTGTTTAGGAACCCTAGGAAGCTGACCCCCAACCAACTGAGGACACTCCTTTTTATAATGGCCCGCCTCTCCACAATGGAAGCACCATCCCGACATATTCTCTGCATTTTGGCCCCGGTTATTTCTAAACTGGTTAACACCTTGTCCCTGATGGCCCCTACCCCCTTGACCACCTCGGCCTGTTTATTATTGCGGAGCACCCTGACCATGCCGATTATTATTGCCACCGAAATTAAACCCACCAGAACGTTGCCTTTTTGAGAAGTCCCCTTGCTGGGGATCCCTTTCTTTCTGCTTGTTACCCAAAGATTGGAACGAGGGAAATGCTCCTCCTCCAGTCCCACTACCTCCAGGTTTTACTGCTTGCCCCACTACGGTAGATTTCTTGCCACTCTGCATGTACAATCGATGTTCTTGGCAATGGAGCAATACTGCACTCATTACCTTACCAAAAGTTTGCAAGGCTGGATTACCCAGCAAATGTTGTCGGATCCTCCAGTTCAAACCTCCCATGAACTTCGAAACCTTCCTCTCTTTCGGAGTCACCTCGTCAGGTACAAAACTTGCTAACCGGGTGAACTCCTCTTTATATTCCGCCACGGATCTCTCACCTTGCACCACATCCTGAAGCCTCCTTCTCATCTCCCTTTGAACTATGGGAGGGAAATACTTTTGGTCAAACAAGACCCAAAAATCAGTGACAGTCATGGTATCTCTCTGTTCTGGTGTAGTCATCGACTCCCACCAATGCAATGCGGCCCCAACAAGTTTAAAAGTAGCAAGGACTTATTTCTTCTCCTCACTACATTTCACCATTCGTAGATGGCGTTGCATATCCTTCTTCCACTGATTTGATCTAATAACGACCCTTTAAAAAGGACTCTCTAACTCTCTCCTACGGAGAAGGTCCCGTAGGAGCTTGTGCATCCTGCACTCATTGTTGAGCTTGTGGCATTTGCTGAGCCACTGCGGTCATAGCCGCATTAACCGCTTGAGCCACAATATTTGCTACATCCGCAGCATTAATGGTTCCTTGTGGCGGCGGTGGAGGACCAACAGCCTCTTCTACAACCCTATTACGTCTCGCTGGGTGACCTCTCTTAGGCGACATCTGAGATGAAGAAATAATAGAGTTAGAATACTATTCAAAACAATCTATGTTGCAGAAGATCGCAAATATAAGTAACAAAATAGTCCTAACATTAGGCTCTATATCAAAGAATGCTACGGTAGAACGTGACAAGTCCGCAAAGATCCTAAAGACTCTAGAACTAGATGCTCTGATACCATCTGTGACAACTCGTGATCCTAAATAAGGGGTGGCCAGCCCGATACTCCAATAACACGGAATCATGAATGGAATCATTCTCAGCATCACAACAATAAAATAAGTAGGTATACGAGAAAATCACCCAATAATTCAGAAAATGGGTTGCCAAAATTTTTAGTTTAGTTTTATTACAAGTTGAGAAAATAATTTAAACAACCCAATCTGAAGAGAAAGTGGAATTCCAAAAGAGCTTATATTACATCCATAACAAATATACAATAAGAGGACCGAATATGCTGTCGGTCAATAGTTACATACAACGTATTTCAACAGTTCAATAAATTACATAATACATTCATTAAACAGTTACAAAAGTTTGGGCCACACGCCCGAGTGAAAGACCCGATCATATCTAGAATACAAAGAAATGAAAGCGTCTAACAAAACATCCTGTAATATCCGCAAAATCTTACAGCTCCTCAAAAGCATTGGAGTAGGAATATCAAAACGGGCGCCCTTGCGGCGGAGCACCTGGGCGGATACAAATTCATGCACAACAAGGAAAATGAATGGGTCAAGGCCTGGTTTTATATGATTACCAGATGAATAAGAAGCATGATAGATATGAACAGTTAATCATGAATGATGAAGATGAGAATCTATCAACATAATTTTAAGTATAAGAATACAATTTAAATGATTATGACTTTCATTCAATTAAGCGAGAAAATATAATTAAACTTCATTAATTAAAAGTTTCCATCATTATTCATCATTTCATTTCATCTTTCCATTCCTTATCAGGAATATAATTACTGTTATATGCACTTATGGCATTTCACATATTTCAAGTCCCACTTGATTTAGAATGGTCATATTCTTATACATATAACGATTCTAAGACCGCCCCTCTTAGTTTCCCTACTGGGCGCGCCCCTAAATGACTATCATCTTCCAGGGCCTATCAAACAAGACAACCTGGGCACTTAACGCACGTCAGGAAGTGTTCATGCCTGCGAGTGATTCATAACCACACCCGGAATTACCTCACTAGCGCAGAATAAAACATATAACAATCCCGCATATGGCCGAGGACTATAGTCTCCCTGCGTTCATTAGTCAGGGGACATCACCTCATGCGCGAGCTTCCCTTATGATAGCATTTATAGAGGTGTGTTTAAGTAAATTAGCATTTACCATTTAAATCTCATTTTCATTTCCATTATCCATATGTACGGTTCATTTTATCCGAAACCATAATCATTGAATACTCTCATTAATATTCATCTTATTTTAAGTCCCGAATTATTCTACAAGTGATCACAATAGTTCTACTAGTCCTAAGGTTTTATATACCTCCAGTGAGCCCCTAAAGTCTCCAAGTATGGGCTTACAACTCCTAAACTCCTAATAATGTACTAAAGGAAAGAAATGCCCTAACCTCAATTTGTACACCTCAGGAATAAGCCCCGTTGAACCCATTCCTAATATAGGGTAGTGACTCAACTCAACTAAAACTCTAGGACTCTAAGTTTACTTCATACAAGAAGGTTCCTAGGTTCTAAGCCTAAAGAAAAAGGGTAAAAAGTGAGTTAGAAAAACAACTCAAAAACAGCTTGATTCCGAATCAATTCGCCACAGGTAGCGAATCGATTCGCCCAAAAGCGAATCGATTCGGATGACAAATCCAAATTTCTGCTTCAGCCGAATCGATTCGGCCTTAACCCGAATCGATTCGGGTTTGCAGACCTGTAGGATTACCCCTAATAGAATCGATTCGCCCTAGGGCCAAATCGATTCGCCCCTGCAAATTTGCCAAGTTTGGCTATGGAGTCTTAGACTCCCAAATTCTCCCAACTCCAATCAACCCAAACCAAGATCATTTATTACTACCAACTGATTATTAATGCATCAAACAACAATGATTTACACCAATACCCATCCAAATCAACCTCCAAGGATTCAAAACCCATAAATCCATAAAAACCCTAACTTTGCTAAACCATAACTAATACACAACTATCAATACTAATTATTCATCTTAAATCACATAGTAGCAAGTAGAAAACTTGCCTTGGTATAGGAATCTCAGATTTTCTTGTAGTAGCAACAATCTCCAAGCTTGAATCTCTCTCTCTTCTTCTTTCTCTCCAAAGTTCTCTTCCTCTCTCTTTCTCTCTAGATCACTAAATGCACTCAAGAGAAATAAATGAAATGCAAGACTTAAAAATCGTGGCTTAAGTCTAAATTCCAACTTAAATGATTAATACCGTGATAAAATGACTCACAACTACACATTTAAGCTATAACCAGTCAAAAGTGCCCGAAACATCAAAATACAATATGGCACTTATTTCGACTATCATGCACATTTCGGGACTAACTACGCCCTCCAAATTATCATTTGAAAATTTTATAACTCAATTCAAGTTCCGATTTCATTTTAAACCATAATGTCATTTTAAATCTTATGACACAATAAAACACAACATGGTGATATTTACCTACACATAAGGTAAATATGCAACATTTTAGTAAATATTTACTTTTCTCTTCATTAAATTAATACTTACTCCATATTCCAACATTTTATATAACTACATCACACAGTAAGTAAATATAAAATAGGTTCTCAAAAGTGGGGGTTGTTACACTATCGAGGGAAGAGCTGCTTCCTATGGGTGGTGCTAGACTCCTTCATATTCTGTTGAACCTTTAAAAACACTATGCATTATATTAATGGATCTTTAAGTAGTCCGTAAGTCATTCGAGTCTGTCAAATTTTTAAACAATATCGAATGTAGATTTTGCTCGAAAGGAATTTTTCCTCAATTATTGTTTGATTGTTTGGTTTGGCATATTTTGGTTTGGACTTTATCTTGCATGCACACCTAATTCTAATCAAGATAAAAATTGGTTAAAAATGGATCATTGTATGTTTGATCTAAGATACAAGTGAATCCTTATAACCCCGATTTCTCATTGTTTGTTTTTTAGAGTTAACCTTGTGTTTATTCATATATGTTAATATTTTTTGCTTGATCTAATGATCGTTCTTTAATCTTCGTATTTACACATTTTGATGGGTGTAACAACCCGGATTTTTAAATGGGTATTTTTAAATAAAAGTGGACGTTTTATTGGGGTTAAAAATAATTTGACCATATTTATTGGATGCTAAAAATAGCCCTAAGAGTGCCATGGGGTCAAAAGTCAAAAAATGAATAAATAAATAAATAAAATATTATTATTTTATTCAAAAAAATAAAATACTCAAAAAATTCTGAAAATCATTATACTGAATCAAAATTTAATTTTGAGCAACTTTCCCTTCTTCGATATTTCTAAAAAATATCATTTAGACCCGATTTAGTCTATTTTTCGGCTCGGCCATACTTCTTTTTTTTCTAAACTTTAATCATTTTGTTGCCTTATTTAAAGGAATGGTGGGCAACCATTTTTAAGAAACTTTTGTCACAATGTTTTGGCAGCATACATATTGTATATTTCTCTCCTTTTATATATACACCTTAGCCCTTTTAATTTATGCATTCAACCTTAGTTTTTGGAGGTGTGCTTTGAGGTTGTTTTGGTGTTTGTTCTTGGAGGAGTTGTGATGATTCTTGGGAGATGATTTTGATGGAGTAATCTGAATTTCTTGACAGATTTATAATGGTTCCTTTTGATGGTTTAAGGTATGGGGTTTTACCCAATATGCTCCGTAAATCTCGCGAGTGTTATTCCCTTTGATTTCATGTGATTATTGAACTCATATTTGAATTGCTAAATTCATTTGGAATCTGAAAAATTATTATTGGAATCTGATTTTGATTCATATGGTATTATTATTTGTTGGGCATATTGCCATGAGATTTTAATATGGCACTGATGTTGGGCACCCGCCAAGATTCCTGTTTCGACTATTTGATAAAGTATGGTGCGATATGGTGAGGCCTGGTGACTCCGGTTAATGTGTTGTTGAGAAATTATATTGATAAAATACTTATGAGATTCTCATTTGATTTGAATATTCGTACTCATGTTGTTACGTTTTATTCACCGTTAATATTTGTTGAGCATCTTTCTTGTCGTATTGTGTACTTCCCCATATTTTCTTTTAGTTGGCAGGTTAGCGTGGATCTGAGCGCTATGGACCAAATGGGATGATTTAAGCGTGGTTATTTTTGGAAGAATATTGGAGAATAATATATGAGAAATTTTGTATTTATTTTGATGTATAAAGCATTGTCGATTTATATTCTTTCGAGATAGATAGTTGTATTATTTCGAGAGACTTTTGGTTGTATTTAATTTAAAGAAATTGAGATTAGTGGTTTCTCTTATATTGTGGGATTTTTAGATGCTTTATACCTTATTGCTTGTGGATTTGGATTTATTTTCTCGATAGTGGCGCTCTGTTCGCTCTCCCCGGGCGAGAGGGGGGTGTTACAATGGGTACATATTTTGGTTGGTGTAATTAGTTTATGTGATAGTTTGCAATGTTTTTAAGGAGTTTTGGGACTTCAAAATAAAAGTATCTTTGAAGTTATTTAAGATACCCTTAGGAATCTTCCCCTTAAACTTGAACTTGGACATTCCACTATAATAACCATAGTTGTTACTATTATTGAACCAATTCTTTTTATTAAAATCAATCAACATATGGGTATTAGACACCTGTAACCAACACTTGAGAGGTTCTGTGAAATTCCCTATTTCTAATCTCCTCATTTCTCTAATTTATCATCAATCCTATTAAATTACTCATCAAGTTTTTAGAAATGTTCAGTGATGCTATCCATTAATGTACTGATAGAATTTTGGATCACCTGGAGTTTGTATCTACTCCATATTGCCTTTGATTGAGTTGAATAGTTTATTTCTCCAACTAATAGATCCCATTTCCATCATTTGTCTTTAATTTTCCCAGTTTGAAGGTTTTATATTGAATTTGAGTTGGGTGAAATATGAATCTTGGAATAGGATAAGATCATTTGAATCCAATTGTGTCATGCCATAAATTGTTACAGTGGTCTTTTACTTGCGTAATTTAATAAATAAGAAATATGTAGTGTATGAAATGCAGAGAAATACAAATGATGAGAGTTAAAACAGAAGAATTCAAGTGTGTGTGCGTGTGTGTGTATGTGTGTGTGAGTGTGTGTGTGTGTGTGTGTGTGTATGTGTGAGTGCGTGTGTGTGTGAGAGAGAGAGGGAGAGAGAGTAATGAAATAATTAATCCTCCAAAAGATGCACATTATAAATACTATCTGGAGTCCTGCTATGAGTTCCCAACAAGTCCCCCAAAACCTCCCCCAAAAGCAATAAATTTTTGTGCCCTGACGGGACCCATGCCACTAGACAACACTTAATAGATAAATGAGAGAATAAGTGGAATTCACGTCACTTTTGAGGGAAGTGTTGAAAGAGTTTTTGGTACCCATGTCATTATTCATACTATCTAATTAGCTGAACACCTCAATCAAGAACTCCAACTACCAACTAACAAAATATGCACTCTTAAAAATCCAACAATTTGTAACTAACTAAATCTAACGACTAACTAACTCCATTACTAGCTCATTCTTTGTAAGTACAAAATATATTAAATACATGCCTCCTTATCATGACACGAACCCTTTGTCTTGAATTAAATTACAATAAATTTTGGGGGTTTCTAAGGGCACCTCATTTTTTGCTCCAAAATACCACAACTTTATTTTTACTATAAAATACCACTTAATTCTAATAGTTACTTCATAATACCACATCAGAGCCACCACATATTTAGAGTTCTAAAAATGATTTACACACTTTCCCTCCATCTCTCTACACATTTAAATCCCCAAACCTTTCATCTTCATCTTCTAAACTTTTCATCTTCAAATCCATTCTCCTTCATCTTCAAATCTATATTCCTTCAAATCCATTGAATACACTACCCATTTGAATACCCAAATATGTATGTATATATATATATATATATATATATACCCATTTGAATCATGATATACCGAAGGATCGATTTGCACCAAAGGAACGAATTACACCTAAGGATCGAATTACCCTTGTTGTTCAACTTACAGTACATCGAATTATACATGTTGTTCATCTTCATTACCTTGGTTTGTTGTTCATTTGCTATTCATTGAATTATTATTGAATGTAGATGGTGAAAACGAACATGTTTAAGGACTGCTACGATCATTTGGACTGTTAAAATAGTTACATGGAATTTTTTTTATTATTATAACATCATTTGGTCTGTTAAAAAAGTTAAAGGCACAGAACTAGGCTTTCATTCGTTATGAACATATCGAATGAATTCCATTTATTCAATATGTTCGTGACAATTACTTTTTTTTTCTACCTAGGGTTTCATTCGTTATATTCATACCAAATTGAATGTAAGGTTTCGTCATGTATAGAACGAATCAATGGATTTCAAATGAATGACTTAATTCGTTACATTCATGCCGAAATGAATAACTTAATTCGTTACATTCATGCCGAATGGATGAAAAAGTTTCATGATGTTTACCTCGAATTAACTATAACTTTTCGTGATGTTTATGCCGAATTAACCACCACAGTTCGGCACCTTTCCCCCGAATGGAATCAATTATGTTGTTATTTTTGTTACTTATGTTTATGTTAAATACCTATCAAATGATACATGATTCCCTATGAGTTGAAACATTATTACCTATGATTTATATTTATAATCAACATATGATTACCTATAATCAAACATTATTATCTGGGTAAACTTCATTAATTAATCTCATCAAATCAAAAAATAATTAATCTAATCAAGTCAAAATATTTCCACTTCACTAATTATTCTCAACAAATCAAAAAATAAAACTTCATTAATTAATCTCAACAAATTATACAACTAAATTTGAATATCATACAACTTTGTTTCAATATCATATCACAAGTTCATTTCACACCATACAAAAACGTTTCATACACCAAACTAGTCGATATGGATATGCTTATCATTGGTTGCTACATCATTTGGGCAGATTTTTCAGAACTCCGATACTTGTTGCGCATATTTATCAATCCACGATTTTGCTTTTGGAAATGAGCAATTATGCCAGTGACTTGCTACCGGGGGAATTGGACAACCGTACTTCAATTTCAAAGCTACAAAGTGATTCCCACATACATGAGCAATCTCTATGAACAAGGGATGCACGATTCGTTCATGTCTCATTGGTAGAAATGTGAGACACTGTCTCTTCAAAATAAGGACGCACACGCACTTATAAGTTTTCGCCAAAAGATAGCCGCACTCGGGCATGATCATCCATGACTTGGGCATACATAGGCTAGAATAATCATCCAACATATGTAGAATAGTATTTGGAAACCATTCACCAAAACAATGTGCATAGAATTCAGTAATTGTCGTGACTCCTTCAGTCAAGTCCGATCTCACCTGTCTTCATCCATCGAGGCCAAATCTGAGGCATTTAAAAACGCATCTAAACCCACAATTTTCGTCAGCTTCAACCTCAATGATATCTTCTACGCAATATTTATAAAAAAATCGGTATCTCATTGATATATTATTTATGTGCGGGGGAGTAGTTCGAGCACCATGGGGCTGGGCGGGTGAACTCCGTAAAATCAATTTTGTTCTTAGGCTTTGAACCATGGGTGTTCATTTATTGTTGATTGCCTAGCAAGTTCAAAGCCCGAGGGATCTCTTTTAGTTAATTTCTCATGCTTTTGCTCTTTAGCAGTTGGTTTTCGACCTCTCGGGCGACCCTTGTAATGCTTTAGCATGGATGGATCAAATAATCTAGCGGTTGTGGGACACCCGATGTCCTTCAGTTTTCACAACATGGCCCTTTGCTCATCGATAGTTGACTGTTCCCACCGTTATTTAAAAAGTATCATTTCCGGCTCGTATTCAACCATATGGTACTTTGCTAATTCGGGCACCATTATTAATTTGCGCTAATGTGCATCAACATCCCCCCATAGTATTTCCCCTCCCTCCATCCGGTAGAGGACCAATTCATGAGCGCATGGTAGATTATAGATGTTGCGTGTGAAGTGTAGGCACGATTTAACATCCATGCCAATGGTATCACAAGTCTTCATCTCCTCAAGAATTAAGTCAATGGCATAATTAGAAATCTGGCCTATGAGCTCTCGCAAAATCGGAATATTGTGCGAGTGCTTTAATTTTTGCAAAGAATCCTCAAAGTCCCTCATGATATCCGTCACTTGCAACTCAATGTAGTTGTTCATACCAGCAAAAACCTTATCAAAAGGAAGTTGAGAACTCTCCAAGTGCCTCTTCAACTTACCATGTGCTCCTTCACAACGTTTAGTTGTTCGGTTCCCCCAGTGCCTAACCATATTTGTCCATGCATGAACGAAGCTCTCCCTTAGATTGTACCATGTACAATCTATGTAATGAAGCGTGTTCGGGAACTCAAACCAATCACAGTGAAAAAACGTCCACTCTTCGTTAAAATCACTCTTAGTGGGTGATTCAACCAAATGCATCCAGTCCCTCATGAAGTTCTTCAATGTATCCTCATCTTTGATCTATTTCCTAGCATGGAGCTCCACATTGCAATGAACGTGGAAAGTGCAAACCATAGTTCTCGCCTCGAGGAACACAACTCGCAATGCGTTCATGCACGCGTACTTCGGATCTGTGATGAAAACTGTGGGACATGCAAACGGGTCGAATAGGGATTTCAAATGTCCCAATGCGCACCGATAGTTCTCCACCTTCTCCGTTACTAAAAAGGCAAAGGAAATATTGAAAGTCCTACCGCACGACGTTATTCCAACCATCTCGAACAAAGGCATTTTGTATCGATTGGTCTTATATGTGCAGTCAACAATGACAACGGACGAAAAACACTTCGCTAGTTGGATTGAGTTTGGATGCGCCCAAAAGATGTCTTCCACCTCCATGGTAGACTCATTCGTTTTATACCAATACACGTAATGTTTATCCCCAAGAAACTTCGTTAACTTTTGCATCGCCATTCTACCCTCTCATTCTGAGATCCTCAACTTCCCTTTGGAATTGTATATTGTTTTCATGGTCGAAACATTACTAACATTACGACTTTTAATCATCGTTAGAATGGAGGTCGACTTTACACCGCTCAAAGCATCTCTTCAACAATTTTTTTCCACCGAAGTAAGTCGACCCGCATAGGCATGTTCAACTAAGGTTTCCGACAATGGGTGATTGTGAATGCCGCTAACGACAGACAACATCCACTCTCTATTGTCCATCGGAATACCCTTCAACAAAAATGGACAGTTGCACTTTCGAGTGGTTGTGTCCCTCTTCTTACCTTCGTTCCCAACATTTTTCCCGTGATGATCGTTGTACTCACCTTCCCTCTCACAACCAATGTGTAGACGTCCCTTACCCGTTGCAAAAAATGCATCGGACTTGGTTGTGACTATCACTATTTTAACAGACCGAGCTTGCTCTTGAGCCCAATCAACTAACTCTTGACGAGTGAGAAATACCTGAGAATTAAGAATATAATGAATCAGTACAACCTAATTACAATATATAAAAATATTACATCAATAATAGGCATTATAATACCTTCTCCGTACAGAAAGTCGCACTAACATCTACTAACACCGCACCACCTTCTGCGATTTGGGGTATATATCGATGTTTGCTAAAGCCTAATCAAATAACAGCTCATTAAAATCCATGAAGGCATCCTACATGAGTAAAAATATTATTAGTACTCACAATCAATGAACTTGAATAACAATATTGAGAACAAGCTTGCAATGTACTTGATAACATAATCACAACGTATGTTTGAATTACATTGATAACATACTTCATAACATAATTATTAACAGTTTGAAACATAACATGATACGATTTCATAAAAAACTTGTAATGTGGTTGAATTACATGTTATGTTTGAATTACATTATGTTTTTTAATTACAACCAAACTTGAATTACATTATGTCTTTGAATTACATTGTCTTTGAATTCTATTCGGCATGAATATACCGATTATGTTTCATTAATTCGGGGTGATCCTAACGAATCATGTTCAACTATTTCGACGTGATCATAACGAACGATGTCAACTGATTCGGGGTAATTATATTGAATATAATATCAGGTTCGGCATGATTATAACGAATAAACCTACTTCGAACAAAAAAATATAGAGTTGGTTCGGGAGGTTTATCCCGAATTTCTGCCATGAAATCGGGACCCCGATCCCGAACTAACTATACGTTTGTTGTGTTTTTTCAATTTATTAACCCTTATGATAAAACAAATAGATAAGTAATGGGACCCAAAGTCTACCTCGGCAATGGGATTTGTAGAGTTGTCATTTATTTTTGAGGTGTTGCCATTGTCTAATGGTGGAATATCCATTAGCATGTGAATATTTAAAGAACAAACCCTATATATTTAATTATATTATTGAAGATGGTTGGTGGGGGACAAAACTTTAATAATGATGTGTGGGGACCAAAACTTTAATAATGTTGTTGAAGATGTTGTTGAATATGAGAGGTGGTTATATTAATGGAGACAAACTTGTTGGGTGAAGAGAAGATGAGAAAGGGAGAGTTTGGAGTGTAGTGGATAGAGAGAGAAAGTAAGAATTTGGAGTGTAGTAGTATTTTGTGTTTTAGTTGTGTTAAAAAATATATATATTGAGTGGTGGCCCTTAGCAAAAATCAGATTTTAAAACCTTGGGGAATTTTGAAGCAATTTTTGTGGTGCCCTTAAAAACTTCCTATTACTAAACTTTTGAGGGCTATAAAGTGGAAATTTTATCAATTTTGTCAACTTAGTAAAAGTTTATTATAAAACAAATGAATTCACTCAAAATTTAAGAAATGAACTTGAATATGAGTAGTAATGATATTTTTATTCTTTGATTTTTAAATAGAATTAAAGCAAATAACCACATTAAATAAGGGTATTGTTGTCCAAGAAATAATGAATTCAGTATATAAGCTGACTAATAGTTGACTAACGATTTACTTTGAATAAGAAATTTTTTATATGAATTTATCAAAATGCAAGGTAGACCCTTAAAATTTTAGAATATGTCGATTTTTAATAAAATAATGGGGATCTCGATCAAATTTATCCCAAAAAACTCACAAGAGTGTGAATGGTAAAATATGAAATTGATTTAATTTCAAATGGGTAAATTCTATTTACAGCCAATTTTGTTTAGCAAGGAGTTAAAGAAATTTTATATTGCAAACTTACCATTTGAACTAAAGGTCCGAAATATAAAACGAAAAAATAAATCAACACGTCACCTACAAAATAATCGAAGTATAACCATCACATTCAACACAAAACCAACCATCATCAACATTTTTCCACATTAAAACATCTACAATTTTCCATCCCTGTTCTTGCTCTTTCATCACACGAGCTAATAAATCAACACATTTATTAAAGAGGAGGAATCAACATACTTCGCTTGGTTTTTTGTCAGTTATTAATTTTTGGGAAAAATACTCTTAGGTCCCTCACAAATAAATTTTAAACACTAAAGGAATTTTGACAAATTTTAAATACTAAGCCCACTATTTCTCTTCTTATAGAAGTCTACGTTAGTGACATAACAAGTGGATCTAATAATAAATTGTCCTTAAATGTTTAAAAATTATTACAAAAGGACATAATTGTAAATTACCCTTAATTTTTCTGGTAACTCATCTTTCCGTTGTCCATATTTTCTTCTTTTGTGGCTCAATTTTCAGAGGCGTAGACCCAAAAATTATAAGAATTATAACTATATATCTAAAACTCTATACAGTAATAACAGTATCATATTTTTAATATATTTTGGAATCTTTGGTTTTTTTCCTTGAATCATATTTCTTACATAATAAACTTATATTAGAAACACGTCCTGTTTTTTTCCCTTTGCTTCCCATGACCCTAGATTCAAGGTCCAAAACATATGAAGATGTTGATGTTGAACGAGTTTGGGATGCAAAACTTAGTGGGATTGAAGATGTAAGTAGTATATTCAACTTTCTCGCGTTCTTTATTTAACAATACACAATAGTCATCCATCAATTCTAAGCATTGGCGCTGTTAATTATCGTTCATGAAGGAACGCATTGCTAACTCTTAGGGAAAAAAAAATTCCAAAGTTTGGTTTTTACATTTTCTAGAATTTCAAGAGGGTTACTGACGTTAGAGAGAGAGAGAGAGTTTAATTTGGGCATTTGTTTGTTCTTTGGATGAAAATGTTAAGGGTGTATATGGAAAGTGAAAAGGTTATTTACTTATTGTACTTCGCCAAATATGATATTTAAAATATGGGTTAGGCTATCATATAATGCGGGTCATACTTAGTCCAAATTGTGACCACAAATAGGATCACCCTTCAAATATTCCACAAAGTTTAAAGCTACTCTAAACAGAAGGTTTCTTCTTTTTCCATTACATAAACTCTCATAAAGCACTATTTCATCTTTCAATGTATCAAACTGCCAAGCAGATGATAGAGAATATATATATATATATATATTGGCTACTGTTGCGTAACATTAACCTTGCTATCAATATTCAGTCACATAATAAGAATAGAAAGAGGCCGCATCCTTGTCAGATAAACTGGAACCTCTGTTCATAAAAAAAAATATTTGAAGAAAAAATGGGAACTTTCACGAGAATCACGATCGACGTGGTGCATGCACAGCTCCTGAAATAGTAGAAATAATATGCTGCTAAATCTTAAAACACCTGTGAGTGAGAGAGAGAGAGAGAGAGAGAGAGATTAGCTCGGCAATAGGAACTAAAAAGTACAACAATTGAGGCGGATCGTAAAAGGATGATATTAGTTTGTAATTCAGGGTAATGTAATTTTTGCAAGGAACTCCCTTAATTGTTTTTTATACTCCACCACCTCCAACCCCCCCCCCCCCCCCCTACCCACCCACCCACCCCACCCCACACAAACCCCAACACCCCCACCCCACAGGGGAAAAAGTAAATAGTCCAGTGGGTTTCTTGCAAAAACTACATAGATCAGGGTTATTTCTTGCGCTTTGTAATATATATTGTTCAGTGGGTTTCTAGCAATAGTACATAGTTCAGGGGGTTTCATTCATTTCATCGTAACTAATATTAATGTTTAGAAACAATGGATTCTACAAATACTAGAGCCTCATTGGGGACATTATTTTCAGCTGTTAAAGTATAAATCAATAACTAATGGAAAATAATTTGTAACAAACAAGATTTAAGAATTAACGCAGGGCATATAAATGTGTTCAAATCTTGTTATTCTAGTCGCACTATGAATTCAATTTTTTTTCTTCCTTTTATAGGTCGCACATATGGATCTTCAATTAGCTTTCTAGCCAGTGTGGAACAAAAAAATATGCATATAATTCCCTAGTAATTTGTATATTAGCATACACTGAATGGTGTATAATCAATAAACAGAAATGCTCCTTGGTTCTGACTATAGGAACTCGTGTAATCTCAACTAAAGAAGAGTATTTTATTTGTTTTGTAAAAAAATTGTGTATCATAATTCAAAAGAAAATAGGCCAAAATATTAGAAATATTTCCAACACTTGGCAAGAATTTTAACAAATTAAAATCCCAATTACTTTATGCAAAATAAGTGGGAGTTTGAGTTGATTCAGACCACTTGTTCAAGTGATTATTTGAACAATTCAATATTACTATTTAAGAATTTGTAATGTTGTTAATGGGTTGGTTTACCTCAATATATATCAGATACCCTATGGTTGCAAACTTGCAACATTTAGACAGCAGCCTGCAACACAAGAAATTACGCCAATTTAGTTCGTTTTACGAAAGAAAAAATATAAGTAAAATAAGAAGGGAATTAAAGAGAGGCCCCTTTTAAACATTTTCTATGGGTGAAGCCCACTTAGTTTCACTAAAAAGCAATTTGGCAAAGAGAAGCATATGAATGCAGTCAAATTGACAGATGCCTTAATAAAATTCACATAGATAACTTGCCAAATTCATAAATACCTCGTGAATGTTTAGTGTAATGAAGAATAGGCTTTTTCAATTGAGCCTATATAAAAAGGTGACCATGTTGTGCTAAAATTGGTGATTAATGGTTTAGATAATTTGTTGGAGTGTATATCAACAATTTCTTCCCCAAGGGAAAACTATTGTACATTCAAATCTAAAGAGCTGGTAGTTTTATAAAATGCAGAAGAAAAAAATGACTACAAATATTCTTTTGTTTTCAAGATTTTACTACATTAAGCATTTACTTCTCACTGATTCAACAGCATTGCCATACCCCTTTCACCAGATTTTATTCTAAGTCCAAAATAAATAGAATTCTGTGAAGCAACGCTATGGGGCATTACCTTTTCAGTCAATGGAGTGAAAACAGCCTTTACAGCTTCAAAAACTTCCCCAACGGGCTTTGCAGCATCAATCTGTGGATGAATGCAACATCAATGCTTGCACTTGCATAAATAATGCAATAATATTTTCAAAAAGGAGAAGAAAAATTTACCTTTCGAACCTTCCCCTTAGAGTTGTAATACTCAATTACAGGGAGACTAGATTCCATGTATACGTTAAACCGCTTCCTTATTGTTTCCATGTTATCATCTTCTCTTCCCTTAATTGCCCAAAAACAAAGAAATTTATTGAAAGCAATATATCAAATCATAAAATTCCAGCAACAAGGAGACAGTATAAGAAACAAAAATAGAATAATAGCTTTTAAAAAATATAAGTGGAAAAACTTAACTTTGCAGCTTTTGCAAGAAACCCCCCTATACTTTTTTTATTACGAAAAAAACTACATAGTTCAGAAAGGGGTTTTCACATTCCACAAAACAAAGTTTCGTGAAAACATACATTGATCATGCATATGCCTTACCTGATTCCGACTCAAAAGGCGCCTCTCCATTTCTTCTTCGGAACAATCAAAAAACAGGACACATTCTGGTACAATTCCAGTCTGTAAATAATTTTTAAAAAAAATTGTAAGCAAGTAATGCAACATATCGTGGAGTAATATTTTCGAACTCAGTGCCGCTAAATGATCCATTCTAAATAGATATATACGTATTCATATCTATAGCTAGGAAGAAGCAAAATTATAGAAGGTTTTTCCATAGAGGACTTACAACAGACTCGAATGCTGCACGATTTTCCTCGTTACGAGGAAACCCATCAATGAGAAATTTGTCGTTACCGTTTTCCAGTATCGCTCGTTGGAGGAGCTTAATTGTTACCTCTGAAGGAACAATCTTCCCCTCCTTAATCATGTTCTGAATCATGGTCCTAAATATTATTTGAGAGCCAATTATTTAGAATCACGATGTGGAAAAATTGAACTGAAATTCCAGTCAAATATCAAAACCTAGATCTCATCTAAAAAAAAAACACTATATTGATTGTTCGACAGCCAAATGTACAAAAGATGACAATCCACGGGTTCAGTCTTAAATTAATGCCTCGTTTAGACTTGCCGTTTTCCACTAATGATGCTAATCACAGTAAATCAAGAGTTCCAATAATTATC
This sequence comes from Sambucus nigra, assembly GCA_949130495.1. Taxonomy (NCBI): domain Eukaryota; kingdom Viridiplantae; phylum Streptophyta; class Magnoliopsida; order Dipsacales; family Adoxaceae; genus Sambucus; species Sambucus nigra. The sequence continues at coordinate 119,322,239 of OX422223.1, forward strand.
ACATGCTTTCATATCCGGGAAGAATGTCAGCATTTACATAGAAAGGAAAGGGTGATTTGAACACTGATCCCTATTTGTTTTAGTCTATTACATTTTGGGTGCCAACGTTGGTAATAATTTACCTTTTGGCACCCAAAACAGGACATTTAAGGCACTTTTTAGGATTATTTGTGACAATTTATGAGTATTATGACACTTTTGGGACAAAAGTCTATTACCTTTTGGGTTTCAAGTTTTCAATAATATACCTCTGAGCAAAATGACTTTTTACGACACTTTGTTAGGATTTATTGCGACACTTTATGAGTATTCAGGATGCTTTGGGGGGTCAAAGTATATTATTGTGAAGTTGGCACTCAACCCTAAATAGGACAGAACAATTAAGGGTCAAAGTCGAAAAGATAGAAAGTGTCCATACCCATTTTCAGAGCCGGATTTTATTTCTGCTCGGAGAAGATCGCCAGCACTGAGATGAGTGTATCCAAAGTGCTCTACAATATTAGCACATTGGGTGCCCTTACCACTGCCTGGGCCACCTGTTAATTTTAAGAGGAAAAAAGTAGAGAAACAAGAGAAATAACAACGGATCAATTCAGAAGCACAAAATTCCTTAGTTTAGAAGAAAACTGACAAGCATCAAGCCATTGCACAATGCAAATTACACCCAACCCTAACAAAGAGGGTAGGGTGTAATAATTTTATCGGTGACAAAAGCATATAGTTGCTTTTATGACAAGTAATCCTAGATAATAGTATTAAAACATCAGTCAATGGGAGGTGAAACCCATATACAGAGTGTATACAAAACATAAGGAAGAAAAACAAATAGAAGAGGGACCAAAAAATCCCCAATCAAAAGGCACAAACTACTCCCTTATCTCAAACTCCTCCAAAAACTATACAAAATGAGGACTCGTCACCACGGGTTCAGACTAAGCCAAAGGTGGAGTGAACTCCAAAACATGTGCCAAGGTTTAGGCGTAGCTAACTCCACCCCCTCAAAATATCTTCAATTCCTCTCTCCAAACCGTCACAAAATGCACAGAGGCGGGTTTGCTACCTTGAGCCGGCGTTGACTTTCCTCCATTTTCTTGTTCTGAAATTTCACCAAGTCTCTTTTCCGAGGTTTTGTGAGATGGTGGGTTGAATTTTGGAAAATTGTTGTAAGAAAACTGCAAATTGTTCTTGTTGTTTTTGAACCAACTATTTCATTCTTGCCATTTGTCCCTTCAATTCTTAAATATCGTCCAATTGAGTCTTGGATTTTCTTGGAGCCATTACGAGTAGTGTACGATTTGTTGATACACTTACACATACCGATACAAACTAACAAACGAACACCAATGTTTGGAGCGACACCCGCTCTGATACCAATTTGACGTAAACTACACGTCAATGGCTAAAAGAAACAAGCAAACTCCAAGAATGAAGAGTTCTGTACAATGGGGAATACGATGAGTATTTATATGGGCTGAATTACTTGCTAATCAAGTAATTAGTTGAAATGGCTAAAATGACCAACTAAAAATAAAAGAATGCCTAATTAGTCCCAAACATGCTTGGGATCTAATTATGGAGAGAAAATGCCTAAAAAAAGAACTAAAATAGAAAATAGAAAAAAAAATGAAAACAACGGATTCCCATCACTTAAACTGTGGAGTAGATGTGAAAAATACTCCACTGTTATATGCTGCCGGAGAGGATTACAATTTAATAGATCATACAGATAGTGATCATAATTGGGTAGAATATATTAAGGACTTGCAATTACAATCCCAGGAAACCTAGTAAAGGATCAATGCCCAAATAGAAACAAGTTGTGCATATGACAAGTGTCAAGCCAAAATCAAGCTGTTTGAGCACAGATAGGTTCGAGTGATGGAGTTCAACCTCTAGTTAAGCAATGATGTAGTATTATAGAACTATCTTCAAATAAGAATTGAAAACATCTTACAGATATTTTAGTTCTTTTAGCCACATAGCAAACAGGAAAATAAATTAATGCCTTGGGTAGAGGATGAAAAAGCATTACAATACATGGTTGATGTCTATTCCACATCACAAAATGTAGCAGATTACATTTTTTTTTTCTTTCTGTCTCTGATAATATTTTCCTGTATTCAAATACTAAAGATTATAGACGTTAAGGTAAATAACAAAAAGTGTAATAGGCAAAAGACTCAGAAAAGCATCATGGCACTGATGATAGCTTTATTCAGGGAGTAGGGAGAAGACTCATACCACATTACATGATCACCATCTTCTGACATAGACATATCATGAAACCTTTGTTAAATTTAATCAACTGATCAAATTTTTAGGTACGTGTCTCGACACTTGAAGAAAACAGATTCCTTATCCGACAAGCATATATATATATATATATATAAACAAAAACAAGAAACACTTTTTGAAGAGCTTTTGAAATGGACAAGAAACTCTCATTTGTTTCATTTGTGGAACTTGATATCCTTACCCTTAACTGCTTATAAATTTCAGACATAGTGTTATTGGTGTTGTGCAGAAGCGCGTTTTACTAGAATCCGGTGACCAACAGACGAATCATACCAAATATGACAATCCAAATAAATAATTAGAGAAGAAGTAATGCTAATGGCAATCTGTTTCACTAAATTAGAAGAAGATTACCAATTGGAATAATCTCTTTTCTCATCTCACGCACTAACCCTCACACAATAATGGAAGACTCGCAAAAAATATTAATCTCGCAAAAGACTCTCACAAAATTCTACCCAAAATTCTCAATAGAGAATACCCAAAATTGGTTCCCAAAACAAAATAACAAATTCTACACAAAAGTGATCTACCCTTAATTTTTCCCACTCACAAATTCTCTATTGTGAACTAACCAAATTGTTCCAACAATCAAATAGCCAAATAGTTGCACCCCAGAAGGGGTCCAAACCCAAAACTATTGCATATTATCAAACCCACTGGTAGCACCTACTTAAATAGGTAACAACCTGCCACCAAAAAGGAAGTAGTAGAATTCTAAACCAACTTGGAAAGCTACCAACCAAAGCCTTGTAAAAAAAACCACGTGAGTTACTAAGACTTTTACAAGTCTCCAAAATTAACTAAACAACCCACTTGTTGTTTAGCCAACCATGTATAGTTTGAGTAAAACTCATTCCGCTGCCTCAATCACACGGGTCAACAAAAAAGATCGACCCACATCTCTAGGAATCTCCCCTTGGCGTAGAACACCACAAAAAAGAGTTCCGAATCCAGCTGCGTACATTCGCCTGAAGCGACAAAAGTCCTTCGATGATCACGTACCCAAACCTTCACTGTCGCGAAGACGTTGTTTGCTGCTAATGAACTCCAACAAAATCTTCCAAAAAAATGCGTTCAACAAACTACGAGAAAAAAAAAAAAAGTGGCTCTGAACCTTAATTTCAAGTCAAAAGCAACAAAATTAGAGTCAATACCAAAACACACAATCGCAAACACGCAAAATACAATATTCTAATGAAAATTTCTAGCCATCAATTGCCAATTCTTGGTCATTGAGATTCATGGGCGATTCACATGTTTATTTAGGTTTCGAACTCTATATTTTTCCCCTTTCAAACGAATCGAAATGATTGAAGTTTTTCTTTTTGGAATCGTGTTAGGTCTGAATCCTATTATTTTGGTTGGATTATTCGTAGCTGCATATTTACAACACAGACCTAATACTCGGCTCATTTTTCAATGCATATCTCGCTCAACCACAAGAATGCCTCCACCATCTTTGTTAAACCCATAATGCTCGATGACACTCTCGGAATCTCCCGATTTGACAACATGCCTAGCAACCTCCGTCAACCACCCCCCTAAACACTGGTTAATAATTGAATGTCAATTTTTCCTATTTGAGAAAATTGGCACACCGACTTTCTCTCGCATCTCTATTATGACCCATTGATTGTCTCTCACTCATCTTCATGTTCTCGAATGGTCTCTCTCAATGCCCCTAAGACTATCGCAAGCCAATGTCATACTTGTTTCATAGGTCTGCCTTGACTGCTGCAATTTTGGTTACCATCTCAAAAAGGATTTCATTCTCTCACAATATTACGTAGCCCCCTCACAATCCAAACGAGAGTAAAGATCACAACTCTTTCCATAATGCAAACCCGCTTGCCTGTTCCTCCATTGTCAAGACCTAAATGCAAATTTCCACTCATCATATAAGACCCCGTCTTCACCTCCATGTTTAATAGTTCCAAGAGAATCAGAGGAAACTCAATAATATGGTCTTGCAACGAAGTACCCAAATCCACACTAAAATGACAGAACTCCTTTTTGAGATTAGTCGGTAAGGGGGTGTCCCCCCAAATGAGTGGTTAACTTGGTTAAGCAAATCAGTTGTTCACAAAGAAGGAGAAGGAAAGATATTCCACAAACCCACTTCGAAGATTCTTCACAGTAAGTGGCTCGAGGTACCCACTTCGAAGATTCTTCACAACAAGCGGCTCGAAGGACCCATTTCGTAGAGCAAAGTCACCCGGATGACAATAGTTTGTAACAAGAAATAGAATGTTGTATTATGTATTTTATCTTATGAATATACATGTTATACGGCTTTCGCGGGCAATCAAGGCGCGAATCCCTAGCTTGGTTCGTGCGTACGATTCTTTTATGAAATCAGGATCTCCTATTGCAAGCAAGGCTTTAATCGCTTCCATTTTCCTTCTTCTTGAATCTCTCGGAAAGAGGAAGAGGCCTGGGTCGAGCTCTTAGCTGCTCCTCTGTCGGAAAAAGGAGCGAGGCTGTTTGGTACCCATGAGGGACCATGTCTGGCAGGGCATGGGAGAGCTTTCATGCTCTATCAAGCAACCTCCTCTTGGGAACTTCGCAGGGACATGGTTTGGAGGATTGAGAACAAGGCAACGTTGGGAATTATTACCAACCCTCTTGGCATACTTGGGCAAAACTTCATCCAGGTCAAATGTCACTCGAGCCTACTCATTCCCTACTTATTCGAGTGAACCTCGCGGTACCCGATCTCCCTCAATACTTGCCCCCTCGAGATTACCTCCTCAAGGTATCTCGGGTGCCAGCCTGCCTGACTGATGTGACCAGATATCTAACAATAGTCACTGTTTGAACCACTTTCTGACGTCATAACGTCTGACATTTAGGGACTAGAGAATGTAGCACTCAAGAAGTGGCTTTATCCTTAGGATGGCAGGTCTTGTTCACCAAACCTGACTATCTAGCCATCCTAGAGTAAGCCTCAAGCTGACGGGTCATATTCCCCATTAATACCCACAATACTTTCAGCCAATAGAAGGGTTTCCCGCCAAAACTAGGGGATCCCATGCATTGAATGCAATATCTTGTGCATTTAATGCACCCTATCAGAGGATCGAAGGCAGGCTGACTCGAGCAGCCTCGCCCTCATATAAATAGACCAGATGAACAAATCCAAAGAGAGAGAGCATTCTGAGCCCAGAATTGTTGCCCAAATTTCCTTACGTCTGAGAATCATTGTGAGAGAATTAACCCCCCCCCCCCCCCCAATGCACATTGAATATGCTCATGATTGGGCATTAACCGAGCTTGAAGTTCCTGCCTTGCCTTTATTGTGCCTGGAGTGCTAGTTCTTTCTCCCTCCGACCACGCTACCTGTTGGTCCCATTCATTTATTGTGCTTGTCATATGTCTTCTGTGTTATTATGTTCTTTAATGCAAGCCTGAATATTGAATCTCCTTATCTCTGATTTACTTGTGGCTACTGCCTATATTGCGTACCTAATGGTGTTAGTTCCGATCTTGACAAGGGGTTATGCCTCACTTAATACTAATCATTTTCACCTCCATGTTTAATAGTTCCAAGAGAATCAGAGGAAACTCGCTAATATGGTCTTGCAACGAAGTACCCAAATTCAAATGACAGAACTCCTTTTTGAGATCAGTCCATAACATTATGCTTAATCTACTTTGACAAACACAATCGAATCGTGGAATAAGCCTCCCCGTTGGTAATTTCCACCCGTCTTCCTTCATTGTGTCGTGATTGCCTTTAAATGCTTTAATTAAGCCCTCTTTGTTTAAATGCTTTAATTAAGCCCTCTTTGACAAGTATGTCCATCAACTACACTTGCCACGTACCAAAATTATTCTTACAATCAAATCTCTCAACATCACACTTTATCTTAGAAGCTATCTCAAAAGACCCAGTAGTTCGTAACCTAAGCTGTAATAACAATTTGTTATGCGGAAGCACTTTTAACTAAGACTTCGGTGACCAACAAACCAATCAGACTAAATATGACAATCCATATAAGGAAAATGAAGAAGACAAAAAAAAACAATAATAACGACAATGGCGATATGTTTCACTACTAAAGTACAAGAAAATTACAAATTGGAAGAGCTTTTTGTTTCCTCCTCAGACATAAAATAATCTCAATTCTCACATACAAAATAACCCAATAATAGAAGACCCACAAAATATTAATTCACAAAACGCTATTTACCCAAGGTTATCGGTAGAGAATACCCAAAATTGGCTCCCAAAACTAAATAAGCAACTTTACACAAAAGTGGGGAAACCCTTAATTTTTCACACATTCACAAATTCTATATTGTGAACTAACTGAATTGTGCCACCAAACAAATAACCAAACTGACGTTTTATATGTGAGAACAACAAATGACTTGTCCCGGGACAACGATGTTGAGTGAACTCATAAAAGATTAAAATTTTACTATCCCTAACGCCAATTGTTTTAAGGTGAGATAATGGTTTGAGATCCTAGTGGTATCAAAAGGCCAATAGTCACGGGTTCGACTCTTGTCCGCGTCATTTTGTACGAGGATGAATGAGAGTACAACAAATGCCTTGTCCCCGAACAACGATATGGAGAGTGAACCCATAAAAGATTAAAAGTTTACCCTCTTTAACAACAACTGATTTTAGGTGAGATGGGACTTGAAATCTTAGACAACCCAAAAGGGGTGCAAACCCAAAACTGCTGCACACTATCAAACCCACCAGTAGCACCACCTTAAATATGTAACAGCCTACCAACAAAAAAGGAAGTAGTAGAATTCTAAACCAACTTGGAAAGATAACAACCAAAGCCTTATCAAAAAAACCACGCGTGATACTTAGACTTGGAGTCCAAGTCTCCAAAATTATCTAAACAACCCACTTGCTGTTTAGCCAACCAAGAAAAGTTCCACAAAAGCGATCGAGCCATATCAATGCTCACAACATTTTCATAAGTTGATTGTACATTGTAAATACATTCTTGAGGTTATGAATAAATACGAACGAATAGGATTATATAACTACAATATACGAGACAATATGATAGGGTGCTTATTATGAAACAATAGGAAAAGGATAAGTAACACAATAAACTGATTAACAATTATGTCATCAGTCATTTAAAGGAAACAAATATAGATCATGAATTATCATTAGATACAGAAATTAAAGTACTCACCTAGGACAAAAATAACCGTAACCTTCTTATCAGCTAGTGAGTTTCCATTTGCTTGCTGCAGTCAGAAATATTTGTCAATTGATAACTCAGTGTATATATGTTTTTATGGTAGTCTACAACTTGAGAAACAGAAAGTATCATTGACCAGAATAATTCCTAGAAAATGCTGAATTTGTCTCTAAAACTAATTTAGAAAAGGTATCTGAGGTTATTTCACGTGAGTTTGGAAGAATAGATACTATTCATTAGTAATCAGTCACAATCTCTAACTACTCAACTGTAGTCAAAGATACAGAGAACCTCGCACTATTATCTGCTTCTGAAAACATTTCAATTTTGAAAACTAGTCAAACTTTAGTAGATTATAATTGTTCAATATTTTTCTTCTTTAAATTAAAACATCTGATCCCAATCTGAAACACACTCAGATTTGTTCACAAGTTTGGCTAAATTAAACCATTTTACAATCTTTTGGTTTATCAAATATCAATGAACTAGTTTTAACAAGTTTTATTGCTAGTCTACAACTTGACCAATAAAAACCATCTTTCTCCATTAACAAATTCTTGGAAAATACTGAACATGCTTCAAGAATAATTTAGTATAGTAATCTTTCATTATGTCAAGTGAGTTTGGAAGCATAGATATCATTCCTAAGTAAACATCTCTAATTGCTCAACTGTAGTCTAAAATACGGAGAGCCTCGCACAATAATCATCAACTGAAGAGCAGTGGGGCATTCAATTTTACATCGTGAATCAGATTTCAACTATATTGAAATCCGATGCTTCATCAAAGTTTGGGAGAAAATATATACTATTTCCAAAATTTTCAAGAGGAAAACTAAGAATAAAAGAGCTACCTTGTTTGCAGCATCAACAACAGTGCCCATGGCTAATTGTGCTTAAAGTATTCTCTGCACACAAGCCATATCATATGAAAAATTATTATGAGCATATGTGAAATAATAAGCATCTAGAAATAAATTGGTCCTGACTTCAAAAAAAGAGTACCAACAACTTTAAAAAAATTATATGACTAAGGGTCTACCCAACTAAGAAACTGGGAGAAATAATAAATCACCATCTACTCTCATAATTTGAATCAGAGACCTAGATTTATCTGGCATCCATTCATAAGGTAGCTCAATTTTGTTCATCTACAGATTCATCATTGAAACAGATTCAACAGGGAACCATCCTTTATAAAGGTGCAAGGGTATTCCCAATAATATTGAGCGATCTTCTTCCACCAAAACGAACTCTATGTTTTTTAGTAGTGTTTGTGTTTGCTCCTCTTGCAGTTGAAGAATGAGCCAAGGTGCAGCCCATTGCTCTACTGAATCTACCATTGTTGTAGAGACAAATAAATTTATTCACCTAAAGGAAACAAATGGATACATTTCATTACTAAATCTAGCCAGTGTTTGAAAAAGGCGCACAAAAACTCGCCTTATGGTTAACCTTTGGGATTTTTGGTGGGAGAAATATAAATCACTATCTATTCATAATTTGAATCAGACTTAAATTTATCTGGCATCCATTCATAGGTAGCTGAATTTTGTTCATCTACAGATTCAACATGGAACCATCCTTTACAAAGGAGTGAGGTTATTCCAAAAAATAGTAAGCAATCTTCTTCCAACAAAAAAACTCAATGTTTTTTATTAGCATTTGTGTTTGTTCCTCTTGCAGTTGAAGAATGAGCCAAGGTGCCGCCCATTGCTCTACTGAATCTACTAGGGGTGCACACGGTTCGGGTTGGTTCGGTTTCATTGAACCACAACCGGGGTGGTTCGGTTCCAGGATTTTGGAGCTGGAATCGATTTTTTTTTGGAACCGAGCCAAACCGAACCAACGGTTATTGGGTTGGTTCAGATCGGTTTCCGGTTCTATTCGCTTTGGACACAGATTTTTCTTAACAGCAGTAATAATGGATAGATTAAAGAAAATTTTCTTAACAGCAGCAATAATTGAAAGGATCTGATCTCCCTTTGCAGCAGCAATAAGAGCAGCAAAGGTGCCGCCCATTGCTCTACTGAATCTACTAGGGGTGCACACGGTTCGGGTTGGTTCGGTTTCATTGAACCAGAACCGGGGTGGTTCGGTTCCAGGATTTGGGAGCCGGAATCGATTTTTTTTGGAACCGAACCAACGGTTATTGGGTTGGTTCAGATCGGTTTCCGGTTCTATTCGCTTTGGACACAGATTTTTCTTAACAGCAGTAATAATGGATAGATTAAAGAAAATTTTCTCAACAGCAGCAATAATTGAAAGGATCTGATCTCCCTTTGCAGCAGCAATAAGAGCAGCAAAATTTAAAAACTATAGCAGAAGCAATAATGGCAAAAATTTATTAACAGCAGCAAAAATTTCTTAACAGCAGCAATAATGGATCGATTATTGAAAAACACGCAAATCAGATCTAAACCGGAGAAAGTGTTTTCTAAATTGAAAACACATAAATCAGATCTAAACATGAGTTTCAAAAAAACACAACAAGTTATAGATCAAGAAGATCAAACCAGAAAAATATTATTGCATATCGATTTCGAATTGGATTGCGTTTCACCCTTGAAAGGATCTGATCTCCCTTAGATCGTGTAAAAGAAAATCAGTGTGTATCGTTTGAGAGGAGATTTTTATGGATGTATATATATCAAGCTTCGTCTCTCTCTCTCTCTCTCTCTCTCTAAGGCGGCCCATAGGCTTTACTAAATATATAAATATATTATTTATATAATCGGTTCGGATCGGGTTTCGGATTGGATTGTTTTTTTTTTTTTTGGAACCGGGAACCGAACCGAAATATCGTTTTTTTTTTTGAACCAGAACCGAACCATTACTCAAAAAATCCAAACCGAACCAATGCCATTAGTTTGTTTCGGTTTATCGGATTTTCGGTTTCGCTGTGCACCCCTAGAATCTACCATTTGTTCACCTAAAGGGAACAAATGGACACATTTTATTACTTGATCCAGGCAATGCTTGAAAAAGGTGCACAAAAACTCGCCTTATGGTTAGCCTCGAGGATTTTTGGCGGGAAAATGCTCTAAGGTTAGTTGATTTAACATGCTGCACAAAAAACTTGAACATTTGGGGCTTTTTCAGGGTTTTTTGTGCCTCCCGGATTTTGTGCTATATTGTGTGTTTTGAAAGATGGAAGATGTTGCATATTATATTATGTTGCAATGTTACATCAAAATCTTGTTTGTAAAATTGTAGTAATATTTTAAAAATTATTCTATAAATGTTTTTTACTAAATAATTCAATGTTTCACGCCTTAACTCCCTACGGCAACGCCTCATTTTTTATGCCAGGTTGCCACCTTTTCAAACATTAGATCTTGTTGATATACATCCAAAGAGCACGCGTTAAAAATGTAATATAACAACACGCTCATAAAAAAAGAAAACATTCATGGAGACATTGAAAAACTAAAAATTTCACATCATCTCATATTGATCTACCAAAATTCCTTCGAACACCTAAAATCTAACACAATAAACAAAAAAGCTCACACTTTCATTACCACAAACAGAAACTAACAATCCAACAACCACACAAACTAATTACAACTCCTACAAGATCCAATTGATACAAAATCATAAACAAATGAAAAAGTTGAATAGTATATTATGTTGAAATCTTATTTGTAGAAATTGTGTTTCTATATTTGTTGCAGTAATTTTTAAAAAATAATTCTATGAATGTTGTTGACTATACAATTCAATGCTCTATGCCTTAACTCCCTACGACAACGGCTTGTTTTTTACGCCAAGCTTCCACCTTTTCAAACATTAGATCTTGTTAATACACATCCTAAGAGCACGCGATAAGAATGCAATTATAATAACAACATACTAATAAAAATAAAAAAGGAAAAATCCATTGAGACATTGAAAAAACATACAATTTCACATCATCTCATATTGATCTTCCAAAATTCCTTCAAACACCTAAAAATCCAACAAAAAATAGACAAAATCTCACACTTTCATACCCACAAACAGAAACTAACAATCAAAGAATTACACAAATCAATTTCAATTCCTACACATTTAACTAGAAAATTCAATGATGCATGCCTTAATTCCCTTATACGACACCTTGTTTTTATACCCAAAAAAACGCCTTACACTACGCTGCCACCTTTTCAAACATTAGATCTTGTCAATACACGTCCTACGAGCACGTGATAAGAATTAAATTATAACAACGCTCATAAAAAACATTCATTAAGACATTGAAAAACATACAATTTCACAGCATCTCATATTGATCTACCAAAATTCCAACAAAACACCTAAAATCTAACACAAAATAAACAAAGGCTCACACTTTCATCACCACAAACTGAAACTAATAATCAAACCACACAAATACAACATCATAATCAAATGAAAAAGTCGATAGTATATTATGTTGAAATCTTGTTTGTAGAAATTGTGTTCCTATATTTGTTGCAGTAATTTTTTAAACATACTTTTATGAATGTTGTTTACTAAAAAATTCGATGCTTTACGCCCTAACAACCTACCGCAATGCCTCGTTTTTCACGCCACCCTTTCGAAGATTAGATCTTGTTAATCCACATCCTAAGAGCACGCAATAAAAATGTAATTAAGACAACAAGACACTCATACAAAAAAACATTCATTAAGACACTGAGAAACATACAATCTCATATTGATCTACCAAAACTCCTTCAACCACAAACAGAAATTAACAATCAAAGCATTACACAAATCAATTTCAATTCCTACACAATTTACTAAAAAATTCAATGGTTTACACCTTAATTCCCTTCTATGATACCTTTTCAAACATTAGATCTTGTCAATACGCGTCCTAAGACCACACAATAAGAATGTAATTATAACAACAACACACTCATAAAAAAATAAACATTCATCAGACATTGAAAAACACACGATTTGACATCATCTACCAAAATTCCAACAAAACACCAAAAACCTAACACAAAACAGACAGAAGTCTATACTTTGATAACCAAATCAATTAATAGAACATCATAATGAAACGAAGATGAAGTTTCAATATATCAAAATCAAAATAGCGAACATAAAAAAAACATAGTTGAGATTATGACAACAGATCTGACTCACCTTTGAAAGAAGACGAAACCAAGTGAGAATTGAAGAGAGAGATCTAGTCTAGGAAATAAAAACAATGTGCGAATAGCTCGTTGGCTGTTGGTTTTATAGAGGTTGTGTTTAAACGAACGTTTTGGTCGGTACGAGAAATTTGAGGAGCGTAAAGAGGAATTGGCGTGATTTTAACGGCTTTAACACCAACTATACAAGTTGGGGGTTTTAAGCAATAGGATATTTAATTTAGGACTTAAAATAATTTTTGTAATAGATACAACCGTTTTTATTTGGGACATATACCAAATAATTCCTCGGACATTTTTTAATACCCATTTAGTCCAAACTTTTTTATTTTGCCTCAAAAAGTCCTTTGCCACATATTTTGGAGAGGGAGTGCCGCTGGCGCGGACCTCTAAAAATAAGAGGATATTGAGTGCTTGAGGGACTAAATGGGTTAAACTAAAAATATGTGTCCTTTTTAAAAAATATATATTTATAGTAGGGACTATTTAATAATTGACCCTTTTTATTTTGGGGTTTATATCAAAAAGTTTAGGGGAATATATCAAATAGTTTCTCCAACTTTTTTTAATACACGTTTAGTTCAAGTCTTTTTATTTTGTACTTAAAAAGTCTTTCATCATGCCAAAAAGGTTTTATCATGTCGCTGACCCGGACCTTTAAAGATAAGAGAATAAGGGACTTTTTGGTATAAAATAAAAGGCTTGGACTAAATGTGTATTAAAAAATGTTTGAGAGACTTTTTGGTATTTGATCCAAAAGTTTATCCCCAATATTTTTTAATACACATTTAATCAAAGTCTTTTACTTTGTTCTAAAAAATATCTAACCATATAAAAATATTCACAAAATGAGCTCCGATGACGTCAGAGCTCCGACAGTGGGTGGGTGGGTGGGTGGGTGGGTGAGGCAGGGGGTGAATGCCGCTAGCGCGGACATTTAAAAATAAGAAAATATTAGTTAAATGGGTGTTTGATGGACTTTTTGGAATAAAAGAAAAGTTTTGGACTAAATGTGTATTAAAAAATGTTTGAGGGACTTTTTAGTATTTGATTATTTTATTTTGATAAAGTTGATTTTAATTTTTGATATCAATTTTGCCTTTATATTAAAAATTGAGAATTAAGTTTAAATTCATATTATGAGTTTAGGACAATCAATTATTTTATTTTATTTTTATAAAAATGATTCTTATTTCTTTTGTCCTTAATAAAAAAAATGTGGCAATTTGAATGTAATACATTACTAATTTTTAATTTTGGACTTAAATACAATGTTGTTTAAAATTTAGACTTTTATACAAAATTATTAAAAATCTGTTAGCTTAACTGACGCATGGCGTTTTCAATTAAAATAGTTATAAAATATAAAAAAGGGAAATCAAATAAGAAATGAATTTTGAAATAAAAAATCATAAATTATCAAAATGCCCCACCCCTACCCCAGCCTTCTCCCAACCCAAAACTTGGAACCCAGATTTGATTTGTGTTTTGGGTTTGGTTTGGGGTTTTGATTTGTGTTTTGGTTTGGGATTTTGATTTAAGATTTAGAACGAATTATTGTTGTGATTTATGGTCTTGATTTGTGTTTTGGTTTGAGATTTAAGACAAGTTAGTTGGATTTGATATGTGTTTTTGTCTGAGATTTAAGGTTGATTCCCAGTGTAAGATGTGGGTTCTTAAAATACAGTTAGTATCAAGTGAGGCGTGACCCCTTATCAAGATCGGGATTAATGCACATGACAGTATTTAATATTGACGCTAAATATATGTGAGAAAGAGACAATAACATTCAATACTCAAGCTAGTATTAAGTGTGATCTTTACATCATAAATGCACTATAAATACCATAAATAGATGGGACCAGCAAACAACTTGGTTGGAGGGAGAAAGAGCAATCACTCCAGGCACAATAAAGGCAAGGCAGGAACCTTAAACTTAGTTAATGCTCAATGATATGGGTATTAATGGATGTAAGGATAATATTTGAATAATACATGTTCTCTCACAGAAGCTCTCGTGTATGAGGAAAATCCAACAGCAATTCAGGATCAAGATTATTATCCTTGTAACTATTTGGTTGAACTATCTATATGAATATAAGGTTACTCGAGTAACCTTGTTAGTATTGAATGTGATTGGCTGGCATTAAATGCTAAAGTACCGTCGTATTAATATCCAAGATACTGCATTAAATGCATGGGATAATATATTTTGGCAGAAAACTACCTAACCTGTTAGAAGCATGGTGGCATTAATGAGGGACATATAGTGACAGCTCAAAGGCTTGCCTTAGAACGAATATGAAATTAGGTTTGGTGGCCTAGGTCTTCCATCCTAAGGATAATATCAATTGAGTGCTACGAATTCAAGTTCCCCAACACCAGACGATATGACATCATAAAGTAGATGAACAGTAACCCAACTAGACGTGTGGTCACATCAATTAAATAGATGGTGTATAGCTTGAGGTGGCTCAGCCGGAAGGTGACTCGAGTAATTTAGTATGTTGTTTATCGGATAAGAACTATTTCTAGCCCAAAGATACAAGATTGGGGTTCCTCGAGGAGGTTTCTCCAAATAGGTTTAAATCATGGTAATTAGGTCGTAAGTGGCTCTAGCAACCATTTGTATTGGATAAAGTTTTACCCAAGTGTGCCAAGGGGGCAAATTATTGCATTACCAAGGTTGCCCTGCTCTCAATCCTCCAAACCATGTCCCTACGAGGTTACCAAGTGGAGATCGTTTGATAGAGCATATAAGCTCTCCCATGCCCTACAAGACATAGTCCCTCGAGGGTACCGAACAACCTCGCCCATATTACAATGTAAGCGTACTCAATAATAAACATTGAGCAAGGTGAGCAAGGCATAGTCCCTCATTTGAATAAAATATCTTCACGTCCCCCAAGACAGCTGTCACATGCAATCACAAATGTCCCATCAAGAAACGGCGCTCTCAGAAATATCTTAAGGCATTTCAAAGAAGGAAGTAGTTCGAAAAGAAGGACCAGATGAGTTCCTCGCACACACTTCTCTTTAAATAAGCAGCCTAATATTTATTGTGATATGATTATTTGCCTATTGATATTACTTATTCTTGCAGAAAAGTTGGATCAACCAAGTATTTTATACAAATATTTTTTCATTCAATAAACAAAAATATCTATAAAGGGGCAAATGTAGGGGGTGTCCCCACTAAAGATTAATTAGCTAAATTGATCCCATACTTGGCAAATAAAGAAGGAAAACAAGGATCACCCGAGGGAGCTCCCATGAAGACCCTCCATAGACATTCCTCGAAGGACTCCCTTCGAAGGCCAAAGTTATTCGAATAATGATATCTTGTAATATAGAGCAGAAGATATTTGATTATGTACTTCATTTATTGAGCAATCTTACTTTGTAATATGGGCAAGGTTGTTCGGTACCCTCGAGGGACTATGACTTATAGGGCATGGGAAAGCTTATATGCTCTATCGAACGACCTCCTCTTGGGAATCTCGCATGGACATGGTTTGGAGGATTGAGAGAAGGCAACGTTGGGAATGCCACAACCAACCCTCTCGGCACACTTGGGCAAAACTTCATCCAGTACAAGTGGTTGCTCAAGCCATTCTCGACCGAGCTACCATGATTCAAACTTATTCGTAGAAACCTCCTCTAGGAACCCCAATCTTGTATCTTTGACCTATAAATAGTTCTTATCCAATAACAACATACTAAATTACTTGAGCCACCTGTTGGTCGAGCCACCTCAAGCTATACACCATACATTTGATTGATGTGACCACACGTCCAGCGGGGTCACTGTTCATCCACTTTATGACGTCATATCGTCTATTGTTAGGGAACTTAAAATCGTAGTACTCAATTGAAATTATCCTTAGGATGGAAGACCTAGGCCACCAAAACTGATTTCATAGACATTCTAAAGGCAAGCCTTGGAGATGTCATGTCACGTCCCTTATTAATGCTACCATGCTTCTAACAAGTTAGGCAGTTTCCCGCCAAAATATAATATCCCATTCATTTAATGAAATATCTTGAATATTAATGCCACTGTACTTTAGCATTTAATGCCAGCCAATCACATTCAATACCATCAAGGTTACTCGAGTAACCTTGTCTTTATATAAATTGTTTAACCAAATAGTTTACAAGGACGACAATCTTAATCCCGAATTGCTGTTGGATTTTCCTCACACACGAGAGATTATGTGAGAGAACATTTATTGTTCAAACATTCTCCTTACATACATGAATACCCGTATCATTGAGCATTAACTAAGCTTGAGGTTCACGACTTTCCTTTATTGTGCCTAGAGTGCTTGATGTTTCTCTCTCTAACCAAGTTGTTTGCTGGTCCCATCTATTTATGGTATTTACAGTGCATTTATAGTGTAAAGATCACACTTAATACTAGCTTGAGTATTGTATATTATTGTCTCGCTCTCACCTATATTTATCGTCAATATTAAATACTGTCATGTGCATTAATCCCAATCTTGAAAGGGGTTACACCTCACTTGATACTAATTGTATTCCAAGAACCCATATCTTACACTTAGATTTGGTTTGTGTTTTGGTTTGGTTGGGGGGGGGGGGGGGGGGGGGGGGAGAGGAGGGTGTGCCAGTGTGTGGTGGGGGTTGGTTGATGCTTGTGGGTTTTAATTTTTAATTATTGAGAATTTATGACTTTTTAATTTAGAAATTCATTTCTTATTTTTCTTCTTTTTTTTTAAAGAATTTTTTATTTTTCATAATTCTTATTTGAAAATGACACGTGGCACTTGAGCTACGGATTTCTTAACGATCTTATATTAAATTATTTTTTAAATAAGATTGCATTTAAGTAAAAATCGAAGATTAGTAATGTATTAAAGTCAAATTGAACCTAAAAAATTTATTCTTTTTAGTATACCGTCTTTATAAGTTGTTATATTTCTGACAAATTTAGTTCCTGTTTCATTTTATTTTTTATTTACAATGAGATGTTTCATTGAAGAAAATATTAATGCTATAATCTTTTCAAACATTAGACCATGGATATCGTCGATTTTCGATCACTAGAGTACGACTACCGATGTTTTATCATCAAAGTGTAAATTAAATTTGCATTGTCATTGTTGTGGGTGAAATTATTCATGACACGTGGACCTATGATATTGAGACACTTGTCGTCATAAGCATACACCTCAGCATTTTTTTACACTTGGTCAGCTCCAGAACTGCTTGGTCAGCGTACCGATCGGCCAAATTAAGAACATGAACCGTCAAGGAGAAGAATAGTCATTCACATGGGAATTATCAAGAGACATTCCACACATATCTTAGAAGCTCAATGATCTCATTCATTATGTATGGATGTAAATGCCTGGATATATAAAGGCATTATGTCCCTTGGTTTTTGGGACCAATATAAATATCTTACTTCCCTTAGATCAAGGGACAAGTCGAGCACACATAAGCAAGACTATCCAGAATTCTATGTAACTACCTTCAATCATAATACCATAACAGTGGGCATAGGCTTTCCCTAAGATGAACCACTTTAAAAAAAAAAATCCTTCATTATTTTCTTTTACATTACTCAATTAATTATCTGTGATTACAAAATTGGTAATTTCGAGCTAGGATGAAATCTCTACTAATTTTGAACATCTGCCTATTGGCGTCGTCTATGGGAATGATTGTTTGTCATCGTTCTCTACACATCTTATTCATTTATTCGCCTTGGAATTTCTCTAAAGGATGAAGAATGTTCCTGAGAGCAGCCTTGCAACTGTAGCAATGCTCTAGATCCATTTGTGCATCCTAGTGTTGTAACTTCAAAGAATATTACTCAATCTCGCCAAAAGGGAAGGAAACCATGTAAGAGTCAGTTAGGAAGTTGGCTCAAACGTTGCAAGACGTATCCCTTACTGCACCATGATGGAGGGACATACCACCTCCTCCCATTAGAAATGAGAGAAGCAGATACTTCAGGTCCTCTCATGACAGATCCTACCACCCGGGGGAAATATCATCAATCCGATCTACTGATTACTGCGATGGTTGTATTTTACCTCTGAGCAGCCGAGCATGTTAAAACGCTTGAGAAAGGCATCTACTTGTGATCGTCTTAGTCCCCAAGCAATTAGAGGTCATCACAGAGAGCCAGCCCGATCCCGTGAGCATAGGTAAGGGTCAGCTAGATCCAGGGCTTATGTCAGGTGCTTAGTGCATGCCGAGGAGACTTCTCAGGAAGATAGCTCAGCATGGATGCACAGGAAGGCCACCAAAGTTGCCTCAACCAAATCCAAACTAAAAGAGCGCTCTTGGAAGGGATTTATACAGAGATCAGAAGATCATTTAGGAGAAATGTCTAAGACAAAGACTCCTTTGCAGAAAAGTTTTGTGAAAGGATCTCCTTTCATCTAGGCTATTATGGATTACCCCACACCTTTCAAATTCAAACTTCCTGTGGCCATGCCTAATTATGATGGTAAAATTGATCATGTCCTTCACGTCGAATAGTACCAGGCTGCTATTGATATTTATTCCGTGCCTGACGAGATGAGATGCAAAGCTTTTTCAAGTACAATCACTAGTCCAGCTTAGATCTGGTACAATAATTTATCTTGAGGACAGATTGCCAATTTCCATCAGGTCGCCAAACTATTCATCAGCAATTTTTGCTTTGCAGCAAAGCCAATTAAGTAGCCCATTTAATCAGTGTCCACCAGGGACCAGGAGAAACTACCCGAGAATATACCACTCGTTTAAATAATGAGAAACTGGAAGTTGTTGATTATAAGGGAAAATGGCCACTACAGCTTTAATGAGAAGGATTCTCCCTGAAAATCTGTATTATGCATTGGCAAAGGAGCCTCCGAAAACCATGACTGAATTGATAGCAAATGCTGGGAAAATCATGAATGCCAAAGAGGCTATAGCTGCTAAGTAAACCCCGGGGCAAAATCAAAGGGCTAGAAGAATTCTGATAAGAAGGAACAAAAAGATAAGAAAGCTGAGAAGCCTAAAAAATATGAGGAATATACCCCTCTAACTATAGGTGTGCATCACATTCTGGAGGAAATTAGGGGCAGTATAGACTTGAAATGGCCTAGAAAACTAAAATCACTTATCAACCGAAGTGACAAATCTAAGTACTGTGACTTTCATAAAGACCATTGGCATACCATTAATAAACGTATTTCCTTTAAGAATGAAATTTAATCTCTCATTCGCTGAGGAAAATTGACTAAGTTTGTTGATTGGACTGAAGGTCGGGACACTAGAAGACAGTCAGAATCCCCTTGCAAAAACAAATATGATAGGAAAAGAGATCGATATAATAATTTTGAAGATGACCCTGACTTACCAAAGAAACCCAGGGAGCCTAAACTTGAGGTAAGCATGATATCCTTTGGTTGACATTTCATTACAGGAGGGGATGATGGAGGGGGAGATGATTTTTTTTATAGAAAGTCCTACTTAAATGAGGCTAAAGCTTGCTCTTATATTAGGCAAGTTAATTTAACAGACGAAGTAGATGATGGGACCAGAAAGGTGAACTAATATAAAATGGTCACCAACTTCTCTAAGAATGACTTGTTGAGATTTCTTTACCTTCATGACGATCCTCTATTCATTACCTATAGGGTACACTACGCCAGGATAGCATAAATTCTCGTGGATAATGGTAGCTCCGTAGATGTCATATTCTATAATTACTTTCATAATCTGGCGCTATGAGATAGCAAACTGTAACCTTACCATCGGCTTTTAATCGACATTTCTAAACAAAAGGTGTATGCTTTAAGGACTATCAAATTAGAAATGTTAATCAGCACTTGGTCAGCAAGCAGAATAAATAAGATTTACTTCTTTGTCCTAAACAAGAATCTTCCCTCAGCATATAATATGATACTCGACAGAGTTGGATTGAAGAAATTTGAAGTAGTGGCATCCATAATTCATCAGTGTATAAAGTTCCTGTAATACCCCGTATTTTTATGCAATATTAATTTGTGGATTTATTAAATTTAATGTGAGTTATTAATTTAATATAAATCCGGAAATTAATCACTTTATAATTATTAATGTGATGTGAGTTAGTAATTATGGGAAACTTGTTGTTGAATATTACTAATGAGTAAAGTAATATAATATTGGTTCTATTAAATGTCAAGAGTGAATAAAATGATAATTTTGAAAATTTGAGTCAGGACGTGCCCGTGTCGCGTCGGGACTAAATATTGATGAATAAAAGTGAATAAATTATAAGTTACCCATATGGTCATTTCGAGTGCGCCAAAGTGTCCGGAAGGGTCGAGATAGTCAAAAAAGTGTACCCGGGGGTTTAGTTTGGACCTCGGGGTATTTTTAGGCTTAATTAGTACCCCGGGAGGGCATTTTGGTCATTTTGCATTTTTGGGTAATTAAACCCACGAAAATTATTAAACTATATCAGCCATTTGGAATAGCCCTTTAGGGTTAGCAAACTCAAAACATTAGAACGGCCATAAGAGAGGGAAGGAGAAAGCTTTCCAAGCAAACCAAGTTCAAAAATCCATCCGATTGCACCGCCACCGCCACCAACGCGTAGATCGCGCGACGGGGAACGCAACAACACCAAATTCGTTCACAAATCAGAACGCTGAAAATTCCAGGCAAGTATTTATCTTGCTTATTTTCGTTAATGCATCATTCATGTTAGTCTAGGGTGATTAGGACGAGTTTGGTAGAAGAAAATCCACGTTGGAGATAGGAAAATCGCATGTAGAATTGATTTGAATGTAAATCTGGAAACCCCTTCATATGTAGAGGCATAACCACGAAATTATGATGAATTAGGAGTAGAAATTTCTGGAAAAAGACTGATTAGAACCATGTTAAAAAAATTCTAGGGTTCTTGAGATTTTTATGAAGTTTTGGCCTATTAATCCATGGTTATTGATGAAAAATTGCATGCTTTACGTAGAAGATGAATAATATGGGTGTATACTGATTATAGTATGAATTTTAGGGAGTTTGGGTGTGAAAAATCTGGATTTGATTGAGGTTGGATTGTGAAACCCGTAACTTCTAATCTGCAGAATTCGCATACCTGCTTGATCGATCGATCGAACCAGGAGTGTCGATCGATCGACGCATCGATCGATCGAGCTCCTACCATCGATCGATCGACCCCTTTTGGCAGACTCATATTTCCCATTTTTAAATTAGTTGAATTCAATTTAATGAGAAATAATCCTTGGACACCCTTATTAAAATGACTTGGGAGATAAAGAAGACCAGTAGGACTTATAAATAATTATGGGACCTTTAATGTAAGACGAGAGTTGTGTTTTTAGGATATTTACATATACGGGACGATGAAATTATGTATTAAGGGGAGAGACGCGTAAGATAGTTACGTTGGAAATTAGATGAGTACCTACTGAATTCTACACTTGGGAGGATAGAGTCCATGAGTGTTACATAATAAGATGGAATGATCCCTCAAATTAAAGTAAGAAATAAACGGTTATACGTGAGAACTAAATAATGAAAAATAAGGACAAATGTCGTAATTATGGGATTAGAGATGTACCTAATTTGATATGGTAATAGTAGTATAGTTATATGACTGTGTTTATGCCTATACTATCTATGTGTGAAAATCGTGCCCGCGCTACTTGCTATCC
This sequence comes from Sambucus nigra, assembly GCA_949130495.1. NCBI lineage: Eukaryota > Viridiplantae > Streptophyta > Magnoliopsida > Dipsacales > Adoxaceae > Sambucus > Sambucus nigra. Next base: position 119,344,513 of record OX422223.1, read on the forward strand.
CTGAGGTTACCGCGCTGGGACAGTCTTATCTCGATAGGACATTTATGGGGGGATATTGACTCGTACCCTAGAAGATAGGAATCCTTGGTACAGGCTATCGAATCGATAGTTCAGGCGGTCCTAAGAGACGTGGGGGCATGTGCTATCCTCTTAGAGACTTAGAATCTATGCTTCGCCTCAATATTGTTTGTGTATGTGTTAATACAGTTCGAGAGTGATTCCGAACTTGTATTTCCCTTAGTACGAGTGATAGGGGGATTGGATAGAAGAGTATGCACGCACCATAATTTTTATGTGGGGTGCTGTTAGAATATATATATTATACGAGTATTTAATATATATATGAATTTCTGAAATTTGGAACTACCTACTGTGCTATGGTAGGTAAGAAATGAATAATGACTTCAAATGGGAAATACTTGTTTTGAAAAGTATAATATGACACTGGGAAACTTTATTAATAAATAAAGTTAAAATGAGAGCTTTGTTACTGAATGAAATTTTCCTCTTAAACAATTATATTGTTCAGTTTTAAATCGTACGAGTAACCTAAGATAAGTTAAACCATTGGGAAGTTTAGTGAGATATAAGATAAGTTAAACCGTTGGGAAGATTAGTGCGATAGGTGTGCACATTAGAAGAGAGGTGAGAATTTCTCAAGAGAGTGTCGCACTAATATGTTGTTGCATTGGCCTGTAAACATTTTAAATACTTGCTAAACAAATTTTAAATCATTTACACTATCGGGCTCTGACCCGTTTCTATTTTCCCTTCTCTCTTGTATATGTATATGTATATATTACAGGTGCCCAGCCACAGGGGCATCTTGCATAGGATCCTTTGGAAGGAACGCGCTGCAGCTTAGGTGGGAGTTGCAGGCCTCTTGCTTAGACGACTTCACTTATTTGATTCCACTCCTAGCATATTTATTCAGTTGGGCATGTGTCGCCGTTTCCATTATTCAGTTGTTTTATGGGATATTATAATTCATTTATTTCTAGTATTGTCACTTTGGGATTTATTACTATCTGGATGTTTTACTTTAAGTTTTAAATGTTGGGATTCAATTAGTTGAATGTTTGATTATTTGGATTGTATGTTCCAGGATGGTTGTGGTGTGACTATTAAATTGTGAATTATGCAAAGTTTTAAATGTTGGTTTATTAAATAAAATTTGGAAAGTAATGTCTAAAATGGTTTTGATACTTAGCTTAATTAATTAGGGTGTTTAAATTGGAAAAAAGTTATTTTTACGACAGTGATGCTAAGAATGAAGCAACTGTTCACCTTGATTTTAATTTAATAAAGGAGTGATCGCCCGGTATTTAATTAGGAAGGGTATCACAGTTACTCAATCACTATAGGGTCGGAGTGGTAAAGGGAAATCAGATAGAGACCAAAGAGTGATACTATACCTCTGTCGACCAGCAAGAAGTTCAGAGGATCACTACCACTTACCAAATCGATACTTTAGACCCTCGTGAAGAAGCTGATTTAATTAAAGGATAAGTTGTGGAGTCCACAAAAATCATTATATTATACGATAAAAAGACGAAAAGAACCACCCAGATTGGCTCAAACCTAACACCCTCCCTTAAACAATAATTAATTGCATTCCTTAAATAACGGAATAACGTGTTTGCTTAGAGTCATGAAGATATGCTCGAAGCTAACCCTAACTTAGTATGCCATGAACTCAATATCAACAAAAATGCTAAGCTGATCAAGAAGAAACACAGGGTGTTTAGTCTCGAGAAAAATATGGTTATCCAAGAAGAAATAGACAAATTACAGAAAGCCCATTTCATTGAGGATGTAAAGTATCCCAATTGGTTGGATGATGTAGTAATGGTAAAAAAGAAGAATGATAAATCACGAATGGCAAATGTGTGTGGATTTTATCGACCTCAATAAAGCACTCTTTTACCAAGGATTGATCAATTAGTAGATGCAACAACAGGTCACGAGTTACTGAGCTTCATGGATGCTTACTCTGGTTACAACCAGATCAAAATGAAACTTGAGGATAAAGAAAGCACATTTTATTATAACCAATCGAGGTACCTACTGCTACAACGTTATGATTTTGGGGATTAAAAACACCTGAGCAGCATACCAGAGGCTAGTGAATAAGGTTTTTAAAGAACAAATTGGGAAGAACATGGAAGTATATGTGGACGACATGATTACCAAGTGCAAGGTAGCTTTCGACCACAATAAAGACCCGAGTTAGACATTTAATCAACTGGAAAAACATCAAATGAATCCAAATCCAACTAAATGTGTATTTAGTGTCCATGAAGGAATGTTCCTTGGCTTTATTATGAATCAAAAGGGCATTGAAGCTAACCCGGATAAAATTTAGGCACTAATTTAGATGCAATCTCCAACATGCAAGAAAGATGTGCAGAGATTTACTGGAAGAGTGGCAACCCTCAACTGATTTGTGTATAGAGCTACTGACAGTTCTTTTTAAAAGAAGGACTGAGATGGAAACACTACAGTCGACACGTGACAGGTAAGTGCAATACTCAAATAAGTTCATGATCGTGTGCATTAAAGGTGGAAAGGAGTCAAACATATAGCAAGCTGTCATTATATCACATCTTAATGACTGCACATATTATAAAGCACATAAATGAAATGATGTCATGTCTCAAAACACTACAAAATAGTCACACGAATATGGAATGAATGGGCGACTCAAATATCTTTAATGTTCATCTACATACGGTGTGAAAAAATATAAAACTCTTTCTGGATTTTTTCAAAAAAAATATCAAAAGGAAAATTTGTTATTATCACTTTTAAAAAAAAATCGAACGTCTTTTTGTATTTTTCAAAAATTTTCATGAAAAACAAAACTCTTTTTCAATTTTTCGAAAAATATATTAAAATGAAAAATATAAATACAATGATAGTACATACTAGCAATGGGGATATATGATATGAGCATGAAAAACACCCTATTCAACCAAATAAGTCTCAACCTCAATCATTAGGGTCGGAGGAGCTCTTCAAAGGAGATGACATCCTATGAAAAACCTCCATTAAATCTTGTAAAGTCTTAAGCAAATACTCTACTTGCTCTTGAAAACTCTCAAAATCTCTCATGTGATGTGCAGGAGCATGCGGAGTAACATGTGTGGGAGTGCGTGCGGAAACTCATATAGTAGCATATCGTGGAAGATACCTATGAGACACTCTCCCCAACATAAAGAAAATTTCCCTAGGGTGACCTCTTTGCTTGGAATGGGAACAAACATATACGACCTTAGGTAAATCTCTCTCAAAATGTTCAGGACGAGATCTCCTAGGTGGTTTAGGTCGAGGGCCATATGTCTAACACGAACTCGAAAATGGGCTTAGGTGCAACATGAAAAGTGGACGCACCGTCATAACCTATTCCTAACCTCTCAACGTTACCTAAAGCAGGACCGAGGAGTATCTTTCCTACCTTCTTAGGTGTGTCCTCTAAATGAACCTTGACCTCCTGGGCACGTTTGAGATCTCTATCGAGTTGGGATACATGGGCTTCAAGTTTCTCACAGGTCTTCAATGAAAATTGAAGATCTCTCGTAAGACTATCCACGTTGTTAGTCAAATTTCTCTTTTCCCAACCTAAAATGATCAACTGCTCACACAAAGAAACCTTCACATTTTCGACTTAACTCGCCTCAAACACGCTCAAACTTTCACCTATCTCTCTAAATACAACACCCTAAAAGACAAATCCTTATTAATCTTTTCCATCTTTAATGTCTTGGTGTAAAGATCAATAAATGCCTTTTGGAGATCACCTTCTTCCTCACTCAAAATACCATCCTCACACTCACTATTTCCCGAATGAACCGAAACATCATAGAGGCTCTCACGTTTAGATATGTCCTCATCAACGTGGGACACACTAAAAGTTCACACGCACGGTTCATGTAGTGATTCTCCCCCTGAATCAACCGACTCGATGTCACTATCGCTAAGAGTGGCTATATTCGCAATTTCTTTGCCCTTTCTCTTTAGCCTAGTGGGACACTCGTGTGCCTTGTGCCCTTTGCCCTCACACTCATAACACTTTATATCTTCCTCTTTCTCATCGCTACTCCTGACCTCATCCTTCTTCTTATTTTCTTCAAAAATATTTTTATTGGAAGAATTATTTTTGGAAAATTTGAGAAACTTTTTTAAAAAATTTACAAACAAGGCTAAGCCATCAAATCACAATCACCCTCAGATTTAGACTCATAAACTTTCCCTTTCTTCTTTTTCTTAGTTTGAGTCTTTAAAGGTACCCCTATATCCTTTGGTTTAATAGTTGTAAGGAACATATCGATCTTATAAGTCTGAAGATCTCCTACAAGTTCTTCTAACCTAAGTGTTGATACCAAATTTAGTCTGCTGACATGGACCAATCACATGAAGACACGTGTCAATTTACATGGTAAATACGAATACTCCAGACGAACAAATCAAGATCACCGAGCAACTCAAGCTCTCTGAGCAACTACTGAGTTCCGAGCAACTCAAGTGTGACAAGCAACTCTTGCTCGTCCCCGAACAACTCAAGCTCTCCGAGCAACTCAAACGTGTCGAGAAGCCTAGGCGGTCCGAGCAGCTTAAGCGGTCCGAGCTACATAAGTGTACAGCGTATCCAAATCAAGAGAATCCAGGATATAATTGCACATTAAATGCTCATTAATATAGTACAGATGTGCATGTCTACTGGGTAACAGCACGTTGTCCTTTCATTTGTACAATCTTAAGGCTCTAAATACATTGTAACCTCCTCATTAGCAGGGGACTTGGAATTTCTTGGTAAACCCATTATCGAGAATTCTGCAAACAGTCAACAATAACAAATACAGTGGATGTAGGCCATTCTTACAAGGCTGAACCACTTTAAAAATCTTTTGTCTTATATTTGTATATTCATTTTTATCTGTGATTAAATAATTAGATCAAATCTAGTTTTTTACATCAACAGATTGGTGCCGTTTATGGGAAACGACTGTAATTATCGTTTTTCACCAAAATAATTTATCACCAATGGTTGATAATCCTGAATCCAGTAATCGAAATGCTGGAAACCCCCAAATCCATCTGCTCCCCCAAATATTCAAGATCTGGCTGGTATAATGGATAATCTAGCCCAAGGCCAGATAACCATGCAAGAAACTATGCGACGACTCATACAAACTGTCCAGGGTGGAGTATCTACTCATTCAGGACAACGAAGCGTTTAAAAAAACACCCGTTTACCTTCTTCGCGTACTAGGAGAACGTTATTCCCAGAGGAATCTTGATCCGGACGTACCGATTTATATCGTACTGAGAGATCTAATGATTTTTCTTATCAACCTGGTCGAACTTTATCAGTACGAGCTATAGATACTCAACAAAACATCACTCTCTCTCCAGAAAGGACTAGTGCATTGGAGAGGTTAAGCAGGGTCTCTCCTTTTGATCGTTTGGGCCCTAGGAGGAATAGAAGTCCTCTTAGGATTGTGTCGAGGAACTTTCAATGACCATCCGATCTAAGGGAAGGTTCTGCCCAATCACGCCAACTACTCGTAATGAAAGATCGCAGGAAGTAAATTCAACACGATCAGTTGCTCGAACCAACAGGCCCGAGGAGGGAAATGATGCATGAAAAGGCTCTATTCAAAGGTTGGAGGATAGACTAGGGGAAATGGCTAAGGCCAAGAATCCTCTACAAAGAACTTTTGTCCAAGGGACACCTTTTATCCAGGCAATTGTGGATTTTCCCACACCATCAAAGTTCAAAGCACCGGTTGTGACTCCTAAATATGATGGAAAAACTGACCATGTCCTTCATATAGAACAATACCAAGATGTTGCCGATATCTAGTCGTGCCAGATGAGATGAGATGCAGGGCATTTTCAGGAACTCTTACCAGATCTGCTCAAATATGGTACAATAATCTTCCTCGGGGGAAGATTTCAACTTTCTTTCAACTGGCCGAGATCTTTATTAGAAATTTCTATTTTGGAGCAGAACCAGTTAAACGAGTAGCACACTTGTTAAGTGTAAAATAAAAAGCAGGTGAGAGCACCAGGGATTATATAACTCGTTTCAATAACGAGAAGCTCGAAGTTATTGATTACGAGGAAAAGACAGCAATTACTGCTCTGATGAGCAGACTGTTGCCAGATAAATTGTACTACACTCTAACCAAAGATCCGCCTAGAACCATGGCAAAACTAATGGCAAAGGCAGCGAATATTATGAACGCCGAGGAGGCTATGGCTGCGAAGAAGAATATGGATACCAAAGAGACCAAGGTGGAGGTTGATAAGGCTGAAAAGAAAGATCATAAGAACAATGGTGGTAACAAGCAGTCAAAAGCAAAGCCAGCATGGGAACTGTTGAAAAATTTTGGAAATTATACTCCTTTGAAAGTAAACATAAACCACGTTCTGGAAGAAATCAAGAACATCGAGGAGCTAAACTGGCCAGAGAAAATGAAGACAGATCCTGACAAGAGGAATAAGACCAAATATTGCGAGTTCCATAAAGACCATGGTCACACGACCAAAAATTGCATAGCTCTTCAGAATGAAATTGAAGCACTCATCAGACAAGGAAAGCTGGCCAAGTATGTTGATCGTCGAAATGATGGAAAAAGCAACGACCGAGCAAGACAGAGGTCTAGATCTCCTTGTCGAGCAAAAGAAAATAAGAAGAGAAGTCACGAAGAGGATCCGGATAATGACCAAGACGACCCCGATCTCCCCAAAAGACCAAAACAACCAGAACGTGTGGTATTTTCTATCCATTTTGGATCATTTGAATGTAATGTCATTACAGGTGGAGATGCAGGAGGTGGAGATATGACTGCTGAGAGAAAAGCCTACCTCAATGAGGCTCAAGCTTACTCGTATATTCAGCGGATAAATCTGGCTGAAGATGATCGCCCGAAGAAGGTGAATAAGGATAAGCTGGTTATTGGTTTCTCTAAGAACGACTTGACAGGTGTACTATTTTCTCATGATGATCCATTGGTGATCAAGATGAGAATGAGGGAAGTGGTAATTTCACGAGTACTGGTGGATAATGGTAGCTCGGCAGATATAATGTTCTATCCATTCTTTGACAGTTTAAATCTAAAGTTAGCCCAGTTGGAGCCATATCATAGGCCCCTCCTTGGTTTTACCGGCGAGAAGGTTTTTTCACTTGGGATGATCAAATTGGATATGCTTATCGGTACATGGACTGCTTATCAAACAGAAAGAGTACACTTTTTTGTAATAGATAAAAACTTCCAATCAGCTTACAACATCATCATGGGAAGAGTAGGTCTAAAGAAATTTGAAGCAGTACCATCTACTGTGCATTAATGTCTAAAATTCCCAACCAATTTTGGGTTGGGAGTTGTGAAAGGCGACCAGAAAGTAGCTCGGGAATGCTACTATTCATCTACCGAGCAGGAAGAGCATGAAGAATTTAGAAAGAAGACTACTACCTACCAAATAGAAGATGCGGAGATTGAAACATTAGACCCTAGAGATGAGTCCTAACTCGTGAAAGGGCAGGTTATGGAGGCTACTGAGAATGTCATTCTAGACGACGAGTATCCAGAATGAACAACTCAAACTGGTGCATCCTTGGATGAATCAATAAAATAAGAATTGATAGCATTCCTAAGGCGAAAAAAGCATACTTTTGCGTGGAGTCATGAAGACATGCCAGGAATAGATCCGAATTTCTTGTGTCACGAGCTCAATGTGAACAAGGAAATCAAGCCAATAAAGCAGCGAAGAAGAGTGTTCAGCCCTGAGAAAAATCAAGCTATACAGGAGGAAGTAGAGAAGCTACAAAAGGCCTCTTTCATTGAGGATGTTAAATATCCTGACTGGCTAGAAAATGTGGTTATGGTAAAGAATAAAAATAACAAGTGGAGGATGTGTGTAGACTTTACCGACCTTAACAGGGCATGCCCAAAGGATCATTTTCCTTTGCCCCGAATTGATCAACTGGTGGATGCTACCTCGGGGCACGAACTATTAAGTTTCATGGATGCTTATTCTGGTTATAACCAGATTAAAATGAAGCCTGAAGATAGGGAGAGTACCTCATTTATTACCCCAAGGGGAACTTATTGTTATAATGTTATGCCTTTTGGACTTAAAAATGCAGGTGCTACCTATCAGCGGTTGATGAACAAGGTGTTTGCAGAGCAAATCGGTCATAACATGGAGGTTTATGTTGACGATATGCTAACGAAGAGCAAGAAAGCTGGTGATCATCTAGTTGACTTAGGCCAGACCTTTGATCAACTAGAGGAATACCAAATGAAGCTGAATCCCACCAAGTGCATATTTGGAGTACGAGAAGGCATGTTTCTCGAATATATCGTAAATCAACGAGGAATTGAGGCGAACCCTGAAAAGATCAAGGCTCTATTGGAGCTACGATCCCCAACGACGAAGAAGGAAGTACAAAGCCTCACAGGGCGAGTTGTAGCACTTAACAGATTTGTGTCACGAGCAACTGATCGATGCCTCCCATTCTTCAAAACACTCCGAAAGACTTTTGAGTGGAACGACGAATGTGAGAAGGCTTTTCAAGAATTGAAGAAATACCTGGGAGCACCTCCATTGTTATCCAGGCCAGTGATGGGAGAAAGACTATACTTGTATTTGGAAGTCTCAGAAAATGCAGTAAGCTCGGTGCTGATAAGAGTGGAGGAGGGAGTGCAAAAAATAATCTATTAAACTAGCAAGGCCTTCCGAGGAGAAGATATCAGATATCCAAGGCTGGAAAAGTTAGCACTTGCATTAATTGAAGCAAGTAGAAGAATGAGGCCATACTTCCAAGCTCATACTATAGTTGTATATACAGACATGCCACTAAGGCAATCTCTGCACAAACCATATAAATCAGGAAGATTGATGTATTGGGCTGTAGAATTGGGTGAATACGATATAATTTATGAGCCTAGGTCGTCACTTAAAGGGCAAGCAGTGGCATATTTTATCGCAGAGTTCACCTATCCAGATACCTCCGAAGAGCAGAAGTTGAATACCGACCAACCTCCTTCGGTAGACGAGCAAGAAAAGATGGTCGACGAGCAGCAAGAAGTGCTGGAGGAGGATATAAGGAAGCATCAAATATTTCACCGAGGAACTCTGTCTGACCAAGAGTCTGATAATGAGATACCTGTGTAGAATTTGTATGTAGATGGTTCTTCATGCACTATAAGCAGTGGAGCATGGATTATTTTAAACAACCCATGTGAGATCGATGTGGAATATGCTATGCGCTTTCAATTTAAAGCTTCTAATAATGAAGCTGAATATGAAGCAATGATTGTTGGTCTTAGTTTGGCAAAAAACATGAAGGCTGAGCAGGTTATCGTATTCAGTGACTCACAATTGATCGTAAATCAAATGCTGGGGGTATATGCAGCCAAAGGAGAATTAATGATCAAGTATCATGAAAAAGCAATGGAGATTGTATCAAGCCTGATCGTAGTACAATTAATTAGAATACCAAGATTGGAGAATGCAAGAGCAGATGTCTTAGCTAGGTTAGCTTCAGCAACACGCACTGAGCTAAAAAGAACAATTCCAATAGAAGTCTTGGCTAGTCGGAGCATAGACGAAGATCTGATGATGAATTTTATTACCCTTAATTTAGGACCATCTTGGATGGATCCCATCAGGGCATATATTGAAGAAGGGGCTTTGCCAACTGATAAACTCACAACCAAGAAACTGAAGTTTAAAGTTGCTCGTTATGTATTGACTAATGGTATTTTATATAGACGAGGAATTATAGCAGGATTACAAAGATGTGTGCATCCCTCCGAGGTGAAAGATTTGATTGAAGAGGTCCATGAAGGGTCCTGTAGAGCCCATGTAGCAGGTCGGACGCTTTTGCAAAGAATAATGACGTAGGGATATTATTGGCCAACGATGAGGGCTGATTGTATAGCCTATGCTAAAAAATGTGACAAATGTCAACGCTTCTCTTATATCCGAAGAACTCCCCAAGCATTGTTAACACCCATTACTTCCCCTTGGCCATTTTCTATGTGGGGAATAGACTTGGTCGGGCCACTTCCAATGACCAGGGGAAGATTTAGATATCTCATGGTCGCGGTGGATTACTTTACTAAGTGGGTGGAAGCTGAGCCTCTTATTGATATGACATATGACAAGGTGTATCAATTTATTTGGAAGAATATCATTTGTAGATATGGTCTTCCCCATACATTCATTACTGATCATGGAACCCAATTTGACAACGAGGAGTTTGTTGCGTATTATCATCAGTCAAACATATTGAAAACCCACTCTGCACCAGGCCATCCCCAGAGCAATGGACAAACTGAGGTGACAAACAGAACGCTGCTGAATGGATTGAAAAAATGACTGGACGATGCAAGGAAAATTGGATTAATGAGCTACATTATGTGCTGTGGGCTTATCGTACAACACCACGAGCAGCAACAGGATAATCTCCATACATGCTAGTATTTGGAAGTGAAGTCGTCATACCAGCTGAATTGGGTTTGCCCACGCACAGAATACTGAATTTTAATTCTCCTATCAGTGACTTGATGAGAAGATTAGACTTGGATATGCTCGACAAAGTTAGAGAAGAAGCAGCAATCAGGAATGCTGCATACCAACAACGAACATCTCTATTCTACAACAGGAGAGTAAAGAAGTGTGATTTGAAAGAAGGGGACTATGTGCTAATGAAAGTAATTCAAAAGCACAACAAACTGGAAGCTAGCTGGCATGGACCCTACAGAGTAACAGAAGTTGTTCGACCGGGGACATATAGGATTGAAACCTTAGAAGGAGAAGAGTTTAAGAATGCATGGAATGTATAGCATCTGCGCAAATATTATCAGTAGTTAAAATCCCTATGTATTGCAGTTTCCTTCAATATGAATAAAGTTTTGGATGTTTTACCCAATTCTCTCCTTTTGTTAAAATTTTTCGGAGTACTAGTGCTACACACTACGCATCAAGTTCAGAATAATCACGCATCAAGTTCAGATAAAAAATCCACCAACTCCGGTTGGTCGGGAATAGAAATCCACCAACTCCGGTTGGTCGGGAATAAAAATCCACCAACTCCGATTGGTCAAGAATAAAAATCCACCAACTCCGGTTGGTCGGGAATTAAAATCCACCAACTCCGGTTGGTCGGGAATTAAAATCCAAGAAACTTCGGTTGGTCGGGAATTAAAATCCACCAACTCCGGTTGGTCGGGAATTAAAATCCACCAACTCCGGTTGGTTGGGAATAAAAATCCACCAACTCTGGTTGGTCGGGAACAAAAATCCACCAACTTTGATTGGTCGGTAAGCCAATTTCAATCAACTTCGGTTGTTTAAATTAAGTAATACCATGGAATGTAAGTTGTTCTATTGCTTAGTATTAAAAAATTCCTATAATGAGATAAGTATGTCATAAAAATATATATACTTACCAACCAACAAGCAAATACATTATGCAAATTACTTAGAAGAAAATGAAATGACAAAAGACCAAAACTTTTCATTCAAATCGAGAAGGATTACATATGCTGAAAAAAAGAAAAAAAAAATTACATAAAAATCCTATTCTACTGGTTTCTTTCCCTCTGCCTTTGAAACAGGTTCTACTCCAGCAGGAGGATCATCTAAGGCATAAGGGGAATTTATGAAGTTCAGATCTCGAAGCATCCTGACATTCATCACAGATGGCCGATCAAGCAAGTGCTCTGGGCGAGATATCTCAAAATTAGAATGAAGATTATAGTCGCCGGGATACTTGGAGATTAAGCACTGAGGAATTGCCCGAGCAGGAATCCAGCTCATATCAAGTTTAAAACGTGGCATGGGCAACTCGAGCAATCCAGGGTCATAGTAATCCCATAGATAATGGCCCTGCTCCAACTTTAAGACCCCTAGTGCATTCAGCCATCCTTGCTTGTAACCCTCGTTATTTGAATTCTGGATTCGATCATATGATAAAGGGCTTCATTATATCCAGCCATCCAAAACTCTTTGGGCTATTTGTGAAACTGGTAAGTTAACCTCTCCAGTTGCTCGTGGAGGTTCTTCACTAAAAGTTCTTTATTCTCCAAGGCAGAGCTTTGTGTGGAAAGTTGCTCGTTGAGGTTCATAATCTTCTTGGACATCTCTGATAAAGCCTGATTCTTCGCCACCAACTGGAATGCTTGATTCTCCAAGGCTGCCTGCGTTCTAACTTCTTCAACAGTATATCGAGCAGCCCTTGCTCGTCCCCGAGAAGCTCTTGCTCGTCCGCGAGCAGAAGTAGAGGGTCCAGTCCTCTTTAAGGTTTCCAATTTATCTCTCAAATGAGAAACCTTCGTCATTGACAGGGACCAAGGATCCTGAGGTAGATGCTGCAGATTTCAGTTGGGATATCTCCTCTCAAAACATTGTTTTCCTGCTCCAGCAGTTTCACGATTTGCCTATGCTCCTCGACCTCAACCCTTAGAATTTTCTCTTTCTTCTCGTAAGCAGCGGTGAACTTATCATATCCTTTGTCAGCATTTAGTTGCTGATATTTTTTCTCATACCCCTGATGCAAAAGGGCAGAAGATTCCTTATATTGTTATTGGAGTTCCTCGATGGTACCTTGGAGATCTTCAATCATCTCGTAATATGCTACATTGTTGGCAACTGCACGGTCGAGCAAGCACTTCAAATATTGGTAGGCTTCAACTACTCGTTCAGAAGTATCTAAACCAAGGATGTCAATGATTTGAGCTTCATTCAGGTTATCATGGCCAGCCTTGAAGTAGTCATTGCATTTTTTCATCAGTTCAGTATCGTGAGTTGACAAGAGCTCCATTCTAGCCATAAACTAGTAAAGAAAAGAGATAGAAATAATTCATAAGAATGCAGACAGAGCAAGAAGAGGAAGAAGTCAAGATAAACAACCAAAAGCTTGAATTTTCATTTCATAATAAAAGAAAATACAAAAGTTGAGGCTACATCCAATAAAATGACAAAATAAACACCCAAACTACTCTACACCTTCTCTTTATTTCCTATAACTTCCTCAGGAGGTTTCGAGGAAGAGGCTGGTTGGCCGGTGGACACGAGTAGCTGCTCGGTAGGAGTAATAGTTGGTTGGGGTTGCTCGGAGCACGATTGAACAACTGGAACAGTAAGGGCCTGATCTACAATTACCATGGAGAATTCTTCTGAGGTAGCTTCGTCCTCTTCTTCTTCTCCAGATGAGGGAGGAGGGCCATGAGTATGTTACTGAAATAGGTTAGAATCTTCAGCGACTTTCAGCTCTTGTAGGGCTGCCACCCATCTATCCTTAAAGTATTCAAGGCTGGCATATTCCATTTGTGAGGACATGGCATCCAAACACTTATTCAAGCCCTTGTCCCAACCTACGCTGAAGGATTTTTTGACAGCTTTCTTTCTTTTAACCTTCTCCGAGGAAGTCCTCTCAGTAAGAAGTTTCTCGGCAGCTTTAAGCTTCTCCTCCACCTCCTGCTTCTGGCAATCAACATCACGGAGTCTACCAATCTACTCTTCAGTAGCTTTGAGTTTATTCTCAAGCTCTGCAGCATTCTTAATTTTCTCCTCAAGCTCTTTATTATTCTTCTCAAACTCCCCCAACTTCTTCTCCAAATCCTTGGAGGCCTCTACAGCTCGATATCTCTCTTGCTCGACAGACTTAACCTGCTTCTCCCAAGTAATTTTATTCTCCTCATACTTCTGATGAGATTCCTTCAAAGACTGGGTTAATCCATTAAAAGCTTCTTCTACACCTCCCGAGGAGATTGAAGCCTTGATAGCCTCATCCTTCTTCAAAATAGTGTTGAAATATGTTACCAGCTGGAAAAAGAAAACAACTGTAAGTCAGTACAGGGACATAACATTGAAAAATGAAAATTTAGATTAGTAATACTTACTGAGGCAATATGTTGAGCAGCCAAGGTAGTGGCCCTGTCATGAGAAAGATTGTCCTCAATACCTTGGATTTTTGGGATAATCCAAGACTTCACCGAGATCATAGCAGAGCTCAGAGGAATAAAAGTGGGAACACCACCTTCAACAATTAACGACTGAGAGACAGATTCTGCTGGTCTCTCAGAAGAACTTTTCCTTAATCTCCTCATAGGAGCAGGAACATTCTCAATCAAAGATGTTGTCTTGGTTGGTGATATAAGAATGACCTCGCTTGGAGGAGAAACAACAACAGACTTAGTCCGAGCCACAGGGGGCTTTTCAACGATCTTGCTTGGAGCCACTGGGGCTTCTCGCTAAACTTCTTGGTAGCATCAGAAGGGGGTACCTCTACAGTCTTTATCCCCTCTCCTGGGACATCTTTTTTACTTCTTTTTGTCTCCACAACAGGAGAATCAGATTTGTCGAAAAAGGAAGGAACTTTTCTTCTCTTCATTATGTCACTAATAGGAATACTTGACTCAGAGGAAGAACCCTCCAAACTAGACTCAGTAGCTGGTATTTGGTCAAGATTAACCACCACTGGACGAGCAGTAACAAATAAGAGGCCGATCTAATGTGCTCCTCGGCCACAATTTTGTGCAAATTCCAGATAAGTTTCAAATGCTTCAATTTAACCTCAGTCTCCTTTGGAGATTTTCTTTTGCTATAAACTGCAAATAGTAAAAATTAAATGTCAGTGATACATTTTGTCAAACACCAAGAAAACGATATTTCAAAAAATAAAAATAACCTATTCCATTGCCATAAGGGGGACACCTGGGACCCTGATATACATCATCTCCATTTAATGGAGCATGTTACCAATTTTTCATAACAACCCCATGATCGAAGTAATCCCCGTTGGCATCTGGGAGATTGACAACTAAAGCCATATTTAAAAACCTAGTTTTTAAATAAAAAGTACTATCGCTGACAACCCATCTATAGCAAAACATAATTTCTGAAATTTCTAAACGGGTTCCATGAATTTGGTTTAACCTATGGACTCCATTAACTATTCTCCAGGTATTGGGAGCTATTTTTGCAAACACAACGTCAAAATATTGACAGAACTCCAATCATAGGGGGTTTGGAGGAAAAGAAAAGCCACATTCGGCCACAAAGAGATTGGGGAACCAATGTCCCTCAGCCAAAGAAAAATAGTCAGAAGGTTCAGAAAGTTCCTCCAGAATGACCCAAGAAGGAATTGAAAATTCAGAACGAAATTTTTCAAGCGATTTAACAACATAAACCATGATGATCAAAGCAAAATAAAAGATAAGGAAGAAGATCTTACAGGGGAAGAGCGAATTAGTTGACAACGAACAATGAAAGAAACGAATGCACAAGATGGAGAAGAAATGAAAAGTTTGAAGACACAGGTTTGAAAAGTAAAAGACGATAGGATTTTTTTTGCCGTGTTTAAATACTTTACCTCAGGAACAGAAAAATAAATGATTACCAAGACGGACGTTTACGTATCCGACGGCTAAAAAGAAGAAAAGGGGCACAAAAACGAAATGGTTATGGAAATTCAAAATATTTAGGAGATCTGATACTGCGCATTTAAAAAGGATCTATATACAACGAATGCTTTCCTAAAAACTATACAAACCGAAAATCTAAGCAGCAGAATGTTCCATACTTTTCCCCCAACATCAAACTACGAAACATTGGGAGCTTCTGTTGATACCAAATTTAGTCTGCTGACATGGACCAATCACATGAAGACACGTGTCAATTTACATAGTAAATACGAATACTCCAAATGAACAAATCAAGACCACCGAACAACTCAAGCTCTCCGAGCAACTAATGAGTTCCGAGCAACTCAAGTGTGACAAGCAGCTCTTGCTCGTCCCCGAACAACTCAAGCTCTCCGAGCAACTCAAACGTGTCGAGCAGCCTAGGCGGTCCGAGCAGCTTAAGCGGTCCGAGCTACATAAGTGTGCAGCGTATCCAAATCAAGAGAATCCATGATATAATTGCACATTAAATGCTCATTAATATAGTACAAATGTGCATGTCTACTGGGTAACGGTGCGTTGTCCTTTTATTTGTACAGCCTCAAGGCTATAAATATATTGTAACCTCCTCATTAGCAAGGGACTCGAAATTTCTTGGTAAACCCATTATCGATAATTCTGTAAACAGTCAGCAATAACAAATACAGTGGATGTAGGCCATTCTTACAAGGATGAACCACTTTAAAAATCTTTTGTCTTATATTTGTATATTCATTTTTATCTGTGATTAAATAATTAGATCAAATCTAGTTTTTTTCATCAACACTAAGAGTGTCAAGGATCCCTAATGAATTAAGTACGGTAACCTTAGGAAGAAAACGGAAAAGGAGTGACAGCAAAATATTTTTCAAAACTCTCATCTTCAAAATTTTCTCACCAAAATTAAAACTCAAATTAATAATGTACGATAAACACGTGTAAAACTCATTAAATGACTCGGACTCTAACATAGTGATGGTATCAAATTGGGTGGTCAAATTTTGAAGCTTAGACGCCTTTACAATGTTGGTACCGTCGTGAGTGAGTTGGAGGTATCCCAAGCTTCCTTAGATGTAGTGCATGTCATGATTCGACCGAACTCGTCAGATATGATGGCTCCAAAAATAGCAGTAAGTCCACGAGAATTAAAATTAATCCACTTAAATTCCTCATTAGTCCAGGAAGAAACAGGTTTAGGGCCAACAACATTATCAATAGTAATCGTGGGAGGAGTCCACCCTCTTTCACAAACTAACCAAACTCGCTCATCTATAGCTTTTAAGACATACCTCATCCTATCTTTCCAATACACATAATTCATACCATCAAAGGTGGGCACTCGATTATACAAATTCTCCTTTAAAATAAGATTTTTTAAAGATTAATTTTTTTTTAAAAATTGATATCAAAGAGAAAAATATTTTTGTGAAAAAAGATCACATAGTAATTTTGTGCAACAAGCTCTGATACTAATTGTAAAGTGCGTTATGGAGATCTTAATGGATTATTTATATAATTCAATGTCCAATATAGACAATATCCAAATTTTATCTTTTTACCCTAAGACAAGAATCTATGTGATAAAATAAATAAATTAAAACATGCATTCAACAAAGGAAATTTGAGGGAAGAAACCCTTTTGGAAGAAAACTATTATTTTTAGCACTTTAGAGAATTTACAAGACTATCGACTTACAGACTACTTGATACCAGCCACAAGTATGATGCATAGTATTTGCATAGAGCCTCCAAAGAATACTACAAGGAGAGGAGCAGTCCACACGTGATCTTCCATGTTTGGTTTACACCGATCAACCTTTGTCTTCAGCAATGATCTCCTCGAGAATCACAATGGCTTACTGTGAAGAAACTCTGTCCATAAGATTTGTGTATACAAGGATAAAAACTGTAGGGTTTAAATAGATTCACACAAATATATTCTGGGAATGAATTTTGTGAATCAAAAAGGTTTTCTAAACTCAAAGATTGAAAACTTTTACAAAATATGTACATAAATAATTCTGAGAAAAGTCTTACGAAATATGAACACGAAACAGGTATTTATAGGGCGTTCACATATTTCAAGACGGCGACTCGTTCGAATGAAAATAAGGCTCGTTCGAACAAGAACGATAATTTTTTTAACAAAATAAGATCTCGTTCGAACGAACAAGCTATCTTGTTTGAACGAAATTCAAACAAACGACCTACAATAATAAGCCCTTATTCGACACACATTTAATATAAACTTCAAAGGAGACTTTGAACGAAAAGAGCAACTCGTTAGAACAAGAATGCCTTCACGTTTGAACGAGGAAGGCGAATTTTGAAATTTTTAGACGTAAAAAATGCCTCAATTTTTGTAAGAAAAAAATCTTGTTTCAGTTTTAATAAAAATATAATAAAAAACATCCTAAAATAAATTTCAGGAACAAATTTAAACTCTTCATGGTATTATACCTTCATAATGTGGAGATACATGAAAGTTGGAGATGTTGGATATTCTGACTTTGTGACGGCTCGAGTCGAAGTGGTAACGGGATACGCCAAAATCTATATAAGCCTAAGATGTTTGAGCAATGATAGAAAATATGCTCTTACAAGTCCAATACTTAGAATGGCTTTCCAGTGCCATCATTATGCCCAAGCAAAATGGGAAATGGAGAACGTGTGTCAATTTTGTAGACTTTAATAAAGCCTTCCCAAAGGATAGCTTCTCGTTACCCGGGAATTATCATATAGTGGATGCAACAGCAGGTGATGCGCTCATAAGCTTTATGGATGCTTACTCTGGGTATAACCAAATTTCCATGCCCAACGACGACGCTGAGAAAACTTATTTACTTATAAATAAAGGAACCTACTGCTACAAAGTGATGCCTTTTGTCTTGAAGAATAAAGGGGAAACCTATCAGAGGTTGGTCAATAAAATGTTTGAAGACCAAATTGGAAAGACAATGGAGGTGTATAGGGATAATATGATTACATTGAGTCTGAAAGCTGAGACTTACATGGCTGATCTAGAGAAGAATTTTTATACAATGAACATATATAGAATGAACTTAAATCATGTAAAGTGTTTTTCATTGCCGGCCCAGGAAAATTACTCGGTTTCCTTATCAACCAAAGGGTGATTGAGGCCAATCCTGCTAAAATCAAAGGGCAGATTAATATGAAGACACCGAGAATAATCAAAGATGTCAAAAGGATGACTAAACGGGTGGCTTCCCTAAATCGTTTTGTCTCCAGAGCAACAAACATGTGATTACCATTCTTCAAAATCCTAGGGAAAGCTTTTACTTAGTATGAAGAATATGAAAAGGAATTTTAATAATTAAAGGCTTATCTCTTCTCTCCGATGCTCCTCTCTTGGCTTATTCAAGGAGAAAAACTGTATTTATATCTAGATGTCTTAAAATCGTCCATTAACACTGCCATTGTCCGAGATGATGAAAAAATTCAAAAGCTTTTCTATTTCAATAACAAAGCTCTCAGGGAGCAGAGTTGAACTACCCCAAGATGGAAAAACTTGCGTACACCCTAATCTATGCTTCAAGAAAAATGAATCCATATTTCCTAGTGCATACTAAGGTGGAATTGATCAATACTCCACATAGGCAAGTCATTTATAAACTTAATCAATCGAGTATGTTAATGGCTTGGTCTTTGGAATTAAGGTAGTTTGACATCATCTACCAGTCGAGAAGTGCAGTTAAGATGCAAACATTAACAAACTTTGTAACCAAGGTCACCCGAAACACCGAAAGTGATTCAGAGATACTAGAAATAACCGAAGTGCCACCTATGGTTCAAAAATAAGTTATGGACGAGGAAGCGCGAGCTGACAAAGTAAAGTGGACAATAGAATAAGATTTCTTAATCAAGAACCAAACGATGGATGAAGGACCTTTCATAAAAGGAGGACCCATTTGGAGCATGTTTATTGATGGTTCATCCTGTAAGAGTGGAAATAGAGCAAGTTTAATATGTACAACCCCAGATGGAACCGATATAGAGTACGCTTTGCGGTTTAACTTCAAAACATCAAACAATGAGTCAAAGTATAAATCTTTGTTAACATGACTTTCCCTAGCCAAAGTGCTAAATGTCAGCTAGATGATCACTCACAATGACTCTCGGCTGATTGTCAATCAAGTACTGGGAATTTACGAGGCCAAATAGAAAAAAATGGCTAAGTACCTAACCAGAGTGAAGAAAATATTGTTGAATTTTGTTGAATTAAAGATGAGAAGAATACCAAGACAGAAGAATTTAAGATCTTATGCATTGTGGCAACATGTCCACTCACAAATCATCTCATATTCATTAAATACTGAAATTCACACCCATAGGACCAGGATTCACAGTCTCGATTTTAAGAGACTACCTTGTTTAGTGACTGTTATTATTAATTCTTACTATATTTACTATTGAATAGCCACAAAGGACCTTAGTATTGCTGCCATATCTAAATGCGTAGGCGGTTGACTGTAGCTAACTCCAACATTGTAAGGTAGATCTGTGTCCATCTCCAATAAGAATCGAACAAAAAATAAAGAAAAATAGTGATGAGGAAAGAAACCCAGAATAAAGATGAATTAGAGAATCTTAATAAACACTTAACTCAAGCTCTTTCAATGGATATTTAGATTTAGCAATGGTGGATCTGGATCACTATCAAAGATAAGGAGGAGAGAGTTCAAGCTAAGGTGAAGAAGAAAACACAGTCTCTTCCTATAGATGATGCCAAAATAATGATACAAGATATCACTTAGATATAGATTCAACTTAATTTCTAGGCATTATAAAACAATGATGAAGTAAAGCAACAATATAATAAGTAAAATAACAAGTAGAAAGGATGCGAGATGAAGAAGAAAATAAATATAAGTGGTTCGACCTTGGCCTGCATCCATTGCGCAAAGACTAAGTTGTTTTCACTAAATATTGAGGGTGGAAGTGATTAATATAGTTACAAGCTTTTATGTAATTTATCTCTTTAACAATATAATGTATTAGGGTTTAGATGGAATTATTGATCCCCATAAAGGAAGAATATGATTTCCTTTATAACATTAGGGGTGCGAATTATCTCCCCCTAGCATGTAGCCTGTGTGAATGAGAGTAAGTAACCAATCAGAGTGTGATACTTGTACAATAAAGTGTGTAATTCATTACGGATAAATATTCCTTTTATGTGGGGGTTAGTATGCCATAATGGTCTTGGTCGCGCATGCCAACAATGCTCTTGTCACATGTTCCACGCATGTATGTTATGTCTGAGCTGGAGAGTCTCGACTAGTCAAGACAACTGAAGTTCCTTTGCTCAAGGATGGATTTGAGACTAAGCTAACTCTATTTCTGGTGAATATTACTCATAATGAGGTCTCAGCCTCATGAAATTATCCGAGGTCGACATTGTTGGGACGATATTGGGTTTTTTGCCATTTGCAAAATCGGTCGTATGCTTAACAATTGATGATGATAGTCACTGAATGAGGTAATCTCTGAAGGCGAGACTATGGAACGTGGTCCTATGGGTGTGAAGTTTGGTATTTGATGAATTCGAGATGATCAGTTGGCTGGAGTTAGGGGAACAAAGTATGTTCGAACTAGATATTATTTGGTACACCTTAGAAAAGGTGACACTCATCTGAGCACAGATGGAGATGACGTAGGATTGGCAGAAGAGTCATGGGAATAGGAGGAGGATGGAATTTTAGATTGGAGATCAAATTCTTTTTTGAGTCTCCCCATTAAAAGGGTTAGTAAGATTTGGGTCCAAAAGGAAGTTATCACCCTTCTACATCGGTCCCTTCATAATTTTAGATAGGGTGGGACCTATGGCATATCGATTGGTTTTACTTGATCATTTTCAGTGATTACATGACATTTTCCATATATTAATGCTGAGAAAATTTATAAGGGACAAAGAACCCTAAATGTATATTGACGTCGATGGGATTGAGTTGTAACCCAATATGAGTTGTAAGGATTGACCACAACGCATATTTGATCAGAGAGAACAAACTTTGTGTTCAAAGGTTATACTATTAGTTAGTGTTCAATGAGGACACCATAGTGAGGCAGGGTATATATGGGAAAGAAATGACATACAGGAGAGATATCCTGAGTTATTCTAGTCAGGTATTAAATTTGAATTTCGAGGATGAAATTACTTATTTTAAGGGGAAGAATGTAATACCCCATAATTTTAATTAATTTTAATGCATTATATAAAGTTAATTTATATTGTGAAATGTTATTTATCTACAATGATCAATGACATCACTATTTTATATCGTATGTGTATGTGTGTGTACATTTATAATTATTTAAATTGAACATAATACACAGAATTAAATTAATAATTATTTAATAAATAAATATAATAAATTATTTTATAAACTCGAGAAAAAGTAAATGTTAAAAATATATATAGGTTATTTCGGATGACTTGTGGGACATGTAAAAGGTCCAATTTTACCTTAAAAGGGTGGGTTTAAAGTCATATAGGTTAGCATTAAATTTGATATATGTTTTAGACTATTTGAATATAGTTTTGGGGTTAATGGGTCAAAAACCATATATGGGATAACTCTAATGTCATGATTAGCATAATAAAATTGGGTTTTGGTTTAATCTAAATCATTTTCTAACCATTTTCTAGAAAACCTTAGAGAGATAAAGGGAGGGTACTTGGAGGAGAAGAGAAAAGAGAGATTGGGTATTGGGGAAGAGGATAATTGGGGGCTTTTCAATTAGAGTTCAACCTAATAAAATTTGGAGTCAAGTTTACTTAATATATTAATATAATTGCTTTTGTTAATTAGTAAAAATTAGATTTTATACATAAATGGATTTTGATTCAATTTTTAATCAACTTTGGGTTATATTTAACCAATTGAGGTTAAAATTGTGTATACTTGAAGAATTGAGTAAAAGCCCCATGATTTTGGTATCAACAAATGGGAATTTTAGGACTTTAGAATGAGATTCCAACCTAGAGTTATAATTCTGAAAAATACTTCTAGATCCTTACATAAATCTAGTAACTTTGTAATCATAGCATTGGATTTAATTTAGGAAAATTTACCATATAAAGGAAGTAGTAAAACCTTGATTTAGGTAGTTAATGGTGGTTCTAGATAGAAGGGTCATAACAGGGGCCATAGGTTGAAGAAAGACGAAATTTTAGAGGTTTCGTGGTTTGTCCATTTGAACGATCATAATTATGGTCCGTGCACACGTTCGTGCGAATGACTAGGGTTTACCGTTGTGCACATGGCTAGGGAAGAATTTGGAAATTTTTACAATTGGTAAAAATGGAAATAGGAATGGAATTTTGGAATTTGGAAACTTGGACACTTCTAAACTACTGACCTATGGCATTTAATTATAATATGTGAAATTACTTAGGAAGAAAATAAGATTCATATCCTTCTTGAATTATGAATAAATGTATGTTACATTATATGATATATATTGCTTATATATACATATTAAATACATCCTAGAGGGGACTGTCTTATGGGCCGTGTGAAGATGCGACTTGGGTAATACGATAAATAGATATGAGTTGAACCTTGGGTGGGGTGACGGATCCACTTCGGTATCTCGAGAGAGTGAGACAGGATTACCCTAGGTCGTGTGACAGTGCTACTTCTGTACTCTGGTAATTAATTATATAATGATTGGTATGAATAGTACATATGTGGTTATACACGTAGGCATGTGTTTTTCAATTAGTTGTACATACTTGAGCGGTAAGAATAATTTTTGAATATTCAATTGAATGAATAATATGTAATCATAGAGTTCACTTGGATCTAAGATTAGACTCATGTGATATCTATAATTGTGTGTGTATGGGGGGGGGGGGAGGAGTTTCATCGAAGACGGATGGAACCCCCACCCATATTATTAATTACCAAAAAAAGACGAACAACCCCATCCTAGTGACTTACAAGAGAAAAGTGAAAATTTTTAAAACCATAAATGAGGCTTTTATACACAAAGCCCTTACAAAAATAATAAATGACATAAAAATAAATGAAACTTATATCAAAGTCAGTTAATTCTAACCATTGGTAATCTCCATTTATCTTCCTCAATCATCCCTTTAAGCAACTTTGGAAAATAACCAAGTTTGTGTGACAATAGTGAAGAAGAAATTGTACTCTCATAATTAGCAAGGACATTACCAAGTTGGTTACCTTTTATAAAAACATGAACGTAAGAAATAAAAAGATTTTCTCCAATATATAATATCTCCTCAACGACATCTCTTATACTCCTAGGAATTTTCATTACCTTGTTAAGGATATCGATCATGAATTTAGAATCAGATTATATAATTAGGGGATAGTCTTTTAATTCAGAATAATATTTCAACCCTTATAAGATAGCCATGATTTATGCTTCCATGTAGGTTTAGAACACCCTTGTCTATTTAACTTTAAAACCTAATCTGAAGGATGTAACCAGCACAATAATCTAAAATTTTGGGAGGAAAAGTATATTTTATGCATATTATAAAGTTATGTTCTCTGGGAACATGAGGAATCAACTTTATTATAGACTGATATAGAGCATTAATTCTCATAATTAACATAGAGCTATTAGATTTTGACCCATTGAACCTACTGTCATTTATTTGGACCCATAAGTACTAATAAACGAGTATATGTGTGGAAACCACATTCTAGGACCCTAGCACTTCTTCCCTCACCGTAAACCCTAGGTCATACTCCGAGTACTGATCTGGAGGCTATCGGGCATTCTCGAGCCCCATTTGACTACCAGTTAACTTTCTCACATGAGAATAAACTCATTGAATCTTCAAAGGGCCTTAAATCACCTTTCTAATGGTCCACCCCGTATGCGAATCGACCTTATGGTTCGGATGAACGATTGATTTCCCCCTAAAAAATTATCTAGAGATCACCCGATGCTCCCGACCCCCGTTTGACTCTTGTCAACTCTCTAACCTGAGTGAAGCTCTTTGGATCCTTTAAGGGATCTAAATCCCCTTTCCAAAGGTCCACTTCATGCACGAATCGATTTTATAGTACATATGAACAACCTGTTTTACTTTGAAGGGTCACCAGGCACTTTCGAGCCTCGATTAACCTGGGCTGACTCTTTAAATCGAGCAAAGTTCTTTAAAACATCGTAGGGATCTGCATTTCCTTTCTAATGGTTTATCCCGTGCAGAAATCATCCTTACGGTATGAACGAACGATCCGTTTTCCTCTTATCTAAAAGACTGATGGGCGCTTTCGAGCCCCGTTTGACCATAGTAAATTCCCAAACCCGAGAATAACCTAATGGATTCTTAAAGGGATCTGAATACCATTTCCAATGATTCATCTCGCGAATGATTCAGACATATGGATTACATTTTACGATCATTTTTTAGAAAATCTATAGGAGATTGTCGAATGGCAAACCCATTTCCCTGTCTATCAACAGTGTGTCCGGGGTTTCCTTCCAATAGACACGATGAGGACAATAATGATCAAAACCCCCTTAACCCAACATAAGGAGGTCATGAGCTCACTCTAAAAGTCACCTCAGAGACATCCCTCTTAGTGATCTCAGCAACATTCTCTCGAAGTCAACGTGGTTTCCATTTTAAAACCCCTCCCCCATATTCCATTTCCATTATTTTCTTACCCAATTTGTCAAATTCCCTTCCCTTTCCTCCAACCACCTTCATCCAATTGCAAGAGTCGATCTTCAACATTCAAGATCAAATTCAAGGCTTCAAAAGAAAGTCCAAATCTTTCATTCTCTCTTTAAACTCTCTTATTTTCGCACTAGTTACTCAATTCTTATTTTAGCATTTCATTTAGATCGCATATATTAATATTTAACCTTTTTATTAGTAGTATTGCATATACTATACCTTCAATAAAAAACCTAAAAAAAGAAAAAAGAAGGTTTGCATGTAAATTCCAAAAGGGGATTTCTCACTTCATTTTCTCGCATCAAAACATCCTTTTTACACACACACACACACACAAGTAAACTCCCCAGTTGGATTTATGGGATAAGCCTCACCCCATGTTATATGCGAACTATGTGAACCTTGATACCTTTTTAGGCTACATAGGTGTCACGGGTAAAATCCAAGATTCTAGTCCTCTCCTATTTTTGTTCATATATTATTTTCATATCATATATTTGTGATTCATGCTTGTATTTTATCCAACATACACCATCATCCTCCTATAAATGATTGGTGAATCGATAAATACACACATAATATTTTGATTACTATTGTTGATGTAAAAAACTAGATTATCTCTAATTAATTAATCACAGATAAAATAAATAAGACAAAATATTTTTAAAGTGGTTCAGCCTTATGAGAATGGCCTACAACCACTGTTTTTGTATTGGTGACTGTTTGACTGGAATTATCGATAAGTGGTTTACCAAGTGATCCAGAGTCCCCTTCTAATGAGGAGGTTACAATGTATTTATAGCCTTAAGGCTGTACACATGAAAGGACAATGCGCTGTTATCTAGTAGACATATACATCTGTATGATAATAATAAGCATTTAATGCGCAGTCATCTTTTTAATTCTCTTGATTTGAATGTTCTGCACGCTAAGTAGCTCAGACCACTTAAGCTGCTCGAACCGCTTAAGTTGCTCGGGGTCCTGAGTTGCTCGGGGCGCCTAAGTTGCTCAGCACGCTTGAGTTGCTCGGAGCGTATGAGTTGCTCGTAGAAGGTATTCGTATTTTCCACATAGGTTAACACGTGTCTTCAAGTGATTGGTCCACGTCAGTAGACTAAATTTGGTATTAACAGAAGCCCCCAATGTTTCACAGTTGATGTTGATGGAGAGTGTCGGACATTTTGTTTGAAAACTGCTTGGGTTATTGATCTTCATGGATTTTAGGAAAATTTTATAATTCCTTTTTGAGCGCATAGCCTCAGGTTTCATAAATATTTTGAATTTTCGTGACCACTTCGATATTTGTGCCCTTTTCTTCTTTTAGCCGCCAGAAACGCAAACGTCATCCATTATAATCATTGCCTTTCTCTATTCCCGAGGTAAAGTATTTAAGCGCGGCAGAAATCCTATCGTCTTTCACTTTTCAAATCTGCATCTTTGAACTCTTCATTTTCTCTCTATCTTGTGCCTTCGTTCTTTCCATCGTTCATTGTCAATCGATCTCTCTTTTTTTCTATAAGATTTTCTTCCCTCTCCTTTATTTACTTTGTTCATCATGGTTTATCTTGTTGAATCGTTGGACAAATTTCGTTCTGAATTTTCAATCCCTTCTTGGGTTTTTTTTAAAGATCTTTCTGAGCCTTCTGATTATTTTTCTTTGGCTGAGGGACACTGGTTCCCAATTCTTTTTGTAGCCAAATGTGGCTTTTCTTTCCCGCCAAATCCCATGTGTTTGGAGTTCTGCCAATATTTCGATGTTTTACCTGCAAGAATAGCTCCAAATACATGGAGGGTGGTTAATGGCGTACATAAATTGAATCAACTTCATGGAACTCGTTTAGGGATTCCAGAAATTATGTATTGCTATAGATGGGTTATCAGTGACACCACATTCTATTTAAAAACTAGGTTTTCGAATAGAGCTTTAGTTGTCAATCTTCTTGATGACAATAGGGATTATTTTGATCACGGCGTTGTTATGAAAAATTGGCAACACCCTCCATTAAATGGAGATGATATATACCAAGGTCCCAGGTGTCCACCTTATGTCAATGGGAAAGGTTGTTTTTATTTTTTGAAATTTTGTTTCCTTTGTGTTTAATAAAATGCATCACTAACATTTATTTTTGTTTGCTATAGTTGACAGCAAAAGAAAATCTCCAAAAGAGACTGATGTTAATTTAAAGCATCTAAAACTTATCCGGGATTTGCATCAATCTATTGCTGGGGAGCATATTAGATTCACCTCCTACTTGTTGCAATACAAAAGTTACACCTCATCTTTCGTTGCTCGTCCTCGTTTAGTGGTGGTTGATCTTGATCAGGTACCAGCCTCTGAGACTAGTGTGGAAGGTTCTTCCTCTGAGTCGAGTATTCCCATCAGTGATTTGATGAAGAAGACAAGAGCTCTTACCTTTTTTGATAAGTCTGCCTCTGCTACTGTGGATACGAAGAAGAGTAAACAAGATTTCCCATAAGAAGGGACAAAAACCATAGATGTTCCCCCTCCTGCTGCTTCCAAGAAGGCTGGCGAGAAGCCCCCTGTGGATCCGAGCAAGGCTGTTACTGTTTCTCCTTCGAGTGATGTTATTGTCATATCACCAATAAAGACGACCTCT